>CM046722.1:38002220-38716220 GCA_025584915.1 Monochamus saltuarius | reverse complement strand
AGTAAACCACATTAAGAAAAACCACTAGGTTTAATCGAATCATTTTATATGTAGATGGTCCAAGACTTTTGATGTATGCATTTTAGCACAAGGTAGGTATTTCGGTTTTAAAGATATTATTTTATAAATATTAAATGGATGTTAGAAATATTTTTCCTAATCTGATCTGATTTGAAGAATTATTGTGCGAATTATGACGTCAAACGGCGAGAAGAAATTTTGGGGAATATTTGTTAGCATTCCACCAGGAACCGACGCAATCGATTCGACTAAGGAAAGTATACAGGGTGTAACTTTAAGTGGATAAAAATTTTTTCAGGTGTAGGGTAATATCATAAATGAACCAAGGGGAGAGATGACTTTTTTTTAATTTCCCGGGTGTTATTGGCAGTTCCAATTGTACCAAGTTTATCCAGTTATATTCTTTAAACCCGCTTTACAGGGTCTAACTTTTTCTGCAATTTGCAAGTCTCTTGCACATAGGCATGCGCTTTGAACAGTAGTATATTGCAAAAGACGTCGCATATGAGGGACTCTTGCACTTTCAAAATATAGGCCTTACTAGATTTTTATTGCAGCTTTTCTGCAAGTGTGGGTAATAATTTAGCGATTCGTACCACCATACGCAAAGATTCCTAGGCTGCACTTTCAAATTGCCTTCTTTCGCTTGTACTTCATTATTATTTGAATGGCGAGCTTATAAAATATATTCACTGAAATTTTTATTTTACATGTTATGCTGTTTGTTACTGTCACGTGTGAAATTTGAATTAAAAGTTTAGTTTTTAGTGTGCATTCAGGTATTTGCGGACTGTAAAGCGGTTTTTAGATGTAGACGCACTTGAAATTTGTCCTACAAAAAGTGTTAAATTAGTAATTAGAAACAATCTAACATATAAAATACAGTACTGGCATGTAATTTGCACCAATAATTTAATGGTATATCTCTCTCTACTGTTTGGGATAGTTGAACCAATAAATAGAAGGTGCTGAGATGGGCCACTTTGTTGTAAGCTAATTTTCATTTAAAGAATTAAAAAAGCAATTCACAATTCAATACTTCCTTCAGTACCTCTGCCGTTAGTATATATTAGTAAAAATATGAAAACACGAGCGTTGCGGGCAGAAGAGTCGTTAAAAAATGCAGCATTAGTTGTTGGGAATGGGACTATAGTAATTAACGAAGCTACTCGGAATTATGGAACTCCAAGAAAGATTGAAAGCTCATAATTTGAAGAAATAGCAGGGCGATTAGACCCCTCTGCTAGTTTAGGTAATAATGCTGAATCAGCAGAACATAATATAAAAAAGCTCCAATAAGTTGAATTTTCGCCTACTAGATGTGAAGTTAGAACTATGTCATTTAAATTTGCCCACAAATTTAATTTAGAACGGAGTGAAGCTGACAAAATATGGCTGACATTATTTTTGCGTCACCCTGATATTTCAGTACAACAAGCAGAAGGGATATCCATATAAAAAGCTATTGAGGAAATTTAACTCAGTATATTCAATTATTAGAATCCATCAAGACAGAAAATGCCTTGGCAGAAAAACCTGCTATCAACGTAGAAGCCAGGTCAGTACTGGCTGGAAAAGGTTCAAAAAGTGTTTCAATGGTAACATCAGAGGAAAAGGGGGAAACAATATCGGTAATAGCCTGTTGTAATGCAGAGGATAATTTTCTTCCTCCATACTGCATATTTAGAAGCAAAAGCAAAAAAGCTGAATTTTCCGATGGCATATTACCAGGATCTGTTGTGTTCATGTCGGAAAAATTAGCATACGTAAATACGTATTTTATAATTGGCTAAAAATATCACTTCTATCTCAGAAAACGGAACGGAAAAACAATTTTGCTTTTGGATGACCATACATAACACACGGCGTAAACTGAAACGATGGAAACGAATCACACGAAATATTACTCATTTGATCGCCCAGTCATACAACACATTTTCTTCAACCCCCTTGACAGATCGTTCTTTAAATCACTTTAATCCCATTTTTATGCAGAATGTAATAATTTTATAAATATTCACTCTTCAAGAAAAATTACACGATTGTTGTTTGGTACACTTTTAGGAAAAGGCTGCAAGCCTTCAAAATGTTGTACCTGGATTTAGATATTGTGACATCTACTCATATGATCTAGATAAATTTCTTCCGGACTATACCTTTCTAAGTGACACCTCCTCTGAAAATAATGAATTTTTACCTTCGACGTTCTCTAGAACTTCCTGCTGAACCTGCGGCTGTATCTCGTCAATAAGAGAATCCGTGTTGGGAGAACGATCGCCTTCTATGGCCTACATGAGAGAGATCCCCCTCAGCAACGTCACCACCTTTTTCTCCTTATTTGGTTGGTTCGCGGCTCAGGTGTATTGATCTCCTAATGTGAGGAGGTACAAGGGGCCCAATGCTTAGACATTTTGCTACCCTCCCCTCAATTCCAGAATTCCAGACCTGTGATTGTATCAGAGGCAGGACCTTCTACTCGGTTTTCGACAAGTTAACTACAACTGCCCAGTGAAAGTCAGAGAACGCAAGAAGTTTCACCTCCTGTGTCATCTAAAATTCATTACAGGAATCTACCAATAAAATGAGTTCCGAAAAACTTATATATCAAATGTCTCCTATTTCTGCTATAAATGCAATAAAATCTACCAAACATTGCACGTCTATTGAACAGCAAAAAAAATATCCAAGAAAAAAAAAGATGAAAATTGAGAGAAACGTGCAAAGTACCTAAACAAGAGTATCCACCACTTGAACGAAAATCATCAAGTGGTAGCGATAACGATTCAAAACTTGAAGATAACTTAAATATGATTAATGACGACGACAACGAATTTTGACAATAGATATTATTTTGCACAGATAATCCAATATAATGGCCAAAAAACCGTAAAGGTTTTGAAACCAGATTTCGACAAGTGAGTATGACCTAAGGAAGACGAAATGCTTGACGTAGAAGCAAAATTTGTTTTCATAGAACACTTACGCCCTCAAACTAACTAGTTTCCTTAAGCAGACACGATTTTATCGAAGCAGAAACGAAATATAAAGCATTTATGAGAAACTTAGATATGCAGAATAGATATGCAGTAATATACTAAATCAGACAAAAGTTTATTTTTTATAATATATTGACTTAAGCTAAATATGTATAAAACTTTCTACTGCGTGGCTGCATTTTATAACTCATATTTATAAAGAGTATCAGTTAAAGTTTCTTTTTTAAAATTGGAGTATTTCTAGAATATATTCTTACATAAATGAAACCGGACCATCTCTCTATGAGTTGTTCCTCATCATCATAATATGCATTTTTGTTAGTGTCAAGGTATTGGCAAGTGAAATACAGTTTTTGTAAAAAAGATGATCCAACTCCCTCTACTTTACCCTAATAGTACGTGTTCCCCAGAATGCTAATCTGATATTATTAATTATTAATCAAATAAATAGTTGAATGCACTCCTGTCTACATCGGCACTGGTCAGTACCTGACCTGAGTTATCAGCGCGCTTATCAGTATTGTCTCTTATTACTTTATGAGCCAGCTGTGTGTAACTAACGAAATAGCAATTTGCTTTCATATGACCAAACTTAATGCGATTAATGTTAAAAATCAATTATTAATTATTTTGTAGACAGATAGATGAAAAATTTAAGAATTTCTTCAATGTCCTTCTCTCGTAATGCAGATACCACCTTGGTGTTTATTGTGATGATGTCAAAGGATGAATTAAAGCCCAATATTTATAAAAATGAGAACTTTTTGAGATTTTTCATTAATTTCAGAAAACGTAGTCTTTGTCGGTTTTAATTAGTCATTCTACCATTATGGAAGAATCATATAAAAAAATTATAAATCCTTCTTGAGAATATAAAATATGCTGAACATGAAAGAAGTGTTTGAGGCGATTTCTAAATCATTATAGTGCTAATTGGGACAACAATTTAGAAATATCAAAGTCCCTTTTATTATGAAATAATATCTAAAACCATTACATAAAGAAATATTGGCTAGTTAAAATAAATTTCGTCCTATGTTCTGAGAATACTATACAACAATCTCCGGATGACCCCAGATGCTATTAGTAACTCATCTACAAATAAAACTGAAGCAATTCTTCAAAACAGTACAATACAGTATCAGATGTTGAATTGCAAGGAGGAAAGAAATTTTGTATGGACCTCAGACCACAAAATGCTTTAAAGGTAAACAGCTTCTGCCTAGAAGGAACACCACCGAAAGAAAAACAAGGATCAGTTTGAAAACAATGTGTAAGAAGTCTAAACTTCGAACTCAGAACTTCAGGAAATTGGACTGCAATATGAGTTTGTATCTATCATATGAAAATTGCTCAAGTCCAAAATATAAAATTTTGTAGGAGAAAAAGCGATTTAAATTAAGAATATATTGTTCCACATAATTTTTTTGTCATTTCGTGTTTATATTAAATTTCTGGAGATGCTTGTACCAAAAATCATTTTTCATAATAAAAAAAATAATATAAAAATTATAGAAAATCGTAACCGTTATGGATTTAGATGGTTTATAAATGTCAAGATTGTGGTGTCATCTTGCAACTTATTACCAAACTACGAGATGACTCAATTTTGTAAAAAAAAGGTGGACATAGACAATTTTCATAATATGATGATGACGATATTATACATTTTTAATCTGAATTAAGCGACCAAAATATTACTAAAGAAACACGCAACATCCAGTCCCATTCTAGTAATCTTAGCAAGAGACTCCAGGTATTTTGTGAAGTCATTTTTGTGGTGGGTGCTGGAGCTATTCTGATACCGAGTTTGTGTTCATTGATCCCAAGAAAATATACGTTGACAAGTCTGATCCGGAGAACATGCAATTTTTTCGAGAAGATCAACAATAATCGGTTTCGGTAAAATATATTTTGAAAATCAAAAATACATAATATTTAAAACTTTATTTGATATACAGAATTTGTATGTAATTGAATTGTTGCTATAGACTACTATAATGCATACATGTACGAGTCAGGTGGATTCCAAGTGTTTTATGAAGTCGTTTTGGGGGTGGGTGCTGGGGCTATTCTGGCACTGAGTTTGTGTTAATTAATCCCAAGAACATATACGTTGACAAGTCTGATCCGGAGAACATGCAATTTTTTCGAGAAAATCAGCAATAATTGTTTTCGGTAAAATATATTCTGAAAATCTAAAATATCTAATATTTACAACTTAATATATTTTAATATACAGAATTTTTGTCTCATTTAATTGTTGCTATAAACTACTATGCAGAATAAAACATGTACGAGTAGATACCTATCATGTACGACTTTTCTACTTGATTAATTATGAGTAATAAAATTTAATAAAACGCCATGGCATGTGCGCGGAACTTAAGCCACTTGATTCCAAATCCACATATCAATTAAGGGATCACCTTTGCATTATATTTAGAATTTTAGTATTATCCAGGCATATGTTGTATAATCTCTGTTAAGTGAGATAAAACACCCCCAAATCGAAAACTGTTAGTGTATCGACCGCCTAGATGTTTATCTCGTCGGGTTAACCTTATCGTCTGTGGTACAAGGCGACATATTGTGGGGATAAAACAATTTGCAATCGGCGTTGGATGATTACTATCTTGATGGAACGGAACCCCATGCCGTGCGTTATTGCTATCACCATCTGAGTGAAAATGATCTCAGTGATCATCAATAATATGGTAAAAATTGATTATAATATGCCTGTTTGGTGTAATTACATTGTGACATAAAAATCTATTATACATATTGATTTTGGTAGTGCATTAGTTACAAAATGTAATTGACACGAATCTAACAACATATTCTATATACCTTTCATCTCGAATAATATCTACAAATCATCTAAAAAAATGATCGGTAAAAAGTGCTGATTGTACTTAACAATAAAACAAATACATTTTATTTATTCTCTTCAGATACCAACTAATTACCCACCAATAACAATAATTTGTAATTACAAGAAATGTATTTGCATAATATTATAAGCAAACAATATAACTAGAACTAAATTTTAAATATGTCTTTATTTAATATAGATTAATTAAATTTTTCTTTTAATTGCAACTACATCAAATAAATAAGGTGGATTCTCAGAAAGCATGAAACTAATAAAAATTAACTACATCACTAACGTGAGCGAGATCTATGACTGTAGAGAATGCTTCATTCGTTTGACTGGATAAAACAGTATCAATGAATTCTGTTAAAAGAAAGACCTGTTCTTTGTCAAAATGTATTGTTTTAAGTTCATTTCTTTTTATTCAGAAACATATTATTCAGAAACCAATGATTTACTGAGCTTATCTGAAACAGCAATCAATAACCAAAAGATGAGTAATTGGCCGGTATTAAATATAACATCCGTTTTTCTTTTTCTTTTAATCTCCCATAAACGGAATCTTAAAATATTAGAAAAACATAAAATTGATTAAGACCATAGAAATAATATTTAATTAGATGCATTGAAAATGGATCAACACATCATTTTGCTGTGTCTGTCTGTTGAAAATAATAATTAGTGCTTAAGGATATAGAGTACAAGAAATGAGTATAAATTAATCGATTAAGATATTTATCAATTATGGCAATACAGTTTGCGAACTCATCGCAGCAGTAATGCTTTGACTATTGATAATTACTTACAGTCGGATTAGTCGAGTTCTGATTCTCTTTGTTTAATAATTTACGAGCAGATTTCACTAAATGCCCTTCAAAGTTGTTGTACTAATGTTAATACCTTCCATGTTATTAGAAATGCCTACCAAATATATTCTTAATTCAACTTCTGCAACATGAAAATATTTTGATAAAATTCTAGGATTTTCTCAGTACTTTCCATTTTAATATTTTAGCTATAAGCTTCACCGATAGCATTCGACTTAGTCAAAATGTCACAAGCACCAAATGGCAAGTATTCTGCATCTTAACAATTCACCATAATAACTCTGTCCAAACTGAGCTTCCGGCTAGTAAACCAATATGTACATTTTGCAATAGGTAATAATGACACTGTCTCATAACAGTTTTTTAACTTCTGGAAGTTTTGAGTGCTAATTTCATTACGAATACGTCAGCAGATTAAGAGAAATCGCAAAATTCATTTTAATGAATATTATTATTATTGTAAACGATTGTACCTGTGTGCAATCCACCTTTCGGCTTAACAAATAAACTTCAGTTTCTGTTACGTTAAGGAATAAAAGACGGCTTTTCATAAAATTGCTGGTAGGGTGACGTTCAGTCTAAAGATCACTCTACAGTAGGACTTTTCAACAGACGACTCGCAAAGTCTAAACAGAAGTTACTGTGTCAGTAGAGATGATATGATAGATGATGTGAGATAATATTTAGTTTGTAATTTATTGGTCTTTATATAAAAAACGACCAAATTAGATCTACTTTGCTAGGACAAAATAGTATATTACTATAATTATAGCAATATAATGAATTGATACCTTTGTATCTTAAATTTTATATTCTTCAATTTTTCCATTTAATTCAAAATATTTACTGTATGGTCTTTCAATATTATTATAATTTAATTTACGTTATAATGTTCTTTTATTATACAATTATTTTTAAAATTGTCGTTGTAAAATTGGTACATTTTTTATTTTTGTAATGCAGTAACTATTTATTATTTGATATAAGAAAACTGTGCAGTTCATTTACTAGATTTATTACTGTCTTCTCTATTCTTCTCAAATTATTTGGTTTATTGTTCTTGTAAATCAAAAATAGTAAGTGTTTACAACATTCTAATTTACATGATGATTATATTGATAACATAATGTAAATTTTAATTAGTATACTATTGCTCTGTAAAAAACCCATATGTATTTTTTTAAATTTCGGTTACACCTATTTGAAATTATCCTAAATCCAGTTTGCGCACTTTATTCTTTAAATCGTGGTGTTCGAAAATATCTCAAAGCATTTCCTTGAAATTTTAATTTCAATTTATTCTGAAATTTCACATCTGAATAGACTTGTCAATCGGCCAACAAATAAATCTTTTAGAAACATTATTATCCAGGTACATATTAGGTGCAACAAAACATGAAATGCAACATAGTCAATTTGGATGAACTCTTTTTAGGTGCACCACAACATGCAATGTAACAAAAATCAATTTGGACGGATTCCAGAATAATGTGTCATTTTTGTAAATTTCTAATAAAAGTAAAGTCCTAGCTTCGGTCGAGCCGTCTTTAGTTTGCAGTATAGACATGTGTAGCAAAGTATTGATATTTCAGTTCATATATAATATAAGGTGCCTATTTAATAAATATACAGAGTTAACTATGACTAAGTTCAAAAGTTTTAACCACGTGCTCATGGAGGTCTAAAAGACAATAAAAAAATTATTCCGGAATTCTAGCTCGATGTTTAACAAACAGGACAGAATCCTGTTTTCCCTCGGAAAACGGTTGATATGTCAACTACCATGCGGTCGTTTTTACTCGTGTTGTCAAATTAAATGTAGAAACGACGAAAATAAACATTTTTATTAACAGTAATGCCTAAGTACCTGATAGATAACAGTTGATTCGGTTAGCTGTAGTATTTTGTATTCGTTCTTCGTTCTTTCTTTGCACACTGCCAAAACTACATTTTCACTTCTTGCAGATTCATCATAATTATCCATTAACATACCCGACATAAAATACTTTAATTAATTAGTATAAAACGTCTAAAATTAGTGATTAACGGTTCTAAAATAACATAACCTAGAATACTGCATTGCTAGTTGCATACTCTCCAAACTTTAAAGAACATGGTGCAGCTTAGTTATTTTTTAAGAGTCTAAGAAGCATTTTTACAGCACACTGTAAACATCTTGGGATGTTATAGTTTAGAATAGTACTAATTACTTTATGCAAACATCGTCGATTACTGTTAATATTGTTGCTATTATTAGTATTAACAGAATTTAATTTCGCAACAACACAAGAAGTTTAAAAATTTAGCAGCGTGAAGTGCACCTTGCACTAGTGGCAGATGGCATCTACATCAACGTACGTATGCAAATGCCTAAATGACGGATAAGGTGCTGATTTATGGGAGTGTAACAAGTGCATTTTATCGTGTGGCAGCGTAATACCAAAGCTGTTTTCCGAGTACACAAAATATTATAGTGAATACTTTTTGAACCACATTGAACAACTTGTTGTAATGCCTTGGCGGTAAACGTGTGGTAATGTTTTTATGTATTTATGTACATTTTTTTATCTTTTGTGGTTTTTCCCGACGTACGTAATCAACGGTCATGACTGCCGGACCAAGTAGGTACCTCGCTTTAAACAAAAAGAACGGTCGAGGGAAGGAAAGGTCTCCAGCAAGTACAAAAATCTTTGCAATGACAGGTTTTAATTTGAACAAGTAAGAAAACAGAAAATGATATAGAAATCTTAAAATCACCACTAAAACTGGTGGAATATACTTAACCTCGCAGCTAACATAAGGCCAGTGACGGCGATAAATAAGAATTTAATAAGGTTTTGAAAAAAAAATTTTGCTTTATAAATAAATTAGGAAATTTTTCGATAGATGTTTCCGTTAATTCTTATTTTTCACCATACCCTCTTAAAATATCTGTACTAAGTCATAGTTAACCCTGTATATTAAGGAATCAAAGTTAATTCATATTCGTTTCTTTAACTTTATTGTAATAGTTATTTATGCAACAAGTGCAAAAAGTAAGTGTTTATTGCACGCGACGTGAAATTGTCCAACGAGGCCGTCAGGCCGAGTAGGACAACACGTCGAGTTCAATAAGCACTTTTTGTACGAGTTGCATACAATATTTTTTCTACGTTCATGCAAAAACCAAAAAATGTTATCTAGATGACACTACTAATAAGTCTAGAAAAATGTGACGTCGATTTGAAGGTTTATGTTTGTCATGATGACAAAACGCTGCAGTAGAACGACTCAATTGAGTGCAATAAAATGTTTATTGCACTAGTGCAATAAAGAACCACTTTTTCCACTAAATATAGTTCAATAAAGTATTGTTCTTTGCATGAACGTAGAAAAAGGTATATTTAAGCCAATTCAAATCAAATTTTCTATCAATGATTCATGTATGCTATTGGATACCAAATAACCAGCTATGTGAAAACAATAATTCCATAGACAAGGATAGATTCAATGAATATCTAAAATCTAGCTAAATTTACCAAAGAAAAAAATGTACCTGGTATTAGATACCAGGTATTATTAAATAATTTTCTGAATCAAATTCCTTATGAGCATATTAATACGTAACAGCCTAGTTAATTTGAACATATTATGTGAATTTTGAAATTGGAAGATTATATAAAAATTTGGCAGTAGAATACACCTTGCATAACCGTTCTGATTAATAAATTTGTTATCTTGCCTAAGAGGAAATTAAAAGTCATATATAAATAATTCAAGAACATACCTACAATTACCCGTAGGTACCTATTAAATATTAGATATGTTCTTAGATATGCCGTTCCGACGGTGTTATTATTATGATATTGGATGTTTTGACACGTAATACCTGAAAGGTGAGTTTGTTATTGAAGTGACATATTATTTTTGAGAAGTAAAGTGAGCCCGTGTTATTATAGGACGAGGAAGGTGCGGCAGTTTTCTGTAGTCGGCACGTACATAAACTTGTAAGGTAGGTAAAATCTGTTGAATAGATGCCGTATTTTCAATTCAAGATATTATTTTTATGTTATTACAATAAAATATTTCCAACAGCTAAATTTGAAAGGACATATATTTGTCTAGTATACCACAAATACACATTTGAATGGTCACAAAATCAGCATTATTGGAATGGTATCTAATTGTGCTAAAAAAGAAGAAATTTGCATAATTTAATTTCGAAAAAAAATACACGGAATCAGCAGTGTGCTTCTTCAATTGCTGATTCTGTTTAATAGTATATGTTTAATATAGTACGAAAAATGTAGTATACAGGGTGGGCAAATTTCAATGTTTTTATATGCATTTTTATATCTCTTGAACTATAATAGGAGATAGAAAAAAGTGAACCCCCCCACTCCCGATGTCATTTTTTAAGAGAAAATGAATGGTCAATATCAAAACGACCTGTCGTTTTTTATTTTCGATTAATAAACAAAATTTCAAATTTTTACTTTAGGATACATGTCTGTAACTTGGTTGTTTGAAAAGTTAGAAAAAAATAATTAATTAATACGTTCTTTTTCAGTAGAGTCCAGTGGCGTGCATATCTGTTTGAAACTTTATTAATTTTTGAGTTATAATCTAAAGTTGTGTCTTTTGAAATACCCAGTTGATATTGTTATTTTTTTCTCTTTCCATTAATTTATAATATGTGGGGTTAAATATGATAATTCACCATTTTACTGAGAAAACAGTTTATTCCAGAGAATCAATTTAAATTTTTAAATATTTTTGACATGACATTTAGAAGAAATCATGACAGAATGAGTTACTAAACAAATAATAGCATTATTAAAATAAATTAAATAACAATCATTCTGAGAATGTATCCACGAGGTAATTAAATTATTGTACGGAAAAACTAAATAACATTGATGATATGTAACAATCGAAAATCGAAACGAAAGTGTCAACGATTGATAACAGGTAGGTAATTATTTCAAATTACAAATGCCTACTTCAAGAAAATGAAATAAACAAAGATGCTATAATAAATTATTGTCTCAATAAAATGGCAAATAATCATATTCAACCCTACATATTATATTATATTAATGGAAAGATAAAAAAAATAACGATACCAACTGGTCCATGGCCACCTATGGTTTGTATTTAAAAAAAAAACATAATGTAAGGTTATAACTCAAAAGTTACAAGAAAATTATGCACGCCACTGGGCTCTGCTTTACAGAGTGTCTGAAGAACGTATTAATTATTTTTTCTAACGTTACAAAGAACCAATTAACAGACATGATTGTGGAAAATTACTCGAAAACAAAAGACGATAGGTCATTTTGGTATTGACCATTAATTTTCTCTCAAAAAAAGAAATCGACAGTGGAGGGCCGTCATTTTTTTTATCTCCTATAGTTAACAAGATATCATATAATAACATCGAAATTAGCCCACCCTGTACATATACTTATTTATTCAGTAATATTTTATCAATGTGGCCAGAAAATTGTTTGGCTTACCTTACTTTAACTTTTCTATTAAATCGTTTATCAAGGTATCTAGAAATATAAACAGTATTTCCATTAACTCCATAAAATTAAAATTTAGAAAATTTTGGTTTGCAGTCTTCCACAGCTGTTAATGTTTAAACAATTTCCGGGCTTGTTATTGTGTCGTCTTAGACCTCTTAATATTTCGCTCACTACAACTAACCTTCTGTGTTTCACACAATACCTTAGCGAAGCCCTAGATGCAGATCATCAGATAGACGTTGTGAATACGGACTTTAGCAAACCGTTCGGTAGATTTGATCACGAAATCATGATAAATAAACTGGGCACTATGCATATAGTCTACTTAAATCATATTGTCCATTGCGCAAGTAGTTCGTAGAAACTCGCAGTCTCCAAATTTTTTGTCATCGTCAGGAGTTCCTCAAGGATCTTGTCCAGGACCCTTGCTCTTTATTGTTTTCATCATTCATATATTTCAATCACTTGATATTAACTGTGGTATGTAGGCTGATAATTTAAAATTAATTCACATTTTAATGTCCTTAAACTTCAGATTTTGCTAAATAACATAAATACTTGCTATATAGACAACAATCTTCCTCTTTTACTCGGAAAAATAAATGTGAATAATTTAACCTCTATCTAGAGTTACTCTGAGACCTAGCCATGCTGCTCGTTTTGAATTTTATTAAATTAATAGCTGAATGTTCTATAAGCTTAGAATTAGTTATAAGAAATTCGCGTTCCCTTACCGGCTGTCATATGTCCGTGTTATTCAAATGCTAGTAATACGCTGGAGAATGTCCAGAGAAAATTTCTGAAGTATATGTCTTTAAACTAGATCACTTTTATCCGGAAATTAGGACAATATGTTACTAAGGCGGCGAGACGTACAAAATCTTGAAAATAGGTCTGTTATATACCTCCAAAGTTTTCCTTTTTAAGTTGATGTCGCGTCATGTGTAACAAATTTAATACTTTACTCGAAAATAAAATTGGCCTATTTAATTCATCAGTGGTTAATTTTTGATAAGTTTGTACACAGTTTCTGTAGCTAACTTGAGTTAACTAACTCTCCATGTTTTTGTTATACTAATTATTATTTTATTGTCGTTTTTTTGGTTTCTTAAATTATTTTTGGTGTGTGTCTGACTTACACAATGTGATGTTTTATTCTGTTGTCCCTATAATTGGTACAGTATACTGTAAGGTTGGAACAGTTTTAAATAAAATTAAATAAACTCGTCTTGTCAGTATTTATATTACAAGTATTTTATGACATTTATATGGTTTAAACAACGAACATTTAATTATTTTCCACGACTACTTGATTCTTTCATCGCTTTTAGGTGGTATTTATTTTGATACACTTTAGGACGATATTGGTTATTATAACTTTTAAACGGGAATACAGAAAAAAAATCTCTAATAAAAGTTTATTTGAAAAAGAGAGCTTTTTAACAGGAACAGAAATTGGGTAAGTTTCTGGAAAAAATATAATTGATAATGTCAGTTGTTTCTGTCAAATCCCAAAGATAATACTCTCGATTGAAAATGGAGCTTACCTTATCCCATTTAACACCACATGTCTCAAATTTTATTTGAATATTTTGTATCCTCACAGTAGGCCCATACTATCGATTTTGAGACACCCTGTACACTGAAAAAGTATTTTTATTATAAACGGTAGATATTAACGGAAGTAAAACTGATTATAAGTCCAGACATTTTATTATCTTTGTGAACATTAGCATTTCAGCGTTCAAATAAATATAAAATATGAATTTTAATATTTTAGCATGTCCACTTGAAAACAGAGCAGGTAGTGTCGGCTACAAGTCCCTTTTAGGAAAAACATTAGAAATTCCTCGAATCGCTAATATGCCCCTATAACCCTGTTTTATTGTTAAAAGGTATACGCCTCGCTTGGGAAACACATTTGATGTTGCGTCCAACCTTTACATGCTGTAGATTATATTGGTGTGTGGTCCGTGAAAGAGACTGCTGAAGACTCTTCAGTTACGATTGTCTCGAACGAACATCGTCAAGTGCTACTTTATTTTCAAGGTATGAAGCTGCACTGTCATTTAGGAATTAGTAATGGGTAGGTATTTTACTACTTTTTTCTCTCTGACTTACATTATCTACAGAATATATGTTCTACACAAAAGTGTGATAGCTAATGTTTATGTTTTCAAGGTTTTCAATTACTACTATAGGCAATACAATATAAATTGTCTACATAGGTAATACACAGAGTCGGTTTTTAGTAAGTATTTCTTCTGTAGCGCCGTTGTCTCTGTTTTTTATCCACTGAACAAATTATATATAATATATAATTAATATTTTAAAAATTTAAAAAATCCAATAGAATTACCACTTACGTATACTGATTCTAATGTATTATAAATTCATTATAATCAAAAAGCCGACTTCAGCGAAGGCAGGTATTGCCAATCAATGGTACCTAATGTGTAGCCCTGTATATACAGGGTGTTTGTTAAGTAGAGGTAAAAAATCTAGAGACGTATTCAGCAGCCAAAAATAAGGGTTTTTTTATTATATAAAAATCAGTTTTGTCTCTAAAATTGCTTGAGATAATTTCACCAAATTCGGTGTACATGTTCAGTATCACAGTAGATATGAAACAAAAAAATTACCAATTTAGAAACTTACTAGTGGCGAAGGTGTGAGTATCATCGATCATTATTTGCCAAAAAATTTCACCCTATATAATATAATATACAATATGCGTCATTGTATTATCTTCACTTTAGGATAGTTTTCTACAACATTCTAAAGAGCTTGTTGAAAATTCAAGTACAGGTATACTCGAATCAAGAATTCAGACGTCTTACGTCACAGCTGACGTTACACATTTGTTTATATTGTCAACGTAATTTTCGATATTTTTTCGCGTTAAAAACAATGTTTTATTGCAATTTAGTGCAATATATGATGCAAACTTTTAGTGTAGTATATAGTTTTATTACTATCAGTTGCAGTTTCTTAAATATTTTGATGAAAATATAATGAATTGTTCATTTGTTCGTATGACGTAAGTCGTCTGAATTCTTGTCGCGAGTATATGCATATATGTAAAACAAATTATATTCACCAATTTGAGTGTCCAAATTATTTATTATCTCCGTAATATAACCTGTTACTATTATTGTATTCATATTTTCTGACTGAATATATTATATTTTTGTATTTATAGTTGCGTACTGTTTACAATTTATTATTTATGAGGAAAAACAGCAGCTCAAAAGAATAGAAATAGAATTCTTAACAAAATTTATTTTTTAATTTTTTTGCTTCTATTCGATATTTAAGCAACTTAATATTTAGGGAGAGTTATCCAAAGAGAGACCTATCTCAAAAGGCTTAGTTTATATTTTATGAAAATGCTCTGACAATTATTTTTAATATATTTTTTTTCTGTAATTATCTCTCAATTCTCTCCTATTTTTTTATTGCCAAATGATGCAGCGCTTTTAAGATATACCTATTATATTATAAATATATTCCTTTGCCAAACTTCATTTATTTTATAGGCAACGAATTTCATAAATCAAAGTTGAATCTTTTCATAGCTGTCTATATAAAATACCTATATAATATATGCCCCAGATTATCGAGACGCAGTTATTAGGTATATTTAATCTCGTAGATAACATTACTGAGAGTCAAAGAAAAGTACCTATGCAGATGTCAATCAATATAAACAAACATCTCAGATATCGTTATCGTTTTGCTTTAGGAGAATTGCAAATTCTATTTAACTTCCTGTTTTCCATTATTTTATTGATGGAATAAATTTTATTGGTGTAGGGTCATTTGGTCTAATCCCAAATAACACTATTTGCCTAATTTTTATGTTCAGAATAATACAGAACATTATTATTCTGAACATTGTTAAGTTATCTACTACTGTGTCTTCTATACATGGTATCCCAACGAATACTTGACCCCCTCCTATAATAATTGGAAAACCGAATAATATTTCAAAATTTGCCGAGACCCGTCGATTTTTGTTCTCGGGGGGAGCTTTTTTGACAGTCAAGCCAACTCGATATGTTCATCCCCCTAATGCCTAGCAACTCCAACTTAAAAATTTCAAATGCAACTACCCCACTTGTGGTACATCATTTTAAAGCCCTTTTCATTGTGAATACAGTGACGTACCGTTTTTAGAAATCGGTTGAGATTTGACAGAATTATTGGTTACAAACGAAAAGATGACGAAATAAAAGCTGAAGCAAATAAAACTAGATACTAAAATAGTTATTAGTAGAAGATACTTAAGTTTATAGGAATTCAGACCTTTTCAAAATAACAAAAAATCAGTACTACAAAAAAAGTCGGTGTTTTTTGCTTGTGACCAAGAAATCGTTAGTTTCAGCCGTTATTGAAAGTATTAACGTGTGTTCGAAATGGTTTATTCTATCGCGGAAAGGTTAGAACCAAGATCTCCGGATCTGTCCCCTTTGGACTTTTTCTGTGGGGTCATTTAAAATCACGAGTGTACGCCACTCAGCCGGAAACAGTGCAAGTGCTACGTCAGAGAATTGTAGAAGAATTCCGATTAATAACTGCGGATGTCTTTTATAATGTTCGAACAGAATTTGAAAACAGACTGTATTATTGTTTGGAAGTTAACGGAGTCATTTTGAGCAATTCATCAAATAAATCTGATTTATTATTTGCTTCAGCTTTTATTTCATTTCTGACTTTTTTTGTAAACTGATAGACACATCAATAACAATTAAGTAATGTGGTCATGTGTAGTAGATGAAAAACTTATTAGTGGTGGGCATTTGTGTAGAAATTACTACGCGTAAGTTGGTTTGTTATCTTTTCGTTTGTAACCAATAATTCTGTCAAATCTCAACCGATTTCTAAAACGGTACGTCACTGTATTCGCAATGAAAAGGGCTTTAAAATGATGTGCACAAGTGGGGTTTTTGATTTTGAAATTTTTATGTTGGGGTTGCTTGGCTTTGGGGGGATTAACTTATCGAGTGGGCTTGACCTTAAAAAATGTTCCCCCCAAGAAAAAAAATCGACGGGTCTCGGCGAATTTTGAAATATTATTCGGTTTTCCAATTATAGGGGGGGTCAAATTTTCGTTGGGATACCCTGTATGTTCTGTTACCTATTTTATTCCTGATTTGATATATTTGTATTTTACACGAAAAACTGTTCTTATATTCTCCTGAAGAAGGCTTAAATACATCCGAAACGTAGACTTGCCAATAAATTGTGTTTTTTCTAAATTTTAGATACAATTCTCAATAATATTTCTGAATATTAACCTATAGAGTTATAAATATACTCACATACACAGTCTTACTATGAAAAATGCATATTCATAAGTAGTAATTTTCGATTACAGTTGGAGTATTACATTCTGAAATCATCAGAAAATTATATATTTTTTTCAGATTGCACTAAAATTATGAAATCATTTAGAAAATGTAATAAAAAAATGTTAAATGTCGAGTTCGAATACGAAATTTCCAGTTTAAACACGAAATTTTGAGTTTGAACACAAAAGGGTTTAGCAGGATAAATATACAGGGTGTTCCGCATAAAAACCGACACAGAGCAAGTGCATGTCCCAATATATTGCAATTTAACTAAACATACCCATGTACAAAACTACGCACAGGTAGGCGGAGTTACTGCCGTTCGAAATGAGGTCAAGTATTTCGAAAAAAAAATAATATCTCTGAATTACTTTAACTTGGAATAAACAAATTTGCGGTACATGATTTAGCTATATTATTGGTCTTCTTTGACTATGAGTTCAACTAAATTGAAACACATCTAAAATTATACTACATTTTTCCGTTGACTGAATTCAAAAGAATGAAAATATCCCGCGCAGAATTTAATTTAAAACACTTTTCTACTCTCGTTATATTTTTAAAAAACTTTAAGGTTTTCAGGAAAAAATGCATTAAAACAAGATTTTAATAGTGTTTATTATAAAAAGAAGTCTGTAGTAGGCTATGTCTTTAAAATTTGACAGTTATTAAAACTATTTTATTTATGCTACTGTTTGTTGTTCAAAATTGTTCGAAAATTTACATTCTAGTGCTACATTTCTGTGAAGGAAGCTATAGAAGAATTGTGGAAGAATGTCGTAGGAGATTTCCAAATCGAGTGATTCACTGTAGAAACATTTTTTAATGTTTTCCTAATGTCTAGTGTAATAAGGGTACAAGATGAAGAAAATATTTTGCAAACAGTTGAAGATGAACCGCTAATAAGTACTAAAGGTTTATCTCGAGAAACTGGATTATCAAGAACTTCTGTACACCGAATTCTTAAACGTAATATACTACATCCATATCACATTCAGAAAGTACAAGAGCTATTACCTCAAGACGAGTGACCTTTTGCGAGTTTATATTGCACCAGGATATTAATTTTCACCAGAAAGATCTTTTCACTGATGAGGCTTGTTTCACTCGTAGAGGAATTACAAATATTCACAACTTTCATGAATATTCCGATGTAAACTTTTATGCAATAACTCCTAGACATTTTCAATGCGAATTTATCATAAATGTTTAGGATTATTGATCTTTATTTGATTGGATCACTTATTTTGCCAAATCGATTAAATGGCGAATGTTATTTGGAATTTCTGCAAAATAATCTTCCTGATTTAATCGAATAAAGTTTTGGTTTACGCATGGTGCGCCCTTCATTTGTACTGTTAAAGACCTTTTGAATTTTAAGTTTCTAAATAAATGGTTAGAACAAGGAAATAATTGTCATCCAAATTGGCCACCACGATCGCCAGACCTGAGAGTCATTTATTAAATATAGTAAATTTAAATTTTCGGCAAAGAGTACCTAAATTTATGTTTCAGAGAAAATGGTGCCCAGTTTGAACAATTTCTTTAGTTTTAATTAAATTTTTATTTTATTATATAGTTTTATTACCGTCAAAATTTAGAGACAAGCCTTCTACCGACTTTTCTTATAATGCACTATTAAAATATTGTTTTAATTAATGCATTTTTTCTTGAAAACCTTAGTTTTAAAAACACCTTGTATACTTCCTGCTAAGCCCTTTTGTGTTCAAACTCGAAATTTGCTATTCAAATTCGAAATTTCATGTTTAAATTCTCAATTTCGTATTCTACTCAAGTCTAAGTTGCAATGAAAATCTTCGATTAAATCATGGAGAGTATTTTGCAGACATTCTAAATAACTTTCTCCAATTAATCCATTTGGCAAAATAACTGGTTCAATCAAATAACGATCAATAATACCGGCCCAAACATCTTAAACTTGAGTTGAAAATGTCTAGGAGATATTGCATGGGTTTACATCGGAGTGTTTATGATAGTTGTGACGTGAAGTTGTGATTCGTAATTTCTCTACCAGTGAAACAAGCTTCATCAGTCAAAAGAATTTTCTGCTGAAAATTAATATCCTGATGCAATATAAAGTCGCACAAGGTCACTCGTCGCCGTCAATCTAAATCTTGAGGCAATAACTCTTGTACTTTTTGAATGTGATATGAATGTAGTAGATTACGTTTAACAATTCGGGGTACAGAAGTTCTTGATAATCCAGTTTCTCGAGATAAGCATTTAGTACTTATTAGCGGTTCATTTTCAACTGTTTGCAAAATATTTTCTTCATCTTGTACTTATATTATTACACTAAGACGTTTTCGAATATTATTGAAAAACTTTCCTGTCTCTCGAGCCCGTCTTTCAACATTAAAAAATGTTTCTCTATTATTCTTCCACACTTCTTCTATAGTTTCCTTCACAGAAACTTAGCTCAACTAACATGTCAACTTGTTCGCTGAATGTAAATATTTGAACAATTTGCAACAACAAACAGTAGCACAAATAATATAGTTTTTTCTAATTTTGACATATAAAGTAACATCTTTTGTTATCGAAACAAGTGTCAAAACGTTCTACTTTATGTAACTATATAGTTGCATAATGAAAACCATTATGCAACTCGTTACGAAATAGTATATTAAACAACAAGGTTTGAAAATGACTCTCGCTCGACTTGTGGACCTCGCCTTCGGCTCGGTCCACCAATATGTCTCGCTCGTGTGCAAAGAGGTTTTCAAACGAGTTTTTTACTATCCTTTTAATACGACTACAAACAGAGACCACAAAAATCAAATTTTAATTTAAACTCAGCCAACTTGAAACATTGCATAATTTGAGTGACAACATCAAACAAAAATCACAATCTGGAGACGCATGTGCAAAGATGACATAACCGTATGCAAAATTTTTAGCACACGGCGTGTGCAAAATACCGTTTTCAGAGCGTGTTTTCCGTGTGCAAAACCCCCTTTTGCAAGGCAGTCGTATAAAAAGTTAGTTACGTCACTAATTGCAAAAAAGAATTAAACAAAATACAACAGAAACATAATAATTCGCACTATTTACTTTTGAGAAAAAGCGTTCGATTTCTTAGCGTGGTATCCATGGCGCCTTTTCAAAAATGCTATCAAACTATTGTATGTTTTAAAGTCTATACCATTTTTTTAAAGACAGCTCAATTTTCAACATGGAGTACTGTGTCCATAGCGTAGAAGCCTTCGAATTCTTCTTACCTTCAAAATATGCCAATAGTACTTTCTTATAGATGTGTGTTACCTTCTTCTGTACACGGCATTTCTCAAATTTTTCATAAGCCAAGTCATATACCGCTTTCGGTTTGGATTTTTGAGGAGTCAGTGAAGATACGGCATTTCTTATTTCTTCGATATCCCTTAGTATATCGTCAGAATGTAAATCGCACATTTTCCCAATGAATGGTAATAGTAACGATCAGCGTCACAGAATATATCAGCGTCTATTAAATGTCAAGCCAAATGGAAAGGAAATTTAAACTGACACTGACCTACTAGATAATTGTTGTTTAAATTATACTTGTAAATGATCAAAATTAAAAACTTGAATTTTTCGTCAAAGTTAGAAAAAATCTTATATACGTTGTGAAACATAATTTTATGTAACTAGTGCAGGTATCGCATATTGTTTTAATTAAGGCATTTTTTCTTAAAAATCTTAAGTTTTTTAAAACTTGACAAGAGTAAAAAAGTATTTCAAATTCTGCGCGGAATATTCTTATTCTTTTAAATTCAATCAACGGAAAAAAGTTTCTATTCCACAAAATTAATTTTTGAGGTGATTCCATTAAGAAATCACTTTTCGGTTTCGTTTCACACGTCAGCTACCGATCGACCGAACAAAGTGTTAATCTCACGTAAATTGGACCTGAATAAAACATAACTACTGCCCGTAGCCGCCGGATTTGGCGAGGCACCCCTCCGATGTGACAACTGAACCATGTACGGGACAAAACGTAAACCAGGTGCATGTCAATAAATGTAATATAATAATTGGTCAATGACTTGACGGAATCGGTCCGTTATCAGTCGATATCAGTGGAGCTGTCAACGATCACAGCGATGAGTCGGTAATTGGGCGATATTCCTGCGAACCCTCGTCGTACGACGGGGATGCCACCCTCACGTGCCTAGCGCTACAGTGACTAAGCTTGTATAAACACGCCGGCTAAAATATAGATTCACGACACTTACGTCGAACTAACAATAATACCGTGAAATTAACAGAGGGACTATCCTCACGGCTTTTATCTCTACATTCTATATGCTACGAGACGGTGAATTATAAATGTTTTCTTTGCTATTAATAACTTGTAGCGTTAGATGCTCGTTAATCCGAAGTATAATTTCATATGCGCGAAAGTTTTAGAATTAATTATTTCCGTAATATAGAATTCAAATAGGCATTTGTTGGGTGTCAGTAGTTTATCAGTCCGTGATCTTAGAATTCCTAGACTGTAAAAAATACGTGGTACTAGAAATTGAGTAGGTAATCGTTTAAGATCTCAGCTTCGTTGTGAAAAACGAAATAATACAGTCGCGGAAATAGCTTATAGCATACAGGGTGAGTCAGTCATAATGTCATTAATTTTAAGAGGAGATAGGGAATAATGAGTATAATGCGAATACGTGATAACAAAAAATCTAAATGCATATTTACGCCGAAAAAAATATTTTCAAATCATTATTTAAACTCCCTTTTCAGAATGTCACTGACCGGTCACAGCCTTGGTCGGTTACAGCTCACAGTTCAACTCGATGTCGACCTGATGCAATGTTGTCAAGTTGTAATATTTTTCTATATAGTACCTACCCACCTAGGTTTTAGACATCACAAATAAACGGTTGTACTGACTATTTTAGAATATTTTTTCTTACTCAGTTCAACTTCAGCCAATAATAATTTAAAATGTTAATATCCAATAAAATCAAATAATAATAATCAAATAATTCTATTAAAAATTGCAAGTAACGCGGTCCACTCAGGTTTTCCCGTAGAAAATACGGCCCAATCAAACGATACCCGTACACTCGCGTGTCGATTTTTCTCTGAGCAAATGTAGCTGCTATGACTGCAACAAAACTCCAACGTGTCTAATAATACACCGAGTAATAATCCATTTACGTACATTACATAAAAAACCTATACTCAATGGGTAAATTATTAAGAGAAGCTGAAAAGTGTTTCGTGTTTAAATACTAAGTAATAAAAAACCATCATGTTGTCGACAGAAAACTGTCCAAGACCGAAATGGCACGCCGCTAATCTAAGTTATCGAGAGTTAATGTTGACCTTGACCTACCGTATTTTTAGGCAATAACCTAGTGACCTAGTTTTTGTACTGTTATTTAACGACAAGGAGTAAAACTATTTTTTTTAAATCTAGATACATTAATGAATTTTCCTTAAATATTGATTTATTTGTTAATAAAAACAAATGTAGATAATAAATAAATGTTTTCGAATGTTAGGTTATTACAATTTAATAATTTTGATATTACATTTTCACTACGTTTTACAAATAAATATGAATTTTTAGAATTACTCGTAAGTACAATTAACCACATAACCAGATGTACAATTTGTAGTTACGTACATCTAGCCTAGAAATTTATTGTTTTTTAAGTAGTATGGTACTAACCTGTTTACAGCCCACATTTCAAGTAAAACTGCACTTATCCGTCCATAGCACTTTATTAATAAAATTAGGGTCAGTCGCATTTCGTAAACATTCTCCGTATAACACTACCATTTCCACATATTCGGAATTTGTAAAATTATGCGTTGTGAATTTACGCCAAATACGTGAGGTTAGACCGAAATAAACAAACTACTGCTTCCTGCTTGTATTCTCTCCATCCCCCCTCCAAATGTGTGGCATGATCTACAAATTTGAGGGGGAAGAAATGCGGGAAATGCAGAGTGCTAAATGGAGGTAAATTTCAATAACACGCTGATGTGTTAGACGATATTATGTATGTAAATGTGGCATGGTTAATACGGCAAGTCTGTGGCATTAGCAGGCATTAGATTGTCGTCGGGTGCGCCATCAGAAAGTTCGTAGCGCACCAGGAGCGTCGTGTTACTGATTTTTATAGGGTGATTTGTTTATTTTTTTAAAGGTTGAGTAAAAATTTTTTTTTCGAAATTCTGCCTTTATTAGGCCACCCGAATACGTGATTAAAATTAATGACATTATGACTGACTCACCCTGTATATTATCAACAAAAAATCAAAGATTATGATTTTGTTCATAGCTAAGTAGACACCTACTTATAAGTATTAAATTCAAAATTACAAACTGTTTTTAACAAAAATTTAGAGAATTTGTTACTAAGAAAACTTCTAATGCACTGAAAATTAACGCAGTTATCAACGATAAAATACAATATCATCTCGTCACTGAGTCTATAAATGAACCTTTTTTATATATTTTTTAATTAAGTTATATTATGTGAAACTATTCTGAGGACTAACCCCCTACCAGCAAGCCATTAATTACACCCACAATATCTAAGTACTCATTATTATTAGCTTTTGTAGATGTTTTAATAATATAAATCAATTTTCCTACAATTTCTATTAATGACGTTAAGTAATGTACGTTCTTTGATACCAAATATCTAGATATGCTTTTCAATTTTCATAGTCAGATATTCAACTCAATTTAAAGGAGGTCATTTGAAGAAGCAATTCCATCTATTGTGGCAATATGTGCAAAAATAAATATATATTTTGAAAAAAATATTACTTATTTTAACACAAAAAAACAAAACCCTTTGTTAATCAAGATCCACAGAGGTTGTGTATGTTTTTACACATTTTTTTGTACGTAGTAGAGTGTTAAAGGTTTACCAAAATCAACTGTGTTAATATACAGGGTGTAATAAAAAAAGCAGGTCATTCCGTTAAATGCGTATTTTTAGCGACAAAATATGACGACATAACCCTACTAATCTATATACAAAAATACTTATTTTTTCCTTAATAAACAAATTTACATTGATAAAAAACATTTATTAATGTAAAAACGGAGCATCTGGATAATCCTATATTCCGAGACACTATGTGTAAAATAAGTTAGAACACTTTAGAGCAAGTTAGAACATTACAAATTGTTCCTTTGTATTTTGAAATTTAAAAATATTACTAAGTGCAACTCATTTTGCTGCGACTATCTCTAATATTGCATGCTCAAAAATTGTCAAGAGTAATAAAATATTCTAAACAGAATCCTATATTATGACGTTATGAAACATTTTCCATAGGCATACCTTTGAAAAAAGTGGGGGAATAAAATTATCTCTTCCCCTCCGTTTCTACGTTTGTTTTTTAGTCGTCGTTTACTACTACCAATAGGTACTCTTGGGGATTTGGTTAACAACCAGAACTATCTCTATATAATTTCAAAGTAATATGCGAACATCTGAAGAAATTATAGCGAAGAAACAATTCTAAAGTTTTCTTTTAACACCCTGAATTTTTTAAGGAAGGCATTTTTGTATATAGATAAGTATAATTAAAACGTACCATTTTGCCGCCAAAAATATGCAGTTAAGGGGATGATCTGCTTTTTTCTTGCACCCCTGCGTTAATTTTGTTGTATAATATAATATTTTATAATTAAATAAAAGACAGTTTACTTTTTTATTTTATTGAAAAATATGAAGATATAGCTCAATATGTAATACTTATTTATTACAACCAAATGTATTTTTTGATGTGAGGAAATCTCTTATTAAGAAACTTGAAATACATAGAAATGGGTAAATTTGAGTTTATTTCCAAAGTTACTCTGAACATTTATATAATAGGACAATCGATTAAGTTGTTGTATCACAGTATATTGATTTTCTGAAAATAAATTTAAATACCTAGCACTTTTGAACCTGAACCAAAAATCTGTTAGGGCACATTTCTAGGAATTATCAAGTTCTACCAAGTCTTCTCATATATACGTAGAAATGACGCTCGGATTTCGAAGAAGATTTTGCAGTAAACACAATCAGAACGTATTGTCAATAAAAAATAAGAGCGAAATCTATCATCAGGCATTGATAATGCAAGGCCTTTATAGCCAAACTTGATTTAATATGTAGATAAATTATGATTTAATTTATTAAAAAATGTTTCCCTAACAAATTTGGTGAGAATCGATTGGAAGGTACTCGAATTATTACAAAAAAAAAATAGTTTCAACTTTGACACCCTGACACGACATGTTTAGTTATATCTTCATATTTTGTCCTAAAGATGCCGCCTGTCGCCTATGTTCTTTGGTCCACTATTAATGGTCCATCCTGTATAATTCAGTTTAAATTAACAATAACCAAGGTTTCAAGAAAACCACATAAAGTGACTTGACACTGTATTGTTGCAAACACATCATCATGTGCATATAAGTTGGTTGCATCAAATGCTGCCATTTGACTACAATATATCATAGTTGCGATTGAAGGGAGCTTTTGAGACATCACCACTAAAGATACATATAAGGACAGTATAGAGCGGCGAAACATTTGAAAATATTGGGCGCCCTCACGATCACAGCTGTCTGAAGAGCTGTCCCGACTGTATCAGCTGTAGTTCAAACATCAAGGAACCGGTTTCAAAATTTTCTGTTTCTTTATTTTGACAATTTTCTTATCTTGAAAATATGATATTTTAGATCCCATATTGCTTAAGGAAAATTGTTTTTTTCACAGTCTCTATTACTCCTGTCAACACAATTACTTCACAAACACAACGTTTGGAATCTTACATTAATTAGCTCACTCCTCAGTTTTTATTTATTTAAAGAATTTTACTTGGTTCAAGATTATGATATGTTTTTATCATATACACAATTGGCGGTGCAAACTCAAAGACAATTTGTTTTAATTATAAGTAATGATAAACAATTGCATTAGTTAAAATAATAAATAGCAAAATAATAATAATTACCTATATAATTATCTAATCAAACATAATATACGATATTAGTTTCATTGTAAAAAGTAAATATTAAATATTAAAAGTAAATCTATGGAAAAGTGGTGTACAAATAATGGGCAAATTCTAAATCAAGGAAAAACTGATGTAATCACTCGCTTCAGTTCTGTGACACCAATTTTTTAACACGCTGTATGGTATCTGTATGCATAATACAACAAAATATCTAAATAGCTGAAATAACTAAACAGAAAATTAAAACTAAAAACGAATAGTAAAATACTTCTAGCAGGATATTGTGTTTAATTTCATAATAAATATCCCATTTCCTCCAAATAATTTTATGACCACTGTTTTTCCATAGAAATCCTATGGAAATTCACAAATGTGTATGATAGCTAATTTGTGACTCACGTTCTATATTCATTATCTTATCTCTATTTTTATGGTTATTTATAGGAAATGCCAAATATATCAAAGATGCATTTGGTAACTCGTAGATATACGTAAAAATATAAAAAGAAGAATAGTGCTCCAGAATTAACTAAATAAAATTCAAGCATTAATTCAAAATATTGCTAGCATGAATCGACTATCTAAAATGAGAAAGGTAAATAAATGTTTAAATAAGTGGATTTTTTATTAAATATTACTCATTAATGTAGACAACACTGTCAGGAGAGTTATATAAAAAAAAACATTTATTTACTGTTTCAGTTCATGTTTCAAGCATATTTTAATCACCTTAATAATAAAGTTAAACCCTTTTCTAATCTAAATTTTTTAAAACAAAGTTGAAATCAAATATATAATTCTTGCAACTTTTATTATACTAGTTAAGCAGTTTTTAACAAAAAAAAAATTGTCCACCTTATTTTTTTGAAATGCCAATCTTAAACAAATATATTGGAACATTTTTTGATGGTCATGTCGACATTACATAGATTTCATTAAGGCTTTTGACCAATTTAGCCATAATATACTCTTACCAGAACTTAAATACTGTTGAAATAAAATTAAGAACAGAGACCTTTGTTATTAATTTTTTCAAATATCATTTTAGTGAAAGAATGCGATATGTTGATTGTCCAATTTAAAATCATTTGTAACATGTCCCAGGGTTTCGTTTTGAGGTCTCTTCTTTACATTTTATAGGTAGGTACATAAATGGTATTGCCAAATTTATTTTACTCAAATATAAATATATGATATATATGTATGTTACAAAATGTAACAAGTAGGTATAACGAATTCATCAATTTGTTACATAAAAAATCTAAAATATAATTCAAATAAAACGAGAAAGCAATATTTAAATTAATTAAACGACTAACCATGTAAAGAGAAACACAGGAGCTGAGCTATCTGCGGAAAAAATTAATCCATGACATTTATATTTCCCATTAAACTCTGGAAAGACGGAACCAGCAACAACCTTCGTTTGAAACCATACTTCTCGATATCCAGATCAGATTTTCTAGATACAATCAACTGGAAATCATTTTAGTTATTATAATAAACAGCCATTTGTTACAGGTTTCGTAGAAAATTATAAAATTGATGTATGTTACTCAATTATAGGTGGCATGTTGAGATCTTACGTGTAATAAATATCGAATCCCAGAGCCTATGGATGTACGTACCTAATCTTGTTATTAATCCAGTTCTCACATTATGTACGTGTGCAGCGACAGTTTGCTAAACTTAAAATTTTCGTGATTTTAAACAACGTATTCTCACCTAGAGGTGCCATACACTCGCAAAATATTCCGCTCACATGTGAACAAGCTCTAATTGAAGATCTAGTTAGTCAGGCCGGTTACTAAGACCGATGAACTTCATCCAGAAATTCTGAATCGATCAACTATAAGCGGATCTATTCCTCAAGTAAACCCACTTATCATTACACCCAATAAATAACGTATAGTCCCTAGTGAATCAACTAAATCAAAAATTAAAAAAAATGTATTAATAGAAATTTTATATGACTAGGTTCATTGTTTGCAATTCTGCGTCATAATTTATAATTTTTGTAATTACGATATCTAGAACATTTCAGGTTTTGTATGATTTGAGACGTGTTTTGGAAGACAAAGGGAAACTTCGAGAACCAAAAAAAAATATATTTATTTATTTATTTAACTACAACACCCCACGGGATTAACCCAGTTACGGGATGAGGAATCATAGAGTAAAATACATAGTGAGTACAATAAAATGGTCTAAAAAGAAATACACAAAGCAACACCAATAAAAAATTGTACATAAATAAAATAGATACACATATAAGCGGATTGGATACGCTTTTTACAATTTGTTAACTTTGAGAAGTGTCAGAAACGTCAAAGTAAAGATTTGACAGTTGTGAATTATTTGAAATATATTTATTGTGTAATCAAGTATGTAGTGACAATAAAGTTTGTTTTTCTACGTGAATTATTTAAAAGCTAAATTAACGTAAAGATTACATTGGTGTCAGAAATGCAACGTTCCACGAGGCTTTTGGAGTTGCAAAGTGAATGCCAGTAGCTAGATCAAGAGCGACGAAATTGGAATGGAATGGAGAAAAGGAAATGAGAAACACTTTAGAAGGAATGAAAAATAACTAAGAAGTAAATAACAAAAAGTTAGAAGATATCAATCTCAAAGAATTGAAAGAAGCCGTTGAAGAAAAAATAAATATATTGAGAAAGAAAATGTTAATAAGAAGAGATAGAATAAAGTCCAACCAGAACTATGTTTCAATGTTGACATTCAAAAGAGTACCTACTAAAATTGAAGCAGAAACTGGAAAATGAGAAGAAATCAGTAATTGTTCTGGACAAGTTACCAATGCCAAATTCTTCAACCAGATAAAATTATTGCAGAATCAAATAAAACCAAATAAAGCTCAGTGGGTTAAAGAAAAAGAGGAACTGTCAAAGACTGAATCATAAAGTAAGCTAAATACCGATAAAAAATTGGAAATCCGTTGAGAGAAGTAGAAAGAAAAAATCATCAGTGGAAGATCAATTTATAAAACAGCATGGTAACTTTAACAACTAAACCGAATCAAGTAAGACAAGAAGACACAGTATTATGCTAAAGAATTAAGTTGCAGAGCCGGAATGAATGTGATAATAAAACTCTTGCTAAAGAACAGAGTGAATATCCAGATTTTGGTGATATTTTCCAGTAGAAAATTTAAAACCTGGGCACATCTAACTGGAATAATATCACAGACAAATCTTCATTGAAAAATCACTAGACTCTATTATATGAGATTCCTTAGTAATACAGGATGGCATATTAAAAATAGTCTTGGAAATCAAAGAAAACATTTATCAAACTGCATTACCCAGCAAGCCAGCAAGTGATCCAGAAGTTCTTAAAGCGCTTCATCGGTGGCGTTCATTTTGGAAAAAATAAAACGCTGAACAAAGTTGGAGACTTCCGGTGTGGAAGAATAGTGCCGACATTGTAGTACTTGGGCTTTAAATAAAGAAGATTATCCAATGAGTAATCTGATCGGGACGATCAGTTATAAGAGGAGGAGCAATGTTACGCAAACTCACTAACCTTTTAAGTTTATCATGTTCTTGTTTGCTTTGTAATTTGTAATTTTTTTAATATCTTTAATCTTTATGTTAACGTTTTCCAGAACATTCCAGGCTGTGTTCAATTTGATTTAAAACGCATTCTTGAGGACCGGGCAAACTTCGGGAACCCAAAAAATATATCTAAGCGGATCAGCGGATACAAATTTGACAGTTATGAATTGTTTGAGGTATATTTGTTGTGTAATCAAGTATGTAGTGATAATAAAGTTTTTCTACGTTAGTTATTTCAAAGACAAGTCAACGTAGATGTTCCAATATATAAAATTTGTTCTATTTAAAAATACATATCTATATACTTAGAGCAAGGATTAGTTGTCAATGGTGACACCCTGTATATACCAGTTCCGCGTTTGTTAGCTTTCATTAGTATGTATAAGTGAGGCCCCTAGAGTTCTTCGTGGCCTCGTGAGAGCTAACAAGTTCGTGGTTGTTTGCTGTAGATTTTTCAGGATAATTCAATGCTGGTCGGGGCTTTAACCTGCAGAGTAGTTGCTTCCTAAGATTCCGCTTTTGCCATCATGATTTTAGTTGGTGTTGATTACAAACAAGTTTTGCATTCTTTCAATACTCCTACAGGATAAAGAACTGGCTGAACATGCACTTATGCTTACCTGAAATACAAGGAATTATGAAAATAGTAACAAAAGTAATTGCAACAGTTGGTATGCAGGTGTTTCTGATGGGGAGAAAGGTCGAAGATTTCAATAGTAACCACAGGATAGTGGGCCGCTGTCTGCTTATGGCCAATCTAGACTGAATATTGAGCACCACTGGCCATTAAATGTAAAGTTTTGTTTGTCGGTGGTCTCGCATATGACATGCTGATGAAAGCAAATTAGATCAAACCCATATAGGCCGGGTGTCGCCATTGACGGTTAACCGTGGCTGTTTGCTATAAGTTTTTCAGATGTATTCAATGCTAGTAGGAACATTGAAAATGAATTTTTGACCTGAACTCTGGAACCTGTCCAACTAATTAGTACAATTTCATCCCGCCTAACGAATCCATTCCATTTACAGACTGATGCATTTTGCCAAAGAGGTTATTTATTTCAGTTTTTAATAATTTTAAATAATTTTATTGATATTCCTGTTCTGTAAAATATCCAATATATTTAAAATATTAACAATAAAAATTTTTCATCATTTTTACAAACGCTAAATTGTGGTACAACTAATGTGATGCAACATTATATTTTATACCCTTTACTATGATTATGAAGACAAAAAACATAAACTTAACACGTTTTTTAATTATTATTTCACCTGTCAAAAAAATAGTTATCTGTTTTTTTTCTTATATGTTCCTTCGAATACCAGGAGGTATACACACTTACCCCACGCCGATTTATATTTTTTCATATTAAAATGTATTGAAGAATTTTGTGGGAATATATAAAAATGTACAATAGATATGTTAACTGAGGATAACTAAAAATTGCCAACAAATAATATTTCAGTTTAGAGAGAATATGCTAAAAATTATTGTTCTGGGGTACATTCGTACGACGAAGGTTAAAGAAAAATCATAATAAAAGAGAATACATGAATTCAAGAGCCATATTGGTCAGTTTTAACAGTTATAAAGATTTTTTACCATAGCTGTATACTTTACGGTTCAAAATCCACACTCATTTGTTAAAATCTGCATGGAAACTAATAAAAAATCAAGCCACTAATTAATGTTAAAAACCCACTACAGATTTTAATTGAAATTAAGAGGTCTGATGCCATAAAAATTTGAAACCCACACAGTTGTCTCAAGAACGTCCAACCTTAAAATATTTATTGTACGAGTATATGTGGTGTATATGAGTGCTTTTTTATAAAGCGCGGAACAGTAGCAACCTTTGTTGATGGAGATGATGCAGCGTGAACGTGTGAATTGATTAAAGAATAACTCACCTTTTAGAACCTTTTCTCGAGGGCACACACCTGACAGACACATTTCAAATACAGAAGCCGAGAAATATGTTTGCTCCATCATCGGTTTATAACATTTGCCTATATTGTTAAGTTATTGTTTATGGAACGATTTATTGTGCTTGGATATTAATGTCATTATAATCAAATTCAGATAAATATAATATTTGCCACAATACTTTAGTCAAGTTAAAATACATAGAGAAAACAACTACAGGGTGTCCCGAAATTAGGGAGAATATTTTGGCGCTACAAGAAACAAAATTTACAAGTACATACGTTTCCCATCATTTTTTTAGCACTTTGATTTTTGACTGAAAAATATGAAATTTCTGTTTTTTTTTATTTAAAATAAGGTACTCTTGGTTCATATTAATGTATTGCTCAATTTTTGAGTTGATATGTTCGATCGTAGCAGGTTGCGAACAACAAAATGAATTTGGCAATTTTTGCATTGAGAGTTCAGTTATTTACTTTCAGCGAATTGTTAATTTTTAATAAATTATTATTTGACAAACTAAAAAAAGCAATATACCTACGAGTAGGTAATTTGAAATTATTGTTTCATTTATAAATGGTACAATATATTAATACAAATAATTGAAATCAACTAACCATTAATAACATTTATCTTTATCTAAATAGTAATTTTTATAAAAATTGCTCAAAAAGATTTCCATTTTGCTGAATCATTTGGTAGTGCGACGTTGAATTGCCCGAGAAGACTTGTGTTGTAGTTCTTCCAAAGAATTTGTTTTGTAGCGAAAACTATAGCCTTCATCCTACCCCACAGAAAGTAATCTAGAGGATTTACATCTAGAGATCGAGGTGGTCACGGCATGAGGCTGTCCACCTGCCAGCAAAAATGCTTATTTAACCAATTTACCATGCTGTGGGTAAAGTGTGCTGGCGCCTCATCAGGTTGGTAGTGTAACCGTAAGCATACGTTTAACGATGTATAATCCAATAGTTCTCCTAATTCGTTTTGCAAAATTATTTTCAAATACATTTAAAGCACTTTCTAAATTATAATTTCCAAAAAGGTGTCACTTGACCACGAATATGTCGAAAACTTCCAAGATCTCTCAAATGTATGTGTACATTTTTAAATAGGCACCTTACGTTGAGGAAATCGTCTATGATATTTTGTACTGCATCTATCGCATTTCCATTCTAAAAACAGTACATGTAGTGAATGTAGTTAACTGTTCTATGGTGAAATGTTAAACATTTGAAAAATGTCAAACAATTCTAATTAGTTAGCACCGCTGTCTCTTGGGTACCTATTTTCTTATTGGTCTTAGTATGATTTCTTGCTAAGGTTTAACGCAGATCAGATCAAAGTGGTCACGATTTCAAGAATTAATCAATGCTGGTCATTATCAAAGAAGACAAACTGCTGCCTTTAAAATGGATGCTTGGACGAATAATAAAACAGGTCCAGATGGAATCGTGTGAGTGATGACAGTTATACCATCAACAGGATTAACAAACATCTAGCTAAAACATTGTGTGCACTTACCATTATAGTATTCATAATTGAAACTATAAATGTTAAATTTTCAAGAGGGGAGAGTATCTTGAGGCTCGTCTTAAATATTGTAACATTTTTTTTAAAATAAACAACTCACGCCAAACGTGTTTTGGTGTTATTTAACCTGCTACGATAGAAAATATTTATAATTTCGATTACGCATGTAATATCATTTTAAATAGATTGAACTCAAAAGTGGAGCACTTCATCAATATGAATCAAGAGTTCATGACCAAAATAATACTGCTAATTTGTAGCGAGCATCTCAAATCCCTATTTGATAAAATTAAATCTCCCACGCTCTCTGTGACATATCGGCGATTAATAATGGAGAAAGTGTGTAGGTAAAAGGGAAACTTTAAGTAAGAAGTAGAGGATGGTCCAACTTATTAGAATAGATGATGGTGGTGGTAGCCGGGAGGGGGGTTTACACGCGGCTTTCATGGCAGCAAATGTCAGCATAACTAACAACGCTACCGATGGACTGATTCAATGTAGAGCATTCAATTAAATGACAGTAGTTTTATGCCAAAGTCTCTAAACAGAGGAGGTTGCCTACAAACTGCTGATTCGCTGGTAATTGAATCGAAAATGCCAAATATTGCTTGTTAATAATTTTCCACTTTTATTTGTATTCTAGAAGTATCTCTATGTCCAGTGTTACTAGATTTATTTTCGTGTTTTTGCGTAATAATTGTTGTTCTGGTATTGGTTACCGTATGTTTGGTTGTTATTTAAGTGCTGTTAAGAATACAAACTTTAAAAGCAAATCTCAAATTACGAGGTGTGGCAATTAAGTTCCGGGAATTTCTCAATGAAAAAACAAGCAAATTCAATTTTTCTATCGACCTTCACAATAACTCTCTAACTACACAACGATTCCAACGTTGCTCCCACGATTGGAAGCACCCTTGGTAATCCTCCGCAGTTAACCCGTTCAACACCACGGCTACAGCTTCTTTCACCTCCTGTACGCCGCCATGATGAGTTTCCTTGAGGTGCGACTTCATCTTGGGGAATAAAAAAATTGCAGGGGGTAATATCGGGGCTATAGGGTGGGTGCGGGAACGTTGGAATGTCTTTTTTGCCGTGGTGCAAGATCCAGCCGTTATCGGCGAGTTCGGGTAGCAAACGGAAAACGCTGGCCCGCAGCCGTTTCAGGACGCCACCATAGAACTGTCCAGTCACTGTCTGGCCGGCAGGAACATATTCACGATGAATGATGCCGTGGATATCGAAAAAAAAGATCAACGTTGCCTTCAGTCGTGACTTGGACATCCTCGATTTCGTTGGCCGCTCTCCACCTTTTTCTACCCACTGCTGACTTTGTTTACGGGTCTCGGGATCATATTCAAATATCCAGGTCTCATGACTACCCAACTCATCCAGTCTTTACCATCGCTCCGAATGCGGGACAACAAATCCTCGCAGATCGATTTTCGGATATATTTCTGTTCACGGGTGAGAACTTTTGGCACCATCTTTGCGCAAATCTTTCGCATATTCAAATTTTCGTGTAACATCTTGCGAACGGTTTCTTGGTTGACGTTTAATTCGCCAGACAACGCACGAATTCTTAGGCGCCGGTCAGACGTGATCAGTGCACGCAAACGGTCAACATTCACGTCAGTATGAGAGGTGACGGGAGCTCCTTCACGTGGATCGTCTTCTACCAATTCACACCCCTCCTTGAACCGTTTTCACCGTTTTGCCCATTCAAACACGAGTGTTTTCGACATGCACTCGTCTCCATACACCACCTGCAATTTTCGAGGGATTTCTGGGGGTTTTTCGCCAGATTTCACTAAAAATTGAATCACAACACGTTTCTTGTAATTTGAGTTTCTTATTTTCACGACGCAACTAAAAAATTTACTTCCAGAAAATACACATAAAACACAAACCAAACGTGCTATCGACTGCAACCTTGGGCTGAAACTAAAAGGAAGGTCCCCCCTCTTTAGAAAAACGTTGATGAACGATGCAATGTTGCCAGTTTCCGAGTTATAACTAAATTCCCGGAACTTAATTGCCACACTTCGTATGTTGCGTTATAGGCTACTTGTAAATCTAAAATGGGGAAAACGGAAACTGACGAATTTATTACTTTCCATAGGGTCCCAAAAAAACCTTAATTGAGGATAGAGCGGAATGTAAGGTGATACTTTTTAACCAGATAAACAAATAACTTGCAGTAATCAGTTTCATAAGAAATTATTTAAAGATATATGTTGTAGAAGAAAAATGAACGTAGTTTCAAAGAAATTATAACCTACAGGTATAAATAATTCGTGTCATGTGCTGTATACAGCTATTACATTAGATGAATCATTTAATTTTTTCTTTGTCTTAATCTGAAGTTTATACCTTGCAATTTCTCTGTGAAGACCATTCCATCAAGTACTACTATCAGTACACAGGCTCTTCAAAACACAATGAGAAAAAAAATAAATAAAAGAAGATAGTGGGTGAAGTCAAAAGCTACAATAAGACAAGTATGGAGACCATAAATTCAAGTTACTAATATAATTTTAAATTATTTAATCAAGTACATACAATTAGCTGAACAGTAACTGAGATTGTGTATTATTCATGGCTATTATTTGGTTGTGACAATTAATACACCTATTTGACATTGCAATTCTTCTATGCAATATTATTAAAGCAAATAAATAACGATTGCTAAGAACTTCTTTTTCTTTTATGATCCAATATAAGAACAGAAGTCTACCGGAGGAGAACTATAAGGTAAGTTTACATTTAAATACGTTTCCATGTCATAATGTACATGTATAAATTTGTTATGGAGTTTCTTTCCAATATACGATAAAAATATAATTGGTAAAAGTGGACATTTGTAAGGTTAATAATTTTTAGTGTTTTATCGCTGAGAGGATAAAATTATATGATATAATTGCTATATTTACTGACTCATCTACAATATTTCAAGTATATATGCTAGTATGTATAGGTAATGCTAATTGTATTTTCTAGAGGTATAAGATATTACTTCTCCTACCTAGATGGTGTTCCCCTAGTAAGAATAACTTGCTCATACTGGAAGTCATAAAGTTATGATAAACGCATCTAAACCGAAATGTTGAGTTATACTTGACATACCTAACTACTTAATTATAGGTTACGAACTAAACTGTCTATTTGAGATAGTTTGTTCTAAACTGTTAATAAATATATATTATAACAGTACTGTCTAGCACAAAAATTATTAAAACGACTGAAAATTCAAATATAACTAACACTGAACTAGATGACGAAAATCAAATTAAATACCAACGACGTCATCCTATGTCAAAAATACTGCAATGAAATTGGACGAAAATTCTCCTGTTTTGTTTAGGCTTGTTCTCCTGTTTTATGTATCCTCATTCGGTTGGCTATTAGCTGTGCTTTCACATATCACAACAGGTGATGTTGTTTCTAAAAATATTGTAATTTATTTAGCGTTTATTACGAAATTATGTGTATTGGTTTATAATTACACTTATAAAATGTTCTTTTTAGAATTAAAAATGTTTATAAAGAGGAATCAATTTTCTCAAATAAATAGATATATAACGTTTCTCATTTTCGATTACCCCAGAATTTTTAATATATCGGGTGCTCTAGAAATTCTTGCATTTTGAAAGTAAATAAACAAAACTATCAAACCCAATTGAAAAAGAAACGTCATTTGTAGTTTTCAAAACGAAAACAGGTTCTAAGAGTTGATTAGACATCATATTTTTAATTTTTTTCACAGGTATCCAAATATCACAATGATAAATTTACTATGTAGAATAAAGTTACATTCCTTGCAATATATTTCTCTTTTTGTTGACATTGTTATTAATATCATATGTATAAATGTGGGAAGCTGTGGGAAACTCAGTTTTCGAAATATGCTAATGCGTCGCTCCTACATGCCATTATGAGACAAATGAACATAAGTGTATGTTATTGAATTACCTCATCTTACCCGTTCAAAATCTTTTGCATTGCAAGTGTAAGTATGTCATTACAAGAGGAATTTCTCATCTATATAAAAATATTCCACTACAATCTATCAGAATATCTTTAAGTCGCTTGGAAATAAAAAAGGTGTAATAAATACATTGTTGAATAAATTAAATACCACGGCATTATGTCTCTGCTGTTGTCTGTTAATATTGTTGTTTGTATATTACAGCAAGAAAATAGGTACGAGAAAACACTAAAACAGCAGCAACTTTGTAACAATTGTAGTACTCACCCTTTTTCAGGTTCGATAATACACTTTGTTAGTACCACAGCACAATCAGTTTTCTGATAATTTCCAAAACACAAAAATAATGCAATTGATTCTATTTTCAACAATATGAATTCTGTTGTATAATCAATTATCATATTTAGAAGTTATAAAAAGTTTTCATATACTCGTATATTTCGTTTTCTAATGTTAATTTGTTATTTTATACTAGGTACAGTATAGTGAAACATATTGTACTGTAATGATTTTTAGTATATAGGTTTTTGCAAATCTGGACCTCACCGAATTACAATAAAGTGTATTTTAATTTTGAATAAATATTTTGAAATTCAATAATCAATCATAATTTTCGTTTTCTTTCATAACATCCCCACATAATAAGTAAAAGGAGCAAAACAATATTACCTATTATACCGGGTGACAACGGAAACCGAGAACACGCTGTAACTTTTTTATGACTGCTGATAACAATTTGAAATTGGGTGGGTTTATACTCGATGGTGCCATGAATTCTTTGAGGTCATTTTGGATTTCATGACTTTTCTGGTTTGACCGGAAATGACCGTACATTTATATTTTTAAATGGGACACCCTGTATTTTTTGACATTTTTGGAATCAGCAGATCATTTTACATATGGTGGGGCCAATTTTCTGACACATTTTCTGAATGTAAGTATTTTTTTTTTAATTTTTAAAAATAAAACTAGAATGCCGCGACTGGCAGAAATTGTTTTCGTTTTTGATGGATTTTAAAAGTTCAGAAAAAACCTTTTATTAAAAAATCAATAGGGCCCACCCTCTTTACATTTGAAAAAAAAAAATTAATTTTTAAGAAAATACAATAAATCGAAATTTTTCGTGGTAATAAAAAATCAAATTTAGAATTTTTCCCATAATTACAACCAAAGAGAAAACAATTTCTGCCAATCACGTCCTTCTAGTTTTATTTTTAAAAATTAAAAACATCCAACGATTATTTGTAGAGGAATAGGTATAATTATTTATATTCTTGAATTCATTGGACACAAATTACCGCTCCAATGGTAATATCCTGGAAGCTGAATTTCGATTACGATTACTCTTACTAAGCAATAAATGAATTAGTGGAGTTATGACGGAGCATAATAATAAAAACGTGTTAATGCACGGAGATGTTTCACATTGACACCGTCGAGACCGGGCATAAAAGGTCTCCGCGTAGTTAGTTAACACCTCGCCGAGGTGGGTGGTCCGATACGGCGAGGGTGAACAAATATTTAACATTTTAATTTCACCTGGTACTTGACAAACCCCAAAGACAATGTTCAACTAGGTGGGTTGTTTATTTGGGGACGGCGCTGTTTCTTTGAAGCGAAAACGTTCAACGACTTTCGACGGTTCCAAAAATTGTCAAGGTCGGCGTTGCGGAAAAGGAACGGCGACGATAAGTGATGTTTTATGTTCCTTTTGGCTAACCCACCTTGCGGCTGTGTTAAAGACAGTCGGATATCAGATTTAAGGAATATAGGTATCTGTGTGTTGAATGACGATGCACAATGAAAGAAGTTGAAAAGTTCAAATTCAGTAGTTTCAAATTTGACAGTATTTTATTACATAGTATGATAATAGGCGAGAACCGAGTACTGCCGACCATTTAAGAAAATTAATATGCAGGGTTTACAAAATTGGCGGTCACAGTCTATGAAAATAATGACGAAATAATAGTTAGAAGCTGTAATAATCTTAAGAAGAGGTAAAAAATTCAAGGCTGTATTGTGTGGCCAAAAATAAGGATCCTTTGTTATATAAATGTGGAGTCTTAGGACAGTCATAATCCAGCTATAGCGTGTCAAAAATTAAAAGAAAATCAGTTTTTAATTTTTAATTTCCAAACCTCTTGAGATAATTTAATCAAATTTGGGGTGCATATTGAGTATGACAGTAGATATGCAACAAAACATTACCATTTAGAAACTTACCAGTGGGGGAGATGTAGGCATCGATCATCATTTGCCAAAAAATATATATATCACCCTGAATAATATTACAAATAATATGTATGTCATATACGTCATTGCATTATCTTCATTTTTTGTTTCTTTCCACTTTTTTAAATTTCAAACCGATTAACAACAAAATTGATTTCTTTGATCAAGTGCATTTTTACAATACTCATTACAGTGCCTACAATAATAACAATTAATTAATTACTTATGATTTATGATAACAAATGTTGGAAATGGCCACCTTCAGCCAAAATACATGCTTCAGATCTTCTTGAAATTGAAGCTTGGACACATGCAAAAATTCCAAGACTAGCTCTTATCACATCACAACCAACTATAAATTGTTGACGTAAATCCTCCTTAGATTCGATATGAACCATATAAACTAATGTCCTGACATATCATTAAACAAAACAAATAATATCGGGATATCTGTGTAGTCAATGATGGCCTGGTTCTTCAGTGCCTCATCTAATCTCTAAGTTATTACTGAATCTTTCATTTAAAAATTCACGAGCAGTCAAACTGAAATGTAGAGAAGTCCCGTCGTGCATAATACAAATTCTTTGTCTTAGCGCATAGGGAATACAAGTAGTTCAGGTAAAACGTTTTAAAAAATGGCTGTAATAGGCATCGGTTAAATTTCTTGGTAAAAATTAAGACTCAAGAAAATTTCCGATAAAACCCACTCATATATTCAAATATAACTGATGTTGAAATCAAGATTCCATTACGGTATTAGGATTTTCATCGGACTAAAAGTGTTTATTGTGAAAGTTCATTATAGCATCCCTGGAAAAATTAGCTTCGTCGGTAAACAATATGCCAGCGGTGAACTCAACATTTTGTTCAATTTTTTGGTAAATCCAGTGGCAAAATTGTAGACAAGCAGCTTTGTATGTGATACTAGTGTAACTGTTGATGCTTCAAAACACACCAAATTAATTTACGATTCACATTAAGATTTGCAGCGCTCTTCCTAGTAGTAGTATTTGGATCTTCTTCAATTTCGTGTAGCTTCTTCCAACTCAGCCGTTCTAACACTCAAATGTTTTTCAGGAATAGGACCTTTCTGAAATGAGCCTAACTCCAAAGACGTTGAAAACATTTCTGAATATTCTTGGATTTATTCGCCTAGCCTCAGTACGATTTCCATCTGCAAGGCCATAAAGTAATCCATAATGGCCATTTCAGTATTTAAATATGCAAAGTTACTAAAACTATTTTTAAGAAATAAGCTTAATTTAACAATGCTCAATATTAAATAAGATGACGGAATCTTATTATTATTTTTGGCCTTCGTCAATAATTTATTTCACTGAAAATTGTATTTTGAAGATGTCTATCTTTTTCAAAAATTTACATTTATAATCAAATGCACTAATTTAATTTTTCAAAATAATATGTCCTGTAGATATTTTAAGCTTCGTAGTAAAGCTGAGATGTAACTGGTCTGCTACTTCCTGCTCGGTCTAAGCGGCTCGACTTGCAGAAAGCGACCTACAATATCGTAGGTACTTAACCGCAGACCTCTCGCCCCGGGCGATGTGCCATTAAATCTATAAATGATACTGCAGGAAACAACTACTCCGCGGGCTAATGCCCCGACCGGCATTGAATTATACCTGCAGTATCTGTGTGAACCTTGTCGGCCACTCCACCAGACATAGACCGGTTTCGGGCTTGTTAGCCCTCATCAGTATGCCATAGGTGAGATGACCGACAATTAAACTGGCTGTTCCTTCATATGTAGTTTCACATATAAATCGAGTGCAGGTGAGATGTAACTGGTCTGCTACTTCCTGCTCGGCCTAAGCGGCTCGACTTGCAGAAAGCGACCTACAATATCGTAGGTACTTAACCGCAGACCTCTCGCCCCGGGCGATGTGCCATTAAATCTATAAATGATACTGCAGGAAACAACTACTCCGCGGGCTAATGCCCCGACCGGCATTGAATTATACCTGCAGTATCTGTGTGAAACAGCCAAGAACCCTTGTCGGCCACTCCACCAGACATAGACCGGTTTCGGGCTTGTTAGCCCTCATCAGTATGCCATAGGTGAGATGACCGACAATTAAACTGGCTGTTCCTTCATATGTAGTTTCACATATAAATCGAGTGCAGGTGAGATGTAACTGGTCTGCTACTTCCTGCTCGGCCTAAGCGGCTCGACTTGCAGAAAGCGGCCTACAATATCGTAGGTACTTAACCGCAGACCTCTCGCCCCGGGCGATGTGCCATTAAATCTATAAATGATACTGCAGGAAACAACTACTCCGCGGGCTAATGCCCCGACCGGCATTGAATTATACCTGCAGTATCTGTGTGAAACAGCCAAGAACCCTTGTCGGCCACTCCACCAGACATAGACCGGTTTCGGGCTTGTTAGCCCTCATCAGTATGCCATAGGTGAGATGACCGACAATTAAACTGGCTGTTCCTTCATATGTAGTTTCACATATAAATCGAGTGCAGGTGAGATGTAACTGGTCTGCTACTTCCTGCTCGGCCTAAGCGGCTCGACTTACAGAAAGCGACCTACAATATCGTAGGTACTTAACCGCAGACCTCTCGCCCCGGGCGATGTGCCATTAAATCTATAAATGATACTGCAGGAAACAACTACTCCGCGGGCTAATGCCCTGACCGGCATTGAATTATACCTGCAGTATCTGTGTGAAACAGCCAAGAACCCTTGTCGGCCACTCTCCACCAGACCCGCGGAGTAGTTGTTTCCTGCAGTATCATTTATAGATTTTTCGTAGTAAAGCTTTCTATCAGTATATCCGCAATGGGAAAATTGCATGATTTTTCCAAATATGTGCAGAAAAAAGAATGTATTATTTTAATGGAAATGGCGTCTGTCCTAGACAACTTCGCCTAATAAGCCTAAAAATGATATTTAAAAATTTAGTCTGGCCATGTTCCCTCAAAACGGTCGTCGTCACAGCGTACACCAGTGACGTCAGACGCCGTTCCCATATGTATACCTAAATATAGCAGTGTTTTAATTATTCATATCTGTATATGATTTCCATGCTTTCGGACAACGCAGTACATACGTTTAGAAGAGTTAATTTGTCATTTGTGATATTATTTGGTGTTACTGTGTTAAATAAACATTGGTATTGATAAAGTTGCGAAATAGACTCGTAAAATGGACACAGATAGTACTCTCTTAGGTTGCTCCTACCATTTTCGTGATGTAGAATGTTATTTGAGGCATTTATAACATTTTGCTATCTGACTTCACTATATTAAATTACCTGTTTTATTCTGAAAACATAATAAACAAAAGGAGCAAATATAAGTTAAATCAGTAGTAAATAGCAATAAAAAATGTATAAATGTTAAATATCATTATTCATTACCTACTTACATTTATTATCTTTCAAATTAAAACAAGTGGTTTAATGTGAGACCAGATGGTATAATTTTATAAATACCTCAAGTAAAACCATCTATCTGGTATAGTACTTACCCAACAGCATTGTCGCCGTAATTGTCACGAGCAATAGCTACCGTAAGTTCGCCACATTTCCACTAATAATTATGGCTTACCCACACAGTATTTGCACTATCTATGACCAAAGATTACCGTAAAAAAACGGAAAAACACAAGAAACAAACGCCTGTATACATCACCAATACTGTAACCTCTACCTCTATCTACGGAAACTGTGCCGAACGGCATGTAACGTCACACCAATGACATCGCATTTTCGGCTACGTGATTTTGTTTACATTCCATGGCAATTTATTAAGAGTTCCAACAAACTGTTCGATAGTTTAATATATCTTGCAATATAAAATAAGAGAAATGCTTGACTACTAATGATGAATGCAGTATAAGAATGCTCGTTATCTAAATAGCATTTGCATAATAAAAATACTAAATGCTCGATAAGTTTTAAAAGTATGTTGCGATATTTTATTTATTTTGCACGATACAAATTTCAAAAGTGTTCATTTCTTTATGCACGATATTTAATTTTGGTTCGCAGATTTGAATCTAAAAGCGCGTGTGCGCAATAGAATGATTTGCAAGCAGTGAAATGAACAAACGACTGTCCCGGGCTGATTTCATAATTTAACCTAACCTAACCTAACCTAACTTAACCTAACCTAACCTAACCTAACCTAACCTAACCTAACCTAACCTAACCTAACCTAACCTAACCTAACCTACAGTCAATTTTTCAAACTTAAGAATTTATTTTCTGCAAATAATTTTTATAAGTGTGCATTTACACTTTCTATAGAGTAATTATTGTTTTTGCTGCATACATATATTTAACGGTTCATTTAATATTCTCATTAAATAATTAATATTTTTACCGAGTATTTAATATTCTTACAGAGTTTTTAATATTCTTATCCGGCGATGAATAGTTTTATGGAGCAATTAATATTTTTACCGAGCATTTATTATTTTTAACTAGCAAGTGTTATTTGTGATGAACACATTTATATGTTTAGAGAGCATTTGTTGTTTTTATCGAACATGTATTTTTTTCCTCGTGCAACTTTTATTTCAACTTTGCGAATACATTTTTCACTGAGAATTTACAATTTTAACCGAACAGTTATTATGTTTACCAAACATTTCTTAATGTATCGTGCATTCAAATAAAATATCCTATTTCTATATTATTTTATTCGGAAAATATATCGTGCAGTTAAATAATTTAACGAGCGTTTAATTTGTTCCCATTTATTAATCTTAATAGGTATTTTGATTATTATATGAATATTGCGGCCAACCGCATGTTTTGACTCTTCATATGTTACAAAGATTACCCTATAATACATTTAAAACCAATATAAAATTAATGCAATTAATTGGTTAATATATTCGTAAATAGGTATACTAATTCTAAATCAAGTACCTAGATATTATCAAAATAAATGTTTATTAAACGTCATCCCCTTGAATCATCATTGAACCTCATAATAACTCGAGAAGCAACCTCCTGAAGCTGTAACAGATTTAAAAAAACATCCTGTATATTGTAAAAAAAACATATGTTGTGGTTTATTTCAAAAAGTAATTTTAAAATTTGCAGTAATATAAACATCATAATGAAGAACGTTTACATAAATTTTAACTTAAATTATTTAGACATAGAAAGGCAAAAAATATTAATTATTTAATTACGGGGTCATTTCTAAAGAGTAATTCAACAGAAACAAGCAATGTAAAAATATTTACAAAGGGTGTATGTCAGAAGCCTTATAATCTCAATTTTATGAAAAATATTAAAGCAAACACTGCAGGAAATGTCTATAGACAGAGAGATTTCCGATCAAAATATGGAGTGGAGGAGATCACTGACTATCGACTTTAAATATTTACACTTGTTTTTTATGAGCGAGAAAATGAGTTTAAAAATAAAGACTGCTCGTTTCTTTGAGTATTCAATTACTTTACTAGTCGATGAAGCTTTGATAACTTTATTAAATTCTGATGAAAAGGCTGCAAAATAATTTTTATCTAATTATTCATTAATCAACTATTAATAAAATTAGTGTCACAACTGATTAATTCACAATCGATAATATCACCCAATAATATGCAGAACGCGTAAATTTATCTGAATAATTAATTAATGACATAATTAAAAAAATAACGTCAAGCAATTCCTTAATAGTTTCATATAAGTAATGTAATTAATAATAATTTTCCTAACAAGTGCGGACTGCTTTTCTGGGCAACTGCAGTGGCATGCGAGAAAGACACTTTCCGCATGAGTTAGGAACAAAAATTTTTCTACAAATCTGTATTAATATACACGGAAAAAGTAACATAACAAGAGTGAATATACAAATACATTGGAATAAGAGAAATATTATCTTCTCACTTATTATTAGTGATATTAAATGTAAACGTACAGTAGATGCGTTATTAAATGCAAAAGTCAACATGTGGGTTGAAGTTAGCTTCTGGAAATAAGATTGCTCTAATACGGGAAACAAATATTGGGAAGAAGTTTCTTCAGAAACAGATGTCAAATCGTGGCTGCTGATTACTGATGGTACATCTGGATAAGACGTTAATGGCTGTAAATTGCAGTTTGAAGGTGATGGAGTGTTCAATTGAGGAATTTTGTTGAACATTTCTTTTTTCCGATTTGTAGTCTTCTTAATACCCCTCACCAACAGAAGTTGATTTCCACCCTCCTAAACGTTTAATATTTGTGATATCTTCGCCACAATCGGCATGAAAAGTGGCCGAGGAGTTCCCAATTTTGAAAGTGGAAATAGGCTGCAATTTCGGAAGGTATTTTTCCTATTGAACGGATGCTTACAGGGTTGTACAGTACATTTTTGTGTAGTGTAGTTTCTTTTGGACGTAATCTTATATATTTTATGTATACATTAAAAACATAGCAATTACTTCTTTGTTTGCATGCCACGAAGGATCTGGCGGTATGATTTTTGGAGTTTTTGATATTGACAATTATTATTATTTCCTCTCGTCTGCAGGTGCCATCCAATCTAAAAATGGTTACCAACTTAATTATCAGGTAAGTTTCATCGGCTGTCTCACTCATAATGTTTTTTACGTCTTCTTGACTAAGAATTTTTGCTTTTTTCGGACGAAATCCAAAATTATGTCTTGTTATAAAGACAATGATTTTATGAAATTCGCCAATATTCAAATCTTTTTATCATTGAATATCTGGACCATAACGTGTAGGTATGCTAAAAATACTTCCTCTTTTGTTGATATTACCTTTTTAGCTTCTCATATCTTTGTTATGACTTCACGGGCAACAAATTCAAACTTGCTTCATTAGCTGCTGTTAAAATTTCTTCAGGAAGTTCTTCATTTCACGAATTCATTGTCGATTGCATAAAATTGAAAACACAGATTGAAATTTACTGTAGATTGATATGTCAAGCAGGGTCTGTCACATAAACAATCAGAACTAAATGTTATTTTTAATTAATACAACAATTATTAATGTGTACGAGAGTTCTTGATACATGTGTACCAAACACAATTAAAAGGCCAAAGACAACATTTCGAAAAAATCTGCAGCAATTTGAGGCAGATGTGTGCGTATGGTGAAGATAGCCTACCCCATCACATCCGCAGAGTTTTAAGAACAGTTAGCAGTGAGTAGCTTTATCGATGGTCTGCAAGACACTGATATTAGTCAAGCGTTAAGATTACATAGAAACATATCCAACGCTCTAGCCCTGGTACTGGAAATCAAAGCCGCTCGAGAAGCATATGAAAGTGTTCAAGGAAGGACAATGCGAATTAGGCTTCAGACTGAACACAAACAAGGAGTCCAAAATAATGCAAAAAGGTTTGTGAAGAATCTGCAAGATTTTTTGGATAATTTTTATCAAAGACGAGATTGAGCTTATTTCATCATATACAGGAGGCAAAGATCCATCCAGTGTTGGAACTGTGAAGCAATGGGGCATCTTAGAAATCAATACCCTAAGAATATATTCAATCGAGATCAGAAAGAGCCTGACAATTGGAGAACAAGCAACAAAAGAGTTTAGCCAGAAAGTTTCAATATTGAAACACATAAGAACCAATTATTAAAATTGAGACAGGAACTGGAAAAGGAAAACAGTAATTGACCTGAACAACCAGAATAAAACTGTGAAAGTTACTAATGCCAGATAAAATTAATTCAGGATCAAATGAAACATAAATAAGCTGAGTGAGGCAGAACTGATCTGCTTATATGTATATATTTTTTGGATCCTCGAAGTTTCCGCGGTCTCAAGAAAGTGTTGAGAACCAGATCGAATATGGCCTGAAATGTTCTAGAAAACGTCAAAATAAAAGTACTGTCACGGAATTTGCCCCACTCACTCCCAAACCGACGACTGTGGCACCGCGAATTGTCTAAGATTGCCCCGATCGCCCCTACGCCATTCTGGTAAACAAACAACATGCCGTGATCGAGATCGGCCTGGAAAAATCGGGAATCGACGAGAAGCGTTCCAGTCGTACGAGAAAAGGGATCTAGAGATACTGGAATATACCTGGAATATTCGTTGGGTCTATAAAAGAAGAATAAACGGCCGAGTTAGTTAGTCTTGTATAAGTCTTGTATTACAGTCTGAATTAAAGTGTTTAGTTAGAGAGATCAAAGTGATTTAGATAGCGATTAATTAAATAAGTGTTTAGTTGAGCTGTAATTAGTAGTGTTCAGTAGTTAATAAAGAAGTGATTAATTGACGGATTGTTTTTCTGGAAGAAAGAAAAGACGGATTGGGAAATCCGTGACAATTTGGTGTCGGAAGTGGATTTAGTTGGAAGTTTTAAAGAGCTTTCTGGAACCCTGTCCACAAAGTGGGATTTAAGTGGAAGTTTGAAGAACTTTCTGGAACCCTGTGCGCGGTGGAATAAATACCCAAGTGTGATATATCACCGCACTCGTCGTGACTCAAGGAAGTGAACGGTGGTATTCGCGAAGAACAATCTCGAACATTCTAGAACTTTGTACAGGAGTGAGACAAATACCCAAGTGTGATATATCACCGCACTCGTCGTGACTCAAGGAAGTGAACGGTGGTATTCGCGAAGGACAATCTCGAACATTCTAGAACTTTGTACAGGAGTGAGACAAATACCCAAGTGTGATATATCACCGCACTCGTCGTGACTCAAGGAAGTGAACGGTGGTATTCGCGAAGGACAATCTCGAACATTCTAGAACTTTGTACAGGAGTGAGACAAATACCCAAGTGTGATATATCACCGCACTCGTCGTGACTCAAGGAAGTGAACGGTGGTATTCGCGAAGGACAATCTCGAACATTCTAGAACTTTATACCAAAGTGAGACAAAGACCCAAGTGCGACATATCACTGCACTCGTCGTGACTTAAGGAAGTGAACGGTGTTATTCGCGAAGGACAATCTCGAACATTCTAGAACTTTATACCAAAGTGAGACAAAGACCCAAGTGTGGCATATCACTGCACTCGTTTCATTGTAAGGAAGGTAACGGTGATATCTAGAAATACATTCGTGGACATTCTAGAACTTTCCAAATAGAGTGCATGCCTGTAACTAGAAGCCAAGTCAATATGGATGCACAACTGGCAAAACTATTAGAAATGATGCAGACAATGCAAATGAAATTAGAAGAGCAGGGACATAAAATGGAAGACCAGACGAAAACAATGCAGGAAAAATTTGAAGAACAAGGGCATAAAATGGAAGATCAGTCCCAGATGATGCAGGAGAAATTAGAAGACCAGACGAAGACGATGCAAGAGAAATTAGACGAACAAGGGTATAAAATGAAAGATCAGATACAGGCAATACAACAGGAAATGAGGGATCAGACGAAAGAAATGCAGACAAAGTTAGAGAAATTGGAGAATACACTAGAAGAAAAACTAGAGGAGCAGTCATATAAAGTGACACAACTAGAAGAAAAACTAGAGGAGCAGTCACATAAGGTAGAGACACAAGCAGAAGAGAAAATGTTAGCACAAAAACAAGAAATAGACGAAGAAATAAACTTGGTTAGAGAAACCTGCGAAGAGCTTCGACATAAATTAGACAAGATAGCAAAGGAGGGCGTAATCAAATCAGAAGGACCTGTTATCCGAACGCAGAAAACGAAGCCTCCTGAATTCGACGGCAAGGTCTCTTGGAATGTCTATCTGCGTCAGTTTGAAGCAGCAGCTGCGGCAAACGAATGGTCTGATTGTGAAAAGGCTACTGCTTTAATAGTTGCTCTACGAGGGGAAGCTCTTGACGTCTTACAAGGAGTTCCTGCTGGGCAGCAGAGTAACTATGACCTTCTGAAACAGCATATGGAAATGAGATATGGTGATAAGCACCTGCAGCAAGTGTATCAGGCACAATTAAAGAATCGTCACCAACAGAGTGGTGAGAATTTACAACATTTTGAGACCGACGTTGCCCGACTGGTTCGATTGGCATATCCAACAGCCCCGTCCGAATTTGTAGATCTGCTCTCCATCCAAGTCTTTATCGACGGCCTAAGAGATTGCGAAACACAGCAGGCACTACGGCTCGCTAGACCTAAAACGTTGAATGACGCTCTTTCGCATGCACTGGAATTTGAGGCAGCAAAGATGGCATCCGGTAGACATGTTAAAGTTCGGGCCATCAGTGATAACAGCGATAATATGGGAAATGGAGACATAATCAAAACGTTGAAGGAGGTCATTGAGAAACTCAGTCCAACTACCAATCCGAAGAGAGAACAACCTGGCAGCCGAAGAGATCGCCCTCTCCAATGTTGGAACTGTGGGCAGACGGGACATCTGAAGAGACAGTGTAGGGCCCCAGTCGCGGATCAGCAAAAGCGCGACTCCCAAGCGGCACCTGCACAGGAAAACTAGGGTCAGCCGGCTTGACGGGGCAAAGGCCGGCTGCGTCCTCGTACCATGCCCCACAAGAAGAAGTTACGTTATCACGTCTCCAGGACTCTGACTCCTTGCTAATAGAAGGCATTATTTTTGGTCGTATGTTCCCTATGGTAATCGACACTGGAGCGGCAAGAACTATTGTACGACCGGATATTATTGGTGATTGGCGTATTAAGAGCCCTGCCAAGCGTTATGTTCTTACAACAGCCAATGGACAACAACTGCCAGTCAAGGGGGAATGCGAGCTTGACATAGAATTAGGAGACGTCAAATTCAAACACAGAGCCCTGGTAGCAGATATATCGGACAATGTCATACTCGGACTAGACTTACTACGAGCAAAGGGGGTGAACTTAGATTTGAATGCTGGTACGCTACGGATAATGAGTGAGGAAGTAGTGCTAACGACCACCACTGAGAATAACGCTGTACGGAGACTCGTTGTTAAAGAAGATGTGGTACTACCTGGTCAGACCGAAACATTGGTTGCTACTGTAATGGATGGGGAAATGTCTTGCAGTGTTGGAGTGGTGGAACCCAGTAATCCGGATCTGTTCAATAAATCTATAGTCACCGGCCGCACCCTGATTATACCAGAGAAAACGACAATAGTACGGGTAGTTAACCTGAAAACCTTTCCACAGAAAATTACAAAAGGAACTGAAGTAGGAGTCTGTGAACCTGTTACCATGGTCAGAACACTCAAAGAAAACAACAAAATGGAGAAGAAACTAAACAAGACCAGTCTACCGGAATGCCTAAGGGACATCGTGGATAGGGCCAAGGAAAGATTAACAGAGATGGAGGTGGAACAACTGGAAGAGCTGCTAAGTGAAAATGAAGATGTGTTTGCTCTTAAACCAGGCGATTTTGGGAGAACCAATGTTGTGAAGCATCGAATCGATACTGGTTCATCATCTCCTATAAAGCAGCCATCACGAGGACTTCCACTAGCCAAGCGAGAAGAAGTTAACAAGATGTTAATCGAGATGCAAAATCAAGGCACCATAGAGCCATCTCAGAGTCCTTGGGCTTCTCCTGTAGTTCTGGTCAAGAAGAAAGACGGCTCCACCCGATTTTGTGTGGACTACAGAAAATTAAATGACGTCACCAAGAAAGACAGTTACCCATTACCGAGGATTGACGATACTCTGGACACCTTGGCTGGTGCGCAATGGTTTTCCACTTTGGATTTAAAGAGTGGATATTGGCAAGTCGAGGTCAGCCCAGAAGACAAGGAAAAGACAGCATTCACTACCGGAAATGGATTGTGGCAGTTCAATGTAATGCCATTTGGTCTATGTAATGCCCTGCCACTTTTGAACGACTGATGGAAACTGTACTTCATGGCCTGCATTGGGAGACCTGCTTGATTTACTTGGACGACGTGGTGGTGCTGGGACGCTCTTTCCAGGAGCACCTAAAGAACGTGTCCGAAGTGTTCAAGAAGTTGAAAGCAGCAAACCTGAAGTTGAACCCGAAGAAGTGCAGTCTGTTCCAAAAGGAGGTTAGATACTTAGGCCACATTATTACTCCAAACGGTGTGAAAACAGACCCGGAGAAGACAGAGTGCATAAAGAACTGGCCGGTTCCTAAAGACAAACATCAAGTTCGAAGTTTTCTTGGCCTATGCACATACTATCGACGATTCGTCCAAGGATTCTCGGACATTGCCAAGCCTCTTCATAAACTCACAGAAGACAACATCCCGTTCGAATGGACGACGAAATGCCAGCAAGCCTTTGAGACGCTGAAAGAGGCCCTCTGCACTACCCCGATTTTGACATACCCAATACCTGGACAACCATTTATAGTGGACACGGACGCAAGCAACATTGGAATTGGCGGAGTTCTTTCCCAAATACAAGATGGCCAAGAGCGAGTAGTGGGCTACTTCAGCAAAGTCCTGTCAAAAGCCGAAAAGAACTATTGTGTGACTCGGAAAGAATTACTTGCCATCGTCAAGAGCCTAGAACACTTTCATAAATACTTGTATGGCCAAGAATTCCTCCTAAGAACGGATCACGCTTCCCTTAAATGGCTGCTCCAGTTTAAAAACCCTGAAGGACAGATGGCCAGGTGGCTGGAACGGCTCCAAGAATATCACTTTGTTGTTGAACATCGAGCCGGTAGGAAACATGGAAATGCAGATGCCCTTTCTAGGAGACCCTGTCCTGTCAACTGCAAGCACTGTAGTAGTCTTGAAAGGAAAGAGGACATCTCATCAGTTCCTTGCAAGGTGGTAGCAGCCCAACCTGAAGACAGATGGAGTTCAGCGGCGATTCGGGAAGACCAGCAAGCTGACTGTGACATCAAGCCCTTACTAGACTGGAAAGAAGCCAACAACCGACCCTCATGGGCTGAAGTCAGCGGTAAAAGCCCAACATTAAAGAGCTATTGGGCTCAATGGAATTCCTTGGTGTTGGAAGACGGTGTCCTAAAAAGAGCATGGGAGAACAATGACGGAACGGAGGTCAAGAAACAAGTACTACTCCCGAGGTCCCGGGTCAAGGAAGTGCTGCAGGAAGTACATGGAGGTACTGGGGTGGACATTTCGGTATCAATAGGACTTTACAGAAGATTAGGAGCGTTTCTACTGGTTGAGCTGTAGGACGGATGTAGAAGATTGGTGCCGAAAATGTGACGTATGTGCAGCCAGCAAGGGACCGAAGACCCGTTCCAGAGGCAAAATGCGCCAGTACATCGTAGGAGCACCGTTCGAGAGAATTGCCATTGATATCGCTGGCCCATTTCCGAAAACCCAAAGTGGCAACCGATATCTGCTAGTAGCCATGGACTACTTCAGTAAATGGCCGGAAGTATACCCTCTTCCCAATCAAGAGACCACGACCGTAGCAGAAGCCCTAGTCAACAACCTGTTCTGCAGATTTGGTGTGCCCATGGAACTGCATTCAGATCAGGGCAGAAATTTCGAATCAGGTGTGTTCCGAAAGGTCTGCGATCTTATGGGAATCCGGAAAACCAGGGCCACCCCACTGCATCCCCAGTCAGATGGTATGGTGGAACGCTTCAACGCCACACTAGAAACCAATCTGAGGATGTTTGTAAACGAGAACCAGACAGATTGGGACAAGCTCATTCCACTCTTCCTGTTAGCTTACCGCTCAGCTGTCCATGAAACTACTGGAAAGACTCCCGCAAGGATCATCTTTGGAAGAGAGCTTCGCCTTCCCGCAGATTTGGTATTTGGTCGTCCTGCGGAACAGCCCACAGAGCCAGACACTTACACCCATGAGCTAGAACGAAGACTAGCAGCCGTACACGATCAAGTCAGATCTCGAATGCGACTAGAGAGCGATCGCATGAAGACTCGATACGACGTCCGGGCCAATACAGTCGGATTCCAACAAGGTGACCTGGTGTGGCTGTACAACCCCACGCGGAAGAAAGGAAAATCGCCTAAACTACAAAACCGTTGGGAGGGCCCCTACACCGTCATTAAAAGAATAAATGATGTCGTATACCGGATACAAAGGACTCCCAGGAGTAAGATGAAGGTCGTCCATCTGGAGCGTCTGTCCCCGTATAGAGGTGTATCCGATCGAGACGATCGGTCCTAAGGAGGGGGCAGTGTCACGGAATTTGCCCCACTCACTCCCAAACCGACGACTGTGGCACCGCGAATTGTCTAAGATTGCCCCGATCGCCCCTACGCCATTCTGGTAAACAAACAACATGCCGTGATCGAGATCGGCCTGGAAAAATCGGGAATCGACGAGAAGCGTTCCAGTCGTACGAGAAAAGGGATCTAGAGATACTGGAATATACCTGGAATATTCGTTGGGTCTATAAAAGAAGAATAAACGGCCGAGTTAGTTAGTCTTGTATAAGTCTTGTATTACAGTCTGAATTAAAGTGTTTAGTTAGAGAGATCAAAGTGATTTAGATAGCGATTAATTAAATAAGTGTTTAGTTGAGCTGTAATTAGTAGTGTTCAGTAGTTAATAAAGAAGTGATTAATTGACGGATTGTTTTTCTGGAAGAAAGAAAAGACGGATTGGGAAATCCGTGACAGTACTATAAAAATTATAAATTCGAGTGCAGTTATGGATATAATTAACAAACTAAATAGTTTTCTTTAAGTGACTGAGATCCTCAGATCCGACAGTGAAGAAACGTTTGGAAGCATGGGATGCGATCAGTTACAGGGGCAACTACGGGTCGTATGGGAAGACCACTATTACCCGAAGAACGATTCCGACGGTAGCAGTCGTAATACCAACAGCAGGAGTCGAAATCAATATATGGTTGGGCCCCGAGATACCAATAGCGGGTCTACCGCCATAGAGCCTAGCCCCAGAACAACAAGGGCAGGTCAAAGAATCCCAGCTATAGCTAGGGATGAGCACTTTATTTCTAGTACTGGCAGCGACTAGTTACCAAGGTCAGGCCATAAGAACCCGAAAAATCACTATATCAAAACAAGTTAAAAAGGTAGGTGAGCTTCCTTACAAATATTTAACCCAAGATGATCCTAATAATTTTGTTCTCAATACTTCATTATAATAATGTCATGCTATATTATAGACAATAACATTTAAAATGCTTCAAACATTAAAGAAACCCAATTTTTATAAATATCGAATACCAAAACTGTGTAGCCTTCTTTATTTAATATTATGGTAATTTTAGTACCTTGAATCCATTGTTTGATGTCACGTCAACAAATAAACAATATTGTGATGCATAATAACGATGTTAATATAAAGTACCTAGTTACGTTGAGATAACGCGGTAGTATAATTCTGGTTTATAATAAAACTTATAGTAAATGCTCAATAAACAACAAAATTACCAATTTAACAAGTAATAATTAAAATAAGTATTTTATTGGCACTGTACAAGTGCTATCGAGGGCAGCCTTGAATGGAAAAAAGAATGTTGTTTTATTATTCCGTCCCTATCCAGTCCTTTAGTGGAATCGATAAAGTAAACATAGTTCTCACAAATTATTGCAGAAGAGTATTTTGAGCACACCGTGAATGTACTCTTCAGTACAGTCAACTTGAAATAAAATGCCAATAACAATTACATGTCTACGTCATATTACCACGTTTGTTTTAAAATGTTTCCGTAATATTACTATATCTCTGTGTTATAAAATAATATTAATTCCATAATGTCATATAAAGTTTATTAAAAAATCAAGTAATTAGCACATAATATATCTTAAGTAGAAACGAAAATATTAAAGTTCTAATCTAATTCTATTCAATCTAATTGAAACTAAAAATGTTCATCGAAAATGCATTGGCAATGATTAATAATAAATTATACGAAAAAGTAAAGAGAAATACAAAATGTTTAAAAACAACTAGATAAACTCCTAAAATTGCGATAAAACAAGAATGGAAGTAATAAAGTCACCAGTAAAGATAATTTGATATTTGCATAGAAGATAAATGTAAATGAAATTTCCATATCAAAAAATGATATACAGATTCGAACAGTACAAACGGTTCCACTAGTTTACAATAAGAGAGAAAACAAATTAACTCCTGATATGTTACGGTAGTCAGACAGAGAAAAAATACGTCTACCATTGTCAGTCTGTGGAAATGTCTGCTTGCTCGCCATTATCTTGTTCGCTCCATCTCCATTATTCCCATAAATAAAAATCAAACAAAGTAGGATAGTTATAGCTTTATAATGCAAGTGAGAATGTACACGTTCATCGTCCAATTATATTCTAATAAGTCGATCCACATCCCACTTTAAATTTCTCTTCACTGACGCTCTACCTACCAACTCAATATCGATATTTGCCGGCGAACTGTTGCGTCACTTTTATTCACCTGAAATGGGTGTCAAGGACTTGATTTTATGGAGCAAGGATTTAAGATCCTTCCACTACAAATGGACAGTGTTATTGAGATCGTGGAGCCTTGCCAATAAATTGCCACTGTCTATCGCACAAATATCTATTAACTAAACTAAACGTGTTCCTACTATGTAAAAGCAACGGGAGACATGAGCTTTCCAAACGTCCGAATGTGTCAGCGTCAAGCACGAGCACATCAAATTTCTTTTAAATCAGGTAAAGCGTTTTAAGCTGCACCCCCACTGAGGAAAAGCGGCGCGAAGCGAAGAGGAGCGTTATTTTGTTTTTGTGACCGTGCACTAGGACAAAGCGATGGAAGGAAAAATACTAAGTGACATTTGACTTTAATCGATGTGGGTGTACAAAAGCCATATGGTATTTTCTCTTTGGTTTTTCTGATTTTGAGGCTCTCTACACGGCCAAACAAAACAGTTTTGGATAAAGGTACGGTAGGTAGAGGTAAATGTACCTAGGTATAAGATCTTCTAAAGTTCGCGAACAATTAATACTTAAGGTACCACAGGATCCTTAATAAAAATTGTTAATTTTTTCGCTTTCTATTGCCCCTCTGAAGGAACACAACTATTCAAAAACACCCTATACAGGGTCCGCTACTTAAAACTCTTCAGGCCTGTATCTCCGTTATTCTTTAAGATATCTTAGCGAACAAGGCATTATTTTGTAGGTCTGTTCTAGGCTCTCTAAGTCAGTCGTAGTTTCCTTCGTAAATTTTAAGAGGGATCCTTCATATTTTTTTTTATTAGTCGATCTTAAAAAATTACAGCCCCTTAAAGGAGGGGGAGTAAAATAAGTCTAATTTATAATTTTTTTAAACAAACGAATTTTGGCAGCAAAGTAATACTTCCCGGTTTGCTATAAGGATGAGAAATAAACTACCCTTTCCATGTTTTTTTCCAAACTTTATTATACTTTTAAATTTATTAATCGAAATAAAATTCTAAGCTTTGTATATTTAGAAACTTTCTGGTATTTTATAATACGATCTTTCGAATATTTATTTTTTCATTCTTAGTAAGCTGCTGTAAGAGACAAAAATTATCCGAATAAACAAAACTACTTTACAATTTCACTTCGATTAAGAAATTTAAAGGTATAAGAAAATTTGGAAAAACCATGAAGGGGTTGGTTTATTTCACCCCCTTATAGCAAACTGGGAAAACGAGAAGTATATCCGCAAAATATTATTTTGTCGTTTGTTTATTTATATGTTACCTTTAAAGGACTGTGGCTTTTTTAGTGGAGGCTTCAATAAAAAAAATATATATGAGAAACACCCCTTAAAATTTGCCAAGAAAACTACCATTAAATTTTTTGTATACACTTATGCAATATCCTGTATATTTTGGTAAGCATATTAGTTTCTGACTTATTTCGGCCTATCATTGTATATTACCTATGTCGGAGGTGAAAAGAGAGATGAAATGAACATTTTTAAGCAATTGGTTTCGTCTCTAGATAACTAGATATTAAGTCATTAGATTTTTTATATATTTTTTTTATATCAAAGTGCGAAATATTCGTAGAACAATTTTAAATAGAATTCGTATTTAACGATTTAACTTTTGTGTTAGAGAATTTATCGTTGAACAAGCCACACATCTAGAATCTAAGTATTGAATAAAATGACCAGAACAATGCGTATTTTTTGTAGGGAAATACTGATAGTTTTGGAATGCAAAGGGTGTTTTATTCGTCCTTCTTTTATCGCTAAGTGTTTCTGATTTAACACGTAGTTGGGTTCTTCATAGAAGGCATTTTTTAGATATACAGTGAAGATGAGCACATCCTTTACGAGAGACTCCAACACGTTTATTGCTGTTCATTTGAAAATATTCATTCAACATGATTGTAGTAATTTAATTTTCTGTTGCTTTTCTGTAACACGCGGTTTTCGTTTAATATATTAAATTCGATTAAACGTTGCAGATGTAAGTATTGTTAAATTTGCCGTTTAAATTGTGAAATACAGCAAGGATTTTCGTTCAGTAAAGTTTACTTTGTCCAAACAGCATTTTATTTGGCAACTATAAATAATAATAAACGTACATGCACTAAACTACTTACCATTTAAATAAAATACATATACTTTTTACAGAAATTAACTTCCCATTGTAATTTTTGTATCCAATTAGTTCTGTATTGGATTTCTTAATAATGTCCTTCTTAATAATGGCCTTCTTTTGTAGTTTTCAAGATTTTTGGATCTTCTTTTACCGCTGTTTATTACATCAACTTCTGTATTCTCCATTTTACGACGGTACCGTTATATGAAATAACAATGCGCACAACAGTTCAATCACAATGGGAAATCATAAGTGAATGTTGAATGGAACTAAGTCTGTGACTTAGTACTCTCAATGCAATCCAGTACATATACAGGGTGATTGGGGGAGGAACCCCCAATATTCCAAAGAGGTGTTCAGGGGGCAAAAGTGAACAAAAAAGCCTAATAAACATATATCAACAGTTACTGAGATAGCAATGGAAATATTTGTATTCTAAAATAGGCCATCAAGGCCACCAGATTTGAATCCCCTTGATTACTGTCTTTGGGGATAGTTTAAATCATTAGTATATGCAACAAAATTGAACACAAGAGAGGCGCTATCGATCGAATTCTCACTCATAAGAGAAAATCACCGTACACTTCAACAATAATAAACATTTTCTCCACTGATGCATTACAATAATATGTTTATTAGGTTTTTATGTTCACTTTTGGCACCTGAACAACCCTTTCGAATTCCCCTCCAATCACCCTGTATATTATTAATCCTTCCGTTAATGGGACATAGCTCCATGGACTACCAAACGATCAGGGATATAATGTTGTATTTGGTATTGTAACTTATATCAAATACAATTTCATTGAATAATGGACTTAGTAACTTTTCAACCTTTTCACCGATTCAATTATTAATAGAAATCAAAATTATCGTTGAAACCAATGGAAAAGTTAATAAAACAGTAAATTAAAATGTGCATCTTCACAATCGTACGTCAATTACAATTATTACTGCAAATAGATGAACATTAAATTACGCATTCGACCCCGCACAAAGGTGGGCGCGTGTCCTTATCACGTGTGGGCACGCGGTTACAATTACCCACTTCCGGTGGACGCAGGAAGTGCCAGCGTCACTTTATATTCCTCAAATAATTTACATAATTGCGTTATTGTTTCCCAGGTTGTATATAATAAGGCCGGCGTCCACCACAACCGGAGGGCGACAGGTACTCCATAAAGAAGGGTTATTATTGGAGGTTATTAGAGTGGTGCCGCGTTTATGGCTTGACCCGGAAATATTTTATGTGTCCGATGAGCTCCGTAATCGTTCTCATCGCACTTTTTTTTGTGCTATATTATATTGCCTTGCCAATTTTAATGTTCAAAGCGGATTACTACTTTCTCCGTACTTGGAAAAAGGTAATTTGCCGAAATTAAGGGTGAAAAAGGGTTAGATAGTGATTTTTTTTAAATTATTTCATAGTGGGTAATTTAATACTTGAACAAATATTATAATTTTTATTTGGGTGTAAAATCTATTTTTCTGAACAGGATGTTCATAATTTTGTCGAAAAAAATTCAAGAATCCATATAGAAGTAAAAATAATACCTTGCTATACAGAGTGGTTTATACGTAATGGATTATAAAACCTGTAAATAGTTTCTGCCAAAATATTAAAAATGCACTTATAAGTGAGGATTTTAATATTAACAAAAATATATACAGGATATTGAAGCGAAACTTTTTATTACGAAAACTTCTAATAACTTTTGCTGTTAGTTGATGTGTCAATGAGTTTTTCGGGATAATCCTGCTATTTTATCTATGGGTATGTTTTATAAATTCAGGTAAGTAAGTACTTGTTCATAGTATGGGTAAAAATCAAGTATTTGTACTCGAATACATATAATTAGATACTTGGTTCACTGTAAAACCTGGCAAGGCAAAGCATGTTCCGAATCGGAAACCGGACAAAAAAATTAAAGAAATTTCCAAAGAAAGAAATAAATACCATTTTACAACACATATTTTATATAGCAAATTCAACTGATTTGCCGTTAGTAGAATAAATTCTTAGTTTTAATTAATAAAATAGTTTGACATACTTGATATTACAACAACAACATTTTGGGCACGTTTTACCCAGTCTTTACAAACTAACACATATGTTACTGCTTCTTCTCCGTTTTAATTCGTAAGTTATTGGCACCAACTATGATACGTTTGCGAAAATCATCAGTAGTGGGTATCCACTTCGGTGCGATACACTTTATTTTTTAAATATCCCCACAAAAAGAATTCAAAATGATTTAAAGTCAGGAGATCGTGGCGGCCATGGTACCGGTCCTCCTCATCCAATCCCTTGGTATGAATGCTTGGACACGCTGTACATGGTACAGATATAATTGAGCCTTGTGTATATGATACGCCACACTGCTGCAATACGCCGTGGATGCCCTGGACTTCCATCTCTTCCACGATTCGGTTGCCGTGTAATGTCCGCGTAGCAGTACACGTACACTCACTGCACAACGCGGTAAAAATAGCTACATTTGGCACATGTTTATAGGGAAATCCTTCTGTTAAAGCATTTCCACTTCACTATAAATTAAAACGATATCCATCAACTTCAAGGTGCTATACACGTAAGACATTTTTGACTATTAAAAAACTAATGTAAATAGTCACATTACAAAAACGTTAATCCTATATACAGGGTGTCCGAAAATAGAAGGCCATATCATTAACCACATATTCTTTGGACAAAAATAATGCGACTTTTCTTATTTCATTTTTTATTTGGGCGTCCCTGTTTTAATATACAGGATGTTAAAGTTACATTTTAAAAAACTATTTTTGTTAATAATTCCATTGTTTTGTAAGATACACACTTGAAATTTTGCACGTACTTTTATCTTGTTTCGGCATACTTTTCATGTAATTTTAGTGAAAAAAATCGAAGGGCGAATGGTGGTAACTGAGGGACGCAGTACCCTTTATCCCCTGCAATTATTTCTAAATGCGCCTATGCAGATTTTTCTTGAAATATCAAATGTAGAATTTTCTTTTGATCATTTTATCTCTTTTGTAATTTTTTGTTTAACTGCTCCGTTTTGGAGAAAAACGGCATGTATTGATGGGTTACAAATGTCTTAGCGGCCGATAAATGTCAGGAAAAAATAGTGAGCTCCCTTATCCCAACAAATCACATCCTAAAAGGAAGGTTTTCTTAAATTTGGATCTACATTTTCGTAAAACCGGAAAGTTGATGGATCAGAAGTTCGGAATTTGCGGCCTACATAGAAAATTAAGCCCTTAACAAAAGGAAAAAATCTTAGCACTGGTAGAAGAAGAACCAAGCACAAGTACAAAAATTGTTTCTCGACAAATAGAAAATTGTACAAAAATAGATGTTCATCGGACTTTAAAAACCCAACTTCTGCACCCGTATCACATCCAACCCGTACAACATATTCTTTCCCAAGATTTTGCTTCTAGGATACAATTTAGTCGTTGGTTGTTAACACAGAATGATGCAAACAGGGACTTCATAAGAAAAATTCTATTCACCGATGAGGCAACCTTTACAAGAAATGAATTGACAAACATGCATAACAGCCACGTATGGACGGATTTGAATCCCCATGCAACCATTGTAGCACACCATCAATTTACATTCAGCGTTAGTGTCTGCACGGGAATAGTGGATAATATTCTGTTGGATCCCCTTTTCATACCAAATAATTTAAATTCAGCATCACTTTTTAATTTTCTGCAAAATGAATCCCGAGATGTTTTACATGATTTACCTGTTATCGTACGTGACGGTATGTGGATGCAGCTTGACGGTGCTCCACCCCATTATGGCAGAAAAGTCCGGCAGTATTAAAATACCCATTTATTTCCCAATCGTTGGATTGGTCGAGGACAAGACGCACTTATTCAATGGCCACCACGATCTCCCGACCTTAATCAATTGTTTTTTTTTCTGGGGTTATATGAAAAATATGGTTTATGCTGCAGAAATAAACGACATTAACGATCTCAGAGAGATAATAGTAATGGCAGCTGATGAACTTACGCAAAAGGAGAATATCTTTCAAAAGATAAGGTTTTCACTACTTAAAAGAGTACGTACATGTGTTAATGAGGTTGGTGGGCAAGTAGAACGTTTGTTATTAGTAGTAACTAATTAATTATTTCATTTAATGTTATTTAGGTAAAAAGTTATTATGTTGATCGTTCATTATTACTATTACTAAATGAGACTATTATTTTTTGGTTGATAAGAGATTTTAATGCCATATAATTTTTTCAATTCATAAGTAATCCTCATTTTATAACATTTAGAATTACCCATTTTGTTTTAAATAGCAAATATTAATTCAGTAAGTATTTCGATTTGCTAAGTTGCCAAGGTATTGTAATGATAGGTATATTCACAAAATTTCAATTTCACTTGAAAATTTTAGTGAACTATAGATTTATGGGCACTACAAATTGCCGTTTTTGTCCAGAACGGAGCATTTTAACAAAAAAATATAAAGGAGATAAAATGATCGGAAGAACATTCTACGTTTGATATTTTTTGAAAAAGCTGCATAGGCGTACTTAGAAATAATTGGAGGGGATAAAGGGTACTGCATCCCTCAGTTACCTCCATTCGCCGTTCGATTTTTTTAACCAAAATTACATGATAAGTATGCCGGAATAAGATAAAAGTACGTGCATTATTTCAAGTGTGTATCTTACAAAACAATGGAATTATTAACAAAAATAGTTTTTTAAAATGCAACTTTAACTGTATATTGAAACAGGGACGTCCAAATAAAAATGGCATTAGTAAAGTCGCATTATTTCTGTCTAAGAATATGTGGCTAATGGTATGGCCTACTACTTTGGGACATCCTGTATAATCCGATATTTGGAATTGCCTGGCTAGAGACAGCGATGTAAAGGTTGAAAATACTACAGCTTCGATATTTTTTTCTATAAAGATTTTACAAACATTTTTTTTAAGATATTGTCTGAATTTTTCATGCCGCATCTATTTCCAAATTTTTGTGAATCACCCTGTATAATTCTTAATTTTTTATTAAACTATTACCAGTTGGTTTGTAACCCATTATTACTTATGAAATACCTTCCTTATGATTCGTTTTCAAAATCTCACAGTTTTAGTTTATATGTATAGTGCAAACACGGAATTCCAGGAAACAACAACTCTGCGGGCTAATGCCCTGACCAGCATTGAATTACACCTGGAAAACCTATAGCAACAGTTAGAGTCATTCGTCAGACGCCCACCAGACATATACCGGTTTCGAGCTTATTAGCTCTCATCAGTATGCCATAGGTGAGGTATCCGACGAATAATCCTAGCTGCTTTCGTCTGTCTAACCCGACAGAAGGGACCATGAGTACGTACTCGTACTAATATAATAAATTTTGCACGCCACACCGATGTGTTTGTCTATGTCGGCGAAAATGTGACACGCCGGTTGCGACTTGTTGTGGCTGCGCGCGGCTCGTGATTTAGCTCGAGATGTGGCACGACAAGTTCACATACATGCAGGGATTTATGTGTTACTTTTGCTCGCCGCATGCAAATGTGTCAGAAAATGTGCCCGTCTATGCCTAGCTATTGGCCGGCAACGAACCGCAGTCGCGAGCCGCAGCCGCAGTCGCACCAGCGAATCCATACCTTTAGGCTGGAAACCTTTACGTTGTGACCACTGTACAGGGTGTCCAGCGTAACGCTCTCACTCGATTGGCTTTAATGTCATAGTTACAAAAAAACGTCAAATACAAAAATTATGTCATTTTTATAGATGATTCGGCGTGTCTTAGATAAAAGACAATAGAACATCGACATAAAACAATTATTTACCAAAGTTAAATTTTTTTAAACGCAACGCCCTATGAATTTTTTAAATTTCTGAAAAAGCATACAATTCTGATTACATCCATATGATGTACTTATATATTTGTTCCAGTGGTTACCGAGATATAAAGAAAAATGTATGCATTAAAAAAAAATGAACTTCGTTAAATAATTGTTTTAATTCGATGTTCTATTGTTTTTTCTCTAAGACACGTCGACGTCGAATCATCTACAGGGTGATTCTTTAATATTGCAAAAAATTTCAGGGACAGGTTCATTAGATAAAAATAAGAAATAAAGTTCCCATTGGCATGTGTCCGGAAACGCTTCGTTTCCGAGATACAGGACGTTCATTTTTTTGTAATCAACTTTTAATACTTGTTATTTCAAAAGTCCTTTAAATATACGATTAGGGTGTCTGTCTTGATAGATGTCTGATTAAATTATCTTATCGTGTTCAAACAAAATAGCCCCAGTTCGCTTGGAAATTGGAATGCCTACCAACTGTCAATAATTGTTTGTCAATAGCTGATTACTGTTTGTCACATTGTGAGTGAGTAAAAATAACTACTGGTTTTGTGTTTTAAAACTGGTATTTCTCTTCAAAAGTAAATTACACAAATAATGAATTGTGCGATATGTATTTTGTTTATGGTCTTGCCGACGGTAATTCGTTAAGGGCTAGGCGTATTTATGAGGAAAGATACCTTAATCGTACAATTCCGCACCATACAATGTTTGCTCGTATCCATCATCGTCTCAATGAAACAGGAAGCTTTAAAAAAATGACTGTTGAAAACGGGCGACCTCGTACAGTTTTAACTCCACAAATGGAAGAAGTGCTCCACGTAATCGAAGAAAGTCCTATAACAAGTACAAGAAAGATTACCACAAATTTAAATGTTAGTCAGTGAACAGTCTTTAAGAAACTGAAAAATCAGCTTTAGCATTTATATCACATGGATCATATTAAATTGGACAAAATCCTCAATTTTTGGCAGAAAAACTTTTCACCGATGAGGCTAATTTCTCCAAAGAAGCCAGAATGAACTTTCATAATAATCACATATGGGCAGATGAGAATCCACATGCAATTATTGAAAGCCGCCATCAACATAAATTTTCAGTAAATGTATGGGTCGGAACTGTTGGAGACCACTTGATTGGCCCATTCTTTTTACCAAGGAGGCTAACTGGAGAAGCTTATCGTAATTTTCTTGAAGAGGACTTGCGGATACTACTGGAAGACGTCCCGTATCAATTAAGACTCAGATGTATTTTATGCACGATGGCGCTGCAGCACATTTTAGTTTAATTGCGCGACAATGCAGTGTACCCAAATTCTTGGATAGGTCGAGAAGGCCCACAACCCTGGCCTCCGCGGTCTCCTGACCTAAATCCATTGGATTTTTTTCTCTGGGGCCACTTCAAACATCTGGTTTATTCCACTACAATTGAAAATGTCGAAGAACTAAAAAATCGTATTGTTACAGCGTGTGAAACAATTCGGCACACCCCAGGCATTTTTGAACGTGTTGGTCAATCAATGCGTCTCAGGATCAAAGCGTGTAGTGCAATTGGAGGTGGTCATTTTCAACAACTTTTATAACTTTACTTCTCCGCTGGTTTTCATTAATTCCACCAATTTAATTTTTCATTCTAAAAATGCTTGCCTCTGTGCATACATGGAATAAATAAGTGCAGAACAAAAGTTATTAAAATTATTATTTTGTATTGTTATTTTTCATTTTGTATTATGTTATTAATGATACAAAAATGACTCTATTATTAAACATTAGAAACATAGTAGATTACAAAAAAAATGAACGCCCTGTATCTCGGAAACGAAGCGTTTCCGGACACATGCTAATGGAAACTTTTTTTATTTTTATCTAAAGAACCTGTCCCTGAAATGTTTCGCAATATTAAAGAATCACCCTGTATAAAAATAACACAATTTTTGTATTTGACATTTTTTTGTAACTATGACATTAAAACCACAAATCGAATGAGAGCGTTACGCTGGACACCCGGTACATACATAAATCCTTTTTCTTTAGTCGTGCAAATGGGATGTTACATTAGCAATGTGCGATATGATATTTCAGAATATCGGTACTTTCGTCTCCGATTTTCGATATTTTATATCGATATTTTCTATACCATGTATTGCAAGTATATATTATTTTGAGTATCGGTTCTTCTGTGGTGCAATAAGTTAGGAAAAGAGAATTTTTTCCGCATCAAGCGTAGGTTTTTTGATCGAGGCGCTAGCTGAGATAAAAAATATGAGGAAAAGACACTTTTTCTACGACTTGCACACATGATTTTTTAATAGTATTTTGAAATTGCCGAATGCTGTGAATTACACCGCCCACTGTTTCCGGAGAACGTTTGCTATGATACTGGCTGATGCAGGAGCAGACATCAATTTTAAAAGGCATGGTGGATGGGAAAGAATGAACGTGGCAGAAGGATATACAGAGGTTCAACAAAAACTTCAAACTCGGCTTCTACTTCATCAAATGTATGTGCAGGGCTTTCCATAACCAATTGTAAAGATACAGTTATAATAATGATTTAAGTTGACAAATGAATAGCTCAAGAATTATGATGTATTTTTGCGTGGAGGAAAATTTTTCCCGCATTAGTTTGGAAAAATCAGTCGTTCAAATTATATCAAATCGTTATTCCTAATTCCTTATCACATTTTTTACACAAATATTACATTTTGACATTAAAGTATTTAGTAGAGCTTATCTAATTATTGTAGATTATATAAGTAAAAATTAATACATTTTTACCTTGATTTTTATTTAACTTTTCTGTTTTCAGAGAGAAGGACAAGCAACGTAGATGGAATCTTAGGGAAACCAAGAAGAAATCATGGTGAAATCAAATTTCCTTCTCTCAATAGAGAGAAGGAAATTTGGCGTGCAAAATTATTGCCCGCGGTTCGCCATTAAGAGTAAAGAGAAGAAAAAATATTCTCAAATTTAAGCTACGAAAACGCTCTTCCATTTTAACACATTATTGTGTACCTAACAGTCATCTAAACTTTAAATTTATCGAAACATCAATTTGCACCAAAACGGTAAAAGTTATCTACAAAACCCACAAATTGTCTTTGTTAAAAATAAAATTTGCTTTAAAAAAATAACAAACCATATTTTCGTCCAGTTACCTTTCATAAATTTTGAGGAAAATGTAACCAGTATGCCCCACATCTGCGGCGCTACTGGTTTGAGTTGAGATTTAGTTTTTTCATAATTTGGCAGTGTCGAGGGTTGAACAATTTCCGGGATCATCGCTAGGTCGTCGGCTGTTTTCTTGACGTTTCGATAGACATACAGCTCTCTTCCTCAGAGGTACCTAACTCTGAAACTGGAGCTCAAATTCCCTGATTAGTATTTATGTGAACACTGGTCCTTGACGTTCTTGTACATAGATTGCTTGCTTCTAAATTACGGGTACTTTCAAGCCCTTTGTCGCGGTTAAAATTATTTCGATATTTCTGTATATCTACTGCTTATCCGTAGAGTCTTGGTCAGAATCTCCTCTCTCTGGGTAATATCTTAGTTCCGCAACAGCTAACTTCTTCCTATTATTTCTTATATGTCACTTTTGTTGCTTGGACAAAATCAAAATCTCACGCTTGCTCTTTAGTAAGAGAGAATATTCTAGATAAGACTCTACAGAAGCAACAGAAATCCAGAAAAATATAATTAATTTCAATCCTGACAAAGATTTGGAATTACCCGCAGTTTGGAAGTGATTCATTTTGTATATGAGAAAATGTTATTAAATAAATTTTCCCATAATAAAAAATTTATCGGGAAATTACTCCACAGAGTAGTTGTTTGCCGCAACATCAACAGTCATCACAAATATTGGTCCATAGAATTGATCTTGCTTTCATAGTAGGTACCTGCTGAATAGTAGGTTACTATCTGCCAGTTGGGTGAAGGTTCAAGCATTGAACAATAGGCCACTTGAGACACATTGTCTATTATATCTCACTCACACTCAAACTATGTCTGTACCATCACAGCAATACAGCTATATATATATATCAGTCATGAATCGTCTCAACTAGTTTATTTTAATCTAAAAAATAATTAGAAAATGACTCGCTTTTGGAATAAAATGGGAGCGACATTTTGGAGCTAACTATTACTACTTAGCAATATTTAGCTAGATGATTTACATTTTTGACAATTATGAATGTTAACCTTGTCTATGGACTTATTTATATAGCATACCGACATATTTTGGTATCATGCCTCATTTGACAAGAATTGTAGAAATGTTGATTTGAATTAGCTTAATAATGCATTTACAATAAAGTAAACACTACAGAAGCTAGTAATAAAAAATATGTGGGTAAGATGTGGGTGTAATCAACTTTACTTCGCAGAGTGGTTTCTCACAATAACATTAATACAAAATATTTATTTGCCGTGTTCATGTTCAATCAAATTTGAAATTTTAAAAATTAAGTTATACCCTTTTGGAAATAGAATATATTAACTACTCAAAAATAAAAATCAACCTGACTTCCTAACTTATTTGTGGTTATATTATGACATACGTACTGTTTATGTCGTATGGTCAATTTTGAGATACACATTTTAGGACAACCATTACCACTTCGTTTAAAAATAAACATGTTAATAGAAATCATTCCCGGTATTGTTTCACCCAACAAATTATTTGCTAAGTGCGCATTTGCGCAAACAGAAATTATGATTTATTTAAATTTTCCTTAGCGTGATTATGTATGAACATGGTGAACACAATTTTTCTCTAAAAGTGCTAATTAACTTTGTATATATTGCATCATATTTTAAGATAAATGTCATAGCCAATAAATAGAACATAATAAAGTCTTCATGTTCCTTCTCTATATCAGTAATACTATTATTGCAGCGCCGACATTCACACCATTTTGTTGTTATAAGGGATCAAGCAAGAAAACAGTGGGTAAATGTTACAAAAATATATTTGTATATCATCAAAAATCCAGTATACTTTATTACTACCACTAAATATTAGGCAAATATTATTCAGATACCAATTAAAGATAAAAACGATACAATATCAGTACATTAAAATAGTATTGGAAATATTCATAAGAAACATAATTAAATCAGATCTAGAATACAACAGTGAATGAACGATTTGGAATGTATTTTTTTAGTTATCACATAAGTTATCAAACTATAGACGATAAAAATCAACTGCTGATAGAAATTATGTGGAAACTTTTTAAATTCAAGTGTTTCTGTGGATTTTGCCGATTATTAGAAAACGTACTACTTATAACGTGTATTTTCAATTACTAAAAATTATATATAAAAACATTTTAATAATGGTGAAAATTATATAATTATAAAAATATAAATTAATGAAAATTAATTTGAAATAATGCAAATGAGACCTATGTTTCTAAAATATAAGTATATTTTATTCATTTCACAAGGATTTTGATAACATTTCTTAAAAAGTAGACATACATACATTACATAATTAATTACATTACGGGACTTTATTATTATATTAAACGCACTCTCGTTATAATCAGCAAAATATCCCCAGAAATATAAATGTCTATATTTTATTTGAGACGACTAGTAAATAGAATATATATTACCAACAACACATTATCTAGCAACACATCTAAAAAAGTATCTAAAATAATTATGTCCAGTACAAGAAAACAATCTTAAAAATCCAATGATTATGTTCATCTTTTTTATTATTATCCCGTATAGTATGATCTCCTTAACAAGTTTTTTTGAACAAATATACTTACATATAGCTTGACACTTAAGATGTTTTTCTTTTAATATTATTCTTTATAAAACTATGGAAAAACAAAGTCGTAATATAAATAATGCCATGAATGAATTGTAAAGATACACTACTACATACACTAATTTGAAATACTATTAAAGGTGTTTTGTTTTACTAAAACATTCAGTTCTTACTTTCTAAAAAGGCCATCTTGACATGAAAAATATTAACATAATTTCCACTCTTTCTTTCAGGACACGTTAAGTAGATCTGTAACTATTTATACTGGATTATTATTATGTTTTCATAATTATTATTAAAGTTAAAATATATTTATTTGTTTATCATATTAAATGATTTTATTAAATATCAGCGATTTACAAGAGTAATTTTAAATAAGATTGTTACAAATTAATCAGTCAAATTAATTATGAAATTATAAGTAAAAGCTTACATAAAACAATATAAAAATAAAAAATAAACTCCCATACCTGACTACTTTTGTTTCCAAGGCTCCTAAATATAAAAATACAAACGGAATTTTCAAGTTAACATTAATGACAAAAGGCACACTACTGGGGTACGATATTTCTACATATCTACTTGGACTTGGATGGAATACGATTTCGATTGCTTGATATAAAATATACATATCGTTACTATAAGGTGACTATCTAACAATAAATACTAAGTGCACTTTTTATTAATCAATAAAGCACTATATACCTTGCATCTAGCTTTAGATACACTTTTTTACCCTGGACACACATTCGTCTTTCCATCAAAATTTAAGTACTTATCTCATTTGCACAGAAAATATTTATTATGAAGCCCAACAGAAAATATTACTTATTGTGTCTTTATTATGTGTTAGGTACACTTAAACATGAACAAAATGCCAGGGATATAGCTATGTGTAAAAACTAACTATATTTTGATTTGAAAAAGTCAGAATTTATATAGATTTTCAGATTTGTAATAATTTCTAAAAAACTATTTTATAAGGACTGTTCACAAGATTAAAGTGTTAAAAAAAGTAGTTCTAATAGGCTGTATAAGAACAATTATGATTACGAGTAGATATAGAAGTTATTTTATAAAAATGGCAACAATGTTCTCAAATATTAAAATTACATGTAGTTGTACTTTAAGGCACGTCTTTTTGACCTTTGATAATTTAAAAAAAACAAAAGACCAAAGTTTTCTTAAATGTTATGTTAACAAAGTTTAATTTAGAACACCTACACAAACTTTAGCAGAACTGAGATGTACCTACCAAATCAATATTAAATACAAAAAATTGATCTCAACAATCAATTGATGTATAGAATTTGAATAAATGCAATTTTATTTAATTTCAAAATAGTTGGTTATTTAACGTTGATAGGCAACAGATACCGACTATATTCCCGTATTAATAAATATCTTAAAAAATCTAAATGTCTAGATATTAAATGGATATTATCGATAATGGATACTTACTTCATTATTTTAGTAATTACAATATACTCTTCAAAGTGTGTGTAGATTTCTAGGATGTACTTTGTATAATACGGCACATTCTTATAAAAGAACTCTTATAAGTAAGGCAAATTACAAGTCAGTCACGGGTCCTGATAAGGTTACTCTTGGAGTGCCTTGAGATATAGAAGAATTAGTAGTTATAACTGAGAGACTCTCAACTGATGCAGTTTTTCCATCTTCTGAAATATCGGATGTGCTGATATCGTTACGTCGTAAAATGCTTGAGAGTTTCTTATCCAACCTGTATATAAAAATAAAGTGGATGATAAAGTTTCTAATAAATCAAATTCTAGCAACTACAAGTTCATGATTAGGAGCATCTATACGTGTATGAAAACTGGTTAATTAATATTTATTTCTTAATGATAATATACAGGGTGTCCTGAACTCCGTGCGGAAAATGTACCTACTACTCGAATAAATAATGTCAAGTTCATGTAACATTTTCTCAAAGAGCCAATATTAACGGAGCTACGTAACCTCAGCTATTTTTTTTAATTTGTTTTTTACCTATAACTTTTTTAATACTGGAACGATTTTGTTCAAATTTGGCACACTTGTTTCTTTTATAGAGATACAGTTTCATATATTTATAAAATTGCAGCGCCCTAAAGGGCAGAAAGACATGCTGGGTGATGAAATGATTATAACTTTTGCCTTCAATCTTATTAAGATTTTGATGGCATTCTTGTTTCAAGTCAAAAAACCAACCGTTTATGAGAAAATCGACATTTAAATTTTTTGGATTCTGATGAATATCATTTCTTTCGCAAAGTATAGTTTGAAAACAATTGAATGACGGCCGACGTATTGCTTTGACGATAATTCTAAACCTTATATGCTTCTACAATGGAAAATATTTTTTTAGTGTTAGAAGTACTACTTACGAAAGATTTTCTGTAACGTCACATAAGTTTTTATTGGCAGAAAAACCTCTTTGCTTCATCTTAAAGCCCAAAATAAACACTCTATAAAAATTGTTACTATTGCATTTCTGTTGTTTGATGAGGAGAATCTGTTCTGATAATTTGTCACAACGCCTGTTACACCATAGGTTTGTTTCTGCAACAGCTTTCAACTGTCCATAACTATCAGAGGTATGCGCAGTATGAATGTAAGCGTTCCAAAAAGAATACAACTACAATCCATAACTCCTAATCCGCTGTTCCAGCGCGATCAAGGCCAATTTGTTGACAGTTTAAAAAGTTCGCAGATTCTTCATAAACCGATAGTCCGGCGCATCGTATTAGTCTGTCAGTTGTCTACTCTTATTAGGCATCTAACAATAACATATAATTTTATGAATAGTTACTTCTTCGTGGTACAACTGTAGTCAACAATGATCAATGTTTACTGAACAGTTTGAGACACACTTATCTCCGTTCAACAAAATAATCGCCAACAACCCCATTGAATCAAATGACCGTTTTCCCAAGCGTAATCGCAAATTTTTGATTTTTCCAATTCCCGTCTTTTTATATAATTTTTATGTACCTCAACTCTAACATTCATGGGCCGAGACGTTTCTCCAACATAACGTTTATTGTATTCACAAGGTATACTGTAGATGAAATTTTTTGAATTTTGTATATAATTTTATGGACGCGTTTTAGACAAAAATGATCGTAAAGTATTAGTTGTCTGAAAAACTGTTTAAATATTAAATTTAATATCGATTCTTCTTAACCTTTCTGATAATATAAGAAGGTATGGAATTTTTATTGTATGATTACTTTCTTTCATTTGTCTTATAGTGTTCGTTTTATCTGTAATATTTTTTAATGTTCTATCAACAAAATTTGGAGGGTATTTATGGTCATTATTTATTAAATCATTTTTAATAAATTTTAGTTCCTTATTAAAATAGTTATTTATGCAACAAGTACAAAAAGTAAGTGTTTACGTTCATGCAAAAACCAAAAAATGTTATTTAGATGACACCAAGTCTAGGAAAATGTGAAATCGATTTGAACGTTTATGGTTGCCATGATGACAAAAGGCTATTGTAGAGTGACAGATGAATGCAATAAACATTTAGTACAATAAAGAACCATTTTTCCACTAATTATAGTTCAATAAAGTTTTGTTTTTTGCATGAACGTAGAAAAATATCATTGTTTGATGAAATTAATTTTGCTCTATCATATAACATGTAACAGTTTGTTTTCTATAAACACTTGTTTCTACAGAATTTTCATGTTTTTTAACTAAAACATCTAAAATGGTAGCATCTTATTATTTTCTATCTCCAAAGTGAATTTTATTGGTCCTTTATTGTATTTAATTCTGTAACAGTAAAATGCCAAATTGCAAAAATGTCATCTACATATCTCCACCAGATAGTTGGTTTTTTATATATATTTTGAATATAATTTTCTTCAAAAAAATCCATAAAAATATTACTTAAAATTGGTGATGATTAGCCCATTGCCATTCCAAAATTTTATTGATAAAATTTATTGTTTAGTTGAAAATATGTTGTTTTTATACATAGACTTAGTAATTCCATTATACATCCTACGTTTAATTTTGTTGTTTGCCAAATTGATATAATTTTCCAGTTTTTTTTAACGATATTCAGTGTTTTGTCTACTGGCACGGGTAGCCAACTCGTATAGCGAAACCGGCAACAATCGTCTATGCAATATTCCTTCTCAAATCAGTAACCCTACCAACCAAAATCAGTGCTACCAGCTACCGGTAGAATGGTATAAGGATGTTTTTAAGCTTTTTATAGCTTTTTTTCTCATTATTTATGAAAATTTTTTAAGCTAACATACTGTAAAATTCAATATTGTTCATTATTTTGTATATATGTTTTGATTATCAAAAATTTATTTTACCTAAATACGTAGGTATACCGACAAGGTTTCACAATCGAAAAAACTATGTCATAGCGAGATAGAAATATAGAAATTTAAATTTAACCCAACTTTTTAGTAACTTAAAATATTTTTATTCTTATTTTATCATAGCAATTTATAACTATCCAAGTGGTTAATTAATAAAATATATCCTCTTGAACGTTTGAAAAAGTAGAAAAATTCAGTGGAAATGTATGTGAGTAAAAGTACGTATACTCGCGTCAAGAATTCAGACGTCTTACGTCACGGTTGACGTTACACATTTGTTTTTATTGTCAACGTAATTTTTGATATTTGGTCGCGTTAAAAACAATCATTTTTTGCAATTTAGTGCAATATATAATGCAAACTTTTAGTGTAGTATATAGTTTTATTACTATCAGTTGCAGTTTCTTAAATATTTTGATGAAAATATAATGAATTATTCATTTGTTCATATGACGTAAGTCGTCTGAATTCTTGACGCGAGTATACCTACTTTTATACAAAATTATGATCATTAATAAATGCTTCATTGCATTAATTTGTTATTATATTTCAGGAAAAAGAGTTTCAATAATGATATTTGTTAATATACATGGAGATTACTTTGATTCGTTCAGAGATTATTGCTTTGTCGATCAGATCATCCCGAAAGAAGATTTATGAAGACATTCAAGACAAATGAAATATATTCTTTGTCTTTGGATTTATAAGTAATGAAATGCTTGAAGTGTTTCTATTGATTTCATTATTTATTAGAGATTTTTGCTTTGTCGATCATATGAACCCGAAACCTGATTGAAGATTTAAGAAGACATTCGAGAGAAATATGTTCTTTGTTGTATGCATTTATAAATAAGTGAAGTACCTGAAATTTCGTTGCTCTATACTGAAAATCTGTAGCAAAATATGAACAAGAGAAAAAAAGTAATTTTTTTATCATCGTTCATAAATTTGAAATATTGGATTGCTTCCAGAAATGTATTTCGTTAAGGTAAATTTCCTATATTAACTACATTTGTCGAATATAAAGAATGCAGAAAATGAATTACAATTTATGTTTTTTAAAAATATAAATTTTTATTCCATTTTTTCTTGTGATTTTATATAATTTCCCATTTCTAGTGACCAATATTTAAAATCATACACAATTTACTTGTACTTTACAAGTGTATGATTTTAAATATTGTGTCACATTAAAAAAAGTAAATATGTGCAAATAGAATATTCGAAATTCCCGCGGTCATTTTTAGTTCATCAATCCGACTATTCAAGTAGATGGCGCTGAGCTGTCACAGTTGTTGCCAACCGTTAATAGGGATATTGGGTTTCTTCTTCTTTATATTTTGTGTCTACTGGTAAGTTAGTGAACAAACTGACTACGTCAAAACTCACCATTAAACGCTTATTATTAAAATTATTTGAGGAAGAAATCTTTTCTAAAAGATGTTTGCTATTTTTAATATAAGAATCGGATTGTCCAAACAAAGGTATAATAATTTGTAGCAAATATTAAGCTAATTTGTTGCAAGACGAATTTATAGAACTAACTATTGGTCTTAGAGGTACATCACGTTTATGAATCTTTGGTAAACCATAAAAATGTGGTGGTTTAATATAATGTGGGTTTAAAATTTTTCTTTCAATATCTGAAAATTCTCGTTTGCATTTATATAATGTTCTATAAATTTTGTTTTCAATAGATTTAATTAGGTCTTTATTTAATTTTGTATAATTTCGGTCATTTATTAAACTATTTATTTTTTCATCATAAGTTGTATCTACATAACTGTGGCATTACCTTTATCAGCTGGTAAATTTTAATATTATTATCATTTTTAAGTGATGATATAGATTTCCTCTCCTCTAATGATACATTACTTTTTTCTACATTCATGCAAAAAACAAAACTTTATTGAACTATATTTAGTGGAAAAAGTGGTTCTTTATTGCTCTAGTGCAATAAAATGTTTATTGCATTCATCTGTCACTCTACAATAGCGTTTTGTCATCATGACAAACATAAACGTTCAAATCGATGTCACATTTTCCTAGACTTAGTGTCATCTAAATAACATTTTTTGGTTTTTGCATGAACGTAGAAAAAATATTGTATGCAACTCGTACAAGAAGTGCTTATTGCACTCGACGGGTTGTCCTACTGGGCCTGACGGCCTCGTTGGACAATTTCACGTCGCGTGCAATAAACACTTACTTTTTGTACTTGTTGCATAAATATTATTACATAATTTTTCTCAATTTCAATTTTTGACCGAATCCTATATTTTTAGCAATATTTAATGGCAACTTTTGAACAATTTGTTCTATTGATGTTATTATATCTTTAGGGATACCTTTTGGTGTTACAGAATAATTTAAACCTTTACTCAACTAATTTTATCAGACAACTAACTTGTCGATTTGACATATTTATGACAGTTTAATTTATAATTGGATTGTCATTTCAATTTAATTCGGTATTTAGCCTTTCTCGATTTAATTGTCTAAATTTATTCAAATGCGTATTTTTTTGTTTATTAAATTCCTTATTAGAAGAAATGATATTTTTAAAAACTAACAATTATAGGTTAATCGAAGAGACTAAACAAATGAGTACGTCAAGGTATCTAATCGTATCACAATGTTTATTGACACAGTAATTACTATTCAATCTTAACTAACATTAACATCAGCACAATCTATAATTCTGTCAATACGAGTTCGTCATCATTATCAGTTATCACTATAATTACTGAATTTCAGTTTCTTGTACTTTACTTTGTTTACTAATTCCTATTTTGTTAGTTACGAGTTGTTTCTGACTTTAGTATACTTTCCAAGTTTTTTCTGATATCAGTATTTTTTACCATGCTGAATATTATTTACTATCAAATATAACGCTTACTTGAATTTATGTTCTGGTATCTCAAGTTGTAGGAAATGTCACAATTTCCAAAAATTTCAGAAAAAAAAACCGAATTTGATAGTGATAATATAAAATTATAATTATGCTAATGCTTTATTGGCTTTTATTTTTTTAAGCTAAATCAATTGGCAAAGTCCAATTTTGAGTCTACTTCTGACATTGTGAACCAGCTAACAGTCAAATTTCAATTTATTAAATTAAGTAAGTCAAAAATATTGATATTTTGCGAAAACTTGATAATAATAAGTCAAGTCTGTTAATTTTTACCACATTAAATAATGTTTAAAAATTCACCTTGTTCTTGACAAGAAAATATAAATTTTTTACATAAACCCACAATTCATATTATTCCAGTGGCCTCGTATGAAGCAACTGAGGCCGGAGCTCACTGTGAAATTTGGCTCTCGCACTGTAGGTATATTTTAATACCCATAATTTCCAATTGCCAATTACATTTATCAAAAATCACTATAACGGAATAATTTGTAGCTCTCGTAAATTATAAATAGCGGATCTAGGCTAAGTTTCAATAGGGAGTCGCGAGTCACTCGCCAATCCCACCACAGTGAAGCGTTGTTGGATGTGTCAATTAATCTAAATATCCGCATACGTTGTGGAAAAGATCCCATTTTACCCAATATTATCCGCTCACTGAAATTAAGTGTAAATGCATTTAACATTATATTTATTAAATACATAGGTAATATGTTAGAGCTGTGGTTAGAGGTTAACAGTAAACCAGCTCAGCCACAACAATATTCACACACGCCAAAACTCGCTTATAGTTATCTTTTTCTTCCATGCCATGTAAAGTTTCCAAAATATCCGAAAAGATCCGAAATATGCTAGGATCCGAAAATGGTCCGAAATATAAAAAAAGTCAAAAAATCGAACTTTTATCCGCCAATTAACAAAACTGTCACAGTGCGGCCCAATTTGTCGAGCCACAAATCTCTTCATACATGTCTAATACGTTATGGCTTCCCCACCACGCGATGCGGCCAAAATCGATGTTTTCCGTCCTAATATGAGGCTAGATTTCTTGCGCCTCTTATCCTCTCTCACTCTGTTTTCCGGCAACCGATTGTGAGTGTTAACATTTTTAATTGTATTTTAAATTTCCAATGGTTGATTAGTTGCTACTACTGAATATGATTTCTTAGATATTTTCAAAATTAGGTGCTAAGGTTTTAAGGACGAGGCAAGTATTAATTTAAAGTAAAAAATTAACTTCATTACAGAGTAAGATAACATTTAACACACCTAACATAAATATATCGTATTATCGATAAGTTCATCGATAGGTAATAATGATATTTAAATTTTTAAAACAATTTCAATACACTGAATTTGCAATTTGACCAAAGTATACAACGAAATTTTAGCGTGCATAGATTTACTTTTCCAAATTCTGCAAGTTAAACACTTAAATGTAAACTACTGCTCTAAATAAATTAAAATCGCTAAAAAAAATTCTGATTAAGAGACGAGGAAAATTTTTTTTAAATATTTATGATAATTACTAAATTAGGAGTAAAACGGGGTAAAACTGCGAAATTATAGATTGCATTTCCCTTCAACTAATTACTCATTTTGGAAATTTAGGTACACCATTTAAATTTCCCTAAAAATTCCGAATACGGAAAATTATATAAATGTTTGCTACAAAATTATCCAAACGCTTTTGACAAAAAGTTGGAAAAACGAACTTTATATTTTGTACATAGACGAACAATTTGGTAATTTAGAAGTTCAAAAGTCGGTAAAAATATACAAGGAATTCGAAAGCATACAAATTATTCTGCTTAGTTTTAATAATTCCTTCAAGTGTCAATTTTATGAAGACATAAATAAATTTGCAAATTTAAAAGACACTCGAGTAGATCTGTTATATATAAAGCGAGTGTTTAAAAATATGTTGTTAAAAGTGGAGGCAAACGAAAACGAAAAATTTGGCAACCTTGTTTTATATGTGGGAACAGATAAGTAGGCTGTTTACTTTGAAAATTTGTTTTTAGGTCTTTTAATACTTTTTAGTGTTTTTAAATAAATTAGGATTTTTTTTTTAATTATTGGATAAATATATTTTTTTTTGTATTGTAAATAAAATTCCAAGTTGTGATGTCATTTAATTTTTTAATTTATGCTTTGGCGAAGATATCCATAATACAAAACGATAAACGCGACAAGGAATATTAATTACCTCAGAGGTAACATGAACATTTATTTCTATTTACCTATTATTTGAAAATGGGTTGAGCCTCACTTCTAGCAGCTACGAGCCGCCACTGGATTATTCGTATAAAATAAATTTTCTGCATAGATGCATAGCTGTATGAAAGTAAAAAATAGGCAAATTAGTATATTTCCTAGTACCTATCTAATTAATATGATTTAGTTTTATTACAAGTCGAGAATATACAGGAACAATATAATCTAAACGTACGTCTATAGATTTTTATCTCCGCAATGTAGAAATGTTCCTTCAGTCTGATTCATCAAAGAACCCTGAGATATGAAAGATAGGTAATTAGAAAAGTATCTCACAAACAAAGTTCCAATAACAAGATAAGTAAGTTCAAAGAACAGTAAATTGTAATAGATTAGAGAATGAATAATTTTAAAAGACGGAACAAAAGAAGTCAACGACATTTATCCGTGATTTCTTGCATAAAATATCATTATTGAAAAAAAATATTACCTACTAATACTTTAAATTTAAAATTTAAATTTCTATTACAAAATACATTTCCATTATTAACAGCTTGTTGAAGAAAAATTGGTTTTTTTGCGTAGCTAAACATAGGTCAAATCATCAGTCAGTGAAGTTCTAGGAGGAGTTTTATATTTTACTTATGAATAATTTTAAAAGGTGTTAATATTTTTTGAGTCTGCCTTTCATTAACGCTTATTCTCAAAATTGTAACCCTAACTATAGTGACAAATTGAAAAAAAGAAGAAATACTATTTTAAGCAAATTAATATTATGGGGATACGGTTTTTCCACATTTACAATGGTGGATATGAAAGTAATTCAGCTTTTTTTAATCTTTAAAGGATTGTCGGTAATATCATTTTTGAGAAAATTGATAATAATCGTTTCGATGATACACATTCTGAAAATAAAATGCCTGGGATTGCTTTCGCATTATTATTATACTAACATATTATTACCAATGAGAATAAGAAGCAAAAACTAAAAAGAACGTTTCAAAATCTGTTAAATTTCAACGACCTTATTGTAAAAATGTTCTTTTAAATAACGTCGTAATAATAAAAATTGTAATTGACATGCAAATCATTATATTTTAATAACAGATGTCAAATTTAGTAATATTTATTTAACATTCTAGTTCTTCCAATGACGAATTATTTCAATATATATTACAGTAAACAGGGGTTTCTTTCAAATTTCCTACTACGATCGTTTAAAACTATCAAGCTAATGCCAAAGAGTAGATTTCTACTCTTTGCTAATGCTATGTCACGAAATAACAACTCAGCAGATGACAGAAGCCAGGAATCAGGGTTAAAGTTACAACAAACAAAAGCATATACAATTTTCAAATCTTACCATGAAACCATCTCATAATTTGCATGTACACTAAAATATATATTTAGGTAAATATCTAAATAAAATAATATGAAAAATTATTTGCAAGCTAATCAATAACTTGTTATTCACAGATAAGCGACGGAAAATTTGGTCAGCAGCACCAGAGTGATAGCGAGCCCCACGGATTTTTCCGTCACTGGCACTGAAGGTATTAAAAGGTATTAAAACGTTGTACTCTATTTTACCTTATTACATATTTAAAATATTGATACAAATTCACAACCATAACAAAATCAGAACATTATAAAGTCAGTTTTTGATCACTATATCTTTTTAGCTGATAAGCAGCTATAAAAACAAAAATAATATTACAAAATGTATTAAGTATACTAACTTTATTATTTCCAAACCTGTCAAACACTGTACCAGTATAACCCCAAAAATCATAAAATTTGCCTCTAATGTTTGAATACAAAAACTGAATCATAAAATGTCATAAAAGGCTAAAAATAATAGAAAAATAATAGATAGCCTGCCCAACGATTATGTTTCTATCAAACCAACAATTTTAGATTCAGCCAAAATATGCTGCTCCTGAATCTTTTCTGAAATAAGTGTAAGAAATAAATTAATGGATATATGTCATACATACGACAGTGCTGAAAAGAGGAAATAGAAATTTATATATAATACGTTAAAGTAATATGGACAGATATAGGCCACATAGTGCGTTAAATGAATCTTGTGATAATATCCGATAACAAAATCAATCGTACTATGGTCACTTTAAAAACCACTAAACGTACTACGGGCAAAAGTTCAAACATTTAAGTTCAAGTGTCTTGATTGTATCATATAATATCAAATAGAGGGTGGATGAGATATCAGTTCCAAATCAACTACAGTAGCGTTTACAACAGAAGAAAGCTGAAGAGATTGGAACCATTAGATCTTCGAGATAAATAACTACAACTATCAGGAAAATTAAAGCAGAGAACTATCTCATGTTAATAAGACGGGCTGAAGGCAAAGATTGGATACCAAAATTGATGTAATGCACATAAATCACATTATCAGACCTATTATACCTTATGCATCTTTCCTAAAATTTCATTGACACCATTTTAATAATCATCCGAGTAATTACTGAATTCTTAATAATCAATTAAACCAACCAACTAAGAGAACTGAATTTTTTCTAATACAGATAATCACAATTTACTTACTGTAATAACTTTTGCTCCGATTCTTCCTTCTTTGCTCGCGTGTCTTGCAGTTCTCTTCTTAATTCTAAAGCTTCTCGTTCCAATTCCAGTACTTGGCGTGCAGTATTAGAACTCTCTTCTGCTACGGATATCGATGATGGCGTTACGGTATCTTCAGATCTGGAACAAAGCATGAAATAAACAACACGGAAACATTATTACATGCAAATGTTTTACTACGGTCACCGAGAATCTAGTACATGTACATTTAAGAACAAAACAAAAACACACACGGCACAATCTTAATTATTTGACTTATATTTATTTATTATTTAGCTGTATGTACTATTTTCAAAAACTACATGATGAGAAATATACTGTTTTGTAAAGAATTGTATTTAAGCAACAACTTTTTTTGATTAATAAATTCTTTGAATAATATATTTATTATTCATTTACTGGAAGTTGGGAAAATAGGTAGATCTTGAAATAAAATCTTAAGACGCCTGAAGAAGTATGATTTCACTGGATGGAATATTTTATCAACAATAAGCGTCTCTGAATGTATGAGATTATAGTGACCAAACGTATAGGTGTCCCAGTAAATATAGATGTTTTTATCTGATACAAGTATTCCTCTAATTATATTAATTTAATAATTTTTCACTTTACGAATACTAGATATCAACGAAAAACAGTAGTCGACATTTAAATAGGAAACAGAAATAAAACCTAGTACCTAGGTATTCCATTGGAATATGATTGCTATCAATATTTATCATACTTTTTCGAGGTGCAATGCCCTTAAATTTTAGTGTACCTAATGCTCTTGCAATTTACAGTAATGGATGCTAATTCTCCTAAAACTGTTACTAGTTACGCTTTTAAAATACAATAAATAAAATAGATTTTATTATTGTTAGGAGGTTCAGAAAGCACATTTCGAACATTTACTCCATTAAATTAGTATTATTATTATTCAAGAAAAATTAAATCATTCGTATTGTTAGATATTTTATTCAGAGATTTTTCTTCGTTTTTGAACGATCTGTCAAAGTTTGACAGGCATTGTGCCATATCATCTGACTCAGAATTTAATTTAGATTCAATATCTGCAAAATATTAGTGTTCCATTTAAAAGATGAGAAATGACGGCATTTCCAAAAAATAGACCAGCTTTTTCCTACATCCTACCAACCGTTTACCAGTTTCAGGGGGGGGGGGGGAGTCACCGCACTGTATATTAGTCATTACTACATTAACCCCTCACACATTTCTTTAAAATTACGAGTAGGACTACTGATGTGACCAATTTTATAGATCAACGCATAATCAGTTATGTGGATACAGGGTTATGTGTAAAACTACTGAATTAAAACACCTAATCTTTAAAATATCCTTAAAATTATATAGAACATTATTCTCACAGGGATAGCCTCCCCCATCTCAAAAGACACGAGCCGCCATTGCGTATGACAAAGCAACATCACTGCTACTTCGTAAAAAACTGAACGCCAAATAGCGTGCACAGAAGGCACGTAACCCATCATCTGCATTACCGAGTCATCGTTGCAGGAATCGCCGCAGCGACCACGCTCCGTGCGCGTCGGTCGGTCGCTGATAGGGACGGAACATGTCTTATCGCGGCCCATACTTTCCGGCTGCACAAACATGACCGTCGGCCGTTCCCGAGAAAATTACGGCTGCCTGAAATATGGGCGACGAGCGACGCTGCTTTCACTGAATATAGTTCATTTCAGATGTAATAATTTAAGACTCTCTTTACTGATGTAGCTAATTATTTTTTCACGAGTGTTTAAAATATATCTATAGAGAGTGATTAAAAAAGAACCCTGATGCGATAAATTAATAATGCGATAATGGAAACAGATTTTCTAATTACGTACGCGCAATTACAAATTATGTATACATTTTCAGTAGTACATAATTCCAGGTAATTGTAATGTCTCATCCCGTGCACAGGATGTCTCAATCTCTCGATAGCATGGGCTTACTCTGAGGATATAAAAATTTGGATTCGTTGTGTTAAATGGGATAAGGTAAGCTCCATTTTCAATAGAAAGTATTATCTTTGAGATTTGACAGAAACGACTAATGACATTAATTATAGAGTTTGGTTTGTAGGCTTCCGTGGCTTCCGTCAATGGTTTGGCTGCTTCCGGGCTGTTGGTAACTCTTCATCCATCCAGTTCCGGTTCACATACTTGGACTTAAACCATCTCAGGGCAGCCCTCAGATGCAACGGCTATACATCCAGAAATATCGAACACGCGATCAGGAGGAGGCCCACACCAAAGGAGAGAGGAGTTTCTGGCAACAACATATCTTCCCTATATGAAGGGTTGCACCGGCAAGATAGGTCACCTCTTGAAGAAGAGGAAAATCAACACTATCTTCAGCACAACAAGGAAAATAATGTCAGCCTTCCCCAAGACACCTGGAAGTTGTGAGGAGATCTTCAGGTCCCGGTGTATACAGTATACCTTGTACATGTAGCAAGGTGTGCATAGGGCAAACGGATAGACACATCAGCACGAGACTGACCACGTGGAGAAGTCAGCCGTTGTGGAACATTGAGCTGACACAGAATACAGGATGGCCCTTGAAGAAACAAAAGTTCTGGTGAGGGAACGGAGATTCTGGCCCAGACTTTACAGGGAAGCCATCGAAATACACAAGATCCCCAGGAATTTCAACAGAGACAGGGGGATAGAATTACCAGGAGTATGGAAACGAGTCGTGGGAGCGCGGAACGCCAGACCACCGAACAAGCCAACCGTGAAAACCACTCACCACAGCAGAACGGTCCAGTGAACATCATATTCTCCACTTTCAGATCTTCTGAAGAAGAGAGCGACATGTCTCTTGAAACCTCAAGAGTCCGAAACCGACGACGTGGCCAACAGCCCGGAAGCAGCCAAACCACATCAATTATATTTTTTTCAGAAACATACCGAAATTTCTTTCCTGTTAAAAAAGGTCTATTTTTTCTGATAAACTGTTATTAGCTTGCAAAATAGCGACTATCGAAAAGTATAGCTTTTTTGTGTAAAAGAAGTTGTAAAATCAGAATTTTCTACCTGAGAATTAGATTTTTGAAAGATAAAAAAGTTCTGTCGTTTTCAACGCATTCGACCTAGCGCAGGTGGCGCTCTCTATGAGCTACAAGCAAACCATGGATATATTTCAATCTGTCGTCCCAGAAAACCCCTAACACCAAAATTTCATCTCGATGTGAGCATTTATTATGAAATAAATAAGAAAAAACTAAAATAATATTTTGCATTAAACACCCTGTATCTCTGTAAGTATCAACTTTTGGACTAAGGTGAGTTTATTTAAATCGCAATCATGAATTTTGGCCCATTACATCGCGACCACCCTGTATATATGACCTCCTCTCATTTCAAGACACATATATCCAATCTTCGCCCTACTTCTTTGTGAACTGCGTTTATTAACATTTCGCCATTTAACTCATTACAAGCGTTTGTGATTTTTTCTTTTAAATGATTAATATCTCGCGAAGGTGTTTTGTAAACCTTATTTTTAACCCCCTTTCCCCACTCCCCTAAAAAAATCAGGTGTTAGATCTCGTGACTTTCCGGGCCACGGAATAGGTCCATTGATTCCAATTCATTTATCTGGGAAAATGTTATAAATATTGCTGCACAATCCTGGGCCGGTGGGGTGGAAAATAAAACCCAATTAAATGCCTACTGATGATGCCGCACCATATATTATACTCCAAAATGGCCTTGGTTTTGGACTTGATTTACAATGCGGGGATTTTCAATAGACCAGTAGGTGTCCATTGCGCCTGTTTGGCAAACCCTTACTGACAAACCGATTTCGTCCGTCCAAGGAACGTGCCGAAAAAGGTTCTGATTAACAGTTTCTATACACTTCTTTTTTCAATATGATCCTTAGGCAAATACTCCAAGTTGTGAATTTTGTGGTCATGATACTTCATTGGTCTTTAAAATTTGTTCAGCGGTTGATTTATCCTAATTCAATTCCCTGCTAGCCTGTCGTCTAGAATTTCGTGGATTTTGTTCAAAATACTGTAACAGTCTAGCTGTATTAACATTGTTTCTTATTCTTCGGTCAATTATTTGATTCTACCGAACAGAAAATGCATCTTCATTTCGTCGCAGGGTCGCCTCCAATCTTGTAAAGGTTTTATGATCAGGAATGAGGCGTTCTGGATACTTGTCTTCATAGGTATACCTCTCCTTGAATTATTTTGTGACTGGTGCAAATTAGCAACATATCATTTTTGTTTCTGAATGAGAAAACATTTTGTAAGCACAAAAGCTAAACGTTTGACGTTCGTATTGAGTAATGACAAGTATTTTGTGACTTGTATGCACTTTAAACAACGAAAATTCAATTAAAATTTCTCTAATAAAAGTTTATTAGAAAACAAATAACTTTATAACAGGAAAAAATTTTGGGTATCTTTCTGAAAAAAATATAATTGATTCAGTCATTTCTGTCAAATTCCAACGATAATAATTTCGATTGAAAATGCAGCTTACATGATCCCATTTAACACTACGTCAAAAGTTTCATTTAATTTTTTATATTCTCCTCACAGTAGGTCCATACTATCGAGTTCAAGACACTCTGTACAATATTCCTCACTGACTTCTGAAAATTACTGTAAATTTTTTACCCGTAACACTCGTTGCCTGCTCGCCAGTCACAGCATAACAGAAGGCTACTTCCGATAGAAAGGTATGCTTCTGCACTAGATGTTTCTAGCAAGAGTAGAAAATCTGAATTATAGAAACTATAGGATCGGTCGGTGGTCGCGCGATTTTGAATCGATGTGGCTCGACCGGTATGCGTTCGAGGCCCGCAGCCGATAGACCATATATCAGCTATATTTGTGAAGAGGATTGGCACTCTCTCTGCGGGTATGGTAGGGTGGAAGAATGTTACCTTGGGTCAATGTGAGAAATTGATACCGGTCGACATTTGAGTACCCCCTAATTAATGAGGTTGTCCAGGTTTCCCTCATTTACTGAATCAGGGTTAGGGTCTACCAACGTAAGTCGGTCCTGAGCGCAAATGCGGCCTGCTAATAATATTATGCCGCCCCCTCTTCCGCACAAATCTTCGACTTTTGGGCTAATGCTTGTGATTAAAATGAGGGGTAGAGATATTATTATTACTATAGGCATAATATTTGTTTTTTGTCTTAAAGTATATATTGAAATACTAGGTCATTGCGGTTTCGAGTCTTTCACAACTTGTACTGTTATTTGGTTTATAGTGATCGCTGCCAGTAACAAAATTACAAATTTCACCTGGTTGTCTTTAACACTTTTTGCATTTTTCTCGAAAACGGTGCTTTATTAACTAATAGCATCCTTTTGATGTAAAATAAAATTTTACATATCACGAGAATGGGAAAAGGGAAAACATATCTTACAAAAAGTTAGAGAATAAAATGTCAACGGAAATGTTAGCAAGTAACGCCCTCTATTTTGTTTGTTTTTTGTTAGGCCCCACCAAAAACGTACCTGTGTCAAATTTGGTTATATTTTAAATAAATACAAAATTTATTTTTCTAAAATTATCTTAAACGCCCTCTACCTTAAAAATGAGTTCTAGATCATACGTTTATTAGGCAAATCCCACTTATTTTTTCAATGTTCTATCAGCTCTAGCAATATTGCCATGTCATTTTGGAACACCCAGTGTATTTTTTTAAATCGGAAAGACACGTAGCTTTCAAATAATGAATAATATACAGGGAGTTCCATTTCAACAAATGAAGTTATTTATTCAGCTGCATACTTTTATTTAGTAACTCTGTAGGTTATGCAACAATAATTTAATGGTTTTTTAAAACTAAGTATAAATTATGCAGATACCTATACAGAATTTGTTTGTATTTCCAAATATTTCCAAGATATGGTTTGGTAAAATAGCTATATTGAAGCAAACTTAGATTCTCCATCGAAACCTCTGATTTGGCATTTATCAAGTTTTTCCTGAATTGAAAAAAATACGGAATTATTTTTGTTATTTTCCTTAAATGGACTTGAATCATTGTACGTCATCTCCGTTCAAAGGGACACGCCCAGTGGTTTCACCCCTACTGCGCCTTGTCAAGATGACTTTATTATTAGGCGCCGCCGTTTTATGGAAGGTAATTACGCAATTATATGGGTAGAAAGCTAGTGTCACTTGATATATTCATTGATACATTAAAAATGATTAAATATGAGGTAGAAATATAGTTTTCTCATTCAGTGCCAAATGAGAATTGGATCAGTTTCAAGTTTATTCTTCTCTGGGATTACTGCTTAGGTACTGATCAAGATTACAAGGTTACAGTTTTCGTTTAATATTACTTTTCAAAATGTCTTACAACAACTACAATTATCATACATAATAATACACGTTACTAAAATTCACAAATAATAAGAGGAAAGTTCTCATTGTGTATTCTTTTTTTAGCAATTTTATGAGAATATTCATGGTATTAGACCGGTAACACACTAACGGTTGAAGTGAGTTATTGAGCTTAAAGAGTGCTACACTTCTTTACCATAAACACGATATAAAACACTTTTTCAACTTCTTTACACCACTTCATGACAAGCGACAGGTCATACGTAAATCCTATTTGCAATCAGTATATTTACCTATCTGTTGTCTTGTCAAATAGATCAGTCAATTTTTGCAAATATTTGTAAACATAACTGACTCTTCCCTACAATTAGCGAATAAATTGACGGTATATGCATACGGCAGGATTGTCAACAGTTATAGGAAAACCTTTGATTGTTGAAATCGGCCATTGCAGGAAAAACTTCTGAAAGAAATAAATCTAGGGGTGCCAAGGAATAGACACCACCTCAAAACAGCTTTTGACTAGCTGATAATGTGTACCAAAATTGAAGTTTCTAAATGTAGCCGTTTTTAAGAAAAAATAAAAAAACTTTTTTTTTTCGCCATTTTGAGACTCGAATATCTCAACAATAAGGACCCAAATCGAAAAATTTCATATGAAGATCCCCCCTGAAATGGCTTGTGAAATATACTGGTAAACTATTTGACCATCATTCTGGAACACCCTGTATAACAACCGTCTTTTAGTATTAGATACTGCCTAAATAAGGTTGCATAAAAACGTTTCCAAGATATTCAATAAATAACACAGGGTCTGCCTTCATTTTCGTTGAATAAATAACCTTTAAAATGAACAAAATAAAATAGAACTTCTTCATATAAGACTTTTCTATTACAAATACCTACACACCGCACCTGTATGATCATAATCGAATGTCAACACTAAACTACCCATACAACATTAAATATTATAGAAATATTCAAATATAGTTATTATTGTGCAAAAAATATTTATAATATCCTATAAATATTCATGTACATCATGTTATAAATATTCTCTTAATAATATTTAAAACATATTTTATAAAGTTTATAAAGACTTAATAATATGCATAAAATATTGAGGAACAACATTTTAAAAATATTTCTTATAATCATTTAAAAACATTCCAAAAATCAGCAAGTATATATTGTACAAATATTAAATATACATTGTCACAATAATTAATTTAACTTTTAAAATGTTTTTAAACAAATTGAAAACATTTTCTAATACTTTTTGAAATCATGTAAAAATATTTGAAATTATAAACATAAATCAATGCATGCTTATACTCGTAGTTATGAAATATTTAAGCTGTGGACAGGGAAAAATAAAGGTAGCTAATATAAATTATAAACGGCAAATGGAATTCCTTTTTTTGTGTCTTGCATCTATTATTCACAACGTATAAGACCCATAGACAAGTAACAAACATTGTTTTCCTATGGTCAATGTGTAAACTGATTTTTACTTGTTTTGTTTTCGTGGCATTTTGTGCGCAAGAACATCTTGGTGAATTTTCTGTACGTAGAGAAAATTTACAATTTTAAATTTGCCTCTCTTTTGTTCTTACCGGATGTAATAAAAGATATCATGGTTGAAGGAAGATAGACTAATGACGTATTTCCTTCTTCATCAATCATCGCAGTCATCGCCATCGCACAGCACACAGCCATAGATTAAATACAGAAACACACAGCATCGCACAGCATGGTGAGCAATCACAGCATGGCGCATACCGCAACCAAGCATGAAGCAACAACAGAGAGAAGAGGACAAGGTACAAGGCTTTTATATGTTTTGTGGTACAAGGGCTACAAATAACTACTTCTCTGCATAGAAAATATAGTACTGACGTCAGTACTATATTTTCTATGCTTCTCTGCTACAAGAATACTCCATATTGCAAATGCAAGCAACGCATATAAACGTGTGGTTAAGTGTTAGGTTAGATACCTATTCTTTCCCTGTGGCTTTTTCTGACTTGTGGATGAAAGTAAAAGGAACCGCTACATAGACAAGATTTTTGTATTACCTTACGAGTAAGTAATATATATTTTTAATATTAATTAATTTATATATCCACGTGATCGCGGTATATAATTTCTATTTGTACTTGTTAGGTACCTTAGCTATATAATACATACAATTGCTATTTAGGCTTGTATACATTTTTCTAAATTCTAACCTCTATGTACATTACATTAAGTTGAAATTGGCATAGGTATAACACTGACAATAATAATGTGAAGTGAGAATAAGTTATGAAAAATATATGACAGCTGTTGTAATGTATATAAAGGTTAGAATTTAGAATTTTTTTCGAAAACGACAAGACACACATTCTGCACAAAACTAATTTTAGATTTGTGTTCAGCACCCTCCCTGTAGTTTTATCAGTAAGATTGGACAGGTTTACGCTAATGTAAAGTGAAGAATTACCTTATTATCTGCAAGTAGTAGTTCGTAAAGGTTTAAGCATGTTTTGTGGTTTGCGTCATATTATAATTCTAGCACATTCTAGATTACGTTGTAATTCATTCTGCTGGATATTGATTTCAGTTGCTGCTAAATACATGGTATATATATTTATATATATTTGTTTACAGGAGCAGTACATCCCTATTCATTTCAAGGAGGCGACTGAAACGGAAATTATCAATTGCATCAAAGAAGAAGTTAGGGCAAAGTTTAGAGGGGTTAACAAGGTTTAGATGTATGTTTATTATACCTATATAAATATTTATAATATTTGTATGTGTATGCATCAAACATAATATATTTTAATTTTTTTTGAATTTAGTTATTCTCACAAATATTTTCCTTCCTTAAATAAAAAAATTGTTCACATTTCACAAAAATTTTTGCAATATGGTCCTTGTCGTTTTCGGCATATGCTATTTGCATGTGATTAATATTAATCTGTTTTCATTCACCACTACTTTGCAAAGCTGTCTTTTAAAGGTTACAGGGGCCATCTGAAAGTCCTGTTATAGACTTCATAAGTTATATAAAAGTAAGTATCTGTATCATGTTAGTATATATCTTGCTGGCAAAAATAAAGTTTCAGATAGGTGCACAAATGAGTACGACAGAAAAGAATAGGAATATAGGCATGATAAATAAAGATAGAACCTTTGTGTTTCTTGGTAAATTTTTGCAACACTGATGCTTTCTGACAAAACTGGCACTATCTTTGTTTATCATGCCTATGCTCCTATCCGTTTCTGTCATACTCATTTGTTCGCTTATCTGAAACCCAATTTTTGCAACCAGGGTAGAAGCAAAATATTTATATTGTGTTAAAAAACAGTATAAAAATGTTTTCAAAATATTGAGTGCAGACATATTTATTTCATATTATATACACTTTGTCCTATTGACAACTATTTTGAAATTTATAGCAGCAGTGTGATAAGAATTCTAATTTGTGACTTAAGAAACAAACAAAATATCATATTTCTATAATTTCTCATAGTTTATATTGTCACAAAATTTAATTTAATTTTATCCTGCTTCTACTGCTGCTATAAATTTCACAATAGTTATTGTCAATGGGACAAAGTGTATAAAATATGAAATAAATATGTCTGCACTCAATATTTTGAAAACATTTTTATACTGTTTTTTAACACAATATAAATATTTTATAATCACCAAAAATCACATAAAATAAATGGTATAAAAATGTGTTCCTAAATATTTAAAAAATATTTTCAGAATGAGAAATTAATATTTTCTACATGTTCGCTAAATATTTTAAAAATGTGTATTTGCATGTTAAATAAATATTTGTAATATATAAATAAAATATGTAATTCTTGTGAATTAAACATTTCAAAAATATTTTAAAAACATTTCTACCACATATATTTCACATGCAAGGAGGTGAATTTTACTGATTTATAAAATATTTACATCATATTAAAACGTAATATACAAATATTTTTAAAACATTCAAATATTACAGCGGAAATATTTTTTTTATATTTTATAAATATAAATTGTTGTATGGGTATGTTTTATAAATGTAATTATATGTATATTCACCTGTATTTCAAATACTGTATCGTTAAAACGGTCTGAAACATTATTTACTATGGATTTAAACTTTCTAGACCATTTATCAATAATTAGATACGTATATGCTATTGCTATAATGACACTCTCTCAAAACAGTTTTTGAACTTCTGAAAATTCTGAGTAGAATTTTCATTAAATCTCTATTGGCGAGTGAAACAATAACTAATGTTAAAAATTGAAAGTAGACTTCATTACGAATCCGTCAGCAATTTAAAAGAAATCGCAAAATTCATTTTAAGGAGTGTCATTATTATTGCAAACGATTGTACCTATAGTTGAGTTCAAAATTAGTATTTCAAATTTTATTTGATTTGGAGTTTGTTTCACAGACAGTACCAATATGAACTAGGTATTTTATTTGTTTGAAATACAGAACCATTCGAAAAATGGAATATTTAAAATATGTACATAATATGATAAAAACAGTTCAAACGTGAATTTAAGAATCCAATTTATTTCTACGCTGATGACGACAGAAATTTGAAATTCCAATATAATAGTATCTAATATTACCTAACACCGTGCGCAATCTAGGGTGCTCATACATTTACATACATTTTCCCATAGAAAAAATGAATCTAAACGTTACATTTTTATGACACATAGAGAACCTAGTTCAAATTTCTGATATAGGTATCTATAAGCACAACTAAGTAATAAATTTAACTTTGAAACAATACTTCTCATCTCATCACTCATATACCATCTATATTTTATATAAAGTTAGAACAAACTTACGTCCATAATGTATCTGCGTGTCTTGAAAAAAATAACAAATAGAATTCTGAAAAAATCGCTTGAATAAGTTGCCTTTGTATTTTTTTTTTTTTTCAAAAAAAATTTCTATTAGGTAGCTTGATTTACAAGTTTCTGCGACAGTTAACTGTAAACATTAAGTTGAACATTTCTGAACTGGTTGCCACGACGTTTCTTGGTGTTTTGAGAGACATATTGCTCTGTTCTTCGGAAGTCTTTGTAATTGTAAATTAAGTGATTTAGTCCATCAAATGCCCTCGCTGTTATTATTCTTTCAGTTCAGCACTTGAGTGTTCCTGAAGAAGTGAGCGATATAATATTTGGAAAGTCTACTAAAGTCTAAACCAACGACATGGTCATCAGCCCAGGAATTGTTCAATTATATTTATATTGTTTACTTTCATATAGTATATATAGTTTATTGGCAATCCATGCTCATCTGATACAGAAAAAAAAATGTTGTTCAACGATACCAATGTTAATGCAGGTTTGAATAGGAAATAATACAAAAAATAAATTGTGCAATTTCAATATGTTGAAATCTTGCTAAAATTTTGAAACGTTGACATTTTTGGCATGCGTGATTCTAATGATTTTATATATACAGTGTCTTGTATAAGAAACGACACAGAGCTGGTGCATGTAGGGGTGTCCAAAATATTAGCTATCTAGATATATCTACCTGTTGAACACTATTATAATGATCAAGCTGCTAATCACACAATTTACTACCATTTGTCTTTTTCAACCAAATTCACCGAACATTAATTTTTGGGCCACATGAGTTTAAATGATAGTGAAGACGGTCACTATATGTTGCTATATTTTTAATAAAAAAAAATTATAAAGGAAATTTCAACAAAACTGAAAAAAATCGTAACAGTGTGGATTAGATCATTATAATAAATTCAACAAGTAGGTACATTTAGAAGCTCAATGTACCCCGTGTTTCACTTTTCATAGAACCACCCTATAACTTGCTTATTTGCTATTCAATTGTTCTAAATTTTATACGTACTTATACAGTAACTATTTTGACACTGTGATGTGACAATTTAGTCACAGGCATTCCACCTAGGATCCAAAAAGGGGACCAGTTTTTCAAAAAATGACATAAGTGATTCTTTTAGGAAATTAATTTTAACGAATTCTTATTCAGCTTCGTTATAGAAACCCCCTCTTTATAAAATCAATCTACCTTCACACATATTTCAACATTTATTTAGAAAGTTACAAGATAACTACCCAAAAATTTGTACGTTCGAATACTGTTAACTCCTAATACCGTTAGGCAAACAGTTCAATGTTACTGCTTTTATTAAGCTTAGTGGATATCACATTATCAAAAAAATATATGTATTTACTAAAAAAGTTTGAGGTAGGATGATACAGAGGATTTCTAATAAAGCTCAATAAAAGTAAGTAAACGAGTTATGAGGGATAAGAGAAAAACAGTGTAGGTATATGCAAAATTTGTTTCGGGTTCTTAATAACAAACTCTTTATATTTATTTTATGACAAATGTCCATCTAAATGTGCGAAATTTTTGCAATTGAACATTTCAAATTTCTGTGCCAATGTATGAAAAGAATTGTATAAGTATAAAGTTTGAATAAAGTTATATCAACGTAGGCACTAAATTTTAGCAAAATAGCGTAGGTAAGTTGTTAATACAAGAACATGAAGACAATGTTTTTACAGAATTAAAACGAGTATAAGGCTTCTTAATACAGATGCAGATCTATTTTCCGTAAGTCCGGTAATACATAGGTATTGTAAGTAATCAAAAATATTTGTAACAGTTGCGCCAAAAGTAATTTCTCCACATTCTAAAGTTGAATATAATTATAAAGGGTGTTTGTTCCATTTCTTCTCGATGTTATCCAAATATCCTTTCCATTTTTTTTTTTTAAGAAACACCACGTATATTATTGTATTTTTTAATTTCTCGCTGAATTTAAAACCTACTTTGATAAACACATACCAGGTCTAAGGCGTACCGTTTCCATGTTATTTTGATTAAAAAAAAAACGAAACCTGAGAGTTATCCTTAACATGAACACAAGATGCGGTTTTCAGCATTCGTTTCACCATGAGAAAATCTAGGCTATTTAATTAAATGTAAAGTTAATTCAATTATGAAAAATTTTATTCCTCTTTTAACCAAATAGGTAGGTATGTATACAAATCTTTGAGCAGGCAAAATACATTATACTTAAAATCACGTAAGTACGAACGTAGATAGGTACTTCATTTATTTTCCACATCATGCATATTTCGAATTAATTTTACCAAATAAACATGCAGTAATGTAACTTAATTGAATCTAAACTACCTTTGATTTAAACTAAGGCCTTTCAACTGTTCTTCAATTTTAGCGATTCTGTCATTGTTCCTGTTTTTCTCCGTTACCAAGTTCATGTGGTTCTGAAAAAAAGAAAAGACAACAATTTATTATAGACATTTAGCTACTACACAAAGTATTAACCAAAGTATTAATGTCAGCTGCAAAATGATGCATGTAATTAATAAATATTAATGGCTTGAGGTACTATAAGTAATATAACAATTACTGTTTATTAAAAGCTTTCAAAGTGTTAGAAAACATATCAGACTTATGAGGTTAATGATTTAGAAGTAAAATGCAAACAAAGATCCGAAAGAAATCCGAAATTCAGTGGAAACGCTACGCAGTGTTAATTTCAATTTCATTAGAAGATTGCAATGTTGTGAAAGATCCGACGGAAGACATTTTCAACACAATATGGTGTAGTGTTTCTTTATTTATGTCTCATGTACTTTTTGAGTTTTAGTTTAAATTATTAAAATGACACATATGTATGTTTATTTGTTATGGCTTCCAGTTTAAAAGGGTGATAATTGATAAGAAATACATTTTAATATACGTTTTAATCAGAAAGTACTAGTTTTTTACAAAAATTGAAAGAGCAAGAAGAGTCTAAATTCATAGGTCCACAAAACAGTAATTTTAATTTTGATCCATAGCCATCAAGAAAAAAGTTCTGACCAAAACATCAGGAAAGGTTGTTTATTTCAACCACTTCGAAATGAAGGGTGCTACTAAAAATTTATTGCTAAAACGTAGTTCCATCAGTAGGATACTCTGCAGGGAGGGCTCAAATCGAGAAATATATATTTAGAAAATATCCCCTAAATTAGGCCATAGAATACTCCCCTTCAATATTTACGTGGAATTACGTGACACCCTATATATAGCATTAGTATTTTTATAGTGCCAAGTTATGATTTATTTTAAGAACGTTATAAAGCTGTATTTAGTAAAGTGTTTAACTAGTGTAAGTTTATAACGTTCAGTGTTTAGTACGCTACGTTTGTGTGTAACAGCACCTGACTGGTGGTACGCATTTGCTATCTGCTAAAATATCCCGCCTTTCTTTTAAATTATTAAATTTGACAACGTATTCTCACAAGTTGCGACTGGCGCGTGTAGTTGTTTGAGATCATCCTAGCATATTCAGCGGCAGGATATGACAAATACAAAAAAAAATACAAAAAAAACTATATTTCTATTAGAAACATTCTAAAGTTCACAGATATCTTCTATTATAATATAACATTATTCAAAGTTACACACTATACATATAATTAAAGCAAAAAATTCAGGCACTGCCTCTGAGAATCCTAGAATTTCGACGCTGCTAATATTTTCTTTATTCAAAAAGTCAGAATTTTATGAATTTTAAAATACGTATTACAGATAAATTTAAAATTTTTCGAAAACTATTTCACAAAAAATACCTATGGGTATAATTTTATGTGAAATGAATAATTTATTTTTTGAATAATAGTATATTTGAATATGGATGCACCTATATATTTTTTAATTGAACACACCAAATTTCTATAATCAGTAGTTTACACCCTTGCTTCATTAAAATTTATTAGTTTAAAATGACTCGAGAAACAACCGGTGTAAAACTGGCCGTAAAAAGTTATAGTTGACTTCCAAATTTGTGAACAGTGACTAATCTCTAGTTTGTAGACAAGCGGGACGGGCGAAGCGTGCGGGGAGCAACATTTCATAGGCATACTAAATTTGAATGACCCACCACCACCCGGCTCATGCCGCCACAAGATGTTGACTATTTATACATTTCATATAGGTAATTGTTTCACACGAATATTTATCATTATCACTAAATTAGTACGCATTACGTCAGAATCATAACAAACTTCACTATCACTGTATGTTCACTATTTATTAAAATAACTACACGTTCACTTCGGTGTCACATCCACTTCACTATCACAATTTAATCTTCATTGTAACACATTTGCCTTACTGCCACTATGTAGCAAAGTTTTCACTTCATTGTATTTAATTATCAGTAGAGATGTTGCTATCACTGTCACTTGAATCATCTTCCCCTAAATGGATAAGTAGGTCTATCAAAACATCTACTGTTGTATCTAGGTCCCACATACGTTGCTCCTCCTTCTTCACATGCCCAATACACTTACGCCATGTTTCAGCAGTGACATGATTAATGGCCTTCTGTAATAATAACTTCACATCACTTAATTTAAAGGTTGCATTATTTCGTGCTACTTCGGTTTTTATTTGTGCCCAAACTAACTCTATTGGATTTAATTCACAATGGTATGGCAGTAAACGTAGTATATGAATTCCTCGCGCTTTGGCCATCTCATCTACTACATACTTAATATATCAACAATTTTGAATAATTGTGGTTTGAGCATGGTGTCCGTATATTCACAATTCTTTGATTTTAACCATTTAATAATATCTGCTTTCCTTGATGCTGGTGTCTGGTAATTTTTCGACCCTTCTGCTATGATAACTTGCGTTATCCATCACAATAACTGCTCCTGGTTCTACAGATGATAAAATAAATTCAAACCATTTTTCAAATACTTCACTGTTCATATCTTCATGGTAAACTCCGTCCTACGTGAATCAAAAACATGCAAACCATTTTCTAAAAATCCCGAATCGCTTCCTATATGTGTTATTATTAACCCTGCCCTTTTCCAGAAGGCGCCTTTAATTCTGTAGAAAATCCATCTAAAATTGCTTATCTTTTACTTCGAACGTTACCATCCTGCCAAACGTTTGATATCATATAACCTTCGTTTACCCACGTTTCATCCATGTAATACATCTTTTTGCCCGATGCAAGAAAGTCTCTTAGTTTTTCTAAATATTCTCTTTGCCATACTACAATTTCATCTTTTTCAACGAGCATACTTTACGATTTCGTTTTAAAAACCGAACATTCATGTCTTGCAGTGTTTTTCTAAGAACTGTATCAGATAATTTAGGCATGTCCTCATCTTCGGCTATCGTAGCTTGAATTTTTTTACTGTCGGTACTTCATTTCTGAAGAAGAATCCATGAGTTTTTTTGCGAATGGCGTATTTTACGTCATCATCGACTTGTTTTTTTCCTTCCTCGTGTTTCTATTTTTTTTCATCATTGGATTTACTTTCACACTCTTTTTTATAGCACAATATACACTAGAAACTGACACTTGTGTTAACGAACTACACATATCAACAGCTTTACTAACACGTATGTTAGAATTTAGCACTCGAATTCCGTCGTATACATTTTTTATTATTATCAATTGTCCGTTAGATAGGTTATGTCGATTACTAACAGACCTTTTACTAGAACTGGCACTTTGATCCATTTTTAACTGTTATTTGTTAACTTCACGGTTGCAATAATTTATTTTTATAATTTAATATAACTATATAAATAACACCCCGCGAATAGCAGCAAATCCCCCAACGTACGCATATTCTAATGGCGTTCTAACCTCTGCAAAGCCATGTGCTAACGCTCACGGTTTACACACACCAAAATATTGTTTTCCACAATGCAATAAACAGAGATAGAGAATACATCGGGCTTCAGTTTGAATCAATCTTTATCGTGGTGCCATAAATATGAGTCTAGTACCGTTGTGCATAGAAAGCGGCACAGTAATAATGAGGTAAATAATGTGTAATGTATACACATATTATACGCTTAATAGTAATAGTGTTTTTATATTATCTATTAGTCACTGTCCACAATTTCGGCCGCTGGCTATAGCAGCTAAATCGGCGGAAATGCCCAAATGAACATAGGCGTTTGTCAATTCCGGACACTATAAGAATCATAAATATTACATTATAGTCTACCATTACATTACCTAATTCAAGTATTACATTATTTGTCGGTAAACTCCTCATGCCATAAACATAATATCTACGTTGTTGGGGATGATGGCTGTACCACCCCGAAATTTTTGTAGCGCCAGTCAATTTGGCCATTGAAAATTAGATTACACATAAACATAATATCTACGTTCTTGGGGATGATAGCCGTACCATCCCGAAACTTTTGTAGCGCCAGTCAATTTAGCCCTACACATCATTAAAGTAGCTAAAGAGGTATACTAACTATACTAAAGTTTGAGCTTGACAGGGTGTGTCGGTTTGCAAAAAAATATATCTAATTTTCAATTTTATGGCATGGGTAGTTGAATAAGGGAAAACAACCCTTCGAAAATGTCTCAGTACATTTCAGATGCATTTCTGTCATGTAATGGTAGACTATAATAGTAATATTTATGATTCTTATAGTGTTACCTGCTAACTTTTCGCTGCCAATTTTACACCGGCCAAGAAGCAACAGTTTCGTATAACTTCGCATACGCGAAATAGCATATTATTTTTGTTAACTACGGAATAAATAAGTATAGAAAAACTCAAATACGTATGTACAACGCATTTATGTATCTATTTTTTAAATAGAAAAAAATCATTACTAAGAACTTTTATACCTGATGTAGAAGTAATTTCTAAAAATTCCTATTACACGATCCCTGGACTATAATACGTGACCAGTGTTATGTCAATATTTGTTTGACGTGTGAAGGTATACATTCTCATCAACTCAAACTGACAATGGATGAAGTAGATACATTATTATTGTATCTGATTCAGTTTTTATAATATGCAGTGTAATCTACAAGTTGATAGATTAAATTATTATAAGATAATTATAAATATGGAAATAAAAGTTTTTGTACACTTAGGAGAAATCATGTAATTAGGTAATGCACGCTATATTGTCAAAATTCGTTTTCGCAGTGGCACATATTACGTTCAAATTCCCTGTAATGAGTGACTGGAAATGTAATTTTCTCGAAAATTTCCCGTAAATATACATACAAAAAATTAATTTATAAAACAAGACATTGATATTGAGCATAAACGATATACAGAGGAACCAGATGATTTATCATGGCGATAGAATTAATCAACTTCCTGAACGCATAAACTTGGGAAATTATAGCTGATAACAGATAATGACAAATAGTGAAAAAATTGGAAGCTTACTAAGAGCCCTATTTTACAGTTAGATGGGGCACCAGCCCATAATTTTCGAATAATAAGAAATTGGTTACACCAGAATATCAGAAATAAATGGATTGAGAGAAACAGTAATCTCATGGAATGGCCACCACGGTCTCCGGATGTGAATAGACTTTTATTTTTGGGACAGAATTAAAGATAACGTGTATAAAAATAGGTCTCAAAATAGAGAACACCTACGAAACAGAACAAGACAAACATGTACTGAGGTCTCACTTGCCGGACAGAAAAATATATAACGAGAAGGTGGTCTAGTTGAAGTTATATAAATTTAATTGAATTGATGTCATACCATTTAGATTTGGTGATATCAAACGATTTTGTATGTTTGCACCTCACACATTAATAGAAGATGCTGCATATAGAAAATCCAAAGCAAGTCCAAAATCTTGAGCAGTATGAACTAAAATTTCATCTTCATCAACACAAATAATTTTTGACGCCCTATGTGGCTCTTGAGACGAAATTCTCCTAATCGGTCAAAGGTATTTTTAAAAGTTTGATGGCTTGGTTGGATCCTGTCATATACAATCGCAGTTTGGTTTCTGAACTGTTTCAGAATTCTTTCTGAAGAAGAGAGCGACATGACTCTCGAACCGTCAAGTTACAAACACACACAGATAGAATCGTATGTATGTCCCATAAGCACATCTGCCACACAAATTTTGTTGTGCATAAACGCATATATCATGTTTCCCATTTCAGTATTAGAAAAATTTTTGTGCCGTGGCATCACGAATGAAAAACTGTAGGAACAGTCAGCAGCAGTCGAATACCCTACTGAGATCACAAAATATTTCAACAGGGCACTCTTCTACATCAATATAGTCTAAAATTCTACTGAGAAAGGAGTGTACAACTGAAGTTGTCTACATAACACTCCAAAATTAATATTGGTTTTTTGTTATATTAAATTTTTCTAGAAAATTAAGTCATCTATCCAAAAACCAATATTCAAAAATTTTTGAAATTCCAAAAGAACAGTAACTAGTATTTACCAACAATTGTGGGTTCTGTTTTTAAAAAATTGGCTAATTTTTAATACACTTGGAAAAACTCGCGTTTCAAAAGATAAATTTGTAGTATGTCAGTGACTCTACAACAGATCTTATGGATCTTTTACATTTAAGTTTCTTAGACTCAACATTTCTTGAATGGTTTTAAAAATAAAGAATCATATTTTTATATAATATTATTAAGATTACATGTTGACATATGAGATTTCGGTGGTGAAAAACTTCATTAATTAGGGGGGTAGTGAAATGCCAACCGGTATCAATCTCTCACATTGAACCAAGTCAACATTCTTCCACCCTACCATGCCCGCAGAGAGGGTGCCAATCTCTCCACGAATATAGCTTATATACGGTCTACCGGTTGCAGGGGTCGAACCCACAGCGATCCAGTCACCTCGATTCAAGTACTGACGCCTTAAATCGCGCGACCACTGACCGATCCTCATGACCGATACTCATTAAGTGATGATGCTACAGTTTCAAGATGTTCATATATACAGGGTTAACTTTGAAAAGTACAAAAATTTTAACCACGTGCTCATGGAGACCTAAAAACCAATAAAAACAATTATTTAGAAATTCTAGCTCAATGTTTAAAAAATGGGGTAAAATTCTCTTTTCCTCGGAAAATCGGCGCCTATGACAATCAATCATCGTCAGAGATGGATATATCAACTACCGTGCGGTCATTTTTTGCAGCGTTGTCAAATGTAGAAACGACGAAAATAAACATTTTTATTAATAATAATACCTAAGTACCTGACAGATAATCGTTAATCCGATTAGCTGTAATATTTTGCATTCGTTCTTCGTTGCACACTGCCAAAAGTGCCAAAACTGCACTTTCATTCCTTGTAGATTCGTCATAATTACCCACTAACATATCCGACATAAAGTACTTTATTTAATTACTATAAAACGGTTAAAATTAAGAATTAGTCACTAACTTCTAAAATAACATAACCATACTCTCCAAACATCAAAGAACGTGGCAAAGCTTAGATTATATTATATTATAAGGGTAATCATTTTTACAGAAAACGGTAAACATTTCAGGATGTTATAGTTTAAAATAGTATTAATAATTTTATGCAAACATCGTCAATTATTGTTAATATTGTTGCTATTATTAGTATTAACAGTATTTAATTCCCCAACACAAAAAGTTAAAAAATGTAGCGGCGTGAATAGCACCTTGCATTAGTGGCCTAGACATGGTGAAAGCATCAGATGTTGTCAAAAAATATCGCATATGGTACGACGATTAGATTGAAATAACTTTTCAGTCCTTGCTTTTCGCAAATTTAATTTTTCGGGTATTTTTTGTGTATTTACAAACATGTCGCATTCAAATGCCTAGATGAAGGACAAGGTGCTGATTTATGAGAAGTGTGACAAGTGCATATTATCTGGAAGCATAATACCAAATACGTTTTCCGAGTAGACAAAATATTATACTGAATCCTCTTTGAACCACATTGAACAACTGTTATAATGTCTTGGCGTGTATTTTTTGTTGTTATCCTTTGTGGTTTTTCCCACTTTAAACAAAAAGAACAGTCGAAGGAAGGAAAGGTCCCCAGCAAGTACAAAAATGACAAGTTTTAATTTACACAAGTAGAAAACAGAAAATGATACAACTTTCTTAAAGTCTCTCCAAATATCCATTCTGGAAATAATTAAGGTAAGGCAGGTGCCCCTCTGTGCTACCATATCGTGTTTCTCATTAAATAATAATCTACATTTTGTAAACAATTTTTTTTCTTTCAAACCGGCGTAACCTGATACATCGTGTCAACGCGGTGACCTGTCACTCACTACCTTTGACAACTTTGACTTTGGCGGAATATACCTATCTCGAGACTGATAGAAGGCCAGTGACGGCGATAAATAAGGGTTTAGTATAGATTCTAAAAAACTGTTTTTTCGCTTTATAAATAAGTTTGGAAATATTTTGATGGACAATTCCGTTAATTCTTATTTTTCTCCATCCCTCTTAAAATATTTGTACTTAGTCATAGTTAACCCTGTATAGTCCCTTCGATATTAATTCTTATATTATTGGAAATTGTTGTAAATTTTGACAAATCAGCTATAACATTCCATGCAAATCTAATACTGATCTATAATACAGTATAGATTTACTAAATGTAGGTATTATTTTTTTCTGATCTATTTTTTTTTTATTTGTCTAACCAACCGATTGTGACTATTTTATGCCATTTTGTAAACTGGAGTTAATTTTGGACATTTTTTCAACATACAGAAATCTTTCAATTTAGAATTACAGTTTTTTATACTGTTTATTTTTTATTACAAATTTTATATACATAATACCACTTTAATGGAAAGTGTAAATTAAAATACGTTTTATGAAAACAATAAAAGTTCAAAAAAGCGTAAGTATATCTCTCTACAACTTATATCAAATTTCGTTTAAATAGGTACATCATTTATCATCAGATTATTTGTGACACCATGTAACTAAGTTGCTATTTTTTGAACTAAGATAAATTTAGCACAATATTATAACAATAAAATGCCTTTATTTAAAATTCCTCATCTCACAAGGACAATTAATTGAAGACGAAGTCTAGCACTTAGCTATACTCGCGTCAGGAATTCAGACGTCTTACGTCACGGCTGACGTTACACATTTGTTTTAATTGTCAACGTAATTTTCGATATTTGGTCGCGTTAAAAACAATCAATTGTTGCAATTTAGTGCAAAATATAATGCAAACTTGTAGTGTAGTATATAGTTTTATTACTATCAGTTGCAGTTTCTTAAATATTTTGATGAAAATATAAGGAATTATTCATTTGTTCGTATGACGTAAGACGTCTGAATTCGTGTCGCGAGTATACTAGTTGTGGCATTATTTTCACAATACCTATCCAAATTCAAGAAATGTTCTGACATCCCTGAATACCCTCTCTTTCTTCATAACTTTTATCAAAATTTCGTTAAGCTACTTCAAACGGCTGTGAATTTTTTAAGGCGGTCGTCGCTATATTTACCATAAACCCTTCAATCAAAAACAGAAAATTAAGGCCCAGTCCCATGCCCTCCGTGGATTCCGGTGGCCGACGACGATGCGAGCTGAAATCCGATACGGGCTCTCCGGCATGGCTGCGCAAACAAGCAGATTGGCCTAATGGAGGCTCCGCGAGGCCGAGGTTAACCTCCGCGCCCATCCCGGATTACCGAGCCCATTACGGCAATTAACTCCTTATGGTGGCGGGCATGGCGGGCCGGCACCAATTACTAATACGCGTCCCGGCGATCCGTGGTCTTATTATTCTTAAACGCAAAACTGAATAAGTGGCCAACCCCGGGGAGATTTTCGATTCCGTAAATTTTCCATTATCCAATGTGATGTGAAACTAAAATGCTTAGACAAGGCAAGTGCTCCGGTGGATAAGATATAATAATAATTAAAACAGACTTCATTAGCACAGCTAAATAATGACAATATTAATATACAGTCTGTGACCTTTACAAACACATGTCATAAGTTTGTTTTCTTAAATTCTTTCACAAAAATTGATTTTTTTTGTTACTTTTTTTCGCAATATCCGTAGTATGCCACTAGGCAAACACCTGCTTAGCATATCCAGTTGCAGCGTTGCCAACATTGGTATCATATTATCATTATTGAAGTGGAAGATGGGTAAGAAAGTTCTGTTAGAAAGCAAAATGTTCATGCCACCCGTGAGGTATTGTTCTTTGATACATACAATTTTTTAGGGTGGGTGTTCTCTCATAATTCAATATACCTAAACAAAATATGTATACATTAATGTTTTAATGTGTGTTTACTACAAGTTCTAATAACTTCTCCTGTGATGGCAGTATATATGTCTAAATAGTGTTATCCAGTTTCTCAATAGGAATAACTGTAGAAAATTTCCACAGCTGTTATTAGTCCTGTTAATAAAGACTGATTAATTACATCCAGCAATCTATATTCAATTGTTTCAAACGCTAACTTCAAAATTTTAATGTTAATTCCATTACTACTAGCCTTATTGGGCATATCGTTAATCATTTTCGTAGCTATGCATAGTTGTTAATTCAAACCTTTCTCACTTTGCATCATAGTTATTGGGTAGTAGGTATGTACATGTTCCTTGTAATTTATCTGATTTTGATTAACTATGTTTCATCTTCTGTAATTTGCCTTTAACTAACCCTTTCAACGTTTTCCACATTTCACCAGAATCCCCTTTACAATCCATTATTTTATTTTCATAGTATTCTTTTTTATACTGTCTAATCAAATTTACTACTTTGTTCCTTTTTTTCCTGAAGTTGTTCCAATCACCATCAATATTATATTACAGTCTTTTCAGTCAATTGGCAGGTTCCGCTGCAATACAATGTAGGCGACAACTTGCCACCTAGGTTTTCTTTGTTTTTATGCAAAAACCTAAAAAAACGCTTTCTACCCCTAAGCAGGAGTGACCTTCACTTCAATCAATGGCGGTGCATGATGTTCTGAAGCCCCAGGCGCAACCTGATCTGGAGACATCATAAACCATTGTTTCAACTAAGAATGGTTCATTATAATGAACAATGCAGTAAATCATCACGTTTTTTATTTTTGAAATCAACAAAAACATAAAAATAAGATAAGGAAATAAAATAATATTCTTAAAAAAACTAAAAAACATATTCCCTAAAAGAAAAATATCTGTATCAAAACTTTGAAACCGATTTTGATATTGAAAACTAGATCAGCAAGGAAATCGAACCAAGACATTTATTATAATAGATCTATGGAGTGGAATCAAAGTTTATTATGAAGCTTCATTAGCTTAGCTTTAGTTTTATAATTAGGCTTCACTGTTTTAACAGCAGCTCTTTTACGTGTCAGCATCAGGTATTACTAGATATCATGCGTCATGCCCTTGCTAAATCACAATCACTATTTTATTAAATGTACGTATTATAAAAGACAGGGCCGTTTTTAATTTTTGGTCTCTTTAATAAGAACCAGTAGAATGTATGCACAATTCCTACTTATTCAGTATATTACATCACAGTTCAATGTCACTATTCAGTCGATAGGTTTACCTTAAATACTACCAGACTGACAGGATAAGCAGCAGGTAAAAAAAGATGCATAAAGCTGCCTTCATGGATACCACAAATTTACATTTAAATAAAGCTACCCGGAAGTAACATGTATAGCCTATTTTCAGAAAGGTATCGCACTTTTAGTCGGTGACATATCTTTGCTTATTTAGGCCACCCATGCTGTATACTTGTCATGAACAGAAAACTAATATTATAATTTCAACCTACCATAATGAATACGGTGTCTTTGTTGATCTTTACAATTAATAAAGACATGAATAAAAATTAGAAATATATATAAGTATTATGTTATGCACAGACGCTATCGATATTCAAATCTGCAGCTACGCGTTTGTATACTTATTAGAAATTTAAATTAAATTATATTTAAAAAAATCAATTTAACTAAAAATATAGTTACATAGGTACAGTGCGTTTCAATAACTTTGATAACATTTTGATCAGCTGTAACTTTTCTGTTTTTAAAGATATCGGAATGAAACAAAAACCATATTACATAGTGGACTACCAAGTTTTTTCTTATTAGAAAAAACAAAATGATTTTGAGAGATCTTAACCTAACTTATATTTTTTTAAATGGAACGCCCTGTATATTATTGGATATTTGGATTCTACTCAAAATTCCAAGCATATTTTACAAAGCATATCCTATACCTATCTTCAACTGTTTCTGAGAAATAGTTTTACAAACATGTCAAATTATCATAAAATTGCTCTGTACATTGTGTTCCACTGTAACATCTTTTACTTTTAGTGGAGCAAATTAAGTTACATTTGTGAGGAGAACGTCTATTACCCTGGCAGCCAACACCACCAAAAACAAGTGGATATTTTGTTGTAATTAGTGCCATCAGTTTCAATTTTGTAGTTTGTGCCATTTTTGAGAAAAATGCTAATGGCTAAAATATTACACCAGGCCATCAAATTACTCCACAACTAATTACGATAGCAAAGCGATTTTTTACACCATATTTTGTTGTTCGTCGAGTACTTTCTGACATTGCATAGTTTTTTCAAAAATTAAAAAAATTGCCGAGACAACTCATACAGTAAAAAATGTATTACAGCCTTACGCTTTTCTAAAAATGAAAAATTAAATAGTAAGTAGTCAAATTTTAATAATATTTAATCTGAACAGAAATTCAAGAATTTAAATTTTTGTCTTTTCCATTTTGCGAACAATTCGATGGTCTACACTACTATATCACGCTAACGGTTACCATTTTTCTGAAAAACGGCACAAACCACAAAATTCAAACTAATGGCACAAATTAGCAACAGAGTAGTAACAAAATATTCGATACAAAGTGATTTTTCAGGTTGTTATGCTGTGACCTTGGTAACTAGTCGCTGCCAGAAACAAAATTAAAGTGCACATCCCTAGCTTTAGCTTATATTATTATACAGCATAACAACCCGTAAAATCACTATATATCAAATAATAGCACCGGCCGCGAAAGCCTAAAATCCACTATAACAAAATGTTCACCACTTCACCAAGGCAATAACAAATTTTAACTGACTATGAGTTAATGGTATCGCTTTGTTATCGTTCTTAGTTGCAGAGTAAATCGATGGTCTGCTAGCGTAATATTACACCCTATTCCTATGAAATAACTTGATTCAACTTATCTGTTATCGGTTTCTTTACTTAAATTTAATACTAAAGAAATAATAAGCTTAAATCTGTAGACAGGAATATTCGTATATGTATGTGAAATAAAGTCTTATTTAGGAAAAAATCACCGTAGATTATAAATACCAGATTTATATTTTTTATATATAAAAAACATAATTTATCTGTATTTACATGTACTTACTGAATGGTTTTTTTTTCTCCTCGATTTTCTCTAAAAATTAGATTTTGAAGAACTTAATAATATAAAAAAAGACTTACCGGAGGATTACTTGGTGGGTGGAAATAGTCATTTATCTCAAATGACTCCTAATTTCAAGGAATACCTATTTAATTAGAAAACTTTGACAAAATAAATGGAAATAAATCGGGTTTTACAGGAAAAAAAATAAAAACAAGACTTTTAGAAATATTTATGTCTACTGCTTTTTCGATGCTTTTTGAGATTGAGATGATAAATATTCTTCTATATTATAAAATAACTACTTTACTGCTGAATTTGAAAAGTTTCACAACAGAACATCATTATTCTTAAAATTTAACAATACAATAATATTATTCATAATAATTCCAAGCTCTATTTTTGTGCAATTGCCTTTTCATAAAAAACTAGAATATTACCTACTTTATCTTGAATTTACTGGAACGTAATAAATCCGCCTACATAATGTAGTGTTAGACTAAAAAACTTCCTGTAATTTTGAAATTTACAGTATTAATGGCAAAAAAATATAAAAACAAGTAAAACTGAATGCGCACAGTCTACATGCCAACATTGTTTTGCAAATATAAACAGTGTACTTTATATTATGTACAAAGCATACATCAGAGAAAATAAATTTACATAGAGCTTTGAATATGACAGCGAGAACCATCTAGCGAGCAGATGACGAACTAACGTCAATTCTACCAACCATTAAAATATTAAAGGTATCATCATGGCGATGAAAATCTGTTCTGTGTTGTTGGTGTTGCACACTATTTTTGGGTCGACTATGACCGAATAAAATATATACCTACATATTTTTGGATTATTTACCTATTCGCTTGAAAATATCAAGGATATCAATTTTTTTATAGAATACACTCAAACGTTACATTTTTTTTAAGTAAAATCGATTAGTATAATCATTATGAAATTAGCAAGAACTAAAAACGGGTTTTACTTGAACAAATAGGTATTTCCAAAATTTATTAAAGATTAGTAAGTACTATGGATAACTTTGGCCCAAGACATAATTAGGAAATATACTTACAGCGCTTTTTATTTTAGCTTATTCTAGCTGTTTATTAATTGAATTTATCTTTGTCAATCTTTTTATTGAATTAAAAATCTATTTTTAGTTTTTTTTTCTTATTTATTCGAAGAAGAAATATGTGTAATAAAAACAAATATATAAATTTGATACTTTAGCACATGAAGCATAAACTTCTACTGGAGCTTTGATGGAAAAGTATCTATGGTTATATATTTAATTAATCAAAGTTAACGTCAAGTTTTTAGAGAAGAGTAATTTTTGTTGTTTTATTAATGAAATTCAATATTTTAATATTTATTGTTTTTCAACAACTTTTTGACAAGAATAAGAAATAATCATTATCAGTTTAAATACCATCTCATCCCATTTTTTTATTTTTAAGTAGACTTTAGTATAAATACCGATAAATACTAAATAAGAAAGCTGAAGCTATCAATCAGAAGTTCTTAATATTATATTAAATTTTAAGCAGGATGTTTTTAAGGCAAGCCAAACAAAACATGAACCCTCTATAGTATTTCATATTTAGATATAATTACATACTCTTTAAGATCACAGTGACAAAGTTCAGCTTGCACAGTATCGCAGATAGCAGGTCATTCGCTGCTGACTGTATTATTCAAAACCCAAAAATTTAGTAACACTGACCATTTAAGATAGGTGGCAACACTTTCTGCATTATATCTCACCCTCGCTCAAGCCATGTCTCTAGAGTCTAGAGTCTAGATAGGCATCTAAAAAAGTCATCTGCACCTATAACATGAGAACTAATAAGTTCAAAACCTGTATCTATATGTTTGGTGATGCTATGAACGAATGAGCCTCGAAGTAAATTTGGAACATTAAATTTTTTGGATATTTTATCACCAGTAGGTAAACACACAATATCACACTGCATAACATTTATTTGCTGCATGTTTGGAACAGTTAACCTGGTTACGGAGGGTGAGGAATAATATATTATACAGAGTGATTCAGAACTTATCTAAAATAAAAATTCTGCATGTACAGGGGACTCTTACAAATAAAATTTTGTAAAAAAAAATCGAAAAGGGCAGTTTGAAAATAATTTAAAAATATACTTCTGCATGGCACTGGAAACTGGTCCACTGTAAAACCTGATAAGGCGGCAAAGTATGCAATCGCCGACCAAACAAGAAATAGAAAGAACTTCCCAAGGAAAGAAATAAATAACATTATATAACACCTATTTTATACAGCTAATTCAACTGCTTTTGCCGCTATTATTATTAATTATTAATAGAATTAATTTGTGGTTTCAAGTAATAAAATAGTATCAGGTATGTCAAATCCTGATGTTACAACAAAATTTTTGGCCCGTCTTACCCAGATTCAACAAACTAAATCTTTCTGCTTCTTGTCTGTTTTGAACTCGTAAGTTATTGTCAGCTTTTATGATAGTTTTAAGTAAATCACGAGCGTAAATCATCAATAATAAGTATCCACTTCGGTGTAATACACTTTATTTTTTAAATATCCCCACAAAAAGAAGTTCAAATGATATAAAGTCAGGAGATCGTGGCGGCCATGATACCTGTTCTCCTCATCCAATCCCTTGGTATAAAAGCTTGGCGCGGTACATGGTACGGATATAATTGAGTCTCATGTCAGGGTTCCCTCTTTTAAATTCATGTTAAATTCACTGCCCTTCCAGGTTTTTCCTGACCAAAGCTCATCAAATTCCAAGTCGATGAAAGTAAATAGCTTAACAACAGTTTTAAAATATTTATTTTGTAACAAAATAACTATTCTTTGGCATGAATACATAGTACATATTTGGATTTCGAATATATTGTAAAAACGATATAAATCCGAAGTAAATAAAAAAAAATATTTGTCAATTTCAATTAATTTTAAAATTCCCCGACTGTTGTAAATATATTTAAAAATTCCCTGACTTTTACGCCATATTTTTAAATTCCCTGACAAGTCCCTAGCTGTCTTGTGCTTAAAACGAATTTCCTGACTTTTCCAGGTTTTCAAGGTTTTCCAGGTGAGAGGGAACCCTGCATGTATGACCACGCCGTGGACATTCTGGACCACCATCTCTTCCATGATTCGGTTTCAAATTTCCCTCACGCTGCACTACACTTGCACTTACTACACATCACAGTAAAAGTAGCTGCATTTGGCACATATTTACCAGGAAATCGTTCTGCTAAATCATTTTCACATCGCCATAAATTAAAATGATATCTCGCAACTCCGAGTTACTATACACGAAAAACTAATGTAAAGACTCGTATCACAAAAAAAGTTAATATCTACAAAAAGTAATCGAATTTCAATATTCGGAATCGCCTGGCTAGAGACTACTGTAGTCCAGCGATGCAAAGGTTGAAAATACTACAATTTAAATAATTTTTTACTCGGAAACTATAAGGATTTAACAAAATATTTTTTTACGATATTGACGGACTTTTCATCACGCATCTATTCTCAAATTGTTTAGATAAGTTCTGAATCTGTATATATAAAATATATAAAAATAAATCCAAGGGTAGTCACGACCGACTTGTTGAAAACCAAAATATACAAAATTAATAGGGCTACTGTCAAGGGCTACCTTCCAAATATACTTAAAAAAAATTATTAGTGATTTTCTGACGTGTCATATAAATTTTCTCTGAACAAACCAAGCCCAGTAAGCTCACACTGTTCTAGACTGATTATGGGCCTGACCTAGAAATTGCTACACTCAGTACTTTTTTATATTTAAATTCTAATTTAACTGAAATAATACAATAAAAAATATTTAATTTAGTAGGCATAAATCAGATTTTTATTAAAAATTAATTAAGTATGTAGATACAAAATTTAAAGATATGGTACCATACCACACACCACAATTTGTGTGAATAAACTGCCTGTATAAATTTACTTTCAATACAGTACCTGGGTCATTCTCATGAAATTGTGAACTTTTGTGTCCCGATACAATTTCTTAGTTGCTTAATTAGTATCAATATATTTTTTTAGATATATATTTGTTTTGTAGCGTTGCGGCCTTAAGTACCTCATCGTTATCTGAAAATTATTTAAAATAATATTTTTTTACAAGTTAACAGTATGTGCATGACATCTCCGTTTGTTAATTGTCCCTGGCCTCACTTAATTTGCAAATATACGCTTGAATGTACAAATAAATGTTACCAAAGTTACCATTTTCTATAAATGATAAATCAATAGACAACATCTTGTCTTTCATGTAATGTAAAAAAATATATATATGAACTTTACCCAATTTCCTTCTCATGTCCTAAGTGGGTGGCTCACTTCCGTTAATACTTGAATTACTTAATTACTTAATAATAATCTGTAGGTCTACAGATTATTATTAAGTATTAGGTACATTAATAGACTCATAATCACCATAATAAATTATCAACAAACAACATACAAAATAGTACTTAAACATTAATTAATCAGGTACTTTATATTTAATATTAGAACTAATAGTTGAGAATAAAAGTGGTATAAAAGTAATGTACTATGTAGGTTAATACTTATTGAGGTTAATATATAAGTGCCTATGTATGTGCAAATTATATATTTTCACTTTCTAAGGAAAACATTTAATGCTTAATAGGATAAATTTAATATTCCATTTTACATAATAAATTTATTGCACTTTTGCAAATTATTTTGGTCTCAATATTGATACAAAAACTGGTTTGTCTGGTAAAGTAGATTAGGTTAGATGTTAACCTTTTGCGACAATCTAATTTTTAATTTAATAAAAGATATATCTTACTTTCTAGTTTTGAAGGAATTTTTATCTAACTATAAATATCTGTGGCATCTGATATTTTCTATATCCATACAATTATTCTGTATTCTTCACAAATGTGAAAAAATATAGTTTTCTGTGAAAATGTATATTTACAGGAGTTTTTCAACATTTGCCACAAAAAAGGCAAAATTAATAAAAGTAAACACTTACCATACTTAGTTGTTTCTCTTCTATTATATGTTTAACTTTAGCTAAAAGTGCATCCTCTCTAACGAGCTGCATCTCGCATACTTCTCGAATAACATCAGCCAGCATTCCAGGTTCATAGTCTCGATCATAATGTCTTAAATTTTGTTGCTGTTTAATCATGTTCAGTTCAATTCTCATCTCCATAACTTCTCGTGAGAGTTTTCTATTGTTTTCTTTCAATGTATTCACTTGTTGGGTTAATTTTTGTATTATACGATCCTCAAATGAGTTAGAACTTGAATCGCTTTCATTGGGCAAGCCAGGATCAGAATAACGTCTCTTTGATGTATCATCATTTTGGTCAGCATTTACTACTGGCAGACTTAAATATTCAGTAGTATCACCATTTACATGGGACATACTTGTTCACCATCGAAATATGTTTGAGTACTAACATTTCCCATAAAATTCAAATTTGGGTAACTGTAATTTGGATAATTCATAGGATAGATCGGTAAGGACATTGGTTCAGATGGATTCGAATAATTTAAAAAAGAATAATAAGCCGATATATCAGGAATACTGAGATTTTGATATGGATGAGAATTTATAGGAAAATAGTTACAGTTAGACATATTTGGTTCAAAATTACTGGAGTTACTGGCGGAAGATAGATTCTTATCACGGTTTTTCTTACGTTTTGTTACACTTGGTGGGTTTCCATTGATTTCAGGAGACATTTTCATATAAACATTAAGGTTAAGGAATCCTAATTAGCTTATCTACCACAAAATATATCAGTACCTACACTTTAAAATATTAACGAATTCAAATAATTTGATTTCACTAATTTTGTACAATTACATATAGTAGTTCCATGAGTTAACACTGATTAGAATTATTTACAACACAAAATAATCACAGATGTTTATTTATAAAGCATTCTATTCAAAGTTCTAACAATTAAATGTCAAAATCTAGGAAAAGAAAGTTCAAATTAAGTTCTCATGCAGCCGCGCCATCTAGCAACGCAATGATAAGCCTATAAAAATTAATTGAAAAAGTCAAGATTTCTGTAAGATACGTTTTTCACAAGTGCTGTGAGGTTCGTTCCGAAATTGATTAGTCCAGGCATCGTCTGCTAAAGTGATAAACGTAGGTATGTCCTTTGTAATACACAAGGGTACTACTTTGATTCATCTGAATCGTTGACTGAAATATTGTAATAAGACTTATCACTGCACGGGCAAAAACGTATACAGTGTCGGCCACCTGTAGTTAAGTCAAGAAAGCTGAGTCGCGATGCTCTACATATTTTGGTTTGTAAATTGGCTAGGTTTGTTGATATACAGTGGCGTCTCGTTAGGAACTGTGTTTAAAAGAGAAAAATAAGTTTAAAGACCATTTTACACAGAATGTATACAAGTTGGAAAAATATTGTCTTGTTTTGTATTTTATAGCAATATAAATTAATAAATAATATTTTTTATAAACTAAGGATTTTAACTATTATGTCGATATACATATAAAGTATAATTAATTTCAAATTACGTAAGAAGTTTTGTGAAAGTTTGGTAATGTTGATTTTGAGTTACTGCAAATCGTCTATTTTTCTTGTTTAAAAGATAATAAAATATCAACTACAAAAAGTGCAAAATTGCTGTTGTTGTTTCGTCTACAAATTGAATAAGTATGACCATATCTCCCAGAAGTTGAATGAACTTGCATTAAGGGTTGAAAATTTGTATAACTACCACTTTTCAATAGTGGTCTATCACATTCTTCTTACATCCTCACTGCCATACTTGAGAGATTAACTATTTTTTTTGGAATATATACATAATGTTAATTTGAGATATGTCTAGTATCTCTTGATAAATCAGTATCACATCACACTATTTAGGAGATTGTATTCTTACAATGCTGTAAATGTATATAATAATAACAACAAATTTAATATTTACTTGAACAGTTTCCGTAAAAAGATCAAATCCCATTTTTTTAACTTTAGAATAAGCTTTAAACAAGGGTCATTAGAGTAAGTTTTATTTTCAGTTCATTCTGTTTGCTTTGAGGTTTTTATACCCTCAAAAATTATTATTTATGAATGTTTTAAATTGTACATAATTCTTTCTTGACTTATGTTATTTTAATTTTTTTGTTTGTAATATTTCATACTATATCCAACCATCAAAAATTTAGAGAGTGACTCATCGCTAGCTTGTATAGACCTGCACCTGCACTCAGTTTATATGTTAACATACATATGAAGGAACAGTCAGTTCAATTGTCGGTTATCTCACCCAGAGATTATAAATACACTAGATAATCACCGTAAATGTAGTTACTGGATGCGGTAAAAATAGTTTCATAAGTTCCATGTAGAGTTCGGTGGCATGCCGAATTCAGAAATTTATATAATTCTTTAAACCAGACTTGTAGTGCGGTCAAGCGGGACCTTTGCCTGAGATGGCAGGGCACCCAGTGATTATAAATACACAATCTCTGGTACAGGTAGAAAAGGGTCGTCCGGGAAATCCGAATAGGCCCGTAATCGCTGGCATATGCAACAACAAAAAACCAAATGAGATACACCAGCGCTAGGAGAGCATTGGTGGCCTGCTTCTACACTAATCAATTTCTGCATCCATTTTTACCGCGTCCAGTAACTACATGGACGGTGATTATCTAGTGTATTTATAATCTCTGTCTCACCTATGGCATACTGATGAGGGCTAACAAGCCCGAAACCGGTCTATGTCTGGTGGTGTGCCCGACAAGGGTTCTTGGCTGTTCACACAGATACTGCAGGAGTAATTCAATGCAGGTCGGGGCATTAGTCCGTGGAGTAGTTGTTTCCTGCAGTATCATTTACCGTGATATAACATTTTTCAAAAGTCAAGACATTAATAATATTTTTACATATTTGTTTAGTAAGTACAGGTAAAATGTAAAACATCAAACATTAAAAGCAAATTAAAAAGACAAGAGAACAAATAAATATAATCAAACCCTCAGAAGAGCAAGTCTGTTCGAGGGTGTACAAGTTATGTAATCCTATAAAACTAAAGTGAATACGCCCAAAAAAACAAAATAAGTAAAATATATAAAATATCACAGTGATAAGCAAGTGTTAATAATCAGTGCACGAAAAAAGTGTCTGAATTTTTATTTTTATTTTTTCTTTAAAAACCAAGGTAAGTATGTATTTCTGATCTAGACAACTGACTTATCCATTTTTTAATATATCTTTTAAACATCTCTTTAGAGTTAATTTGTTTCAGTTCAAAAGGGATGAGGTTGTAACATTTAGGTCCTAAATACAAATAAGTCCTTTTAGTAATACTTTTATCAGGTTTAAAAACGGCATATACCTCATTAGACTTATATCTTGTGTTATATTTGTGTTCAACTGGTTTAAGTTGAAATTTGTTATAGTGTTGATATATAACAGTCTTCAAGAAATACAATTGCCTGATATCCAGTATTTGGCTTTCTTCGTACAGTTTATTTGTAGAGTACATTTTTGGTTTTTTAAATATAACTTTTAAAGCATACCGTTGGATTACTTCTAAATTCGTTATACCCGTCTGAAATGCCGCTCCCCATACAATAATACCATATGTTAAATGACTTTCTATTAATGCGTAATATAAAATTTTCAATTGGTTTGTATTGTAGTATTTTGTTAAGTATTTAAGTTTGTATATGACAAAACGCAACTTTTTAACAACCTTAATTATATGTGTATCCCATTTTAGGTGTGGGTCAACGTGGACTCCAAGATATTTTATTGTGGATGCTTGGTGGATTTCAACAGTTCTTCCATCGACATCTATGGAAAGAAAATTGTATTGAGGTAAGTTAGAGGAGTAAGAGGTAAAGGGTAGATAATGGGTCTTGTTAGTGTTCACGGTTAACAGTCTACTGTCAAACCATTGTATAATACTTGAGAAATCCATTTGTGCATTTTTTTTAAGATTCTCCCAATTGTCTCCTTGATATATAACTGCAGTATCATCCGCAAAGCTTACTATATTCCCAGTTGTTTCTATTTGATATAGATCATTTAAATACAAATTGAACAGTACTGGACCCAGTACTGTGCCTTGTGGAACTCCGTATTTAATCGTCAAAAAGTCACTCATTGTATCCTCTATTTTTATACATTGTTTCCTGTTACTTAGATAACTTTCCAACAGCTTATATGACATTCCCCTGAAACCAATCCCCTCCAAAATCTCCATAAGTTGCATATGACTAACGGTGCCAAGAGCCTTCTTTAGGTCGACAAAAATGCAAAGAGTTGGTATGCTTGAGTTAATATTTTGACTAATAATATTTATTAATTGTAAAATTGCATCCTGTGTGGACTTTCCTTCGGTAAAACCAAATTGCTTGGTAGACATTATTTTATATCGGGTGACATAATTTACAATTCTTTCTTTAAGTGACTTTTCAAAAATTTTTGCAAGATTCGACATTAGAGATATAGGTCTATAGTTCGCTACATCAGCTGCGCTTCCTGTTATAAATATGGGGGTTACCATTGCCACTTTAAATGCGTCCGGACATGTACCATACTCAAAGGACATGGTAATGATGTATACAGGAGGAGCTGATATTTCGGAGGCAATATATTGCTATAAGTTCTAAGTTCTTATTCCATCCAGCCCAGGAGATTTTGTTGGTTTAAAATTTAAAATTATGTTAATTTCCCTTTCTGTAACCTTTTCTAAGTATAAAGAATTTTTTAATATTTTTTGTATATCTTTTGCCATTTTTTCTCCGATATTAGTAAAAAGCTCATTAAACGTATTGGCTATTTCTTTCTTTTCTCTAATTATGATATCCTTTTCATTTAATATCACAGTAATAGCACAGAAAATATCGTAGCTATATATTCTGTGGTAATAGTTGTTTTATTTTTAGTTTTATTAGTTATTTCATGTATTGATTTCCAAGGATCAGTTGAATTAGTTTTATTTTTTTCTATCTCTTTTTGATAGTAGTTTTTTTTGGCTTCATCAACAAGTTTTCCAAAAATATTTCTATATCTGTTATAATTTTTTTTATTTTCTTCTGTATTGTTATTTTTCATTTTAATATATAGTAATTGTTTTGTTTCTACTGACTTCATCAAAGAGTTGGTCATCCACGGATTTCTTTTAATTTGTTTCTTATGGATTTTTATTTTATTAGTGCTGATTTTTATTACATTTTGAATTTTTTCTATTAGTACATTTGTAGCCTCATTTACATCATTTGATGAATATACATCTAGCCAAGTTATTAGATAATAAAATGATGTTATTTCCAAATTTAAGGTTTTTATTATCAATTAGTCAAGGTCAAAAATAATAGAGGGTGACTAATTCACAGCACACAGATGAGTACGGAAAATGAGGGTTGCATGATCATCTAAGCCTGCCACTTGAGAATGATTCAAAGCACACAAAATTATCAAAAATAAGTTGATGTCAAATGAATCTAGCTCATTAACAGTTTACTTAAATGTTCCCCCTGTGCCATCCTCTCCACAAATTAGAATGCCGTCCTTTTGGATGGCGATAACCCACCACCACCCATTTACTGATGCGCACTCCGCAGATATCACATCAAGGACGCAATTCATGAATTTTTGCACAAATTTTACAAAACAGTAAATTAGTATAAATATTAATTTCTAATTTCATTATTATGTGGTGTGAATAAGTTTGTTTTGAGCTTCTGACAATCTACCATGACAGTTTCACGATGAAAATGTTATAGTCCGATATTCCTCACTTGTTAAATTAAGGCTTTATGATTTTGAGAATATGCTGTAGAGCTTGAATTATTCTCCATTCTTAAGAACACAAAATCACTAATAAGTTAATTACATTCATAATTAAATTAGGGGAAAGATATACCTGAAATTTTGCCAGCCTGAAAGATATACACCCGCCCATGATAGCGCTGGAAATGGAATAAGTGGATCCGTCAAAACCAGTAGAAGGCTAACTTTTTCAATCTGGCACATGCGTATTTGCTACAGCAGTTGTGTAATCGGGTATGCTCTCAGAGATATGCGGCACACGATTTTAATAGAAAAATATATGGGTTGCATGTATGTTTCTTTGTATGCTAGGTAGAAACTATTTTTTATCATTCAAAAGACAAGCAAATCCATATTTTTTTTTATTCTAAAAATAATTTATCCTGCCTATATTAAAAGAATGTACCGATTGTTTATTATAATTTCTATTAGGTGAAATAAAACACAACTTGCCCAATTTAATATAATTTATTATATATTCGCCCAAATTCCCAATTACAGTTTAAAAAGTTATCTCGATTGAATGATTATACCTTAAATATATCTTATATTTATATATATATATTGTTACATACAGAGGATACCTTTATAAAACTACTAAAAAAATTATATCATTATCTTAATAAATGCATGTTACATTAAAAAATAGTCATTACAGTATTATGAAAAATGTAACAGTTGTGCATCACTATTTTATAAATATAAAATGTATAGTAGTTTTACATTACAGGCTGTTGTAAAATTAACACGTATATTTTAAGATATGGGAATTGACATTTGGGCCTAAAAATAAACCTTAATAAAAACATAGTCGATTTAAAATATTGCATCTACAACCAATCTAAAATAGTTACATAGGCATTTACTCTACAAATCCTATCAACTATCTTACATCCTAGATATTTTATAATTCTTGAAAAACAAATGCTATCTAAAATTTTTAAAATACACTTTAAATATGGCAGTTCTATAAATTTTTGTAACAAAAACATATTAAATCTATATTAGTAATGATAAAATATATTTCTCCAATTAGAACAAATAAATGGCCATATGATATAAACCATTATCACTATATTCAGCAGAAAAAGAGAGCTTGAAAATTAATACACAAGATACTCCACATGGCATCATCCTTTGTGAAATATAATTTAAAAGGAAATGAGGAATTAACAATGAAATAATGAAATATGACCTGACTAAAAACTATAATCTATGTACAACCAATCTCAGTTACAAATCCACTCAACGGTCCCATTGCTAGCAAAACTGATACTGCATCTTCCAATAAATAGTAAGTTTAATCTTTGGTATGTATATTTTCCAGCAAAAATTTCGGAATTCTGCAATTCTAGTTCTGAATTGCCATGAGGATTACTTATAACTTTTTTATCTAGTGTTCATTTTTACCAAGTAGATAAGAACTAAAAATTACCACCTATAATGTTCAAGAACAGGTAAGTATATAACAAGCATAAGCAAAAATCTAAAATATAGTCCACATAAAATATTTAAAATATCATTAAATATTTATGTGTAAAATGATAGTTTCTAAAAAAGAGAAAGACATTACATCTAGAAATTTTATAATTATGATAATATGCAGTTATGGTCCCATTGAAAATAGACAAAGGAAAGTCTGTATAAATAATTATAAATATATAGTTAAGCAGATGTACATGGCATATTAATTCAACACATATCCAGCAGATTTGTACAGATTAAAACAAATACTTCATAATTTCTATAACTGAGATCGTTATTGGTTAAATTAACCAATATAATATTATTGTTATTTGTACTATTTCTTATTTCGGTAGACTATTTTTTATTGCAGTAGGTACCTCATGAGTGATATATTTTTCACAGAAATTATATAACTTGCCATTTTTAATTCAAATAAAATAAGGTATGCGAAATTTGTACTTTATGGTGACAAAAAAAAGTATTTCTTTTCTTTGAACTGGTGATAGCAGAACTACTATCAGGCCCAGAAATACAATAAACCAATCCTGAAATATTCAGCATTTCGAATGATACCAATTTCAAAATTTTATTTTATTGGTTTAAAAAACAATAAAATAACTTCTACCAGTATTTTGGTGTTATTGCAAATAACCGAGACAATTTTATGACCAAATTACAAAAAATGTTTATATTTTGTATATGTATTACGTAATGTGTAGGATATATAACTTTGCTTTGCAAAAATATAAAAATGTACATACAAGTATTTACAATTTTCGTGCATTTTTGACATTTCATGTAACTAATCAATGGGTTTAGGAACTGAAATATAGTAAAAATATGAATATATAAAAGACTGTTGTAAACTTTTTTGTTCTTTATTATATCTTTAGTGAGCAGAGAAAATTATGAGGTAACAAAAAATATTATATTGGTTAAACTACTGGGACTAATTACATGAAATTTTATATTTGGTATATATGAGCATTATTAAAATAGACCTCTATCGACAAATGCAATTGTCCTCTTTCCTTAACAATGCTAAATTCTAAGACCCCTCATTTCAGTCCCTATGTCTTTTATCATATTTTAAATTATGTTGTTAGTCACCATTTAAATTAACCTTTACATATTTTATCGTAACATTTTCTCCATTTATAACATATAATGGTATTTCAAACTCTCCAGCGACTGCTCCTAAACATGCCTGTTCTAGCTAAATGGGCGACAAAGCATATATAGCTGTAAGCAGCTCCTCGCCATGCAGAAGAAAATTACCCACTGGTGCGTTCACTTCAAAATCCTGTTGCGTAAGGTCTAATAATGAAGGTATTGATGTTGCCTCCGGATCAAGAAGAGAAATAGAATTTTTCCGAATTAGATTTCTTCTGGCAATTTTATCTTTCATAAGAGCATTCTGAATTTTCTTTTGATTAATGTCTAGGTCCAGTCGAATGTTCGGAGCTGATTCTTCGTCCATTGGGTCATCCTATACAAAAAAAAAAATATTGGTAAAATATAACATTTAATTTATAATAGTAGCATAAATATAAATAATACAGAAGAAAACTGAACAGCATTTACATAATTCATGAGAATATTACATCCGACCAATATGCAAAATAATGTTTTAACTAAGGTGTTGATGACATTTAATTTGTTTTTTCAAAAAGATGTAAAAATCTAATTCAAACTTTTTTAAATAAACCAACTGCTAGCCAGAATGCAAACACTTGTTACCCTTATTTAATGCACACTTAAACCCTAAATAAGTTTATTTTGATTTTCCTCTTTTGTGGTGTACATTATTTATATTTGCTTACAAATTAAATTCTTAATTTATTCAAAAACACAAAAATAAAATAACTATAGATAATATTACAATTTCTTCTTTTACTTAATTAAACAATGGTGAATTGTCCATATGTAGTTACATAGGATGAAGCCTATCCATACAATATTTTCCTGAAATATGACTTCATTATATTTTCATTTTCAAATTAAGAAAATATACATCAGTGTGTTGTCCATGATCTAAGTTTAAAAGGAAAACCTTTTTGATTTACATCCTATTAGAAAATTCAGCTTGTATACAAATATATGGCTATAAGTTATCCTTTCTATGTATTACCAATTCTGCCATGGTAAGCTGAAGGTCCTGATTGGCAAAATTTATGATTTTGTCATACACATATGTTGAAGTAGGTTAACCTTGCAGTGTTTTCCTAACTAATTTACAAAATATAAATGTTCACCCTATTTTAGTAGAAAACAATGCAAAAATCTAGAGTCGTTCTAAATCAGAGTGAATTTGAAACCTAGAGTAACTACATAAATGATAAATTAACGAATATATTAATATTTAGATACTCTATCTTTGGGTTTGTTCCAACAACAGCAAGAATGGATTCTGAACTGTCCAGAACTAGCCAGTCAGTTCAGCTGTTAATGTACTCTCGACAAATGCGACGTAAGACGGAGTTGGTCAAACATTTCTGACAGTTCTGAACCAGTTCTCAACAGCTGTTGGAACAGACCTTTTATTAAGTTGTTTTATTACCAAAAAATCTACGTGATTAATGTCCCTAAATAACAAACCAATTAACCAAATATTTTTTTCCGCAATTAAGAATATTCCCCTCATATTTTCCTTATATACAATATGTTTATTTAATTATGCTTGTAAAATGTTTAAGACCACTTATACAGACTTTAAAATAATAATGATTGGTTCTGTATTGTCTATTTTATGGTAATTATTTTACAGATATATGTGGCCTTCAATATGAACAACAGTAGTTCAATTACTTATTACTCACACAATAAAAATGTGAACAATGTCCAATGTACATAGTCTCTTCATGATTTTCTAAGAATCTTGTTCACATCTTTCTCTTCGAAGATTAATACACTGGTCATTAGAAAAGTTGCGACAAAAATATTGTGACAGAAATTGTTAAAATTTGAAGTCTTGCTTTTCAGCAATGTTGAAAAATAGAAAAACAAACAAATAAATAAAATTTAGATGGTTTAATTTTACACAAAAATTAATCAAGTTTCTACTTTTAATTTTTATTTATTTCGAGCAATGACAAATAAATTAATTGTTATTGCTAATTCTTTCATCGTTATTATTGTTTGATATAGTGTATATTGATTTATAGATGTCAGATGTGACAGGACATGAACACAAATAAAAAATATATGTCAGTGTATTTTTCAAAAGCTATAATTTTCTCAAAATTGCAGAATCTATTCATACTTTGACGTTTTTAGTTGTCAATTTTTGTATTATATTTTTTTCTGAGATCAAAATATCCATATACCTACCAATTTCTAAATAAATCTATTCACCTTAATTTTTTACATACATATACAATCTAGCAGTTTCCGGAATATTTTAATTTATTTCGATAGTTTATTTAAATTTTTACTTTTTACTTAATTTTTAAAAATTATCTGTTGCAAACATAAGAACTATTTTTTATTCACTATTACTATTTAAATTCTCCTGAAATAATATAACACCCTTATCAAGAGGTGATATGCGTATTATCAAATACTGGATTGTTTAAAAATTGGTATCTAAAACAATTACAGAAAGAACTCTCATAATTAATGTTAATGGTTTTAGAGATGTATACTCCATAACTTATACAATACATATGTCCTCGCTTTAAATTATGTGTAGGTAAAATTAAGCTATGAAATTGATAAATTGCTAAGTCCAAACTTGGAGTGGGCTTGTCAACAAAAGGCAAAAAAAAACAGTCAGTTAAGAGAAGATATACTTACAGTTTAAGCTGTTTGATAAAATTGTTAATTTAATGGAGAGAAATAACTTAACAAATCCGTAATGTTAAAAAACGAAATTTTTAAAATTTTCTTTAATTCGACATTAAAAAGTTAGTTCAAATAGTCCATAGATTTAAAACAGGAAGCACCTGTAAATGCATTTTATCTATCTGTAACAGAAATGTCTTTTCTAAATAAATGTTGATCAAATTTGTATATAGCGTCCCTTAGTACCTGTATAAGATTTTGACATTCTAAGGCTTAAATTAAGATAAACATAGAATCCTAAACACCACTGTTTTTGAGCTACATGGTTTCCAAAATTGTATAACATATCAATTTAAAATTTTGCAATTCTGAACCCCTTGAAATATTTTAACTAAAGTTGGAGGTTTTAGCATGTTTATAGGTATAAAATTAAAAAAATTCTAGCTTTCGTAACTGTATTTTTGACCTAGTACAATATTATCTTAGTATGATGTGAGTAATGAGTTAATTGTTATTTATGCAACAAGTAGAAAAAGTAAGTGTTTATTGCACGCGAAGTGAAATTGTCCAACAAGGCCGTCAGGCCGAGTAGGACAACACGTCTAGTGCAATAAGCACTTTTTGTACGAGTTGCATACAATATTTTTTCTATGTTCATGCAAAAACCGAAAAATTATATTTAGATGACACTAAGTCTAGGAAAATGTGACGTAGATCTGAGCGTTTATGTTTGTCATGATGACAAAACACTGTAGTAGAATGACAGATGAATGCAATAAACATTTTACTACTGCACTAGTGCAATAAAGAACCACTTTTTCCATTAAATATAGTTCAATAAAGTTTTGTTTTTTGCATGAACGTAGAAAAAACAAATAATAAAATAGTTACTTTTTGGTTGTCAGTTTGACAAGTATTGTAAGCATTATGCCTTATCCTCATAGAAAAGTGCCAACTTTTTGCAAATTTTGCAAAACGTGAATATTCACTATTTTTATTATGTGGGGTTAGTAAGTTTAACTTGACCTGACAATCTACCATGACAATCAGTCAGTTTTATAATGAAAATGATAGAATATATTGCAGTTGGCAAAATTTGCTAAAAGTTGAGACTTTTCCCCCCATTAAATAATTCACGAAAATTTCTCGCCCATGAGGACAAAACTTAAGATAGATTTAGTCATGTCATTAATTTTTACCCCGTATGCAGAAGCATAAGAGAAAAAATCAAAAAGAAAAAAATTACTGGACCTTTTAAAAGCGAACCAAATCAACTCATACTATTTACTGATAAAGCTACTTTTTCAAGAAATACTATAGGTAACATATTACCACAATAGGTAATCATATTTAGACCTGCTACAACCCTCATGCCTTCATGAAATCCTGGTTTCGGTGACTTGTAGCCATTTTCTTGAAAACCTTATACAGGGTGATTCAGGAGGAGATGTACATACTTTAGTATGTTATTCTACATTCAACTTTAAGCAAAGAAATTTCCTATGAACTTAGATCTGGAAATGCTTCGTTTAGGATATACAGGATGTCACATTTAAAAATTACATTTTCTTTAATAACTCACGACTTCTTTGAGATAAATTCATGAAATTTTGTATGCGGTTTCTGGGGGTGGAAAATTCAAATTTTATGCACAATTAGCTGTATAATATAATAATATATCTACCCCTCATTCTAATCACGAGGATTAGCCCAGAAGTCGAAGACTTGTGCGGGAGAGGGGGCATATTATTATTAAGCAGGCCGCATTTGCGCCCAGGAACGACTTACGTTGGTAGGCCCTAACCACCATTCAGTGCAGGAATGAGGGAAACCTGGAAAACCTCATTAATTAAGGGGGTAGTCAAATGTCAACCGGTATCAATCTCTCACATTGATCCAAGCCAACATTCTTCCACCCTACCATACCCGCAGAGAGGGTGCCAATCTCTCCACGAATATAGCTTATATACGGTCTACCGGCGGGATTGAACCCACAGCGAAGCAGTCACCTCGATTCAAGTACTGACGCCTTAAACCCCGCGACCACTGACCTCCTATCTCCTATCTCCAAGAAGACGCCACAAGCGGCCATTAGAATCTTTTTAAGTCGCTTCAACTTTTTTGTGCCACGGTGTGTCATTTTGAAATAGAAAAACATTTTCCCTACCTTTTCTACTTAAGAAATGTGCACCTTATTGAAGTCTCTAGAAGCAACCGTTTCCATTAAAAACTCATCTCTAATGATGATGCATGCAAATTATGTATTAGTGCTACCTTACTTTTACCTAAAAAACAAAGCATAACCCTTTACAGATAAGAACTACTAGTTTTTAATCAAAACATCCTGATTTTTTTTATAAAAATTGGAAAAATAAAATCTCTATACAAAATGTACAAAACCTGACAATAACTCTCGATTCACTCTAATACATAATTTGCATACATCACCATCTTTAGATGAGTTTTTAATGGAAATGGCTGCTTCTGAGACTTCAATAAGGTGTACATTTTCTAAGTACAAAAGGCAGGGGCAAATGTCTTTCTATTCCAAAATGATACACACCGTAGCACAAAAAAGTTGAAGCGATTTAAAAGGATTCTAATGGTTGCTTGTGGCGCCCTCTGAGAGATACAGCCAATCATCCATAAAATTTCAATTTCCTATCCCAAGAAACGAATCGTTGATTGTTCAACAAATCCTAATAATTTTCCAATAAGTGGATTGGATAAGATGTTCACTAATAGTGTTAGTTCTAGCCGCCTAGATCATACAGATTTAAATCCTGCAGATTTTTTTTGTTTGCCAGAAACTTTAAATATAATGAGCTATACATTCTTGAACACGTTTGAAATTCACTAAGATTAGAATTGTGAAGTTTCATAATTTATATCTTTTGATCTTATTCTTAAACACTAAGATAAAACTAATTTTGTTGCTAAACAATAAAGGATGCAAAAAATTAAAGACAAAAAATAAAGAGAATGCAATGTAGCATATGAAGACACACATTACCTAAAAAAAACTGCAATAGATAGGTTATAGAGATAATTCTTGGCGATAGGAATTAGAATGAATCTTTTTAGTATTAAGAGTAATTCTAATTATATTGAACATTTAAAGGAGTATCAGTTATTATAAAAAAAAATAATAAAAATTGCTTTCAATATCACTCTGACTTGAACGTTTAAAGAAATGAAAACTGGGAGTCATATACACAATATTATTTAAATAATATTTTATTGACAACAAAAGGCATATTGGTAAATACACCTTAAAAAAGAATAAATATACACACAAGAATAAAATCTAGAAATAATCTTTATAAAAGATTATACATATCACTAAATTTATTATTGCCCTAACAACAATTATTACCTATGTACACATAAATTTTAATAATTTATAATCAGTTTGAAGCACCTACAATTAAATACATGTGTCTTATTTCTATTTTCACCTGTTTCCAATTATAGGTTAAAAGAATTACACATAAAAGCTCATTTCACTACAAAAATTATGTACATAACTTTTAAGTAAAATTTGAAAAACTAATAATTTATTTCAGACTTTTTAGTTATAACACCAAACTTTATAAATATGATATAAATCACTGTTTTATAAATGATGTAAATTTAACACCTATAACTGATATGTGGCACAGTATTATCAAAGTATAATGCTATATTTGTTGGACAGATCTTAGTTATATTTTCACAACATTTATAATATTCTCTTATTTGTAAAATACAACTCTTTAAAATCAAACTTTTATGCGACAAGATGTTTTGTCACACGTAAGTGTTATAATATCAAATAAAAATATATTTTAAACTAGTTTATATTCTACTCTATGTTCCCAGATACGTGAAGTGATTCTTGCAAAAGACAAACCAAATTGGAGTTAAAAATTGGATCCACTTAATATCTGTGCCAATCGTAGCTTATTTTGTTTTCATATTTTTTCATTAACAAAGTGCTCTTTTCTTTAAGAGACACCACGAAATGTTAAGAAAGGTTACTCAGAATGAAAATTTACAAGTGCTAAATTTTACGGCCTACACCAACATTAAGAAAACTTAAAAATCAAAATGTCAAAATCAATATTTCATTCTGAACACCTTTCCTTAATAAAGATAGAAAAGACAGAATAGGCACTTTAATTCATGTGATTTTTGTTAGGTATGAATACCAGAATCACTTTTCAACACTATCATTTTCCTTTCCTTTGCAAGAGTAGTTTCATCTATCCGGGGACATACTGCAGATGAGCAGTACATACTGTAATGATTTTACACATTTATTTATCTTCTGAGGTGGAATAAAATCTAAAAATAATATATATAACAAAAATAGGAGGTATATTTAACAATTTTAATTCTTTTTATTTACATATAACAAGGAACATATTTTCTAAACAAATTTACTATAAACAATATCTCCATATATAATTTTAACAATCCAATTCATCAGTTAAGTTTATAGAAATTGTCTCACTGAGTATTATTTATATATCACAATTTTTATAAAAACAGTTTCTAGTAAATATCTATAGTAATGAATGACATAAACGTGCAGCAACCAGTGTGACATTACTGATACTCAGTGATTATTACTTCTATTTTCCAGTTATAAAAAACGTTATATAATAGATGTTTAGGGTACATTTTTCTTCGCTCCAACATGTTTAAAAAATATAAGGATATAAAAAGAAATTTCACTAGTATTATGAATAATGGTGTTCAGTTTTCTGAGAGAATGAAGACCAAGTTTGTGAAGAGGAATGTTACATAAATAGAGAGCATGTTAGATAGATTTTCTATCACAGTCAATATAAACAGTGCGCCAACTCTTACACTAAATTTTTTCGAAAGAAGTTAGTTACAAACATGTTAAAAATATTATGGCAGTATTAAATTAACTTATATTCCCTGAACTCTATTGTACTTCGGACATATTGAAAAAGCTTTTATTGTGAAATTTTATTTGTTAGTTTGTCAACTATTACACTCAAACAGTCGTCAAAAACTGCACTATATTTGTATAAATAGACTAGAATAGTGAGTAAATGTTAGATGTAGAACAACAGTTATTTCTTCGTAATATTCGTTTAAGTAAAGTCCAGGTTTTTATGTTGTTTTATTTCTTTTTAAATATATTTTTTTACAGTATTAAATAAGGATTAAATACCAAAAATTTGATGAAAGGTAACATACTGATAAATACTCAACATATTTAATTTAGTTTTTGCATGTTTAGGGATTATTAGATTAGATAAATAATTGACATATTTTTTTACACCAAGGTTTGAACATAATATTACATCGTAATTTTTATTATTGAAAAAAAAGATACATTTTTCCACTGACAGCCTTTTTATAATAATGAACTAATAGCTCTATTACTTGATTTCCTTAAAAATATATATTGAGTTCAGCGCACATAAATAGGTCAAAAATTTCTATTCATCTCTTAGACTTAGAGGGAGCTAGGCAAATATAGCCAGCTCGAATATCGAATCCGCTTACCAATAGGTTCATTAAAACACTGTCGCTGGGTTGAGATATACAAGCTGCTTTCTGACGGCTATTGTCCAGGAGCCAATTGCTTTTGCCTTTCATGCCCCTATTGTGATTATTCGACATTAACTGTTGTAGCAGTTCTGAGGATAGTTTTTCGTTTGGTTCACTTTTTGGTTTCTTATTTGACTGGTCATATAGTGCTGTACTGGACCTTTTTACACTTGGAGAACGTTCTATTTTGTTTAAATGGGAACTATTTTTATTGTTAGTGTTTGTACTCCAATTTTTGTATGTATCTGAAAATAAGATGAGATTAGTAAATGAAAGGATCCTCTTTTTCTTTCTAGTACTTTTTTCATTGTATATTTCCTCCATATTTTGCTCCCGTATCACCCCACCGCCATGATCATTTGCTTTTAAATTGTGCTTATTCAGTGACGTTGACAGTAACTGTGCTAAACTCGAATTGTTATCTGGTAACTGATTTTTGTGCTTTTCGTTATTGCTCCACATTAGGTCGCTTGACATTAATAAAGGTAGGTCATCAGTCATAGGGATAAAAGGGGCTTTCATTGCAAGATCTGGTTCATCATCCATATGTAAGTTCATGAATGTTGACATCTGATCTTCGCTCATTAAGGAGTCACTCGACTATTCAAAGATGGTAAACTGCAGTCGGAGTTCTAAAACAAAATAAAAATTTATAAATTCTAAAATTTAAAAGAAGAAATAAAGATATAAGAAAAGAATAATGACGAATATAATTTAATGTATAATGATTATTAAGGATGATTCGATATTTGTTGTATTTTTTATTTAAAAAGCATATTTTTTTTTTTTTTTTTTTTTATTTTATTTTTTTTTTTATTTTTTGTTAAGTTTTAATTAATTCTGAAAAAATTTATATTTAATTAAAGTCAAGGGTTATTGAAAAGTTGTTGAATAGTCAAAAATCTCACACTTATCTGCTTTTTCCAAAATCTCAGATCTGCTTTTTGGTTAGGTAGGCAAACTTAGTTTCAAAATAACCCTTGACTGTTCCGCTGGGAATTCTTATTAATTTTATTTATTAAGAAAAAGCAAAACCCAAAAAAAAAGAAAGTATTAAAAAAATTGCTAAATGGCTTAAATAGGAAATACAAAATCTCAAAACATGTTAAATAAAGGTTAATGAAATGGGCCTAAATGAAATAATTCAACTGTCACTGATCCTAGAATTTCAATGCTCCTAGTATAATTCAACTAGTCCATTTGATTTTCAATTTTATTTAAAACAAAGATCTTAGTTTTATGTTGAGTAATTTTAATGTTGTTGTTTATTATAAATTAAAATAAATTTCCATTAACCAATTTCCATTAACACCTTGGAAAATTAAGACATTTAGAAGTCGGAGAAACTTTTTTCCAAAAAGAGATATATTGTTATCAAAATTAATTATATTATTATATATTATACCTACTAAAAAAATTCTGCAGACATAACGTAAGAGACAAAAAAGCAAATATATAGCAATATACAATCTCATATTCATATTTTCAAATTGTAAGTTTACTGCAGATAAACTTGCAGTACGAAATCTAATAAATAAATTACATTTAAACAATATACCTCTTCCAATTAAATAAATTTGATTTTGATTTGAAATCATTTAATATATCTGTGTATCACTTTTATTTGATCAACATATTATTATTAATTCCGTGATTCGTTTATCACAGACACTGTTGTGTATAATATGAACAAATAATGAATTTCAACCAACCTTTGACAAGTTGGGGGAAAGTAACTGAGGAGACGGATCATGGAAATCTCTGTAGGAGATAAACGGATCCGACGGTTCTTCGGACAACAACGGCCCGAAATTATCTTTAAGCAAGAAATCCTCGAACACATCGGAGAGGAATGGATGTTCGTCCAATGGGACGCAAACATCTCCAGCTACTGGGGCCAAGTGGGTTAAATCATCCGGTTCGTCTTTAAGCACTGAAACAACAGAAACGGGCGATCAGTTTGAATAATAAAATTAAGGATGAAGGTACGGGACAATAACTAACTAAATAATTCCCTGCAATTAATTCACTGTTAATTCTATGAATGTGTATCGACGCAATTAGAACAGTGAAATATTATTAGGCTCTAGGCTCTAGAATTGAAACCATAAATATTCCAAATAAACTGCCAACAGGCGTAAACTGAAAACAATCTGTTTCTATATGTAATTATTTTAATTGTAACAAGAACTGAAACAAGTGTAAAAAGTAAACTGCAAATCAGTTAAGTACAATTAAATATAAGATCAATGAAATGGAAAAAACTGAAAAAATATTTATATGAAAACAAGAACCAAAAAATACTGTAAAACTGACCATAAACCTACTTCATAATAGTATTACATATTGACGAATTAGGACCTAAAAAGTTTAAGCATAGTTTGTAAATTTGAGTACAACAACGTTTCTATGTACCTACCTACCTAACTTAAATTACAGCAAAAAAATATTGCCACATTTAAACAGAGCTTTCATAAAACAAGTTAAATATTTTTGGTTTCTAGAGGGTAGAGAAATTACTAAATTTGTAATAGTATTTTCAACACCGGTTCGAATATATAATTAATTTCATAACATCAGATTTTATCAATGCCAAGGTCGAACATCAGCTGAGTTTATATACGCCGACATAAAAAACAAATTTAAATCTACATAATCTATTTATAGATTTCCCTCGTATATCGCTAGCCAGCTATACCTACTATACAAAATTAACTTTGACAAAGTTATGTGTAAACAAGTATTTGGCGATTCATTATACAAAACCGTTATATAATAAGCACCTACGCTTTTTTTCAAACTATGTTTTACTCACTTTACTTATGGAATAAATAAGTTATATTTTTTAACCTTTTAAATTACTATAGTATTGCTGTTAATGTTGCTATAATAATAAAAGTTTTTGACTGCACACAACGGAAAAATTTCGGGAAAAAGCTATAAAAATTGTTAATAGCAATTTACAATCCACACGACTATTATCATAAAATTAATTAATAAAAACATTGAAGCTATTAAAAATATATAATCTAAAAACCCAATGAATTTTATTAATAACTTAAAATAGTATTTAAATTTTAAAAAGTTCCTTTACAGGGAAAGTGTTTTTTATTTGTAATAAATCTCAAATCTGTAATAAAATATACCTTAGTGCTCCAAAATCGTATCATAAACTTTTTCTCGTTTAAAATATTATATCTACAAAAAAATTAGAATTAAGTCTAAGATTTAGGTAAATAATAACATTGTGTTGTAAGATCAAGGAGGTTTTAACAGGATAATGAAAATATAGTTATTCCCAATAATTTAAGTTTAAATTACACAAACAAATTATTTACTAAATATGTCGGTACGTGGTGAAATAGTTATTATCAAATTATTGATGTGTAACAGCACTATGTTCATTATGTAATGTAGAACCCAATAAAATTTTATTGAGCCCACTTATTATGACAGGCACGTCCAGCGTTAACAATTTAAATTGGTATAAATTATTAAATGTTATTAAGTACGATATTACTTATTTTGTTAAGTCGCATTAATACACATTTTATTTCATTTTAAAAAGCTAATATTTGCTCAGTGATGTGGTGATGATTCAAAAAAATCCCATCAAACAGCAAACATTTGATCAGTTTAGTTGCATAATATTAATTACTTTATAAACAATTTCCAAGGTTAAATTAAATGAATGCTAAATCAGTGAATGGGCATTAACAAATGAGTTTCATTATCACGGCAGCGTTAATTTTAAAAAAAATAAAAGTGGAAATCTATAGTATAACACCGTATTCCAATGCCAATGCTATTTATAATTTAAATTTACTGTAAGAGATATTATTAATTAATTTAATGGCTCTATAATTTTCCAATTATTACAATTTAATTTTCTGATGAGATCTAGTATAGGTACATGTTAAAATAATGTCTATCTGTCTTATTAAGTACTTAATACACTTACTAAGCATCAGTTATATCAGACGTATTTTTTATTTCGACACTGGTACTTCTGACGTAAAAATCAACTGATAATACATTTCACGTATGAGCCAATTTCTCTAATGTATATAATGTCAGCTTAATGTTTGCACATTTGATTTTATCCAGCATTAATTCATTTCCCACAAAGATGTCAGTGACAATGTATGAATATGTATGAATGGCATAACTGTATTACATTTCAATGTCTCCTTTATTTGTTTACACTCCATAATTGTGCGCACACGACTTCGCAGAAAATTACCCAGGATACATTCAGGACAATGAAAAAGTCATTAACATGTTTGTATAATTGCTAGCTTCTAAAAACCGATTCTTTTATCAAAGCAAAGCAATTGTTTCTAGTGCAATTCCTTGTACAACTATAAACAAATGCATTAACTATAGTAACCTGGTAGACAAGGAAATAACCTTAATTGAATCAGTTATCATTAGCTGATCAAAAAAAATTGGGAAGGAATTTTTTAATATTGTGTTTTTCTATAAAAGAAATATCGACCAGGGCAATACATAAAGAAAAGGATTCTACTTACTTGTGAGACCAGGTTCCTCTTCCGAAAAAGTCAAGAAGCCTTTATTCATATCCTTAGTCCTTGGACCAAATATCTTGGTGGTGGCTGTATGAGGCCTAACTGTGTTTTCGGGTTCTTTATCGATTTCTATGTTTGCGAACAATTTAGCTGTTGAACTAACTGGTTTGCGGCCGGTTTCTAACACTTTATTATTATCATCCACTACCGACAAAACGATTTCGGGAACGGGTTTCGAATTGTTGTTATTCGGACTCTCGGATTTTACTGACGAAAATTGAGATGCCGAATAAATTTCATCTTTGCATTCCACACCACTGAAAATAAACAGTTTTCTATGCAAAAACCTATAAACGGTCTACCAAATTAGATAGACCAGTCTCCAAGCACTATTCCGGTACTTTGCATTTAAAATTTGACAACGGCACACTTTGTCAGTTTGATTGCTTTCCGTTTGGCACTAGCAATACACACTTAAAATGGAAAAGTTTAGCTTATATCACGGTTTTTTGCTCAGACTACTTTGTAAGACTAGTACAGATTCTCGTGCGCTTGCGAAGCACTGAGATTACTTATGAACTTAATTGGTATATAGACATGTTATCTCGCGCAAAACGGTTATCAATGGACGTGATAAAAACTACCACTTCGATTTCGGTACTGATCTTGCAAACCGGTGTCGCGTGGTGCGGTTCCCCACCAAAGCAATCGAATAAGAAGGCTTGGTTCTGTGATCGCCAACTGTACATGACAAACACCACGTGATGGGGCCAACGCACACCGACATAATACATGCTCAACCTCATAATGCACGTGATTAACTTCGCATAACTAATCCTGCCGTTTGCAGTGATAAGGATTTTTTATGAAGAGTAAGATCGCGAAAAATCGATTATTGTGCGGGATATCTATTTATAGAATGTAGTTTAAACATCAAAGCTACTCAGAAAACGCAGTGGCGGAGTATACGATTAAGCTCCTTCCTTTCCTTCCTTTTGCTGATATGTTTTTTACTTGTTACATTTTAATAAAATTGGTTCCGTATTTAAAATTCTTACCATCTAGATGGGCATAAAGAAAGGCAGTCAACTATTTTTTGAAAATTCACATGAATTTGCCAACTAATTTAATATTTAACTGAATTGGATTTTTAGAAAGCATTAACTCATTTAAATTTGGCTTTACCTCAATCTAAAATTTCATCAAATTTAAATACCTACATCAAAATGGGTCAGCATACCAACCAAATTAGTACAAGTATGTAATAAAACTGGCTCTCCCTCAAAACAGTTTTTGAACTACTAGAAATTCTCAATAGAACTTTCATTAGATCTCTATTCGTGAGTGAAAAACTAATGTTAAAAGTCGATTTCCCTGAATAATTATTACCACTTATGTGTGCGCTTATATACTAAAACCCTAAAAGCTATATTATGGATGTCCAGCAATTAACAAAATACCTCGCAAAATACGCAATTGACTGAAGACAGATTCTTTCACCACATTCATAATAATATGGAGACGATATGACACAATTATTTCTCCGCATGAGTAAATGATACTCATGTAAAGCTATTCCCAAATATCATTAGGTTAGTAATAGATACTTTTGGAGAAATGTCTAAAGCTAAAGAAATTACAAAATATATTTTACGTATCGACGCCGATGAAAAAGTGTTGCATGGATTTTTTTACATTCTATATTTTTGCATGTTATCCCATAAGAAATATTGCAAGATGTTGTGAAATGATTTCAACTGGTACCACACTATTAAGCTCTCATGAGACGGTTTTACTTAAAAAAAAAAGATAGTCACAGAAAATTATATCATCGGAAAATTGGTTAAATGAAAAATAAGCAAGTAATGAAACCGGTCTTAAATGACTCATTGGGCAGTTTACTAAAATTTCAGATTTCACTTCAATTATGATTCTATTATATAGAAGGTGGCTGAACTGTTTCAAGTCTTTAAAAATTGGTTTTCAAAATAATTTAATTGGAAACATCTTTTTTAAAAGGGTTGTGCCACTTTTATGGTTCTTGAAAATTCAGTTCATATATAAGTAAACACAATGTATAATAGTAAGTTGTGACAATAAACTTCCAGAGTTGATTCTTCCCAGATAGCACCGGATATTCAGGGAATGATCTGTAAATTTCCTTAATTGCATATATATAATCTGAATAATCCTTTAATATTTTTAGAATAAATATCTCCCATACAAATATTCTTCAAATATTCATATTATAATATTTCACAAATATTCTTATACGATATACAGGGAATATTCGAAATGATTATTCGTTATTCAGTATTCTAAGAATATTCTGTAAATAAATCTCCTGGATTAAACAACAAACATATACCTACTTTTATTGAACTATATACCTATAGTTGACGATGAGATTATGTGTAACGCTAAAACAATTGAAACTACCGTCATATATTTAACATTCGATTTCAGATTATTACTTTTTATCTCAAATTCTGTCAATAACGCAGTAGGTATACAATAATTATTTTAATTAAAAATTTTCAAATCCTACTAAAATATGTGTGGTTATCGAAAGAGAAATCATTGCCTACTTCATTATATTTCTTGGGCTTTTTGGCTTATTACTTGACAGAGTAAAATTTTAAACAATGGAAAACTGCCTCGTTTCGACAGAATTGAATAATGCGCCTCAAAACGTCCCGTCACGTGGGGCATAACTAGCAAATTGCAAGCGAGCTCACGAGCTGGCTGAAATTGTGTCAAATGTCAATTATTGTGCTAAAGAAGTTTGTTTTTATTTATATAGTGGAAATATTCATCAATATGTTGTCTATAACTTAAAAATGTAAAGTATAAAAATTTTTAACATTCTTGTACCTGCATATACTTGTTTCAAAAATCAGTTTTCTAATTCTGTTTATATTTAAATAATTAAACATGCCTAAATTTCCAAGGACAAATCGCAGCACATGGTAGGTCTTGTAAAAATGAGGTGACTGGTGTTTTAAATTTACAGATCTTATTAGTGGATAAATTAAGTGTATTTTTTCCAGCAAAATTCAGATATTTTATTGTATTGGAAAAATACTATTGGTAAGTGTTTCCAGAAAATACAAAAATAAAATAAAGTTTAATAATTTGTAGGTTAATGTTATTTTTCTTTAATATTTCAGATATCAGCTGAAGATGAAGATTTACAATAATCTATAATATTTTGTAAAGATGGTAAACGTTAAAGAATAAATATATATCTATATGTATATATTTTGAGCATTTTTACTGTATGTTGGCAATCATATTTACATTCTGATGATATACAATTACAGAATGTCATAATTAATTTGCAGAATCTTAAGCTAGGGTTCATCTATTGCGTTTAGACAAAACGTCTAGTCACTACGTGTTACAAGTATTACTTTTCTATGATGTGTCAGAACATATTTATAAAAATAGTTTCTCGCTCAGATTTATACTAATATATATCATAATAACATTTTAAAGTAATTAGTGGTAACTTTTTCAGGAGATATAGTAATCTAAGGTAAGTATAAGCAGATGACCTGGGTTTTATGAACTCAAATCTGGAGCTTTTGTATACAGATTGGTCCGTTTTTTGTGCCTTACCATTGGCATCTAGAAAACCATAAAACATATAGGATGGCTCAAATTAGAAAAAAGTTGCACCTTTTCACGACCAGTAAGATAAAACAAACATATCCAAGATATCTGCTGCTATTGCTAAAATGTTGTGAAAAAAAACTGAAAACTAGCAATTTCAGAAAATGTCATCTAGTGCCACCATTCCACAACAGAAAGAGTTAAGGGGCATAAGAATATACGAGAAATCCAATTTCGTCGATAGAAAATTTCTACAGCCACTAATTTCGGTTATACAATATTCATCAATTAATTTTTTAAATTGTCTGGGTTATTTTTAAATAAAATAGTACTGTTAAATATTAAATTGTTTGTAATTTTTTTCTCTATCTGTTACTACCAAGATCCAATATGACACCCAAAAGGAAAAAGCAATTGAATGTTGCAGAACCAAATCCAGTGTTCGTCGGAATTTTCTTCCAACGAAATATATTCTTATCCCTCTGTACCAAATATTAGTTCTTTCTGTTGCGAAATAATGACACTAAGTGGCATTTTCTAAAATCGCTGTTTTCAATTTTTTCATAAATATTTCAACAATGACAACATATATCTTGGATCTGTTTAGGTTGAGCCATGAAAAGGCGGAACTTTTGTCTAATTTAAAACATCCTGTATACACCCTGTTAAAAAGCTGTAGATGTTCTAAGAATATTTCTGAACTGTACCTGAATAACATAAAAATAATACAGTTAGATTAATCCAGGAATATCTAGATTTTTATGCTATTGATATCCTGTAACTATTCCAGGAATATTTTCGATTATTCTATTGATATTTATTACGATTATTCCCAGATTATCGAAAAGTGTCCCACTTGCACTTTCTAAGAATATTCTTTTGGGATATATATATTGACAGCATCTTCTAGAGTATTCCAATATCCAAAAACGATTATTCCTGTAATATTCTGTGAATATATAATGCTATCTGGGTTAACAATAATCGTCACAATAAAAACTGATTCTTCAAAGTTGTAGTGTGGATGTCATGTACAATTTGATAAAAGACTATAATTTCGAAAGGGACCAAGGAGTTCTAGTTAATAATTAAAAAAAAAATACTTGACGTAAAAAAGCTATTTTATATATTTGGATAAGCCATCTCCAAATAAAATGATCACCTCTTTTGTTCCTTTTTTCGTAAAATGCACCGTTCGTGATCTGATAAGCGTCAATAATGTCAAAGTTTTTGAACATCGTAAACTGTGCATTCGTGAATCTCATAGAACAAAAATACTGATTGGAAATGGCATATCCAAAACTAGGGGTGCCAAACTCAATTAAAACACGAGCCATTTGGTGCAACAGAAAAACTTGACGCGGACCACATCACATTTACAAAGTTTGTTAAATTTATATTCTAAAGTAAGGATTCGGGAAGTCAAAGTGTTAGCGAGGCGCTATTTTCTTCATAACAATTTTTTCTATTTTCATTTTATTTCGGAGCATCCTGGGTTACAAAAAATTACCCCAGGGGTCGCCAGTTTGACATACATGGATAAAATTCGCAGTCTTGATATCTTGTTTGTTTTGATGAGAGGAATCAGTGCAAAATAAAATTCTTATTATTTTAACAATGGAAAACTTAAATGACGTCGGAAATTCTATATATAAATATGCTGTCAAAACTGGTTGAAAACATCTGAACTGATCCCGCTGCCACCATGTGTTTTTTCTTGGCAGGGTTGAGAGGATTCTGACGTCATGAAATTAAGAATTTAATGACTGCTATTCCTTATACTTCCTTATATATTTTGGCTCTTGCTTATCTGATATAATATATTTCCTGGATAATCAAACATATTTTTCATTTTCTTGAAATATAAATTAGAATCTATATCCATATCGAGTAATAATTTTGTTTAGCTCTATAAACGGAATATATTGCATTTTCAGTTAATGTCTAGATTGTAATAAGAAAAACCCTAAAGTTATATATTAGGTAGTCCTATTTTCTTAGCATAGGGTTCGATAAATATGAATTGGAATATTGAATTAATAACACAGGCGCACAAAAAAAAATTAAAGTTCTGTGCCCGAGCTCCGACCTATGGTTTCCCATGTGTTTTTGGCTCCCTAAACCGATCCCGGGGTCGGTATAGCCCATACGTTTATTTTTTTTTGTCTTTTTTCACTGTGCAATGCTACATGAAGACAATCCTCTTAAATCAATTCGATCCTGAATACGGTGAAATCATATGATTTTTTCTGACAATTGGGATGTGCGAGGTCCTATCCATTAACTGATTCATGTTTGGACTCTTCAATGGCACGTAGATAAAACTTTCCGCTTATTTCCAGGTAATGGCCAAATTTTGGTGATTTTTTTACCGTAGCGCGCAAATATGGAACGTATGGGCTATATCGACCCCGGGATCGGTTTTGGGAGCCAAAAATACATGGAGAACCATAGGTCAGAGCTCGGACACAGAACTTTAATTTTTTTGTGTGGCTGTATATTACATATACATATACATTAAATACATTATTTGTAGACATTCCAATTTATATTTAATTATAATAGCGTATATGTATTTCAATTACACTATACAATTTTCATATAATGTAAAATGTAAATTATTGCTCGCTTTACATGTGACTTAAAGAGAGAATAATTTAGCTTCATCAAGAAAGTTCATGATTTATTCCAGTTACAACGAGATTTTCTATCAGTCATATTATACAAAACATCCTTAGATAATAATTAAACATTCTTTGATGATGTCAGGAATAAGTATAAATAAATACATATAATTATTGTTATAGTTCATGAGAAATGTACCTAAATCTTTAATTTAATTTATTTTTCTGAAACTATAGTTCTTAATTTATCCATGAAAAAAAAAACTGTATTGGGATTTTTCCAAAACATTTTAAAGCATATTTTAAAAATTGAGGTGTGATATTTTATTATTATTATTATTTTTGATAAATAACGAATTTAAAAATAAGTATGCAAAAGTTTCCTCGATGTAAATGGCTTCGTATTTAAACAGTATCTAACACCAACATAATATGCATGTTTTACGCCCGCTACACAAACTGCGTGAATTCGCGATTCGCGGTTTTCCGGTTTTAAGGAATTTGTGCATCACGTTATGCCAGCTACAGACTATGCGTGAATTCGCGATTCGCGATGCGTGATGTGTGGTTTGTAAGGAATTCGTGCATAGTGTGTAGAGTCTTATTAGTTAAAAATCCATTCATAAAAACCCTATACACTATGCACAAATTCCTTACAAATCACGCATCACGAATCGCGAATTCAAGCATAGTCTGTCGCGGGCCTTATGAATGGATGTTTAACGAACAAGATCCTGTACATTATTCGCGAATTCATCGCATATCACGAATCGCGAATACACGCATAGTCTGTGGCGGGCCTTACTTTATAAAAGTGTTTTTCTATACTTCTTTTCTTTAATTATTTGCTGGAATCTGTCCCATAGGAGTCTATTATCTCTGTCAAGCAAATGGTATTATATTCCTATCGATCACGTGGAATGAACTCATCATGGTGGTGATTCAAAAAGTTATAGTGGCCCAATAGCTACTACTGCATCCTACATGAAAGTGATCTGTGATCTAAGTATTCCTCATTTACTTTATTATGTTGAACCCGACCCAAGTGATATCAAACTTTCCATTACATAATACCAAAATCTTGGACATTGTTATCTTATCTCTTTTCTGTTGATAAGCTATTTTCTTTTCTATGCCATTACAATTATTAGAGACGCGCAATGTCACCCGTTCGACAACAATAAATATCCTATTACATTAATGACATACTATAGACAATTATAAAATAATTAAAAACAGTGAATAAGTCATTTTCAATTAATTAAATATTCTCGGCATGCTTTTATTATACATGAACTGCATTACATCACTTTTATGTTTTAAATTTCCCGTGAACAGTAAACAAATTAAAAAAATAATAATCTCTTATTCTGTTTCTACATTTTTTTTAACAAAGCTATCGTACTAGGTATTTAGAGATGTACCTAGTCCTTACTACACAAACCCAACAGAATGTTTATTCCATTTATAGACTTGGAAAACAACATAAGAACAATATTACATATTATACACATTTACAATTAACAAAATGGCTATAAAAGAAACATAATTACACTAAATTTACAGTTTAAAATATGAATATTATATACAAGGGGAGTAGAATAATACATTAGTCCGGGCAATTAAGAAACAATTGAGCGACACCTGACGAAGTATAATGTATAATAATTTGATTTACATCCTAGGTATTGAACAAATTGACTTCTGTCACACCAAGTATCATTGAAATGAAAAAAAAATTAATTAACTGAACACGAAATCCAAAGGAATATAATTTTGTGAGAACGACACCATGATCGAAACAGTCAAAAGCCTTGCAAAAGTCAGTATAAATAACGTCCACCTGACTATCCACATCTAAATTTTCAGCTAAATACTGTGTGATACACAATCATAGTATTAGGTGCCGAGGTTGAGGTTTTCCTACCATTAACAAAACTCCAAACACCTGTTGGCATATAAAAATAAAATATAGAATTCTTTCGAGGATTTGCAAATAATTACTAAAAGCATCTTCAATATTTTTTAGTTTTATTTATTAAATAAGTTTCGTAATCCTCAGGACACAAGGAAATTTTATATTTACGAAAAACTGCCTCCTTACTACGAATACGAAAATATAGGTAGTGAGTACATTTTTCTTAACGAAAAAAAGACAAATAAGGTTTAAATCGAAACGTTGATTTTTTTCTTAAGTAGTTACTATTCTGAAATCATAAGAAAATTTACTATTAGTCCTTAACATGATTTTTTGTCTAAAATGTAATTACTACTAATTTCATTATGGTAGGAAAAACAAATCTAATTTAAATAACGCTGTCGTTTAGAATAACATGGTCAATAATAACTTTATTAAATAGTATAATTTATATTCATTAATTTTTATTAATGTATGTTAGTTTATTTTGAAACTGAAATAGTTTGAGTCTTTTGAGGTCAAAATAAACAATTCTCATTTTATCCGTTGCGTTATATTTGATACAATAATTGAAGTTTGATATATCAGCTTATATGAATTTAAGTATTTATTTGATATTATGCTGCATGTTACATATATCATTTTTACAGATTTTCAAAACGATCATCAAATTAAAATGTATACCTTCCGTAACATATTTTACGTGAGCACCTACTTTATTTTAAAATTCATCACTAGCCCGATGAAACTATACCGGTTTTATTTTATAAAACCCTGTCATGTACACGATCGAACGTACAGGCAGATACCTTGTCTCGTAACGTTCCAATGATTGGCGTTTTTTTTTCTAATTTAACTTTTAATTACTTGTGCAATGCATTTACTACTACGTTTGAATATGCAATATAATATAACCTGTCTACTCTTGTAGAAATGTTTTAAAAAATGTCTCGTCGTACAATAGAATCATGCTTGTTTTGTAAGTTACAAAGTTAACTGTACTAATTAACTTCATTTGTAATTCATTGTCAACTATGACAATTCGTTACATATTAATGATTTAATATCATTTTTTAATAATTTCTTTACAGTTTTTGATTAAACTCATTTTGAAGCTTGAACGTTTTCAATTATCATTGAAACGTTATATTTAATCTTTATAATATATATTTTATCAATTACTTATGACATTTTCTGATTTTTTTATAATTAGCGCGAATGATTGTGGTTTGGATACCAATAAAAATAGCGAAACATACGTATCGGTGACTGTTGCATAATGTTTAGTGAAGATAAAAATAAAAGATAAAATGCATCATTTTTCGCTGCGTGACAAAATTAGCGAGGTCGTGTCCTGGCTTTATAGAAGTTTTATATGAAATACAGTGTCTTGTAATTACATTTATAGAAGCAGAAAATAACTTATTGAAGCCAATTATACAAGTTTTTTCCAGGGTGTAGAAGACTTTACAGGCTATCAAGTCATTTAGAATTTAAAAAAATAATATTTTGACTCTTATCATTACATTACAATAAAATCGTATTCAGTATTATAAACAGTATCACACGCCGCAAATTTTGTTTTAAAACCTATTAATACATGAATTATTGATAATCAATAGGTAAGTATTTTTGACGAATTGCGATACCAAATGGTACAATACCCTGTCGTTAAAGAATTCTGGGTGGATTTTCTATTTTCTTTAAACGCCAGGCTTCAGAATACTTTATTTACCAAAAGCTGTCATGCTAATATTCAGATTTACATGACCAATTATGATGTTCAAAGATGTCCATCTTTATTTATATTAATTGGTATGTCAACTGAAAAGCATTTTCAATACATGTTCTAAAACCCTGATGCCAATATTGACCTTCTCTCCAATATCAGTAATAATTCTTGGGGAGTTCATAAAAGAGTCCTTGAATCTTATAGAAAAAGTATTGGTCATTGTTTATTTATAATAATTAATATTTAGACATTTCAGTACATGATACAAACGAATTTATGATATCTTAGGTGTAGGAAATATCATCAACCAAATTCTCTTAGGATATTTCAATTTTATTGAGGTGTATTAAAAGCTAATAAGATTTATAGTAAATTTAATAAAGAACTTACTGTTTTATGGAATTCTTTGAGAGGGGTATATTTTCTTAAGAGAAGAAAGTTTTTAAAGAGTATACAGAAAGTCTACAGGAGTATTTTATAAAATAATTTGAAAACCATTTGAAGAACTCACTTTATAGTTGCTTGATTAGATCAAATTTTCATTCGAATGCTTTCTTAAAACCAAATTATTTTATTAAGCCCATTTCACGGTATTAATAAAACTTCTCCAAAACTACAGTCACAGAAAGCCTAAAGTTTTATTGTCAAGTTTTAATGTATATTACAAGGCTACCGATAAATTTCACTCTAGAAATATATTTGGTATCAGATAAACCTCCTTTAAAACTAATTAATTAACCTACAAACAACCCTCATAAAACCTTTATAAATCAAGAGCAAGACTAAACAGCATTTAAATTCTTACTTTACTTGGGATCTTTTGTGAAAATGTGTGAAAAGTAATAATTTTTTAATTACCATCATTCTTTCCTACTTCATCAAAAGTTGAATTTTCCAAGAAAAAAAAATCAACCTTTTTATCAAGTGACTAAGAAAACGTAAGTTCAAGTAACTTATCTATAGATGAAAAAGAATTCAAAGAAAAATTATTTTGCCAAATAGAAGAGACCCATGAAGTGAAAAGGTTTATCAATGCAATGTAGAGAAAAGATATGAAATTTTAAACTACACACTGACTTCAGTTGAAGACGTGAAATGAAGAGAACAATAACGGACAAATCAGATTTTTAATAAATAAAATGCGAGATAAAATATGATATCGAAGAAGAATTTACAGTAGAAGAATAAAAGGAGAATTTCAAATTGTAGGAATAACTGGAAACTGAAAATCTAAATTAATATTTATCACTATAAGAGACAAGGTTATCGCAAATATATAAACAATGCATAATGTGTATAATACATTTGCAAAACTTGGCTATGTTATGAATGTATGTTTGATATTTTCCATGTGAAAGTAGTGTCACACGATGACCCATTTGTGATGAAGGCCCTCTTTTTTCATGACAACATATAAGTAGGTTTAGCTTCACAAACAAAAAATATACACAGCCAAGGGCTCGTAGTGACTTACCCAACAAAAATACACGACTCCCATTCAAGGCATCAGCTGATAACCCCTTCATTATTAATGGAACCTCTCCCCCAACCCCCACTCTAAAAAAACGCGGACTCTTGTGATGCAGTAGGCTTTGGTTTGCCACTTTCCCTTTTCTGCGCCGTATCGATCTGTCCGAATTTACCGCCAGGTGGCGGCATGGCGTATGGCGGAGACCTTGAAATTTTGTCTGCTCCTCCAGGACAACCCGCCCTCCGTTTACCCCAATCAGCTGTGGAATGTTTTGATGTATAGGAGGTGGGAAACGAAACAAGCGTAGGTGAATGTCACGTGTCCTACTATAAAATTACGATCGTTATGGCGGCTCTGTTTTCGGTGTTATCGGAGATTGGAGACGGTGAAAGGTCATGGGTTGCGGAGTGATAACAGCGTAGCCTTGAACTTTTTACGACTCCCTAAATATGAATTAAAATGTATTATTTTTATCACACTAAGAAAAGAGAAGGCAAACGTTTTTAATGATGCATTTAAAAATATTTAATGAAGAGTTTTTAGCAACAGCCAAATTCAATTGGGTATGAGCAGAACTATATAAAAAGGGCGACAACGATAACGGAGGAAAAGGATTAAAGAAAATTGATTTTGCCAAATAGAAGAGACCAACACGGTTTAGATAAATGGCTGTGTATTGAGTAAATCGCTATTTTTGTGGATATCATCTATTATTTATTATTATGCCAAAAACAACACAGATACTATTTAGTCGATATTTCGAATAGTGAATGGTACTTGGTACTACTGTTCAATTTTGTCAATAAAAAAAAGAAAATATGTTTATGACATAGTTATGGTATTCGTTCTATGATTAAAATTAAGGAGGGTTGTTTAAATAAAACTTTGTAGAACAATATTTCGTTAAGTACAGGGGGGTGTCTAAAAGATAATCATATCCATATTCTCTCTGGAATACTACAATTTAACGACATGGTACACCTCCATCTTTTATACTGAAATTGGAAGTTTGAATAATTCAAATTAATCGATATCTCTGCTTTACACAAGAAGTAACAGTTACATTTTATAAGACGATCCAGAGGGATGCGATTAAACGATTTGAGGGGTCTGCATTAATACTTTCCAAATGCCAAATTAAAAAAAATCCGCAAATTGCATAAAAATTGGTTTAATTTATTAAACTGCTTACACACTAATCCCGTAACGGAAGAATGTTTTTTCACAATTTGCATAAAGGCATTTGCGAATGTTATAATTGAATCAAATATTTGGTTCAATATGAAACTTAATTGTAATACATACGAATTCAAATACAGGGTGTTAAAAAAAGAGTGTAAAATATTTCAGGAGGTAATAGTATGAACCAAAATAAGCATAAAAGTCTTAATAAACATGGGTCCGCAAAGTAACGGTTGCGGAGATATGGACCACTATTCGTTTTTCAAACATTTTATTTTACTAGGAATAAACCGACAAAGGAAGCTTTTAACAAACAAAAAACAAAGTTACAGAAGATGTTCACAGTGCCCTCCGTCCAGTTCCAAGCAGGCACGATATCTTCGTCTCAACGATACTCTTTCGAAAACATCCTCCTTGGTTTGGATTTCTTGACACTTTTGATTAATCCGTAGCTTCAGCTCTTCCAGGCTATTTACAGGAGTACCATACACTAATGTCTTCAAATATCCCCAAACAAAGAAATCTAGAGAGTTCAAATCAAGCGGTCTTGGAGGCCATAAAACAGGTCCGGCCCTTCTTACCCATCCATCTATGTGAAAAAGTTTGGTGTAAATGCTCTCTAACGGCCATGGAAAAATGAGCTGGAGCACCATCATGCTGGAACCACATTTGTTGCCTCTGATTCAAAGGAATATCTTCCAAAAACTCTTACAGTGTGTTCTGCAGAAAGTTGAGGTAAGCAGCGCCTGTTAATCGGTTTGGTAAAACAACAGGACCTAAAAACCTGTCACCTACAATACCTATCCAAATGTTTAATGAAAAACGTGCCTGATGTCGAGATTCTATTAGAGCATGAGGATTTTCGTCGGCCCGAATATGCGTATTGTGAAAACTAAACACTACATTTCTTGTGAACCCGGCCTCATCAGTAAAAAGAATGTTTGCAAGAAAACGAGGGTCTTCAGCATCATGACGTAGAAACCAGCTGCAAGAAACCAAACGTGCTTGATGATCATTTATTGGATTTAAGGCCTGTACTCGTTGTACATGGCATGCAGTTGCTTGTGAATGATTCTCCAAACAAGAGGACCACTAATTCCTACCTCGGCTAATATTATCCGCAGACTCGTACCTGGATTCTGCTCTACCAGTACCGGTATCACGCAATCTTTGGTGAATTCTTCCAAACATGCGTTGTGAAGAAATCTGACGATTTGGATAAGCGTCAACATAAAGACGTCGCGCTTCGGTGGCGTTCCCAGAAAACTTGTGCACTGAGAACAACTGTCAAATACGTACCATAGTATATCTACCTATGCTGTGTACGTACTGTTTATTTCACTAAACATCAACCAACTATTACAAGAAAACTAGGTGACCCGGCAAACGTTGTTTTGTCATATGAATTATTTCTAGTGAATATTTTGGTAGTCAGCTTCGTTCTCATCCCTAATCCGCGCTGTTTACTGGGTGAAAAGCACAAACCTAGAAAAAATATAGACTGTGCCATTGTCATATTGCCGGCGACCGCTAATTCATGGCTGCCCTAAAAGGTCCGTAATAACTAAAACTTGGTTTTTATGCCAATTTACGTTGGTTTTATTGTAGCGTGAGTCTCATTTGTTTACTGTGATTGGTCACATTCATGTCACATTCTTTAATGACATTTAAAATGACAGCAAGTTAGTTAATTTCATATTGCAATGCAGCCATCATATTTGCACAACCGCCAACATAAAGCAAATAAAATATCAATTTTCTGGACCTTAGACCCTAGAAAACGTAGCACCTGTCCCGTGACCTATATCATGAACCGACGCTGTCTATATTTTTGTATGTTTGTGGTGAGAAGTGACACCGGTAGACGCCTGGCGGAGATAACTGATCTAGTGGCTATTAAAAAAATAGGGGTTTGTCATAGAAGGGTGAAAATTAAGGGTTGTATGTATTTTTTAATGCCACATCATAAAAAAAATAAAAATAAAAACTTTTGTCCAATAAATAAAAAACGTTTGGGGTGGACCACCCTTATCACTTAGGGGTATGAAAAATAGATTACGACCGATTCTCAGAACTACCGAATATACATATAAAATTTCATAAAAATCGGTCGTTTCCGAGGAGTATGGCGTCTAACACTGTGACACAGAATTTTATATATGTATTAGAAAGATACACAACGTTTTTGCAAAATAAAAAAGAGGCTAAAAACCATAAAACATTCCATATCTCCGCAACCGTTACTTTGAGGACCCATGTTTATTGAGACTTTTCTGCTTATTTTGGTTCATACTATTACCTCCTTAAATATTTTACACTCTTTTTTTAACACCCTGTATTTTAGATATATTTCTAAGACTAGAATTTACGATTAAGAATTTAAGTCTTGTAATCTTAGAAATATTATTTTGCGTGCTGAGAAAAACGTATTGTAACTATCAGTAAGATAGCTTAGTTATTTTTGATGGGTTCATCAATTTCTCATCGACTGCAAAAAATAAGAGATAAAACTGGAGATAATAAAATTCTGTAGGTGTGTCTCGTATTATTGATATTTTATTATATTTTTATAAAAAATCTCATTTTACTAATATGCGTATCTTTACATTATTTATCAATATCAACTTTTTGGTATAATTTATATTTATAACAAACATTGTAGGTACAGCTGGACCATGGATTACCAAAAAGAAATGGGTTCTACCTTCACACTTTATCTCAGCACAAATTCTGAATGGTTGCACTTTTCTAGGTAAGCACATTGGTTACCTCGTGAGAAATCAATGTGTCAATGTGTATGTATGTATACATTATGCAGGTATACTTTACTGTACCTTGTTTTGTTCGCTAAATTTCCCCAACGAAAAATGTATTTACTAAATCTGGTTTTAAATTTAAATATATATAGTAGATGTTGACACTAATCCGCAAAATGTACAAATTATTAATACTCTAATTAATCCTTTATTCCAATCTGACAAAAACGAAAATAGCCCTCATTCAAACCGCCTGCATTTGAACAAAGTGGTTAGTTACATCCGAATTAGCTTGTCGCATCAATTTCGTAAATTAACTGAAATACGTCAACCGCATCTACTTTGGCCCCTATCTAAATTAAATCAGTTCGAATGAAATGATCTGATGGAATAAAGAAAGTTAATAATAGACTATCAAAAAAACATTCACATTCATTAATATTTATTTTGTTTAACAATATTCGCAATGATGGTCCAATTCGGCCTTTTAAGTTAAAGATTAACTTCAAAATTAGTGTTAACAATGTTTTCTTGATTTTTTATCTTGTGTTGGTCTCGCAAGACAAGATTTAATAAAAAAATCTTGCGAGACAAGACACGAAATATTGTTACAGCAAAAAGTCTTGCAAATATAAGGTGTAATATTTAAGTGAATATTAGCTAAAAAAAATATATTTCATTTCTATTGTAGGCACATACTCTATTTAAAAGAGATCCAGCATATACAATTATTTAGTGAAGTTCTGCTAAACTGAACTAATTATAAATTTATTATCACTTAACTGAAAGAGCTTCGATTCTGTTTCACCTATTTCGTCCATTATTTACAATTTATTATGTAAAACTATCTGTTTCTATACTTCATAACATCTAACAATCGACCACTATAACATTGACGATCGATCATATCGATAGTTACGTGTGAGCTCAGAACGGGACCGTAACCGACCGAGAGTAACCACCACTGTTACCACATGCGTAATAAAGTTCCATGTTTCTCATTTGTATGCAAGAGTCTCGTAAGAATCATACAAGAGTCTTGCACAATTGAGCAAGAATAAGACTTTTGTGTTGCAAGACTAGACATTTTAAATTTTGATTTCTTGTCCAACGATTAGTCGATCAGTTATATAAAAAATGAGAATATGAAAAATTAAATAAATCTTAATATTGGTGCATATATGTCACTTTTCTAGATATTTATTATATCACTCTAAATGCTTTTAATATTGCGGAACAAGTTTCTACAAACTCTCCGCAACACATTCCGCTGCCTACAATTGTGGCCGGCTTTGCATTGATGTTATCAACTCTTCCATTTCCTCGAATGGTGAAGTGTATGAAGAGGTATTAGTCACTGTGTCTTTGGTTAAGGTTAAGGACTACAGGGGATGATCATTCCTATTCAAGCTATTGATTGTACATGCAACCATAAGTAGACATGTTATCTATCGTGAAGCTAAGCCACGAGAGTGTGTATGAGCTTGTTCCACTATAACAAATGTTTGGAAAAACACATGGTGACTATAATAATAAAATAACATAATGATGCATGCTTTAAAAACACTGAAACAATTTTTATTTTCTGTTTTTTATAACCGATCTTAGTTTTGAGATACGCCTTGTAATTTGAGTTTCATTTATATTTTTGTTTATAAATAATACTTGATACTTTGAAAAGTTAACGCAAATCTTACAATGCAAATGGATAAACATTGACGCTGATGAAATTTTTGTTTACTATTTGAATTGCAATTGTCATACATATCTCAGATTGCCGTTTATTCATTAGTATTAGCACAGGAAATGATACGTCTTCTGATGATCCAACTAGGGTTGGCAGACGTCCCTTTTTCCGGAACTGTTCCGTTTTTTCAAAAGTTTGTTCCGTGTCCCGGGCAAGGTACTAACGAGACACATTTTGTCCCGTAATTTAACCATGACATAATTTTACTGTATAATAATTCTGCAATCGCGTCACATCCACTATTGCGCGCGAGCAGTGGGGATATGATTAAAGTCAAAACAAGCTGCAGTCCTACAATAATTGCCATAATAGCAGTCTAGTTTACTTATTGGTTTACAGTTTTTGGTATAGTACTTTTTTTCAGGCGTTTATTTACATACAGTGAATAATTCTAGTAGCAACGGAAGGGGATTTCACATCTAAGAGAGAATTATTAGTAAAAGTCAACTTTAAGCTATCATGTAGGAAATTTTACAAAATTAACGATCAAAATCTTCTCAAAATTGTAGTCTGCAAATAAATATTAACTTCTTCCTCATTTCATTATACATATTTATATTCATATTCTTTGAGGTATCCTATAGGATTTTATGAGAAAATATATTTATTTGTTTCATTAATATTACCTATGTAATAATAATCTACACCGGCTGCTATTTATTTTTTATTTCCATTTTTTTGGAAATTAATAATTGGGAAATTTTTTTCCAAATTTCACCCAATTTTTTTAGTTTGCCTAATTTTTTACCGCTGTTCTAGCAGCAGTCCCGTTTCAACATAAAACAGATCTGGCAACCCTAGCTCCAACCTTAGAAAATGTGTGTCTCTCGGATATAATAATTCTAAAACGCAAAATATTATTCCCGTTGGCAAAATAGTACGATAAGACCGTCCCACTGACGCAAGTTTCGATGCACTACAAATAAAAAGCTTATATAACACAAATAGCTGCTCAATTATCTCGACAACGTCACTACATTTTACTTGTGTGTGGTTCAAGGCTGTTTAAATTTAAAAATATCATTTCGCTCTGCTTGGAAGTCTTGAAGCCGTTATGTCGTAAAAGATACAAGTTGTTCAAATTAGTTTGGTGGTTAGTTTTCGCAATAATGTTATGTAACCTGTGCAACTAGTTCACCGACATTTTTTAATACTTTTGAAGGGAGGTTGCAGTTTGCGAACTAAATGTTCCTAGAAAATGATTTACTCTTACATAAATCTCAAGGTATTAACTAATTCAAATCGATTAAAATATTAAAATCATCAGTTGAAATGATTATGATACACATAGGTATAATTATACAGTAGCTAAACCTACACTCACCTAAAAATAAAAAAATAAAATACATTCTACCGTATACAAATTGTATTAAAACGAAAAATATGTAGATATAAGAACACACAAAATGGTTTGAGGAAATGTATTAATCATAACATCTATATTAGGTTAATCATTTTATTACTGATATAATCAATAGGAATTTCCTGACCATGTAATTAATCTTATAGATTCAATATCCTGGGACAGTAGGTCAATTGAACAAAGAAACAACGAAAACATTAATTTAACGTACGTTTCGGGTTTATTACAATAATACCCATCTTCAGAAATTACAAAATTCTTATGCTATCATCGCGTAAGAATCTTAATTTTCATAATAATTTTTCCAAAAAAAATTATTTTAGATGTAAAAAAACATAAATTTTAACTGATATAGGGATTTGAAATAAAATGTCCACTTATTTTAGACATTTGGATTGTTTAGTCTTTCATTTTGGATAAACACGATTAATGATTAAAAATAATAACTTAAATAAAACAAAGATCACTTTCATTTATCAAATGAATATTTAAAACAACCTTCGCATATTCGAAATTTGAAACTGATGAAATGTACTTTGATTGAAGCTATTACGTTATAAAACATCCACATTTTGAATAATAATTTAAACTGGAAGGCGAGTTTCCTAAATACGATAATATTTACTCTAAAATCTTTTCCGCTATTTCCCTTAAAGTATAAATCCATATGATTACGTATTTTTGGTGCTTTATATTACAGCAAATCGGTAAATGCTTGGAGACTGGTAACCTAGTATAAATATGTATAAATGTTTACCAAAATATTATGACAATGGAGACAAACACAAAAATAAATCGAACATATTTGTGTATTCGTTCTTATCATATGCATGTTATTTACACATGCAGCATTGCATTATAAAAGGTCCCTACTTGAACCACAAATTTAAATAGTACAAAAAAATATATATAACAGATACGTTAGTATTTGTAAATAGCTTTTACATTTAAAATTATTTCGGAAAAATAATGAACATGAAATTGATCTACAAAAATGTCAGAACTGTATTGCATAAACGTCAAATACAGACAGATTAGCTAACAAAGATAATGCATTGTTTACATCATCGTCAAGTAAAAAAATACTGTTATCAGTTATGAGTGTTATCAAGACTTTTGTATAACTTCTTACCAGACGCAATATTATACGATTCACAATAATTAGATTTTGTATTTATCTACTTTGTCGCTATATTTTCAGAAAAAATAAGCCATAAAGAAATAAATTATCACAGAAGAGAAACAAATACTGTATCTAATTCACAAAATTTGGACTGGGATAACTATTTATATTTTTGAAAGATTAACGTGATAAAAATTCTAAAATTATGATTAATGACTTAGATACAACACTTGACAATAACTGAAATCGTTTCAAAACACATTACCAATCACAGTCGAAAATTTACTTCCTGGGAGATTTAGAATTTATTCTCGGATTGCACGGGATCATTGAACAACGCATAACATATCACTACTTTCATTGACAACAATGACCTCTGACAAGACATCACCTGAGACGATAGAAGGCCACCTACCAAGCAGTATTCAAAACATGCGAAAATAGATAAGTGCAGCTTGAACTTTTGGCTATCAAATAGAGACTAGGGAAGAAAGTGAAATCGTTGGTACGGACGGGGTTGACGGAACAAGCGCCCTTCTGTGCACGCAGATGGAGGGGATGAACCGGCTCGTAGAAGCTCGCGATTGCAGGGCGACTCTCCTAGAATCGAGTCGAGACTGTCGAGAGTTGATATTGCGACGGAAGACGAGCTCTCAAGGATATATATCAGGATTAGAAGTGAACATAACACAGACGAAAGGGGTCAAAGACCTGATGGTCCTTTAAAAGTTTGGACGAAAACAAATCAGTACATCAACTCGAATTATATATTCATATTTAAACTTCTGCGTATTCTAGTTCAGCGACTACTTTATTCAATCTACCTATGCAACAGATATTAAAAAAAAATATGAACATTTTACATTACTATCTCGAGGTATTATTATTATTATTATTTTATGTTCTATGTAAATGTTATATTTACTTAATTCCATTTGAATACAGGGGCGTCCTGACTTTACCTTGATCAAAAGTTGATGGTTATAAAGATACATGATCAAAGTAAAAATTTTATAACAAACATTTGCATGAATGATACAAGGTACAACTTCAAACAACAGTTACAATTTAACTATATAATATCAAATAATCTGCGAGATAACCACAAAAAGAAGCTTTGTCTGCGGTTTTCTCAAAGAGTTTAATTAATCATGGTTTTACACCTTATATCTATATTCACAATTACACTTACCTACATATACATACATACACACATAAATTATATAATTATATATTTTTAGTAACTATTAGCATTTTTTAAATCAATCAATTGATGAATGCGCAATCTATACGTATAACCATAATTTAATAACCATATTTTCAATTTTTTTTGAACAGTTGACCAGAATTAATGTTTCGTATATCATGAGGAAATTCATTATATGTCGCGGCCCCAGGTAAGTAAAACATCTCTGGGCAATAGTTTTCGTTACTTTTGGTACATTTACAGCAAGTTCTTTATACATATCTGGTTTCTTGACAATGACAAATATTATTTTTATTTTTTTCCAGCTTTTGATGCTAGAACAGGTCAACTGACGAATATATAAGAGTTTAGCTAGCTGGTATAGAGAGTTTGTAGGGTAAGTAATAGTTTTTTTGTAAATTATTTAAAGAATCCATTTTTGTATAACCTCCAATCTTTTTATGCTATAGTTGAAAGCAGCGCCCCAACCCAGAACACCATATCTCAATGATGATTCTACAAACGATTAATACAGGATGTTCAATTGCTCTAAATTCAAAACTTGTCTCAAATATTTAAATTTTGGAAGTAATGTCCTGATTTTTGTAACTAACGCATTAATATGAGAATCCCATCTGAAATGAACATCGACAATCGCTCCCAAGTATTTAATTTGGACGACAGGTTCAATTTTGAAATTATCCATAACTTTTAGTGGTCGAGTCAGATTGATTCTATTAATTGAAAAATGTATATATTTTATCTTTGAGAAATTTATAGTTAAAGTCAGCATCAAACCAATTTTTAATGTTAATAAAATCATTCTCTGCCTTTGTCAATAATTCGTCCCATGTATTATCCGTGTAGAGAATAGCTGTATCATCTGCAGAACTAAATATATATCCTTAAAAAACTATTTTTGTTATAGATGAAAATAATTACATTGGTCTGTAATTTGCACATTCTGTTCTATCGCCGCTTTTAAACATAGGCTTAATTATTGCTGTTTTCACAGTGCAAGGAAATATTCCTGTATTAATTATTTTATTGGTTATTATGCATAATGGTTTTATAATGTAACTTACTATTTCTTCTAATGTGTTATGTGTTTAATGTTCGGTATTTGTGAATAATTTTTCGAAAAATCCAAATATTTGCATACATTTTGGAGATCGGGGTCTTTTGGAGACGAGAAAATCAAATTTATTTCTAATTTTGACGTCATTAGTAGACGTTACTTAGGGCACATCATGCTTCTTTTAAATCTGACTATTGAAACAATCGATTCTTCTATCTTGTTATCTGAAAAAAGTACACCTTGTTGTGTTAGGAGTAACCGTTTTCGAAATAATCCTATTTGAAAAACTCAGTTCACAGAGTAAAATCTGTTTTAGTTGCAGCTAAAGTGCCTTTTCTGCTGAAACTACAGCAAAAAGTTATTCAGAACGGTAAATTATGACGGCGTGCAACATTTCAAGAAGATCGCCTGCTTTGATGAGATCTTTGTGGTTTGATGAAACCATTGTTGAAAATTTAAGTTTATGCACGATGATGCTCCTCCTCATTTCTCAATAAATGTTAGGTAGCCTTGTATGAAAATAATTTTTGGCGACTAAATGGTCAAAATTTTTTAACAGGTAGAATTTATTTACAAAACGTGTTAGTTCTTACCAGAAAAAAGTGACAATTAGAAAATACCTACATAAAAAAATCTGTATATTTTTTTAATTGAGGTATCCAGTTACGACAATTGTGCAAATCGGTAATTAATATTAATTGCATCAACAAGTAATTTACCGATAAGTATATTTGCATATATTAAATTTAATTTTAATCGTTCAACGCATTTCCGTTTTATAACTGATTGATTTTTTTTTCAAGCCGGTACTTGCATTTCAGGAACACTGTGTAGGCATTTTAATTTTGTCATTAATACAAGACGAAAATTAATGACCATTTTATAATTTTTATATATAATATATTTGAGAAATTAATGAAAATGTAGTCAAAGTTAGATTAAATTTTTTCCTACAAATTTGATATTTGTTTAAAAATGATGCTGCAGAAGACATTCTGATGCCAATTAATCACTATTTGGATCAATAAAAAAATCCTCTTTTAGACCCGTTCGTTACCTTTTAAAATTCTTTAGTGGATGTAATACATTTTTGCGCTGAAGTTGGTAAAATTAACTAATACTAAAACCGCTATTTAAAAAATAATATAACATCTACAGTATACAAATAGTACCTCCATTTTAACAAAACTATCAGATATTGCTCATAAATTTATATAATGCTTGAGTTAAACACATTTTATTTAAAGCAATATCTTTATAGACTAATTTAAGGTAGATAAAAGTATTCTGAGAACAAACTACTACATTTTTATTAGTAATAAATCGTGCAGTAAAATGAATGTTTTCTCTATATCGGACACAAACTTACAACTTACAAAGTTGCTTAACTTTATAAAAAAATAAAGTTCAGTTCAAAGTTTACTATCTTAACTCCTAAACGAACTCAACATACTCTGAAACCATGCACAACTATAAACTAATCCACGTGTTCAATGTTAAGAACCATAATATTTATAAAAGAGTGATATGCTAAATTAAACTAAAGAAAATCACAAAATTCGTTGTCTCCATTTTCTCATTACATAGCTTGTGTATATATTTTTAAATAAAACAGCAATATCCATTAACATTAGAACCTTATTATAATTACATATGTTTTATTTGTAGGTATATGTATGTAGGTTAACAAGATATTTTTGAAATTGTATAATTTCTAAAATGTATAGTTAATTAATTAGATATATGTGGTTAAAAATAAAAATAATTATGGAATAACCTGGCCATTGATCCAAAGAATTCTAAATTAAAACGACATTGTGCAATAGATCCTGTGGACTATTATAAAGTTCACATACATTATATTCTATAAACTACTACTAATAAACAATACGTTAGTGATATGACTAAGAGGCACCAGCATCTTCCTTCCACATATATTTTAAAACCTTTCTAACTAAACGTATTGCATAACGTTTAAGGTGCCCGTATCTCTCGCCGTAAAATGATCAAATTTGTGGTGTTTTTTAGGTACAGAAATCTGTAAACTCGTAGAGCAATAGTAATATCAAAAATAGAATTATTGATGTTTTGTTTATCCACATTTGCTATTAAAATTCTCCTCAAATAATACATTAACTTTTATAATGCGTTTGTATGACATACATTATTTTGTTATTCTAACCTCACATTTTAACAATTATTTTCACATACTTGTAAACAAAAGTGAACAATCTTATATGCAGAACTATGTAAGTTTATGTTATAACAATGTTTACATCTATAGTTGAATTTTAAAAAATACGTATTTTGAAAGATTTCAGTACCTAAAAATTCATTGGATAGATCGCTTTCTGATGTTAAATATTGATTTTACTTCGGTACCTTTGAATATTTGCAGGTGGCATGACATAACATCCTTGTTATTTGCTAAACTCTATATTATTCAGTTCTTAAATGTCTAAAATTATTTATATTTGTAGAAAACACTTTTTCAGGAATACGGCGCTCTTTAACATATTTCCAGACGATCAATATTACACGCTTGAAATACTGGGTCTGGTTACCTACAGCAGGCTTATACAATTTTCATAAAAAATAACATAGGTAGATAATATAAATCATGATCGATTCGGGGTACAAAAAATATTTATACTTCTAAAATTATGAAGACATTTTCAGTTCTGCTAAAAGTTCCCACGATATTAATAGAATTATTTAGATGCTAAATGCCCTCGATTATAATAACATGATGTACATCAAAGATTAGTTATTTAAAATTGAAATAGTTGAACATCAAGAGCTTCGTTGACCGAAGGTGAGTCTGAGCCTTCGCTCAATTATGACGAGAGTCAATGAAGATGTCGATAGTGAAAAGCGGCGAAACATTTGGAAGCATAGGATGCGATAAGTTACAAAAAGATCTCAATAGACCACTACTGTCTGAAGAACGGTGTCTACCGTAGTAGTTGCCATATGAACAATAATGAGAAAAAATTAACATATGGGCGGACTCAGGGGTTTTGATAGCGTGTCCGCCACCACAGAGCCTGAGAAGTGAGAACGAGAACAACAGAGAGAGGTCTACGGATTCTCATTCAAAGCTGTCATGAAACTTGTGCATGCGTATGATTTTCCATTTGTCTGACGTGAGGGTTGTGGAAAATCGTTCGGTTTACCATGCTTACCAGCCCACTATGATCCTAAAAATGATTAGGTGGACAATTGCTATCCTTCGTTTTCGATCAACTTTTTAGAGAAAATGGTCCAGGTCATCCATTAATGAAACATATTATACGTCATCGCAATCAGAACCGATGAAGATTCTAAAAATTATAAATACAGGGTTACTTTATGCATTCGTTTGACAGCAAAAAAATACTGAAACATCGGTCTTTACCGTTTCTTTTTTTAAGAAAATCGAAGCGGAAAATAGAGTACAATGTTTTCTGAAAATCCCTATAGAAAATCTTGTGATATATACATATACAAATTGTGACTTGATAATAAAATCATCAAGTATTGCTTGTGCAGATTTGTCTGTCATGACAGTGGTGGAAAATCGTTCGGTTTGCACAAACATTTGAGCCAGATGCATGTCAGTCCACTATGATCCTAAGAATGAAAAGAGATACATATTTTTTAGAGGGAACAAATTAAACGCTAAATAATATAGAAATAGGATATTTTATTTGAATGCACGATACATTAAGAAATGTTTGGTAAACATAATAACTGTTCGGTTAAAATTATAAATTCTCATTGAAAAATGTATTCGCAAACTGGAAATAATAGTTGCATGAGGGAAAAAATACATGTTCGATAAAAACAGCAAATGCTTTCTAAACATATAAATGTGTTCATCACAAATAATACTTACTAGTTAAAAATAATATGAATTGCTCAATAAAAATATTAATTGCTCGATAAAACTATTCATCGCCGGATAAGAATATTAAATACTCGGTAAAAATATTAAATATTTAATGAGAATATTAAATGAACCGTTAAATATATATATATATATATATGCAGTAAAAAAACAATAATTACTCTCTAGAAAGTCTAAATGCACAGTTATAAAAATTATTTGGAGTAAATAAATTCTTAAGTTTGAAAAATTGACTGAAGGTTAGGTTAGATTAGGTTAGGTTAGGTTAAATAATGAAATCAGCCCGGGACAGTTGTTTGTTTATTTCACTGCTTGCAAATCATTCTATTGCGCACACGCGCTTTTAGATTTAAATCCGCGAACCAACATTAAATATCGTGCATAAAGTAATAAACACTTTTGAAATTTGTATCGTGCAAAATAAATAAAATATCGAAACATACTTTTAAAACTTATCGAGCATTTAGTATTTTTATTATGCAAATGCTATTTAAATACCGAGCGTTTTTATACTGCATTCATCATTAGTAGTCAAGCATTTCTCCTATTTTATATTGCAAAATATATTAAAATATCGAGCAGTTTTGGGACCCTTTTTTAGATGGCCGATTGCTATCGTTCGTTTTGGATCGGTCAGTGGTTGCGCGGTTTAAGGCGTCAGTACTTGAATCGAGGTGACTATATAGCTGTGGGTTCGACCCCCGCAGCCGGTATACCGTATATAAGCTATATTCGTGGAGAGGATTGGCACCCTCTCTGCCGGTATGGTAACGTGGAAGAATGTTGGCTTGGGTCAATGTGAGAGATTGATACCGGTTGACGTTTGACTACCCCCCTAATTAATTAAGTTTTCCCTCATTCCTGCATTGAATGCTGGTTAGGGCCTACCAACGTAAGTCATTCCTGGGCGCAAATGCGGCCTGCTTAATAATAATATGCCGCCTCTCACCCGCACAAGTCTTCGACTTCTGGGCTAATCCACGTGATTAGAATAAGGGGTAGAGATATTGTTATTATTATTATTATTTGTGATTAACTTTTTAGAAAGAATGATCCAGGCCATCCATCAGTGAATGACCCACATATTCATTACGCATCGATTTTCCTATTCGAAAACACATACATCACACAAATCGGACAGATGCCTATTTTTAGTTAGTGTTTGCCGTTCCTGACCTAAGGCAACGAATGGGAAGTAGAGGCGTCAATCAGACCTTGAATATCATTTTGCGTTGGATACCCTAAAATTGCCATAGAACTATCACGATGTGTAATCGCTCTGTGTTCTACATCCACCTTTCATCCAACTTCGTCGACGCATCATTTATCATTATTTTTTGTAGTTTAGCGCCCTAAACGAGACAAACTCGAGTCCTTATATCATTTTCCCACGAAGATATTTTTGGAAAGCGCGTGAGAATAAATACAAGTTATTACAGGGAACGAAATTATTGATATAAAATATAAATAGCACTGATCAATACTATTGTAAAAATACGTCCTAAACTTGAACGCAAAATACAGTGTACATAGTTGGAATTTAATTTACTAAATTTATACCGGGTGCGATCAAGCAGTCTTTACATATTGCTGTACCTACTCTAGATACATTTTTTTAAGAATGTTATACTAACTCCAATGTTTTTTTATTTGAATCATAGGAATAGGGATATAGTTATATGTATAACCAAAACCTGAATTACTTTTGTAAAAACCATGAAATTTGCAAAATAAGAAAAATTGATTTTATTTGTTTTCAATTTATTTTTATATTTTATCACCTATGAAATCTAAAATTACTAATCAAAACTAATTATACAGTGTGGAAGAAAGGTATGGAATAAATTCATTATTTCTAAAACTATGAAGTTTCATGAAATTTCCTCGGACAGGTCGATTTTGCTTTTTAAAAATACTCTTTTTTCTATACCAACGCATTTCCGACGTTCATTTGTTTTCGCGTGATGACGTCATCGGATATTTTAAATAGAACCCTATATTTTTCATCAGATTCTTGTAGAGCTTAGCTTGCTGAATTCAAAATGTATAATTTAAACACTTTATTCCTTCAACTTTAGCAATAGTGCAGCTATTGAAAACTGTTATCGTTTCATGTAAAGTGCCTTTTCTACTGAAAATACAGCAAAATTTTACTTGAAAAAGTTGTTCAAAACGGTAAATTATAGAGACGTGCAAAATTTTAAAAAATGGTTTCAAAATCAAACCTCGCCGATCCTCTTAAAATTTTGCACATCCTCATAATTTACCGTTCTGAATAACTTTTTCGAGTAACATTTTGCTGTATTTTCAGTAGAAAAGGCACTTTACCTGAAACGATAACAGTTTTCAATAGCTGCACTATTGCTAAAGTTGAAGGAATAAAGTGTTGAAATTATACATTTTGAATTCAGCAAGTTAAGCGCTACAAGAATCCGATGAAAAATATAGGGTTCTATTTAAAAATATCCGTGACGTCATCACGCGAAAACAAATGAACGTCGGAAATGGGTTGGTATAGAAAAAAGAGTATTTTTAAAAACCAAAATCGACCTGTCCGAGGAAATTTCATGAAACTTCGTAGTTTTAGAAATAATGAATTTATTCCATACCTTTCTTCCACACTGTATAATGCGACAAAAGTATAATAATAATAATAATAAATGAATGAAAATATATTTCTATGAAAATACTAGGATATTTGAATTACCCAAAATCTCATACCGAAAAATGTAGAAAAATAAAAGATGTTGATAAAATTATCTTTTTTCCGGAAAACAGAAAAAACAATTTCGGAGTGGGAATTTTGATCAAAATAATTTCATTAAGAGAATATTATAAAATATTCAACTAAACACAAAAACTATCATTATGCCTCAAATAATTTCAGAAAATATCACATTTGATATGTCGATTTAGTTTTCGATTGTTCACAAACTTTTGTAACATAGTTTTTCGCATATAGGGCAGTAGTTCTGGAGGTAGATAGAATATATAATATTCACACTAAAATGAAGATTTTCTGGACATGTGTGAAATACAGCACTAAAGCTCAGCAATAGAGTTACACTATGTATATATTAATCAATTATTAAAAACACAATTACCATTACTAAAGATGAAATGAAAGTTAAATAAAACAATTATCAGAACGTTTAGCATACAACAATTTAACATCACTTGTTTGACAAATACTGGGTTAGCCATGGATGATTTCAGTAGGCCACAAAACCTCGAATGTGTAGCGTATAAACAAGTAGGTATTCAGTGATATAATGGTTTTCCGCGATCACGTAGATATATTATTATTCATTCATCGTATCGTTGAAAACAATGAATATGTAAAAATAGCTGTTCAACAAAGTCCATCCCATTCAAACAAAAATAAGTTTTGGACATTTCGAATACATCTCTTCGATAAATTTTAAAACACAGTATTTGCAATCCTTCATACAAAATGGAGGTTTAAAAACTAAAGGATCAGGATAAAACAGGACATCTCCAATCCAACAGATTAGAATTCTTTAGAGTCAATTGGAGCATTTCGAACTGAATGGTTGTCTGGGAAACCAAATTTACAGGTATTGGATGAACAACCAAGAAGTTTATCTTCTGCTCGTCCTCTGGTGTGTTTTTATGTAAGAACATCAGAAGTTATCAATTTTAAATTTTTTGATGTGACTAATAAAACTGTAACAGTAACAGTTAAAACTCTGATCGGTTTTCGCTAAAAAACTTTCTCATGCCTGAAGTAAGAATACTTAACCTGCATAACATACTGCTCCAACCGAATGGGGCAACTGTGGATTGTACATGCTGCAAGAGCTGTCGACTATTATCAGTCACTGTACGTATTTTTTTCTGGAAGAACTGATCTCCCGGTTTAGTGACATTCGGTAACTTGCAAAGGTCCACGGAGATCTAATCTCGAATGTCCGTAGAGTAATACGTATACAAATTAGACACTTTATCCTTCTTATTACAATGGTAATTAAGAGAGACCACATGATGTAATTCGCATACGGACTACTCTTCGAAAGAATATCTCAAATACTTCAGGGCTGGAATATTTCAAAATGAAATACGGAATAATAAACGCGATGTATTACAGATAACAATGTTGTATTGTATTTTGTACATTTTATAGCAATGTATAGCTTCTCATGGAAGTAACTTGAAACAGAAATAGGCTTAAAAAGTAAAATTGTGTGTATCATGAATAAACATATCACAATATTTTTCAATCAATCGTTCCTACTGAAAACCACATTGTCTAACCCCATATCAACAATTAACATTTTTGTCTTAAAATATTATGAAACATAAAACCACTATAACCAACTAATTTGACCAACTGAATATTTCTGTCTAATAATTCGAGGTATTCACTTTACGTATTAATATCAAACAAACAATTAAAAAAGCCATCAATTCTTCCTGGCTTGAGCTTAATCTGAACTGAATTGATTTTCCCCTCCAAAACGCGTAATTCTTGATATGTGAGCGCATTTCGTCTTCATTCCATAACTTATTCAACGATCTGGATGCTCTACACTCTACAGGTTCAACTATACTAGAAATTTAACGTAATTTATGATCATAAAAATGTTAATTTGCTCATAAAAGCTAAATTGGCCTGTCTTTCCCTGAATGTCAAGAAAATCGATATTGAATTTCATTAATTAAATTCATCAGTCTTTAAAGATCTCATTAAAAATTATGTTTCTGGCATTTTCCCCATAATAACTAATTACATTTGTAGACGTTTTCACTTATCGATTATAATGTTAAAAATACAAAAGACAAAATGTCTCTATAAAACAAGTCATTTGAAATTGGTTTGTGAGTGTCCTGTATCAAAAGAACATAAACAATAGATTAAATGCAATAACTAAGTCAACATATGTGATTTTACACTGGCTACATCAGTTAAATTAACCAATAAATGGACGCTTTGAGTAACTCGGTCGGCAACGTGACAAGTATGAATATTTACGCGAAATTTAGCAAAATTACATCTATGGCCACTAACTACTACATGCTGGACATGTGAAGCCAGATAAGAAGTGTTCTACATGGCAGTAGATACCATTGAAAGATTATCGCAATACGGCAATAACGATATTTGCAAAAACGGAAGATGAGAGCAAAGTAGTTGTTTCTCGTAATTATGTTTTTGCATTTTGGAACTAGCTTATGGAAACGAAAATAGCATTATCGACACTGGTACAAGGCATGCTTAAGTTTACTTAGGTAAAGACCTACCATAATATGACGTCTAAGATGACTTATGCGAATATCATTGTTCGATTTTTGAGTTTAATTACAAATAATAAGACTAATTACTGCAAAACAGAGTACGCATGTATTTGACAAGGTATACCCATGTACTATGGGAGAAGACCTTCAGAACTGACTGATCAATCAAAGTTTCAAGGAACAAATCTGGAGAGCATGGCAAATACCCGTTTGTGCAGTAGAAGCAAATGTAAAACCAAACAAGTTTCAAGATTTGGTGGCAACTGTTTTCTTTTGATTTTCCATGTATCCTAAGTGAAACAATAGATACCTAGGTACATATTATTTCACAATGTAACTCAAACATTAAATTTTCAAGTTCAAATGTTTATATTGTCACGGAATTTGCCTCACTCCCAAACCGACGACTGTGGCACCGCGAATTGCCTAAGATTGCTCCGATCGCCCCTACGCCATTCTGGTAAACAAACAACATGCGTGAATCGAGGCGTTACCAGAAAATCATGGAAACGACGAGAAGCGTTCCAGTCGTACGAGAAAATGGATCTAGAGATACTGGAATATATCTGGAATATTCGTTGGGTCTATAAAAGAAGAATAAACGGCCGAGTTAGTTAGTCTTGTATAAGTCTTGTATTACAGTCTGAATTAAAGTGTTTAGTTGGAGATATCAAAGTGATTTAGATAGCGATTAATTAAATAAGTGTTTAGTTGACCTGCAATTAGTAGTGTTCAGTAGTTAATAAAGAAGTAATTAATTAACGGATTGTTTTTCTGGAAGTGAAAGAAAAGACGGATTGGGAAATCCGTGACAATTTGGTGTCGGAAGTGGATTTAGTTGGAAGTTTTAAAGAGCTTTCTGGAACCCTGTCCACAAAGTGGGATTTAAGTGGAAGTTTGAAGAACTTTCTGGAACCCTGTGCGCGGGTGGAATAAATACCCAAGTGTGATATATCACCGCACTCGTCGTGACTCAAGGAAGTGAACGGTGGTATTCGCGAAGAACAATCTCGAACATTCTAGAACTTTGTACAGGAGTGAGACAAATACCCAAGTGTGATATATCACCGCACTCGTCGTGACTCAAGGAAGTGAACGGTGGTATTCGCGAAGGACAATCTCGAACATTCTAGAACTTTGTACAGGAGTGAGACAAATACCCAAGTGTGATATATCACCGCACTCGTCGTGACTCAAGGAAGTGAACGGTGGTATTCGCGAAGGACAATCTCGAACATTCTAGAACTTTGTACAGGAGTGAGACAAATACCCAAGTGTGACATATCACTGCACTCGTCGTGACTCAAGGAAGTGAACGGTGGTATTTGCGAAGGACATTCTCGAACATTCTAGAACTTTGTACGGGAGTGAGACAAAGACCCAAGTGTGGCATATCACCGCACTCGTCGTGACTCAAGGAAGTGAACGGTGGTATTTGCGAAGGACATTCTCGAACATTCTAGAACTTTGTACGGGATTGAGACAAAGACCCAAGTGTGACATATCGCCGCACTCGTCGTGACTCAAGGAAGTGAACGGTGGTATTTCCGAAAGACATTCTCGAACATTCTAGAACTTTCTACCGAAGTGAGACAAAGACCCAAGTGTGATATATCACCGCACTCGTCGTGACTTAAGGAAGTGAACGGTGTTATTCGCGAAGGACATTCTCGAACATTCTAGAACTTTCTACCGAAGTGAGACAAAGACCCAAGTATGGCATATCAGTGCACTCGTATCATTGTAAGGAAGTCAACGGTGACATTTACAAACACATTCCTGGACATTCTAGAACTTTCCAAATAGAGTGAATGCCTGTAACTAGAAGTCAAGTCAATATGGATGCACAACTGGCAAAACTATTAGAAATGATGCAGACAATGCAAAATAAATTAGAAGAGCAGGGACATAAAATGGAAGACCAGGCGAAGACGATGCAAGAACAGGGACGGACGATGCAAGAGAAATTAGAGGAACAGGGGCATAAAATGGAAGACCAGACAAAGACAATGCAAGAAAAATTTGAAGAACAAGGGCATAAAATCGAAGATCAGTCCCAAACGATGCAAGAGAACTTGGAAAAGAAATTAGAAGAACAGGGACGGACAATGCAAGAGAAATTCGAAGAACAAGGGCGTAAAATGGAAAATCAGACGAAAGAAATGCAGATAAAGTTAGAAAGATTGAGAATACACTAGAAGAAAAACTAGAGGAGCAGTCACATAAAGTGACACAAGTAGAAGAAAACTAGAGGAGCAGTTACATAAAGTGACACAAGTAGAAGAGAAGCTGTTAGCACAAAAATGGAAATGGATAAAGAAATAAATCAGGTTAGAGAAGAGCTTCGACATAAATTAGACAAGATAGCAAAGGAGGGCGTAATCAAATCAGAAGGACCTGTTATCCGAACTCAGAAGACGAGACCCCCTGAATTCGACGGCAAGGTTTCCTGGAATGTATATCTGCGTCAGTTCGAAGCAGCAGCTGCAGCAAACGAATGGTCTGACTATGAAAAGGCTACAGCTCTGATAGTTGCTCTACGAGGGGAAGCTCTTGACGTCTTACAAGGAGTTCCTGCTGGGCAACAGAATAACTACGACATTCTAAAACAGCATATGGAAATGAGATATGGGGATAAGCACCTGCAGCAAGTGTACCAGGCACAATTGAAAATCGTCACCAGCAGAGTGGAGAGAATTTACAACATTTTGAGACAGACGTTGCTCGACTGGTTCGATTGGCATATCCTACAGCCCCGTCCGAATTTGTAGATCAGCTCTCCATCCAAGTTTTTATCGACGGCCTAAGAGATTGCGAAACTCAGCAGGCACTACGGCTCGCTAGACCTAAAACGTTGAATGACGCTCTTTCACATGCGCTGGAATTCGAGGCAGCAAAGGTGGCATCCGGTAGACATGTTAAAGTTCGGGCCATCAGTGATAACGGCGATAGTATGGCAAATGGAGACCTAATGAAGACGCTAAAGGAGATTATTGATAAATTCAGCCCATCTACTGGGCCAAAGAAAGAACAATTTGATAGTCGAAGGATCGCTTTCTTAAATGCTGGAACTGTGGACAGACAGGACATCTAAAAGACAGTGTAGGGCCCCGGTCACGGATCAGCAAAAGCGCGACTCCCAGGCGGCAGCTACACAGGAAAACTAGGGTCAGCCGGCTTGACGGGGCAAAAGCCGGCTGCGTCCTCCTACCATGCCCCACGAGAAGAAGTTACGTTGTCACGTCTCCAGGACTCTGACTCCTTGCTAGTAGAAGGCATTATTTTTGGTCGTATGTTCCCTATGGTAATCGACACTGGAGCGGCAAGAACTATTGTACGACCGGATATTATTGGTGATTGGCGTATTAAGAGCCCTGCCAAGCGTTATGTCCTTACAACAGCCAATGGACAACAACTGCCAGTCAAGGGGGAATGCGAGCTTGACATAGAATTAGGAGATGTCAAATTCAAACACAGAGCCCTGGTAGCAGATATATCGGACAATGTCATACTCGGATTAGACTTACTACGAGCAAAGGGGGTGAACTTAGATTTGAATGCTGGTACGCTACGGATAATGGGTGAGGAAGTAGTGCTAACGACCACCACTGAGAATAACGCTGTACGGAGACTTGTTGTTAAAGAAGATGTGGTACTACCTGGTCAGACCGAAACATTGGTTGCCACTGTAATGGATGGGGAAATGTCTTGCAGTGTTGGAGTGGTGGAACCCAGTAATCCGGATCTGTTCAATAAATCTATAGTCACCGGCCGCACCCTGATTAAACCAGAGAAAACGACAATAGTACGGGTAGTTAACCTGAAAACCTTTCCACAGAAAATTACAAAGGGAACTGAAGTAGGAGTCTGTGAACCTGTTATCATGGTCAGAACACTCAAAGAAGACAACGAAATGGAGAAGAAACCAAACAAGACCAGTCTACCGGAATGTCTAAGGGACATCGTGGATAGGGCCAAGGAAAGGTTAACAGAGATGGAGGTGGAACAACTGGAAGAGCTGCTAAGTGAAAATGAAGATGTGTTTGCACTTAAACCGGGCGACTTTGGGAGAACAAATGTAGTGAAGCATCGAATCGATACTGGTTCATCATCTCCTATAAAGCAGCCACCACGAGGACTTCCACTAGCCAAGCGAGAAGAAGTTAACAAGATGTTAATCGAGATGCAAAATCAAGGCACCATAGAGCCATCTCAGAGTCCTTGGGCTTCTCCTGTAGTTCTGGTCAAGAAGAAAGACGGCTCACACCTGATTTTGTGTGGACTACAGAAAATTAAATGACGTCACCAAGAAAGACAGTTACCCATTACCGAGGATTGACGATACTCTGGACACCTTGGCTGGTGCGCAATGGTTTTCCACTTTGGATTTAAAGAGTGGATATTGGCAAGTCGAGGTCAGCCCAGAAGACAAGGAAAAGACAGCATTCACTACCGGAAATGGATTGTGGCAGTTCAATGTAATGCCATTTGGTCTATGTAATGCCCTGCCACTTTTGAACGACTGATGGAAACTGTACTTCATGGCCTGCATTGGGAGACCTGCTTGATTTACTTGGACGACGTGGTGGTGCTGGGACGCTCTTTCCAGGAGCACCTGAAGAACGTGTCCGAAGTGTTCAAGAAGTTGAAAGCAGCGAACCTGAAGTTGAACCCGAAGAAGTGCAGTCTGTTCCAAAAGGAGGTCAGATACTTAGGCCACATTATTACTCCAAACGGTGTGAAAACAGACCCGGAGAAGACAGAGTGCATAAAGAACTGGCCGGTTCCTAAAGACAAACATCAAGTTCGAAGTTTTCTTGGCCTATGCACATACTATCGACGATTCGTCCAAGGATTCTCGGACATTGCCAAGCCTCTTCATAAACTCACAGAAGACAACATCCCGTTCGAATGGACGACGAAATGCCAGCAAGCCTTTGAGACGCTGAAAGAGGCCCTCTGCACTACCCCGATTTTGACATACCCAATACCTGGACAACCATTTATAGTGGACACGGACGCAAGCAACATTGGAATTGGCGGAGTTCTTTCCCAAATACAAGATGGCCAAGAGCGAGTAGTGGGCTACTTCAGCAAAGTCCTGTCAAAAGCCGAAAAGAACTATTGTGTGACTCGGAAAGAATTACTTGCCATCGTCAAGAGCCTAGAACACTTTCATAAATACTTGTATGGCCAAGAATTCCTCCTAAGAACGGATCACGCTTCCCTTAAATGGCTGCTACAGTTTAAGAACCCGGAAGGACAGATGGCCAGGTGGCTGGAACGGCTCCAAGAATATCACTTTGTTGTTGAACATCGAGCCGGCAGGAAACATGGAAATGCAGATGCCCTTTCTAGGAGACCCTGTCCTATCAACTGCAAACACTGTAGTAGTCTTGAAAAGAAAGAGGACATCTCATCAGTTCCTTGTAAGGTGGTAGCAGCCCAACCTGAAGACAGATGGAGTTCAGCGGCGATTCGGGAAGACCAGCAAGCTGACTGTGACATCAAGCCCTTACTAGACTGGAAAGAAGCCAACAACCGACCCTCATGGGCTGAAGTCAGCAGTAAAAGCCCAACATTAAAGAGTTATTGGGCTCAATGGAATTCCTTGGTGTTGGAAGACGGTGTCCTAAAAAGAGCATGGGAGAACAATGACGGAACGGAGGTCAAGAAACAAGTACTACTCCCGAGGTCCCGGGTCAAGGAAGTGCTGCAGGAAGTACATGGAGGTACTGGGGGTGGACATTTCGGTATCAATAGGACTCTACAGAAGGTTAGGGAGCGTTTCTACTGGTTGAGTTGTAGGACGGATGTAGAAGATTGGTGCCGAAAATGTGACATATGTGCAGCCAGCAAGGGACCGAAGACCCGTTCCAGAGGCAAAATGCGCCAGTACATCGTAGGAGCACCGTTCGAGAGGATTGCCATTGATATCGCTGGCCCGTTTCCGAAAACCCAAAGTGGCAACCGATATCTGCTAGTAGCCATGGACTACTTCAGCAAATGGCCGGAAGTATACCCTCTTCCCAATCAAGAGACCACGACCGTAGCAGAAGCCCTAGTCAACAACCTGTTCTGCAGATTTGGTGTGCCCATGGAACTGCATTCAGATCAGGGCAGAAATTTCGAATCAGGTGTGTTCCGAAAAGTCTGCGAGCTTATGGGAATCCGAAAAACTAGGACCACCCCACTGCATCCCCAGTCAGATGGTATGGTGGAACGCTTCAACGCCACACTAGAAACCAATCTGAGGATGTTTGTGAACGAAAACCAGACAGACTGGGACAAGCTCATTCCACTCTTCCTGTTAGCTTACCGCTCAGCTGTCCATGAAACTACTGGGACGACTCGCAAGGATCATCTTTGGAAGAGAGCTTCGCCTTCCAGCAGATTTGGTATTTGGTCGTCCTGCGGAACAGCCCACAGAGCCAGACACTTACACCCATGAGCTAGAACGAAGACTAGCAGCCGTACACGATCAAGTCAGATCTCGAATGCGACTAGAGAGCGATCGCATGAAGACTCGATATGACGTCCGGGCCAATACAGTCGGATTCCAACAAGGTGACCTGGTGTGGCTGTACAACCCCACGCGGAAGAAAGGAAGATCGCCTAAACTACAGAACCGTTGGGAGGGCCCCTACACAGTCATTAAAAGAATCAATGATGTCGTCTACCGGATACAGAGGACTCCCAGGAGTAAGATGAAGGTCGTCCATCTGGAGCGTCTGTCCCCGTATAGAGGTGTATCCGATCGGGACGATCGGTCCTAAGGGGGGGGGCAGTGTCACAGAATTTGCCCCACTCACTCCCAAACCGACGACTGTGGCACCGCGAATTGACTAAGATTGCTCCGATCGCCCCTACGCCATTCTGGTAAACAAACAACATGCGTGAATCGAGGCGTTACCAGAAAATCATGGAAACGACGAGAAGCGTTCCAGTCGTACGAGAAAATGGATCTAGAGATACTGGAATATATCTGGAATATTCGTTGGGTCTATAAAAGAAGAATAAACGGCCGAGTTAGTTAGTCTTGTATAAGTCTTGTATTACAGTCTGAATTAAAGTGTTTAGTTGGAGATATCAAAGTGATTTAGATAGCGATTAATTAAATAAGTGTTTAGTTGACCTGCAATTAGTAGTGTTCAGTAGTTAATAAAGAAGTAATTAATTAACGGATTGTTTTTCTGGAAGTGAAAGAAAAGACGGATTGGGAAATCCGTGACAATATTATTATAGCAAATATTCTTAAATCTGGAGTAACTCATAATTCTTGACCCATTGTTGTGTTACATCCCGTATAAACGGTAAATAAAACAATATTTATGAATGTGTAGTAGGAAGAATTCTTTAAAGAACTTTAGGGAGACTCAATACAATACTTCGAAGACAGCTTTATATTGATTCAATCATTTCAACTCAAGTTCTGACGAAATCCACTTGGAAATGGGACCTATTTTTGGAGCGCAACGTTTCCATTCTCTGCTTCATCAATGCTGGCACATAAAAGACGGTTTATTGCATTTCAGCCATTACCCAACTGCGGTGGAAGTGTAATTTTCCAACTTGGCATTATTTCTTTAATTAACCATTGGATTTGGGACGCTCATTTTATTAAGTGCCTCGCCGCAAATTGATGCATATTAAGTAATTCTAATGTCTAAAAGTACCAAGATTTACAGATTGGAATAGAAAGAATATAAATAACATCCTTCTATGTACATATACAGGGTGATTCAGTCATAATGTAATTAATTTTAAGCGCGTACTCGGAAGGAATAATAAAGACATAAAATCTAAAATATATTTTTTGCTCGACCTTTTAAAATAAATACAAATCGACCCATAACTGCCTGTCATACGCCGTACGTCATACTGATACGTTCGAGCGTTGAAGCAGACCGACACCGTGTTGATTTGGAAGCTGTGAATGAATCGAACCGCCAGCGGTCAGTAACAGTCTGAAACGGGAGTTCAAATAATGACTTGAATTTTTTTTCAGCGTAATTATGCATTGGAATTTTTTTAATCGCGTATTCGTATTATACTCATTTTTCCTTATTTCCTTTTAAAATTAATGACATTATGACTGAATCACCCTGTATGTTAGTCAGACAAAGATGTAGTATGTATGTATGTACGTATATAATAAGGTAAAAAATCATAAGAATGTAATTCGACAAGCAAAATAAACAATATTTTTGCCTTTATACCCTTTTACATCAATTTTTTTCTAATTGTATTTAATTTTAATATGTACAACTTAAGGCTTACGGTGAGCGCTCGATCCAAGGGATATAGTTTTCGCTCAGTAACTCCTCAACGAAAAATGATAAAATATGCGGTTTTTAATAGACTACAAAAACTATTTTACGTCGGCGCTGTTTTTTGAAATTTTTAAAATATGCAAAATTCATTTTAAAAAAAATTATTTTACACTTTTTCAAAATTTCAAAACACAGCGCCGACGAAAAATAATATTTGAAGTCTATTAAAAAAACCCGCATATTTTTATCATTATCCGTTAAGGAGTTACTGAGCGAAAACTATGGGTTTGTTCCAACATAGCAAGAATCGATTCCGAACCGTCCAGAATTAGTCAGTCAGTTTAGTTGTTAATGTACTCTCGGCGAATGCGACGTAAGACGGTGTTGGTCAAACATTTCTCACGGTACTGAACAGTTCTCGACGGTTTTGGAACAGATGTTATATATCGTTTGATACAGCGCTCACCGTAAGCCTTAAGAATTTGCGCCACGTATGGACATTATTAGTAAAACTGAAGATGGAAGGACACACTGGAGCTGTAGTAAGGACTGAGCCCTATCGAAATAAAGACGGCTGGCAACCTTACAAATGAGAGACATTTTTGTATTTTAACCCTTAAAAAATATATATTATACAAAAGAGATAAATCTGCTGAATTATCGACACATATTCAATTTTCTAATCTAGCAGTATTTGATAAAAATCGCATGTTTGATTTTACTTAATTAAGTCAATACTAAGGTCTGAAAAAGGGTGTTGTAGAAATCTGTACCATTATACCATTTTTATAAATAGAATTCAGGATTAAATTTTGCTGGCAGTTTCCGTATATCCTGTACTCCTAAAAATATTGCACATTTTTTTTAATTAATATTATACGAATTCTAATATCCACATGTGCATGGTTGCCACTAAAGAATTGTGTGAAAGGAAAATGGAAAATATAATTTACATAAAAGCTTTTACAGTATAATAACAAATTTTTATTATTAAAACTATAAAGTTCGAAGGTAAATTATCATATGTACCATTAACATGATTTTACGCGCATATTTTACAGTGGATATTATATTATTTGACGAAAATGAAGGATTTTACTAATTACGTGACAAGGAATTAATATAGGCGCCAAAATCCACAAGCCTACGATTAAATATAAACCTGAACCTCTGCAAACATTCCTGAAAATTTTATAGGAATTCACTAATATTTTTAACCTATACATATATTTTATACACAGTGTTAAAACTAAACTAACTTTGCTAAAACGTCGAGTTGGAATCAATTGTCCAATAAATCATTTCAATAATGTTATAACAAAACCTATCGTAATTAAATATAATGTAGGTACATACTCGATACATGAGAATATGCGTAACTTATTTTTATAATATAATAATTATAAACTTCTAGACAAAATTAACGCATTGAACTTAAATACATAAACGACATAATTAAATAAATTTTATGAAAACTCGAGGGGGTAACCACTAGGATCAAAATTGGGACAAGATTTCGCAAAATAGATATTTCCAAGGGATTTCGTGGAATTCCGGGCAATTTCAAGGAGTTTCTAAGGATTTCACATTTGATAAAAATTACCTCGATAATTACTATACTTACAATACAAGGTTATATTTCGAGGGTCAAATTATGATGGCCTAAATCAAGTTACCTTAGTCCAAAATTTTATAATTTCCGAGATACAGGGGTGTTTAGTTTTTTCTCAATAACTTTATTAAAATTGTAGTAAATACATTAAACTTGGTAGTGGTGAGTTTTCCCACACAAGAAATTCAAATATGGCCTCGGTAGAGGGCGTCACATACAGTACTAACATGCATGCACATGCATTCAAATCGTTATAAATTTTGTGTGCACTGATGTATTGATTGTTTAATCAATAATTCTTATTCTGTAACCCACTGCCTTCTTTCATACTTTATTCATTAAGTACTATCAAATTTTGGACTAGGTAAATATTGTTAGATAATCATATCTTGGCTCCAGGAACATGTGGCAGCATTTTGTCCAGATCTTTTAGAGACAGTCTGTACTGGATGTACAGACAACAAAAAGTTATGACAATATAAATGTATGTGAAGTACTGTAGGTGGCGCTTTCTATAGTTGATAGCAAATCCCCTGGCATATATCAGTTTCTTGTGCCAGAAAATTCCACTGGCTCAAAGATTGACAAAAAATGTGAAATTGACAATTTCTTAGAAATAGCGATTTTTTTGTTTTGCACAATAGTTTCACAAGGTGCGAAGCGCCGAAGCTAACTCTTGAGTTAACCCTCCACTTGCCCTGCCCCCCAGGTACAAGGTGTGTGATTTTAATGTTAATAAACTTTTAGAGAAACCAGTGGATAGGGGCATTATTAAAAAATTAACCGAAGTGTAAAGTCAATAAAAGGACACATAGAACACTAAACTTTGAACACAAACTGCCTTCCACTACTTCCTAACAACCGTCATATGTGTCACGCACTTAATAATGTGAGCTGGACCTACGTTACTGGTAAAATGGAAACGCGATAATAACGTCGATAATCACGCAAGGTGGACAGTATTGTCAATCTTTACGGGTAGATTTACCTCCCGATGACGCGGAATTCGCAGGATTTCACAAAATTTGTGACAAGATTTCCATGAGCGGTTACCCCCTCGTGAAAACTTACAAATTAAATTTATACAACCACTTGCGAAATAAGTCAGAAAAACATGATCTTATATGTAGATTAAAATTTATCATTAGCTCTAAATGTTTTTAAAAAACTTTAGTGGTACATTAATTTTATCCAGAAGTTACTATTTTTTTTTTATTAAAAAAATCTTTAGGAGCAAATATACCTGAATCGATGGAATTCACAAGCATCTGCCTAATGCCAATAATCGTATGATGTTTTATTTATAACGGGGCACATTTAAATATTGGTTATAATGACGTAGAATTTCCGACGACATAGATTGGTGATAAAGTAAAGGATAAATTTTCTGGCATAGTTTTAGAATACAGTGATATATCGACAGAAAAAAATTAAACGTTATAACCCACAAAATAAAAGAATGCGTAAGCAAAGTACACACGAAATTGTAGATAAAATTTACATCATAGTTTCGGAATACATTATACCTGTACGTATTTATTGTATACATTCCAGATATTCCAAATAAAATTTGATTAAATATTGTATTTTCAATTAATATAGTGTCATAAAAAAACTGGTACTAGTTTTGAAGGAGATAAGTCTATACTTGTATGTTGTACCTATCTAACTACCCAGTTTAAAGATCAATGTTGACACTGCGAAAAAAGTCCAGCCTATTCAAGTGTATTGTCAACAAATGCCGTCAAATTGTTTAAAGGTGCTCGAAAATGTTCAATATTTTGACCAAACACTTCAGTATTATGTATAGGGACACATAGTGAACATTTTCAATAATAGGTTTGTTTTAGCAGCAGTTGAAAATGAAATGTCTGTCCAACTATTTATTGCGTCAAATTCAATGGTAACGCGTTCTCAACTTAACTGGTCGAATATTTCTGACAGTTTCCAAACTGCTGCAAAAACTAGCCTAATGTAAAATGCATACGTATAATTTTTATTTTCGTTCATTCACAATAACTTAAGATCTGTGGTTTAAATTAACACAGTAAAACGCCATTATGTAGCTAATGTAATCAGCTTCAAATTAATGTGAGACAATATATCTTAATCATATAAAATTACTGGGTGGGAGATTGCCCCCTTATGGTGAAGTGACAGATAATAAATATTCTTTAGAAATTTGTCTCCTAATAATCTGAAACTGACACGACGTTAATTTTTAAAATTTTAGTTTAAGCTAAACAGAAATATAACTTTATATTTGCTATATCGAGTGCATTAAATTTATCAGAACTTTGCAGGGTGTTCGGAATATGAGCGCATTTATTTGGATTTATGATTGTACCAAACAAAACATATTACTTTTTTTTCTCTGACCAATGGCAACAAAATTATGATATCAGACAGGTCTTGGATATGTGACACCGTCGCACACATTAATGCAAGGTGTTTGTACATAATAATCACAAATACACCTAAACATACTTATTGCGAATGGTTTTCTTAGAACAGCTCTTTTCACAAAACATAATAAAATGTGAGATAGTTACAATTATTGTTGAAAATGACTTATAATGCTTGCAAAAAGCGTTTAACGTACAAACGTCTCATCCTCATATATTAACATATTATACAGCTGGTCATGGTTACTACAAATTGTTCCATTTTTGTTTATGTATACTCAAAAATATCAAGCAGGCACTAGAAAAGAAAAACCAAACGCAATACTACTATGACTAATAATGCTTTTAGGTTAGCAGTAGCCTCTTGTATGACCTGAAAATGAGGTTTAAAATTTGATTTCGAAACCGGTTGTTACTAAGGGCGCCGTACTCGTATTCTTGAAATAGTATTTTCGAGAAATACAAGTAATTTTAGACATTTAAGAACTGAAATAAGAGGGATGTTATCTCATGCCACCTGCAAATATTCAAAGATACCGAAGTAAAACGAATATATAACAATTGAAAGCGGTCTAACCAAAACATTTTTAGGTACAGAAATACTTCAAAATACGTAGGTATTTTTTAAAATTCAGCTGTAGATGTAAGTATTGTTATAACATAAACTTACATAGTTCTGTACTATTCACTTTTGTTTATAAGTATATGAAAATAATTAAATAAAATAATGTTAAAATGTGGGTTAGAATAGCAAAATAATGTGTCATACAAATGCAGTTTACAAGTTATATTATTTGAGGAGAATTTAAATAGTAAAAATAGATAAACAAAACTTCAATAATTTTATTTGTGATATTACTTTTGCTCTACGTGTTTTATTTTACGAGATTTCTGTACCTAAAAAACCACAAATTTGATAATTTTACGGCGAATGTCAGTGCTAGGACTTTCCTTCTTTAGTTTGAATTTGAAAATTGTATTATTTAAAATACACTTACATATTAAACTAACAATTAAACTAATTAAACTAAAACATAAAAAACTCAATAGATCAATTGAGTGTTTTTATACTTTTGTTCAATAATTACTGTGTTTATGAGCTCTAAAAAACGTTCTGCTTTCAAGGTTACCCACAATACGTATGATATACGATATTATTCCGTGAAACAATTATTATGCGTAATTTTATTTACACTGTGTATTTATTTTACTCATAAATGCCTCTTCCTTGATAAAACATGCCCCTATCGCAATATTGCGTGCCCTTGTGAAATAAATATCTACGTTAAAAACCTAGGACAAAGCACATTTCACCGGGCGACAAAGTTCACGACCCACTTCCCACTTTTAGGATATTGATTTCTCGTTAATTTAAATGTGATGATAAGATTAAAATGATTAAATTATCGGTCACAAGTTATTGACGGAAGGTTCAGCAATTACAGCACGAACAGTGAATTCAAATTAGGTGGCCACTTTCGTTTCTCAGAACGTCAATAATAACTCGAAACGTGAAACATGAAATGAATATAATAATTACTTAATGGGTATGTATGAAGAATACAAAAATTAAAATAATTATCGATGATCGCCTACGGCGGCATTCTTTTAGTATGTGTGGAAATCCGGCCACTGAAACTGTCCAATCAGCCTTACCATACCATATTACGTGTTGAAAATTCCTAAAAACCACGATGCATTGAGAACGTAAAAATGTTAAGGGGAATTTTTTGAATAGGTACTTTTTAATACCCATTTTCTTATATTCAGCGCACAACTTTTTCCAGTTCTCATATCATACTAATATATAAAAAAAATCAATCGAAATGTACAAGACAAAACAAATAGTTGCAATAGTAATTTTCTTAAAATAAATTAATTTGTCACGGTACTACAGATGTAAAAGTCATGTAAATATGTAGGTAAAATTATATTACAAAATTATTTTAAAAAGCTAAATTACGTGATACAAGTTTTTTTTATGGAGACTGGAATAAGTATACCTACAAGAAGTCCAGAATATACCAATATTGGAAGGGCTTCTATATCTGACCGAAAGCAACAAAAAAACTTATGAAAATAATGTATAAAACAAATAGTTTTTCTACAAATACATTTTAAAAATAAAAATACTACATTAAAATTCAAAGCTGTTATACAATTGCAAACTAAGATAAGGTAAGTAAGGTTAAGTACACTTAGGACACAGTAAAATCCCTTTTAACATAATTTGTTTTATGCATCAGTATTAATGAGGTAAACAATAGAAGACTTCCTAAAAATCCTTCAAACTATAACGTGTGACAACATTGCAATCCAAAAAGGATTACAAAAGACAAAAGATACACAGGATTGCCAGCCTGAGCTATGCGAACAACACCCACCATAGCAACGGAGGTAATGCTATGTTTAACACCTTTGGATGATCATCTAAAGGAAGTTGTTGTGACAACTATGCTTCGCCTCAAGAATAATGGTATTATATCAGATGTAGGATGTGGACAAGTCAGAAGTTGCGAGTGAAATGGGGTCGTCAGAAAGATGCTACTTCTGTAAGCAGACACTGACAGTCTTTCTCTCAAGTTTGCGTTTGACAAACCCTACACGATACTTACCAGGAATGGGAAGACTGATAGTGAGGATGTAATCGACATCTCCACAAACTGATCAAAAAGAAAGGAAGATGCAAGATGTGGCATGTATTCCAGATCCCTACATATTCGTTATCAGTGGGCATCGGATATGCATGCTACTGTGGTACAAACGGAATTACCAGGTATAACCATAGCCGCCAAAGAAATTGCCCGTAGACATAAAACGGGCAAAACCATTATAATCTACACATATAGTAAAGAATCACTACTGACCTTACGTAATAGATCAGAATGGAAATGCCACCAGGCAGTGGTAGTGGCTTCAAGCGGTGCAACGGGCAATAAAGTAGCTGACAAGCGAGCCAGGAGTGCATCGGGTCTCAATATTTTTGGACCTGGTTATGTTTTAATTATTATTGAAGGATACTCGAAGCATTTAAAAAACTATGGGATGAACCAAATAGCAGTCAATTTGCTAAGGACTTCTTAGACTACCTCTACAAAAAGCCAAAAAGTACCTGGCTATGTCAATCTTCGCCTGGTGACAGATATTCAAATCGGACACTGTTGGTTAAGACGTGTGAAACACCTCATTGTAGGGATTGCAAACAGGAATGTAAGACCTTTCTCTCTTTATTAGACTGCTTGGCGACTCAGGTGAATTGATTTCCTAGTGGGAGGAAGCGCAAGGAGCTCAATGGGACCTAAGTGCTGTAGCCTCCTAGACTACACTCTTTACAATTCCAGAACATTGCAATTTATTACCTGAAGCTGTTAACCTCAAATTAGTTGTGCATTGTAGATGTTCATACTTTATAAGTGTATTGTGACTAGTGTGTTTCGTTTTTTTTTTGTACCTAATGTTTATGAATGTACATAAATAAACAAAAATGGAACTTTATAGTACTATGCTGTATAACATGATATTTACGGTGAATCTGGACGTTTTTAGGGTGAATATTTATTTTATATTTTATTATTATAGGTGAACGCTTTATTATATTTTACTATGTTGTGAGAAAAGCTATAAGAAAACCATTTACGGTGGCTGTTAAATGGTACTTGTGATTGTTATGTAGAAATATCTGACATGGTAATTCTGCGACTTGTCGCATTTTCAAAACCTGTTCGCTATCAACATTATTAGTAATGCTAATCAAAAAAATTACCAAGTCCGTTATGTTTGTTTGTTGCAATTTATTACACAACAAAATAAAGGAACTCATATTCCAAACAACCTGCATATTATTTGAAGGGTAAGGTTTGCTATTAATAGTTATTTTATTAGTTAGACCTAATCTAAATAAATAGTTTAAGTAAATTGCTTAAACATATATCTGAATGTATTTAAGAGATATATGGCATGTTTCATTTTAGCTGTCTCTTTTATGAGATGGAATAATTTTCTTTTAATGGTACCTATTTTTTTATTTTTGTGAAAAGATTTTTTGTAGATTTTTTTCAGATGTGACGATCCCAGTTTGATGTTTTCACAAATGAGATACTAGTTTTATATCATATTGAAAATTTGTGTACACTTTCCTTTGAAATATATTATCTTATACGTTAATTACAGAATAAGCTGTTTGAAAGTGTCTACAACATAAAACATTTCTTTTGTTTTCATTGATTTAAACGAAATAACTATAGAATATTATAATATGTACTGTTTATTTAATTCACATGGAAAATAAATGGCCACTATAACCGAAAAACGTAACAGAATGTATCATTTACACCACTCCACAAAGAATGATAAAAATTAAACAAAAATAAAAAAACGCCTCTTTTAGATAAATCAAGATATCGAAAAGTGTGAGGCTGGTTCACTTTGTCCTTATATTTATTTCATTAGTCTTCGGGATTTGTTCTTTATAAAGTAATTCTAGCACCAGATTCTATTCGTACATTTAATATTTATGATGTTTCTGTATACTTATACCTAACAGAATCTACAAAACAATAATTCGATTTGCAAGTTTCTTACGATTCGAGAACAAAAAACTTTTCTCGATAATAACGCCACAGTATAAACGCGCTGGCAAAAAACTTCTCTAATTTTGTTTGGCTGGAAGGGAAATGCCACCGCTTATTGAGCCGCCTATGCTGACACACCTCTTTAGAAACCTGTATGAAATCACGTTCTCCGACATGACGCGGAATACTAGAAATGCATAATGGAATGACTGAGCCACTTTAAACTGGGTAGACAGGTATCAGACTACACGAATGAGAAATGAATAACGTTGAGTAAAATTACGTAACATTATAACTGCAAGGCAGCCTTGCGATCCATTTGCTGCTTCTTTATTTTTACGCATTGTACCTATCGTACGTTTTGTATAAAGTTACATAGTAAGAAAATCCATCAGTGTAGATAAACTTAAGGAAGTAATTTTATTTTGCAGTCTGATAAATTCGTCCGTCATTATACGTACATGGACCTGATAAGATAGTGGTTAATTATCAAATTCGCAAATGGTTTTAATGTCGTTATATCATTCACCAACATGATATAAACGTTATATTCGTAATATACTAGTGTGCCAAACTATAGATTTTTTGAAAAATAATAGCACTTAGCTTTATAAACTTGTGTCATATTTTTATAAGACATACAGGGTGTTGAAGTTTAATAATTTAAATTGTTTATGACTTGGTTTATGATTTTCAAGTTTATACTATCTCAGAAGATGATAATCTTCCACCATTTATTTTGATTAACTTTAATAATTTTCTAAATATTACATCTGTCACAGAAAGTCAGGTATTTGTAGCAATTTAAAAATATAAGCCTAAACTATTTCAAGGTACTGATGGTGTTCCTAGTTTTTTTTTTATTAAAGACTGTGCAAATGTTTTGGTAAGTTCATTAATTCTAATATTCAATTTATCACAAAAAAGTTGTACCTTTCCTGATCTATGAAAGGAAAAATTTATTCTATATTGAAGGAAGGGGACAAAGAATTCATTTCTATTTATCGATCTATAACAATGTTATCCAATTTTGTCAAAACATTTGAAACAGTGCTGCATTCACTTATATAGGAAATTCCTCGGGAAATTCAATCATACATATTTAACAATCAGCATGGTTTTATGAAGGGTTGCTCAACGGTAACTAATTTATGCTGTTTTACCCAGTTTACCTCAAATGCATTCGATGCTTAAGAACATGTACATGCATTCGATAAGATCGATCATAGTCATTTTGGATAATTTAGGTTGCCAGGAATTCAGTGACAATCTGATCTCATTTTGTCAATTATAAAAATTCATGGCTACGTCTGGAGTTCTGCAGGGTTCAATTTTAGGTATTTTACTTTTATAATTTTTATTCATTATTTGAATAAACTTTTCAGGATTGATTCATTCTTTTATGCGGACGACCTTAAATTATATGGAAAAATAAGTAGCACCTAAGTCTGCATTGATTTAGAACAAAATTTTGATTACTTAGTTGAATGTCTCTTTAAATGTAAAAAAATGATATTTTCGGGGGAATCTAGTTCAATAACATATGAGTATTCGATTGATTCGACTATACCTACTACAATTATATGATTATATCCTTGACTTAGATGTTACATTTGATAGTAAATTATTGTTTGATATGCATGTCGATAATGTCACAGTTTTTGCCCTACGTTCCTTAGGTTTCATTATAAGGTTTTAAAAACATGGATTGTTTTAAAACTCTCTATTATGCATATGTTCCATCAGATTTGTAAATATAAAATAAAAAAATATGCAACGCAAATTTCTGAAGCTGCTTTATTTAAAAAAATATGGTAGGTATATATCCCGAACAAAGTTATAGTCGGTAGAATTTACAACGTGAATTTCATATCCCTTCTCTTCATATTAGAAGGATACTATTTGGTCTAATTTTTCTGCATACACTTTTACATAATAAAATATGTTTTCAATTGACTTCGCAATTGTTTTTCGTATTCCTGGTTAACTTCATGGAATCATAATGATCAACCTGACACCAGCTAAGAATATTTTGATGATACGGTATTCTATATGTCAGAGTTGCAAGTTTTTGAGTTATTTTATGGATATGTTTACTTTGTCTCAAACAGCTTTAGTAAATTTATTTATGAAAATGTACATATTTTTAATTAATCTTTTATGGTTTCAAGTTGAATTTATATTAGATATATTTTATATGTACGTACTTTCATAGTTTTTAGTTCTAAGCTTTAGTTTTTACATAAACATGTCTATGTATGTGTATCCTCACCCTGTTAGTGGACATTGTCTATTGTTTTTTTTTCTACAAATGTATAAATAAATAAACCCACGTATAATTCGCACAGTGAAGAGATATTGTTTTGAACTTGATTAGATTTTCTAAAGTGCGTGCTAGAAAACAGTTATGAACGACGCCCTTAAAATATTTAATTTGCAACAATATATTTTCAATAGTCAAATCCGAATTATTTTCAACAACGCTTTTATGCTTCATCCAGTTAGGTATTACATTTAATTTGAATCATTCCCCTCTGAAAATGTCATTTACAAAATATCTATTGTAAAGTATTCAATTGCACAGGCTCTAAATGTTAACATTTCATAAACTATCCTGAATAATGTATTTTATCTTATATATGACGTGATCATTCCATTACTATATTTAACTGAAATTATCATTAAATATTTCGCCATAAAAAATACCTTTATCACCATTCAAGTTGGTTTACTCAATATTATAGATGTATATCGTTTCGTGTTTCATCTCTAAATTTAAATTTTATACAATATCAAACGTCACAATCAGGTAGCTAACATGATTCGAAAAGTATACATAATCGTAAATGGTTCTAGAAAAATAAAATCTGTTTTTAAGAGCAGCTAAATGAGTATTTTATTTTGAAAGTGAGAAGTAAAACAATTTCGTAAATTTGCTGAGTAGCCAAATTCCATAAGTTTTGTAAATCAGAGTGTATTACATTAATCTAAGTATAAGCATCCATGGAGTTTCAATTGGGTAATGCAAAAGAGATTTGCTGATGTTGACCTCTGCTAAATCTTTGTTGATTCCTTTTTTGTACCAATAGATCTTAGATATATTGTTTATTATATTCATCAATAGGTGTGTAATTTCTTACGTCTTATAATTTATGAAAACCAGAATAAATTTGAGAATATATTATCCAGGATATGAATATTTTTAAAATACATGTTATTTTTATATCAAGATTGTGTTTGGATTCACACCTTCTGCAAAAAAACTGCTGTTATTTAAAAAGACATGCACATAACATATTATAATCTTTATCAGCTCCGTTTATTAATGAATTGTATAACAAACCGGATTTTTTATAAAACACTGGAAATGCGAACTGCCACTTCCTTTCTTTTATACGTATATAAAACCACGATTTTATGGCCGTGACACCAATTTAACATTTGACAAAATTTATAAAAACGCATAGCAATTTCGCTTCGCAAAGTTACACAACGAACAGTGCGAATTACGTGAGCTAAGGCACAATCACGAACGAATTCCTGTAAATGCATGAAGTCATAACAAAAACGTGTAAGCTATACCTCCAACGGCAGCGTCAGCACATCAAGGAGAATCCCGTTCCCAGTGGGTGTGTTCGCGTGTGCTATGCTGTTTTATGATGGTCGACTTCTTAGAAATCGGTTAAGCCAAGTCTATTAATAGGAATATACGCGAATCTTTAAAATTTATTTTACATGATCTGCTATCTTCTTGAAACTCAACTGCTTAAACTTAAACTTCAATATTTTATACAAAATTTCGAGAAACTAGAGGTCAAAAATGATAGGGCATACGACATACAGCAGAAGTCTAAAGAATGTCAGTACGTCATATACATTTTTCTCCTATTTGGCTTCCTTACATACACAGAGCTTCGAATATGTTACATTATATTGAATTTCAGTCATAATTTCTAAATCGTTACCTTGGCAACCTCGAAATTTGGGTGATACAGTATATAGTAACTCACAGCAATACAACTTTCATTATTTAAGTTGCAATTTGGCCTGATTCATTATACAGGGTGTCTCATAATTAACTGCCTATGATCAAAACTAAGTAAAAAAGTTCATATGAACATGGGCCCGGAAATACTTCCTAAGGGCACAGGGACCTATTGAAGAGGAAGGAATGGAAATCATTTTTTTGCAATATCTCTCAATCGTGTTGTGATAAATGAATGAAATTTGGTATACACAGCTAAATATTGATGAGCAATTTGATGGACTAATCCATTTATTTCCACAAAATCCATTGAGGTGGGTACGGGGCAGGCCCTTGGTATTTTGCGTGTGTAACTTTTTCATCTTTGACTTTTTAACAAATTGGATAGCAAATTCCGTTTTCCCGAACTGTTTTACGTTGAAAAGGCACTCTTGTTTCAAATCGTTATCTTTAACGGTTTCTGAGAAAATCGCTTTTGAACTAATCCCACTTTGATCAATTTCATATTAATTTAAACAAAATTATCAAGGTATTCTTATGTCAAAGTATTGTCAACCCGATTGCCAATTTAATAGTTCTAAGCGAAAAGAAATGGAAGAGTTTACGGTACAAGAGTTAGTTGATATATTTATTTATGGCTTTTGCGATGGTAATGCTGCAGCGGCAGGAGTCAAGGACCTCCGGTCCCCTATTAATCCTGGAACGTCCTTGAACCGCTGCCTTTCGAAAAGTGGCGGTTGCAGCTAAGTTGCGGAATACCGTAGGGAATATCCTCCTTGATGGCAGCCTTCGGTTTGGAAACCTTCTCCCGTACTCGCGTTCTGCCGCTGCAGCATGAAAAAGTTACACACGCAAAATACCAAGGGCCCCGCCGTACCCACCCAATAAACCTTGTGGAAATAAATGGATTAGTCCATCAAACTGCTCATCAAAATTTAGCTGTGTATACCAAATTTCATTCATCACAACGCGATTGAGAGATATTGCAAAAAAATTATTTCCATTCCTCCCTCTTCAATGGGTCCCTGTGCCCTTAGGAAGCATTTCCGGACCCATGTTCATATGAACTTTTTTACTTAGTTTTGGTCATAGAATCGGCCTGTTCAGGGTTGGCAGCTAATTATGAGACACCCTGTATAGAAATTTCCGAAATAATTGATCAAGTAATGATTTTACCGAGGGGGTAACCACTCACGTAAATCTTGTTACAAATCTTGCGAATTCACAGGAAATCGCGACAAATCACACAAAATTTCGCTTCATCTGAAGGCCGTAAAGACTGAAAATACTGTCACTTTGTGTTATTATCGATGTTATTATACTTATTCCCTAAGCAGTTGATTTTGCTGTATAAAATAAATGTTATTTATTTCTTTCCTTGGTAATTTCTTTCAATATTTTGTAAGGTCGCCGATTGGATGCTTTGTCTTATCAGGTATTACAGTGGACCAGTTTTCGAACGGCCTTTTTGATTTTATTTACAAAATTGTATTTGTAAGAGTAGCATTCAAACTTTTTTATATAAGTTCTGAATCACCCTGTATATAAACGCTAACAAAGTTGGTGCAATGTGGATCCCCTTCTTTCTCAGACGCAACTTTAGAACGTCACGAAAATAAAGAAAACAAAAACATTCAATACTGCTAAGAACAACAACAATAATATTAAATTAATTGAGAAGAAAGTACAGAAAAACACAATTGAAAATTATTACATTTAAAAATAGGCTACAAAAACAACACCACTATATTGAAAGTGGACTAATTTGACTCTATATAATTTGATTCGATACACTTGACCTACCACTAGGTACCTACAGAATGATCAGTCACCATTTATATCGTTAACAATTTGATATTAGTATTGTAAGTACACTTCTCTTTGATCGCTCATATTCAACGTATAATGTGAAAATTAAGAAAAACTGGAAGGATTAAATAGATAAGTTAAGGAATAGCATTCTTTTCATAAAGAAAATATAATCAGTGGGTACTATAAAAACGTGATGACTCATGATCTTCATTTAGAAAAGAGCTATTATTACATTCTTTTCCTTTGAAATACTATTTTGTCAAATCATTCTAACCTTCACAATATAAAACTATGTTTGTTGCTTATAATGTAGAACTATATATCTAATATTTAGTTCCATAAATGACAATTTGAATTTGAAAACAAAATCTGAAGAAAAGAATTGTCTACCTTTACACAATACGTTATGTAGTAGTTTAAAACATGCTTTACAACTACGTCACGACGGAAGACTTAATAAAAGAATTTCTCACATGCCTAATGTATTGTGTACATTCCTATTAGTACTCCATCCAATAACTCGTAGAGGCTTAAAATTATGAGAAAACTTGATCTCCCTTAATTTTCTCCAGAATGGTTTAAAAATAAAATTTACTCAAAGGGAAAAATTTGCTATCAACGTGACACTAACATCATATTCCGTGAAAAAAAATAAAAATTAAATCAACTGAAGTTTTGTTGTTGCATGAATAATTTTGTGGAAAAATGAATTCTTAATTTACTAAATACAGAAGATGTTGAAATCAAATTAGCAAATGGAATGCATACAATAGAAGGTACTGCATGCTTTCACACTTATTAACATTGTGCTTATCAATAATAAAATATTATTTCGGAAACAGGCAATTCCTCAATAAAACTATACATTTAAAAAAAATAAACGTTACGTTCGATTTAAAAATGTACCCTCTTTCGAATAAAAATGTACCTGTTTTTGGCCATTATTTATGAAGCTGCTCAGGAAAGAGAGGCTAAATATTTGTTGGAACAGCGTTTGTATATATTTTTCAAAACGATGTTATATATTTCAAATACCTATAAAATGTACATTTTAGGACAATACCTACTTATAGCGAAAGTTTGCCAAGAACCTGAGAATTAAAGTCAGGATAATACAAGAAGGAAACCCTATATAAAGACAGAAGAGAATCTTTCAAGAGACAGTTCAAGAGACAGTTATATAAATTTAATGATTCCAGAGACTGAGGCTTATTATCTATTTAAGCTACCAGCATCACCGATCTTGTAGTCTATAGTAGCAAACAAAGGCAGCAACGTGTTTTAAATTCTCTCTTCGCAAACAATCCCTTAATCATATTTTATCTTCTTCAAGAGTATTTTTAAATATGTATTTGACTTGCTATTTTTCTTATTAAAAACCTTGCATTGTAAAAATTCAATTGTCAGATAAATTTTTAATATTTTACTGTAAAAAAATGTAGAAATTCGAACAATCCTCTCCGCACTTAAACTTAGTCGTAAACAAAGACGTCACAATCCGGTATCGGTCTAGACAGAGTCAGAATAGCTGACCATTTTATTAATAACAATTACGCGATCACAAGCTGAGAATGCAACTGGATTACTATTTAATACTCAGAAATGTCAAGATTTGTACACACTACAGATGCATCGTGTAATGCAATATATGTATAGACGTGTTGCATTACATACTACATTACACGTTGTAGCTGTAATGCGTAAGAAACTTCAAGCATTGCAATCGACATTGCCAAGATCTCAGGACCTGTGGAAAAAATATAGGTAATTTGTTACTTATACTATTTCAATAGGGTAGTAAAGTAATATACAATAAATAGCAATGATAAATGTTTAATTTGTTAGCCAATGGTATCGATGGCAATACCCTTTGAATTCGACGTACAAACATCAAAATTTGTGGCCAAAAGTGAAATTTTATACTTATTTGGTTGCGAGGCTTATAAAACCAAGGTCGAAACGAAAACAAAACTTCTATCTTAATAACTCACTGTGCTTATGCGTTCTACGTGTACGGTTCTTGTCGACACATTATATTATTTACTTTTGTTAACAGAATATTGTTAATTATTTTAAAAACAGTACAGTATGTAGGATAGCTAAAGAAGCTGGATTTGTCCAAAGACAATCCGATAGTTTACCTATTTAATATAAATATTATTTTCGTCCCTAGATTTGTGCTCGTGTATATTATGGAGATAATATTAATGGTTAGACAATGTTATGTGCTTGTGTAAATATTATAGTTCATAGACTCTATGAAAATTAATAAAACTTGACCTCTAACTTATACACTAAAACTAATTACTCAAAACTACTCAGAAGTCGATGCAAACACAAATATTAAATAACAGCTCCGGCGTGTCACGTCATATTTACCGGATCCTGACGTCACAAATCTCTTAACCAATTAGAAGGCGTAATTAATTACACAATAACACTTTATACACATTTTTGCATCAAAAGAAAATTTGATGCAACTTCCTCATTGCATTATGTGAAATTTCCTCAACCCTCTCCTTATAAATAATAAAATTATTATCTTCTTCAACATGTTCCAAAAGTAGTTTCGATTAGACTATAGTGAGCGGACGAAATTGTGGACAGTGACTAATCGCTAGCTTGTGGACAAGCGCGACGGGCGAAGCGTGCGGGGAGCAATATTTCATAGGCGTACTAAATTTGAATGCGATCAGATATAAAAAATATACAAAAATGACAAAAATAATTGCATTACATGACATCCATTATTTTTAGAGTAGAAACAGTGATATAACATTTTTTACCAATTTTGAGGCGCTAGATAATAAAAATTCAAAATTTAAATTTTTTGTCTTATATTTTCAATTGACCAAGATCGAAAATAATAGAGAGTGACTAATTCACAACACAGAGATGAGTACGGAAGATACGGGTAGCATGATTACCTAAGCGTACCACTTGAGAAGAGTTAAAACACACAAAATTTTCAAAAATAGCGACGCCGACTGAACCTGGCACATTAACAATTTACTTTAAATGTGTCACCTGTTCCATCCTCTCTACAAATTAGTATGCCGTCCTTTTGGACGGCGATTGCTACCACCCACTTACACCTGATCTGATCTGATAATCTACCATGGCAGTTTCAGGATGAAAATGATAGAAAATGTTATAGGTAGTTGACAAAATTTGTTTTTCCACCATTAAATAAATAGTGCAAATATTTGCGAACTCCGCATTCAAAAGGACAAAAGGCTTTAGAATACACTATTTACTATTGGTTACCAGCACTGTCACTATAAAGGTCACACATTAACACTTATTATAATCATATCGTACCGCTTTCCGTATGACATTCATACGTCCATGTTTCGTCAAAATTTAGTATATTCTTCGATCCATATTCTTATTTTTTAATATTTATTCTAAATAGTTTTTTCGCCATATCACTATTTCGTCCTTTCTATCAGTATACTCTTTTCGATTTCATTTATACGGACTAAGTTTCATGTAAGATATAGCAATAGATTTTTTTTTTGGAAAACTCATTTTAAAAATACAATCTTCCTTCCGCGAGTTTCCATCACTTTCCGTTTCACAGTTGAACTTCTTTACCACTTTTTTATTTGCACACATATGCTATTCACGTACAATTTTGTTAATGAAATATATATTTCAACATCACTTACACTCATATTTTGACCTCGCGCTCTAAACTCTTCATACATGTCATCATTCGATATTCCTCACTTCGATCAAATCATGCACCAATAAAATTAATTACATTCATAATTAAATTAACTAAAAGATATACCCGAAATTTTGCCCGCCCGAACGATATACCCGCCCATGATAGCCTTGGAAATGAAACAGTTGGATCCGACAATTCGTCGCAGCCAATGAAATGCCAGCATCGCATACGTACTAACTGCAGCGCATGCGTACTAACTGAGCGCATGCGTAGCAGAAGCTGTGTAATCGGGTATGCTCTCAGATATGCGGCATACGATTTTGTAGGAAAAATATAAGGGTTGCATGTATATTTCTTTGTGTTGACTGCTATAAATTGTGAGCTGGTTTATAACATTAGTAACTCTCTATAATTTTAGAAGTCTGGTATAGACAACTGTAAGCATGTACGGTGGCCACAACATAAATATATCCAACCTAACACGTATACTACTTTTAAAAGGGTGAGACAGTGAACTATTAATGGGAATTTTAGGAGACATCAATGCTTAGGTAATGTCAATAATTGGCTTTGTCTGAACACAAAGCTTGCCCGTCGTGTGACTGGCAAGCTTTTCAAAAATATAATCCTCATTCAGACTGGAACCCTTTATTTGCGATCATTGTACGTACGTATTTCATAAAAATACTTTCTGACATAATAACCAATTTTCCTATTCCTAGAATACGAGCCTTGCGAACGCTTAATATTATAAACGATTACTGAAGGTCTATCGATTCAGAAAAGTCGTAAAAGGAAACAGGCACGCTAGCCTTCTAAAGGGTTTGACGGTGTATGATGCGATAACTGGGGGTGGTTTAGGTGGGTGAACACACTATGCCTTTACTGTCTATTTAGGGTAGTAAGATAGAAATGGTATTAATAATTATACATTTTTTCCTACGTTGTGTTATGTGAAAACTGAAACTAAAAACGTATAAAAACGGATTATTAATTAAAATAGCGTAAGTGGAATATAAACGGGCTATGCGTTATAAAATATCATACCTATATCCAATAACATAATGTTCTTTCTTGATTGACAGTTATTAATATATTCATCTGAGTGGCAATAACATAAAAACTTATCTATCTATCTTTATTTATATTTACCTATTATTTATATTTATATATATATTTTGACATTTTTTAATTTTGTTTTTTGTCGGTGTTTTTTTAATTTTTTTTTGCGAACTTTATTAATATTTTCTTTAATTTTTATTTTATTTTTATTTATTATTATTTTTTTAAAACTTACAATTTTATGTAGTTTTTAATATATAAGATTTTGTATACATCTATTTTTCCTAATGATAATAACTTGTTTAATATCAATCAATTTGGTAAATAGATCGTCTACCTCAGATTTTTTTATTGAACATTCCAGTAAGCTATGTTGTAAGTTGTATATTTCTTCACACGCACAGTAAGGATTATATTTCAGTTTCATTTTATATTTGTATTCCCCCCATAAACAATGTAAACTTTAAATAAGGCAAATAGTACGTATAAACGACCTATTGTCTTATGTATGTTTTCCTTATCCCAGATTGTAGTCTCTTGTAACCATCTCCTGATGCATAGTCAAGATAATATTTATTCTAGTTAATCTTTAGTTTTTCCGTGATAATTTTTTTGATGTCCGATGCTGGAATTTTAAATTCAGGGATGGGATCTCCGATTAAAGATGCATCTTTAGCTAGTCTATCTACGAATTCATTTTGCGTGGTTCCTGTGTGAGCTTTTTCCAAACTATTTCAAGATTTTTATTTAGAATTCGTAAATTGTTGTACATTTAAATAATATCAATAATGAGGGGTTGTTTTTGATGATGGATTGCAATTTTGGATCGCTTGTGTACGTACCACTTTACCGTCCGTGAATATGAAGAAATGACGATAATAATAATAATAATATTTCTACCCCTCATTCTAATCACAGGGATTAGCCCAGAAGTCGGAGACTTGTGCGCGAGAGGGGGCGGCATATTATTATTAAGCAGGCCGCATTTGCACCCAGGAACGACTTACGTTGGTAGGCCCTAACCACTATTCAGTGCAGGAATGAGGGAAACCTTGAAAACTTCATTAATTAGGGGAGTAGTCAAATATCAACCGGTATCAATCTCTCACATTGACCCAAGCTAACATTATTCCACCCTACCATACCCGCAGAGAGGGTGTCCTCTCCACGAATCTAGCTTATATACGGTCTACCGGCAGCTGGGCGCGAACCAACTGCGATCTAGTCACCTCGATTCAAGTACTGACGCCTTAAACCGCGCGACCACTGACCGACCATTGACCGACCACGATTGACTTCGTAATTTTGACAATATTTTATTGTTTCTTTGACAGCTACAAGTTCGGCCGTGTAAATGCTGACTTTTGAAGGGAGTCTAAACTGCATGGAAACTATATCGTTATCATGGTAAACTGCACACGATGTTTCATTGTTTATTACGGAATCATCTGTAAATATGTGTTCCTGATGTTGCCATCTAGTGACCAGGTGCGTTTGGAAAGTGATGTTGTTTATATATTCGTTATCTTGAAAGTCCATAAATGTTATTTTCGGTATATTATCATAAATGTAGTAGTCAATACTAAAACAGGGTAATTTAAACGATTTATATATTTCTTCTTTGAACTGAGAAATCCATATGTAACTCTCTACTAGTTGAGGTAATTTCTTATGATGCCAGTACCTGTTCGTAAGTCCTAGTATAGATAGATTATGAATTTTGTTGAGTAATTCACTATTTCTGGATATGTGATTTACAAGAAGTCTATCGCTCAACATTTCTCTTCTGAGATGTAATGATGGTTCAATGCATTCTGATTCCATGATATTAAATGGAGTACTTAAGGTAACCAATGGATAGACGAAGTCCTTTATTTTTCAGTTATTCAATTTTTTGTAAGTGCATCCGATTAGCTGTCCCGTAAAAGATACAACAATAGTCACAGATGGACCTAATTAGTGATATATAGAATAGAAGACATAATATTGGCATCAGCTCCCAATTTCCTGTGGCTAAAAGTGCGAAGAATATTGAGTGCATTTTCGCTTCTTTTGCATATTAAATTTATATGGTCTTTCCAGTTTAATTTTTTATCTAGTAGGTATTAAACCTAGGTATTTTACTGATGTTTGGATTGGAAAGTTTTACAGAATTAGGTGGTCGATAACGCGATCTTGTAAAAGTGCATATAAATGATTTAGATATTGGTGATCTATTATTTATAAACCATTTAGTTGCGAGTGTTAATGCTTCCTCCAGTGCTTGATGGCATTCGTCTACTCTTCTACCCCGTATTTGTATGGCGTAATCATCATAAAATTGGTATACCTTAACTGGCGTTAGAAAATTGTTGTTCAAAATCATGTGTATATAGTATATGCAGAAGCGGACTTATACTGCCCTGAGGCAACTCTATTGAAGCTTTTCTTGGTCCTAATAACCCATCAGTTGTTCTCACGTAGATGTTTCTTGAAATGTATAGTTGATAGATGTGTGAAATAAGTTTATTAGGAAGACCGATTTGGCACATTGTTGTTGCTAGTATGTTGCAGTACACATCGTCGTATGCACTTGTAATATCTAAAAACACTATACTAGTTGATTCCTTTTTTGAAATGCTTATTTGAATATCCGAAACTAAACTGCCTCAATTATCTTGAGTTGAGGATCCTTTTCTGAAGCCAAATTGTGAGTTTGGTAATAGTCTTCTGTTTTTTAGCCAATGTTCTATTCTGCTTTTTATTATTCGTTTATACCTTTTCAGCACGCAGCAAGCTAATTGGGATTATCATCAGGTTTGTTCATTACATAAATAAAATTATTTATTTTTGTAGTTTTTATATTACTCTGACAAAAAATATCCTTACTGATTTATTTACAACACTATGAAAATTTATTATTACAGGGATATATCTGCCACTAGTTTGCCTATAAATACATTTCAAAAGTAAAAATATAACTGCAAGAATATGCAAAACTAAGTTACGAAATTACAAACTAAGGTACAATAAGGTTAATTAAAAGCGCTTGTAAGGCAATTTGTCCGTAATTTAATTTTTGGATGGGTATTAAAGCAGTAAACAATTGAAGTTTCCAAGAAACTCATTAAAACTGTAACGTACAGTAACATCCAACAACGTTGCAGTGTTAGGCTGCTGATAATCTAAAAGTAATTAGTCATAGTGGTGCGTATAGCTAATATGTTTCAAATCTCTCTAGTTTTTCTTTGATGTTTGTGAATGTACCTACATAAACAAAAATGGAACAATTTATAGTAACCATAATCAGCTGCATGACATGTTAATTTTTGGCGAAGGTAGGCAAAACTCCTCTGGCTACGAGAAGTTTATTCAGTAAACGGTCTTGCAAGGAACATAACTATTATTCTGTGTTGTGAAAAGAGCTCTAAGAAAACCATTCACAATAAGTAGCTATGTTTAAGTGTACCCATTTGTAACCTGTTTGCTGTTATAATTTTGTTACCGTTGGTCAGATAAAAAAAATTGTTAAGTCAAATATGTTTTGTTTATAATACGGCAAAATTAAGGCACCCATATTCCGTACATTCAAACAAAAAATCACTACTATTGTGATATTATGAAAATATTTGAAAGGATGCATATATATTATATTTACATACAAGTTGATTAATATAACTTTAAACAAAAATATTCTATTTTTTTTACTGCACTAGTTACGTCATTTTTATTTGTTTCCTATAATTGTTTCTTTTGCCAAAATCTTATGAAAGTAAATTGATCATAAGTTAGATATTTTAAACTAATTGGTTGCTTGATTTGGTTAGTTGAGTACACATATCACATAAAAAAATTCTTATGATCACTAATTGTTTTTTACAGTTTCAAATAATATCAAAAGATAAAATCTAGGATAGAGTTTCATCTAACTTTTGTATATATGTTTTTAATTAATTTTTATAGTGACAGATACAGTAAAAATTAAATTTAAGGCATGTACACGCCAAAAATATTTTTATAGGTTGACCACTCGGCGTAAATAGAATTAATTTGGGAGCTTTCGCAATTCTCTGATTAGGTCAGTGTTCCCTATTGCGAATTGGATTCTTGCCAGACGATGTTTTGGTACATAATATCTCAAATAAAAATCGAGTTTAATCTACCAACATTCATGTGATGGCTATGCAAACTGCAATATTACTTAAATATCTTAATTTACGCATAACGACTGGCTACAAAATACGTGCGAAAATAATGCGAACTCTTTTTGAGTTCAAGCGTGGGCACTAAAATATTCCTATACATTCCAAAACAAAAAAAGTTATAACACCCAATTCAGAGATAGTCTGGTTGACACTTGATGACAGAGTGTGGGTTACATACATATTATATGCAATAAAATGTAGATGATGGATGAGTATCGCGAATAATTTATTAACATATAACGTTGAGGGTGGGTGTAACAAGATATTTAGAGAACAATAATTATAAAACACGTTTAAAATACACACACAGTTATCGTATAAAAGTAGAACTGTAAAATAATATTTTAGATCCATTTTGGATGTCCTCTTTCAATATGTTTATACAATGTACTGGTATCGTAGATATACATTTGACTGTTTCAATTGCCAGAACATGAAAAAATAAGATAAGTTCCTAATTTTGTTTCCTACAGACCCTCTCTACGGAGTTATGTGTCCTTGAATGACTTAAAGTACTCGATATAATTTAATAAACATTTAATGTGATGGGCACTAGTAAGGACATCTTAAAATAGTGTCCTTGAAACATATTTACTTTTTTAGTTTACCATGTGCGGGCTAAGCTTGACAACATAATGTCTACATTTTTACTTTGTATGATAAAGACTAAAATAATAAATCTGGGTAGCTTCAATCTTAGACTAAAAAAAAGTACTATTGTTTATTGTCCATAAAATTAACCGTTAAAGAGAAAAAGTTCGACCTATGTTCGCATGTTGAACCCTCTTACCACTACGTTCTTTTAAATTTTGTATATTTGAGATTAAACATCTTAAAATGAAACTTTCCTGTTGTTTGATTGATTCGTATTGTATCGCACTTTTTTAACGAGAAAAAAAAATAGAAATCATGGCCGTTTTTATTAGAAATAAAACATGAATTTGTTTATTATTATTTTTCTTCTGCATATGTTTAATATTTTCACTACCTTTTGAGATAGGTACGCCTGATTTACTTACAAGTATATAACTACGTACATATTACAAGTTAAAAAATAACTTGGTGGAATGTTTTTAAAAATACCACCACTGGCACAAATTGACTTGCAAATTATACCTCCTTTAAAAATAACCAACATTAAAAATACATCACTAACCTTAATCTTACCACCTACAAATATATTCAGCTGAATGTTTTTATTTACACGCTTCTTGATCAAGATCAAATTGTCAACCTATGATGATTAAATAACCGTATATTCGCATAAAAGAAAATATAATTACCGATTGCCAGGGTAGATACAGGTTTTCTTAATAAAATACTCTAATTCAAGTAGCGGTAGAAAATATAAAAAATAAAAGTGGTAGTGTTTCTATAGTAAAAAATGAGCAAACATAAAAATAAGTGCAACTCCAATTATAAATTAAACAAGGCGTATTTTTATTCCGAAATTGTTTACTCAACATTTTACGACCTACACATAAATTTTCTAGGGTAGTTAATTATAGGACTGCTTTATAGTATAAAACATGAATAAATAACGTAAATAAAGCATACATTATAACAATATTTTTAACATTTCATTAATATATATTATATATAATTTTGTAAAAAAGACAATGGAATTCTACTCTTAACAGGATATAACGGGAGTAGAGATGCGTTAATCAGAACGCATCAAAATGCTTGTGTATCAAATTCTTCTGAAACATGTCAAACAAAAGAGTATTTATTTTTTACTGGGGTTTAAACAAATACAGAAAAAGAAATATGTTATTAAAACGTATACTACAAAAATAAAGGAACAATTGACTGCTAAGCGTGAAATTATCATGTCTGTCTGTTTACTTTAATTAATGTTACATCCTATAAAAACATTTGTAAAGTAATTTGTAATACATGTTAATTTAATAGAATACATTTTTATTTAACATACCATTAAAACTATTACTTTTCAAATTAATTGAATATTTTTGCCAGACTGAAAATATATAGGTATCCCATTAAAATAACAAATATATACAGGGTAATTTGGAACTTATCTAAAAGAATTTGGAATGTACTCCTACAAATACAATTGTATAAAAAAAATTAAAAATAGCAGTTTGAAAATGATTTAAAAATACACTTCTGCACGCCGCTGGAAACTGGTCTACTGTAAAACTTGACAAGGTAAAGCATACAATCGGCGATCGGAAAAAAATCCCAAGAAAAGAAATAAGTAACCTTCTATAACACCTATTTTATACAGCAAATTAAACTGCTTTTGATGATATTGTTGTTATACCTGATGTTACAACAAAATTTTGAGCGGCCCATTACTTACGCAACAATTTAACTTTACTTTTAGATAAATTGCATGCATCATGAGATTTAGATGCATTGCTTCTAGCGACATCAAAAAGGTGTACCTTTTTTTAACTATATAGAAAAGGTAGGGGAAAAAAAATGTCCAGTCCAAAATGAGATACAGTGTAGCACAAAAAAGTCGTAGCGATTAAAAAGCGTCCAAACCATCGTTGGTGGCGCCCTCTAGCAGATACACGAAAATCGTCGACATATTCGAATTTCTAGTCCCAAGAAACCCCCCTATACAAATTTCATAAAATACGGTCGATGCGATAGAAAAATAATAAAGAAAAAGTGATTTATTTTTTCAACTTTCACACCCTGTAGCTCCGTTAGTATCAACTTTTGGATTAAGGTAAGTTGAGTTAATTCAGCTTATTTTTATCCAAACTATCTACATCTGAAGTTTGGCCCTTTCTTTACTGAACACCCTGTATAACTGATAAAGGATCATAAGGCTTGTGATAGTAAAATAAAGCCTGTGGCTTCAGTCAACAGGCCTTACTTAGAAATACCAGAATGAATACACAATTTACGTACTGCTATGTGTTTGTCTCTCACTTATATTTCTATACTTCAGTTTATGAGCACAAATGAAGATTTTATGCGGTATTTTGATTGTTTATTATTCAACAGGTCTTATTAACAGCAGGTACCTTACTCAGTTCCTTGCTGTACTTCTTAAAAATAAGAGATAATTTGCAAAATTAAAGGACATAGTTGAATTCCCTTGACACATTGATAAGTTTTAAATAAATAAAAGAATTGCAGGTCATCGACTCGAAGGGGACGCAGCAGAGTAGATAGTCACTATTCGTTAAATGGCCTTGTTTAATACTGAACATGACCTAATAAACGGTCAACAAAGAGGACAACTCAATTATTATTTATTACGTCGCGTGTATTTGCAGTTTTATTGATTGTTAAAAATAACATTGTTTAATACGTTTTATATACCGAACTCGTGCAAATATTGTAAATTTGTGCCAAACTCTTAAATACCAGAGCACGGTCGATATGCAAGGCAAATATCGAATATCAATGACATGTAATATTGGCAGCAATGATGGTTGTTTGTTACCCTGAAATCACGTGCATTTTTATTCTAAATTAAAGCTGTGCATCTATTGCGTGTAACCAATCAATTTTTAAGGATTAAGTACAAAGAATTTTTGGTTAGGTGTATTTTCGAACTGTTGTTTATGACATGAAACATCATGCATAACAAAAGACCAAATAGTTTTAATGAACCAAAGTCATAGCTTTTCAAGACACAGAGCTATGAAATTTAATAAAAATATCACATTTATTCAAATATCTACGAGAATATTTGCTGTAATAAGTGCAGTAGGTATAAAAAACTAATGTTAGTTAATATTAAGACAAAAATATATTGGATGGCTTTCATGACAATTAGTGGTGAGTATATGGGAAGTCTTTAAGAACTTCAGAAATCCGATACCACTGAGTATTATAGATATTCGATAAGTTCATTGAATATGCAATGATATTTCAAAGAAAAAATAAATGTTTCCTACCTCAAACAATTAAACTTTCTAAGCTAAAATTATGATAATTGCACTATACGGACAAATATTGATATTTATAAGACTGGTGCCAAAATTGTATAATTTAAGATATTAGTTTCTCTTACATTTTCATGTTTTAACCTCCTCTGCTATGGTCCAAAGTTTGTAACCTTATTTTAACACCCTGTAATATTCTTTTTGTGAAACGAATAATTTTAGAGACAAATACATATTTTTAATTTATTCAACAGTGTAAATTTAATGTGCTTATTCAATTTCTAAAACACTCTTCTAGAGTTCTTTAATGACAATGCTCTTCTCTTCCCACCCTGAAATAGCATTAGAAATCACCCTCTTCAAGTTACACTATAGTTACGTTTACTTTTTACAAGTTTATACAATTCTAACTAAAACCAAGCGATATGTTATATGTAATACCTTTCAAAATTTAAGTTAATGCAAAGTTTGTAACAATAAACTTATATCGAAAAATAGTTTTTGTAAGGAATTTTCCTCTCGATGTATTATTTCAATGAAAACACTTTATTAATGGAATTGGCAGCAAAATCGGAGTGGTTACGTAAATCCTCTGTAAATAAATATCGGTGTTCGTAAATGTGACTCCCTTTTTAAATTATTTTAACTATTTATTAACTAACCTACATTAAATTAATAGTATATTATTTAACGAGCATATGGTGATGGTTGTAATTCATGAAGCTGTACGTTATAACACAAGCCGGAAGTTTCCAATGCGGTAATTTTGAAATCATACAATTCTTAGGTACTTATTTTTGCACAAAACGATCATATGGAATATGTTACCTAAAACATGTTACATGTGTACAACAACTGTTACATGTTACCTAAAAACTTCAATCAAATCTTTTGTAAAATAAATAGAAAACGACCCTACTATCCAAAGGACACTCACAATATTTGTTTAGTTATAAAAACAAAAATTAGGTTGCGTTAATTTTGCACTTATATACGTACTGCCATAAGTATAAACTGAATGACAACTGCATTTGTCTTTTTAGAATTATTAATTTCATGGAACCTTATTTTTTTCGCTAACAAAATTTTCTAATAAAATTTTCACAACAGAATGGTTTGTGTGAAATTTGATGTATGTTTGCGGTTATACCCATAAACATGAGTAAATGATAGCAGTATAGGTATATCTATAGGGTGTCCAGGAAAATTTGGGTGCAGATAGAACATGTAAAAATAAGATGACAAGTTCCTATCAATTTTTTTCCTACATGCCCTCGCCACGGAGATATGTGTCCCTGAAGGACGCCGCTGGAAATCGGTTTTTCTTGAATTAAGTACCCAATATAATTTAATAAAAATTTAATGCGATGGACACTATTAAGTACAATCGTTTGCAATAATAATGACACTCTCTTAAAACAGTTTTTGAAGTTCTGAATAGAAATTTCATTAAATCTCTCTTGGTAAGTGAAACAACTAATAACAAATGTTAAAAATATAAAGCAGATTTCAATATGAATACGTCAGAAGTTCAAAATAAATCGCAAAATTCATTTTAGTGAGTGTCATTAATATTGCAAACGATAGTAGCTCTTAAAATAGTGTCCTTAAAACATATTTAGCATTTTTAGTTTATCAGGGGCGGGTTAAGCTTTACAACTTCATGCCTAAAAATTTTTTACATCCTGTATGGTCAATATTTTAAAATTACAAATTTGAGTAGCTTCAATGTTAGACTAATAAAGGTACGAATTCAGGTTTTATTTTTAATAAAAAGGGCCATGATTTCTATTTTTTCTCTCGACAACAAAGTTCGATATGAAAGTCATTCAAACAGGAAAGTTTTATTTTAAGATGTTTACTCCGAAAAAAATAAAAAAAAAAATAAATAAAAATGCAGTGGAATATAGTGGTTACTATAAATAACTCAAAATTTTGAGAAGGATAACGATCATAGTAAATTATAAAAATGATTTGCTAACGAAAATAATTCTGTTATTTGTTGTTGTTGAAAATAATTATATTCATGTTTAAATTTGACAAAATTAACAGTTTCAGATAATTTTGACATTTTATGAGGAGCCATGTCATCAGCCCTTCAGCCCAATAACTCAAGATCTTTAAGACAGGAATAAAGCATAGGCAACATTGTAATAAAGACAAATTTGATACACCCTGTATTTCAATGGAATCATTGTACTTGATATACTAAATATAAAATAACATTTTACCTACTGTGCAAACAGGCGCAAACTCATTATAATAACCGTAAAATTTGTCGAAAAACGATTTGATAAGGAGAAGCATTTAAATGCATGGCAATTACAAATTTAAAAAACGTTAATAGATACATGAAAAATGTGTTCAATTTGGTACCAAACATGGTGGGTAACCGAATTGGGAGTATCTCAAATTCACTAACAGATTACGTCAACCCTTCAGGAAAACAAGGTTACCCTTCAGAAACAGAATAATAAGAGAATTTGAGAAACAGCTATCACCAACATTAGTAACTAATTAGTGTTATTTGTAATATTTACATTGTTTTCTTGCAACTGACAAGTTCCAATTTTAATTTAAGATTATGCAGCTGAATCATCAAACAATATTAATGTTTAATATACAAAAATATAACATTGCAATTATTAAAAGGAAATATATTTATAATATTTAATATTAAATTATTTAGAAGAATAGGCACTTTTAGATATCTAGGATCAAGGTTATGTATTTGGTCTCCTATTGTTTAATTCTTATATAATAAAAATTGGTAATTTTTCCGCTACAAGGGCTTTTTCCGCGGGAGACATCCTCGAAGTATAGCCTCTGTTTAGACAAAGATCGATTAATGTCAGATGAAACTTCAGTGGCAAAGTCAAAACGATTTTTGCTATTAGGCATCTTTTCCGGGCCGTTTCAGGTTCATTTCTTTTGTCGTCTAAGGCCTATTTTGGCCTATTAGGAACAGTTTTATGGCAGAAGAATTTAATTTAAAAGTTCAAATATTATTGTTTACGTCTGTGATGACACTGACATTCAAATATGTCAATGTAGAACGAATTTTCTGGGAGAATTCGTGGCTGCAGAGCTAACACTTTACTTTGATTTGTTTGTGACACTAATACGGACCTCTTATAATAGTGTCCTTGAAACATATTTAGCTTTTTTAGTTTACCATGTGCGGGCTAAGCTTTACAACTTAATGTCTACATGTTTACTCTGTATGATAAAAACTAAAATAATGAATCTGGGTAGCTTCAACCTTAGACTAAAAAAGATTATTGTCGATAAAATGAACCGTTTACGAGAAAAATAAGAATAAACAAATTCGTTTTATTTTTAACAAAATGGGCCATGATTTCTATTTCTTTTTCTCAACAACTAAGTCCTTTCGTATCGCACTTTGTCATTCAAACAACAGGAAAGTTTTATTTTAATATGTTTAATCCGAAAAATACAAATTTAAAAAAAAAACGCAGTGGTGTCCCGGCAGGAGACACCTTAACGAAATTATTGAAATACATAAGTGGCAACATAGGTCTACCTTTTTCTCGTAAACCGTTCATTTTATCAACAATAAGCAAGAGTGCCTTTTTTTAGTCTAAGATTAAAGGTACCTATATTTACTGTTTTAAAGTCGTTATCATACAAGGTGTTAAAAATTTAGGCATTAAGTTGTAAAACTTAGCCCGCCCCTGGTAAACTAAAAAAGCTAAATATGTTTCAAGGACATTATTTCAAGAGTGTCCATCACATTCAACTTTTATTAAATTACATTACGTATTTTAAAAGTTAACTTGTCATATTATTTTATTATGTTTTATCTGCACCTGAGAGCCTTCACACATTTTCCCGGACTATACTAATAGTGGAAATCATTTAAAATGTCCGCCCTGTATATTTTATTAAAATATCAAAATAATTATTATGTTAATTTTGACAGATTATTTTATTTTAAGCATTTAGATATTCATTCAAGCTGTCAACAGTTACACAATAGTAGCATTATAATGATTTTAATGAGCACTACACGACTCATGAATTGTTTAAAAACATGAATGTTTATTTATAGGATTAACAAAAATAATATATCCTTTAATATAGTTTTCCCGCAATGAAGGTCAAGCAAAATAACACATTTTTGTAACAAGAGCAATTAAATAATTACGTATATATTCTTATGATAATGATAGACGTGATTATTTGTCCTGGAATTACGCATATTGAAGTTATAACTCGGACACAGTGGCAAATTTTTGTGAATTTATCAGTTGTTAACAGATTCACTATGACACTATTTTAAGTCCAGTTATCGGCCGTGTTGAATTGTCTACCCTATCTATCATAGGCGTAGCCTAATTTGTTTGTTCTTTAGTTTTATTGGGTTTTTGCCACACTTCTGAAAGAATAAAGATTAATTAAATAAGCTCTTGCGCCAGACGGATCAGTCAAGGGTTATTCTTGAAACTAAGTTTGCCTAACCAAAAAATCTGAACACTGAAAAAAGCAGATAAGTAAAAAATAAAAAAATCACATCACTGTCGCGCACTTTCGTATTATTGACGTTTCGAATATAAATGACATTGAAATAATACTTATTTACTTTGTTGTGTGGAGCAATTATGTATTGTGCAATTACTGGTCAGTCTGATAATTATTTAAAACGAAATTTTCATGTCATATCTAAGTACATATCACTTTATAAATAATAAGGGCCATTGTTGATTATCGTTCAAAATATCACCAAAACCCTTGAGAATAGGAAGCTTGAATGATCTAATTCTGATTTACTATGGTTGTCAGACTGTTATATCGTGACCTTGAATCGTGGAATCTTTGCCTTGATCTTGTTATTTTAATCTCAGGCTAGGTGGGTCAATCTGCATGATGCACCAGTTGCAGATGCTACTATGGAACGTTCCAGAAGATTATCGATTTGTGAATAGTCCCGATCTTGCCACAAACATGAAACTTAACCCGAGAACAAGGGCAAGTCAAAGATTGTCAAAACCTCTCTTCAATCGTCAAGTCAAATCAAATCTTTGACTTGCTTCCTTAGAAATGCATTTTAAGTATAAGACTTTTAGGACTAGGCCAGTATCAGACTAGCGCTCTTCAATCAGTGTTATTATATATCAAGTTATTATATTATTTGAGGAGAGTTTAAATAGTAAAAGTGAATAAACAAAACATCAGTAATTTTATTTTTGATATTACTTTTGCTCTACGTATTTTATTTTTCGAGATTTCAGTACCTAAAAAACACCACAAATTTGATCATTTTACGGCGAGAAATACGGCGACCTTAATGCACCTCGACGTTTTGGATAAGTAAAATTATACAGAGGTAACTTGATTTAACTCCATTAATTTTACTAAGAAATAATTTGACAATACAAGCAAATATTATTACAGTTAAAATAGGCAGTTATGAATTTAATAAGCACCTATGGTTTACCTCCAAACAAAATTATTCAGAGGATTCAGAAATTACCATCACAATTAATACTACCAAACCCTCTATTTCAGAAACAGCTTTTGTGACAGGAAATTCCACAGACTGACAGGCCACGAAATCTGATATGAAAACAATCTACAACTCATATTTTATTATGATGATGTTCACCACAACTGCGATGTAAAAATATATTATCATACTCACATCAGTTTGGAATTTTAATATTTTAATATTAAGAACGTTACATAGGAAAATACCATTATTGACAAAGAAACCCATAATAATTACACTTCAACAACCTTCTTGGTCATATCTCCATTACTAGGAGAGATCCACCCATCAAATCTCGTCACGATAATCGCGATTTATTCAACTGTGTAAAAAAAAACAATACAACAAAAGTTGAATTATTCAGAGCTTTGAAATGTCAAATTTGTTAAATTTTACACAAAATTGTGGCACTTCTAGAAAATCCATACAACATTTATACCTTATGGTTTTTATCCTTCAAAAATAAAAGTAAACCTACGTATTTATAAGCTAAACTTTTCCATCTTATTGCCTAATACATACGTCAAACATATGTAAAATTCTGCAATAGTTTACAGCTTACATTTAACAGTGACCGAAAAAACCGGAACGAAAACGGCAAATCCCGTGAGATCCGATGTAATTACAGCGTTATTTTCATGATGATAATTGATCATCATACAAATGCTGAAAGCAAGACATTCAGACCCTCTGCATACAAATGCACCAATCCAAATTGATCACCGATCGCCTATTTTTCATAAAAGTATTTCATTACAGCCGCAAAAATATAATAGCAACTAATTTTAAATTAATTAAAATTATTACAAATTCGTTACAGTACATTTATATATTTCCTTTAAGTTATGGTATAGGCAACCAGTTTATCAGAGCTGTAAAGTATGCTGTATCTGGCAGTGTATTAAAATGCCATGTAAATGATGAGTACCATAAAAATTTAATGCATACTTGAAATAGTAGTTGAGCCTAAAGTTAATTTTTAAGTTAAAATTAATTGCAATGCAAGAATTTCATGTTTGAATAAAGTAAAATAAACGTTAATTTAATAAAGGATCAATACAGTAAGCAATGATCAACTACTACTCGAAATGAATATTGAAGAAATTGTGAAACATTTAAATTTTAAATATTTATTACTATTTAGCTAACATTTATTCTAATTATCAAAATTATTTTAATGCAATAACAATTAATCATTATTTTTAAATATACTTATTAGTATTATTAAAATATTATTTACATTAAATAAATATGTAGGTGTTTTTGTGTAATTACAAAAATGTGAAAAGCCTAATCTTTAACATTTATTTGTGTTGAATTAAAAAATGATATTAGATTTTGTTTTTCCTGCGGAGCAGTTAAATCACTTTCATGCCATACATTATTAATAAAATGGCTTTATAAAGTGACTTGGAATTTGAGTAAATAATTTTTATACTTTTAAACCCATCTAATTTGGTTGCAATGGAAAAATATTTTCGGAAAATATCGACCAAAAATTCAATACTTTGGATCTCATTGAAACAATTTTTGATTTGATGACAAAATAAACAAAACCTATACAAGTTACATTGTGTAATTATTGCCTTAATCTCAACTCCACTAATAACGAAAACACACTCTTTAATACATTGTCCGAAAATGTGGTCAATTCTGCATATTTTTGGGAAAAAATAGTTCTAAATATTTCGTATACCATATCGCAAATTTTGTATTTTATGATCAAGTAATAAAAATGCTGCATCTTAATTTAAAATGTAAGAAGCTACATTGAATCAAGGCAGAATTATAAAAACAGATGAGGTTTTCGATATACTTTATACTTATCTGGGTGACATTTTATACCAATTTGTCTACAAAGTAATTTTATGGGCGATCAAGCACATTATTAATAGACTGTGTTGCATGTTGCAGTACAGAAACTCCTACGTGATAGGTTTCCTTTAATTTTTACGTCCCATTTTTAATGGCTTCATTAAAACGATGACGCAGTACAACAAAAGTAATAACTTGAAGTTACTGCCAGTTTTATTGGAGTTTTCAGTATAACATTTCATTACTGGCGCACGCAGAGGGTCTTGAATTAAGCAACAAAATTAAATTCAAAGCCTCTGGATCTAAAGGAGACCATAAATTTGCATAAGGTATCTAGATAAGAATGGCGCGAGTTAGATAATTATAAAATAATAGGCTTTTTATTTCCGTCAGTTCCGAACAATTAATCCCTTATCTAACCAATAAAGGTAAAAACAAATCCATCTATAATACTGAAATTAATTTGCTAATATCCAACTGTTGCCTTTCATATTGGAAATATAAAAGCGTTATCTGATTAAGCAAATTTCACACACGATATCTTTATCCAGCTAGTAAACAGATGGTAAAAATTTTGTGTTAATTACAGGAACTGCCAAATATTCCATCACTAATATAAACACTATCAGTCGCACTAAGATACGTTTTCATTAATGATTATCCTAAAATGTAGTGTACTACTAAACAACTATTACAGTCGGCACTTTCATGGATAAAACAAAAATTAAACGCAGGTATAGCAATGATATATTTTCATTGCTATACTTGTGTCTATAAAACTGTATGAAGCCGACACCACATATGCAACATTTGCCGAATTTGGAGTGCCCAATATTAAGAGATCTATCTGCAAAACTATTACATAGTTATTTAATAAATAGGTTGGTTCATATAAGCAACTATTTGTCCAGGAACGAATAAGAAAGTCGACGGGCAACAAATTATTTTTCCGATATTACTGAAGTTACTAAATTCAAATTGCACAAATTGCGAGTAGGATATATTAAATTTGATCATAGGGCAGCTGTTAATTACAGAGCGCACCACATACTCCTTTTTTTCCTGTCTTTAAAACGTTATCACTTTTTGCTTTTGAGCATATCTGTGCTATTTTTACGTAAAAAAGATATGCATACGTTGCAAGTGATGCTACCATGGGTGCCCGCAAAAAAAATTATCAGTGGGGGCCGTAATGGAAAACGTGGATATGTGTTTGTCATGAACAATACTTTGATAGATAAAATATTTAGCGGCAACGTAAATTATCGCGTTTTATAATGTGAATATTTTAATACCTGGAAATATCTGTCAAAATGGAAAAAATGTTAAATTCAGGGGGAGGGGATCCGGCTTACACTGCCCCCCCCCCTCAGCGGGCGCCCGTGGACACTAGGGATAGCCACTGTAGAATTAAGGCTTACGGTGAGCGCTCGATCCAGGATATAGTTTTCGCTCAGTAACTCCTCAACGAAAAATGATAAAAATATGCGGTTTTTTTAATAGACTACAAATACTATTTTACGTCGGCGCTGTGTTTTGAAATTTTGAAAATATGCAAAATTCATTTAAAAAAATTTATTTTACACTTTTTCAAAATTTCAAAACACAGCGCCGACGTAAAATAATATTTGAAGTCTATTAAGAAAAACGCATATTTTTATCATTATCCGTTAAGGAGTTACTGAGCGAAAACTATGGGTTTGTTCCAACACAGCAAGAATCGATTCCGAATCGTCCAGAAGTAGTCAGTCAGTTTAGTTGTTAATGTACTTTCGGCGAATGCGACGTAAGACGGTGTTGGCCAAACATTTCTCACGGTACTGAACCGTTCTCGACGGTTGTTGGAACAGATGTTATATATCGTTTGATAAAGCGCTCACCGTAAGCCTTAAAGTCATTTGGTACAAGTATATACATATGTGCCTATTTACATATTTTAAAGGTAGGCGTTGACAAAAATATTGAACAATGTTTCCAAATTAAATATTATGTAACAGTAAAAGTTACTGTTGCAATTTGTCTGTTGTTTAAAAGTTAAGTAAAAATAAGCTAGAATACAAAGACAAATTTTATAATTTTGTGTGAACGCGAATGCAAAAAGAAATCTTCAATGGGCACGGAACAATCTTGATTTAAAAGCAAAGTATCTTAACTACAACAAAGAAACTGACAAATCAGTAAGTTAAACACTTATTAAGTGTAAAAACGATTATCTTTTTGTCAAAATCTACCTTAAAAAAGTATACATACATCCTAACACATAAATTCATTGCGTTGAAAACTTTAAGTAAATATTTCGAAAATGGTAACTCATGGCGCCATTTGGCATACTTTATTCGCGCAAAAAAAGGATAGAATATAAAAATAACGCATATTAAACAAAAAAAAACAGACATAAGCAGACAGTAAACCAAGTAGTCAAAAAATTCTAACGTTTTAGAGATATGCAAAAAGCCTTACTTGCCGTCTTCTATAAGTAACAGCAAATCTATGATTAGATTTGTATTAATAGCCTCCAAAAACTTACAATTCCGAATATTTTTACGAATACGTATTTGGAAAGGCTCTTTAAAAATATCGAAAACAAAATGTTAACTGTGACACCTTCTATCACAAAACATCTCTACTTGTTTTGTGCCTTCTATCTCTTTAATTGTCAATTTTAGGACAAAGTAAAGTTTGACTTAATCAATCACAGCTTCGTTTTTTCGTAAGGAATTATTTGTATTACTTATAAAACATTTTGTATATTGATTGCGCTAAAAAATGTTTTTACACAAGGAATATGTAGATGGAGTAAAATTCGCAAAATGAAAAGCATTAATTATCTTTCATTTATGTATTGAGATATAATGGGAAACGTTCGTATCAATAAATATTCGTTATTAGACGTGTATAGCATATGTAGCGCCGGCTTGTGTTTCTTATGAAGAAGACATTTTTTCCGATTTTACAATCAGAGGCAGTATTCCTGTTGAACATTATTGTAGATTTAATTATCCGTTTACCACGGTGAATGAACGAAATTAATATTGATTTTTTTCTAGTTGTCGATAACACTTCACGGTCCAGAGACTTCAAATAAATTTTGTCATGCACAAAATGAATCTAATCCTTACCTGATGACGTAATTGACGCACACAACGCTCTGGGGCTTCTGCATCTTATCGTAAATTAATGTTGCTTGTGTAACTACCCAAACATATCCACCGGTTTTGGCCAGGAAGCGGTAGCGGTTGGTTTCACATTGACCCTTGGCGAACACTGAAAAAAAAAACAAAAATCAAGTAACAAAAAAAAAATGATTTAAATCTGATTGCCAAAAAACTATGCGACAACATAGGTAAATCCAGCTTACCCAATTAAAGGTCTTCAATTCCACTAGGAAATTTGAAAATTATTTGTTAATAATAAATGGGAAATACGTTTGTATTATCCTTCACAGATACTAAATTTAACAAAAAATTATAACATTTTTGTATTAATTTCATAAATATAAATGTGAAAACAAAATTGATTTAGCCAAATCACAGGAAAGTTTTTTAAAAAGATGGAATTTACTAATTTGCAGTAAATATAACATTGTAGTATGCAAAAGGGATATTCAGTAGCTTCTTACGGAACAGACGTATGCAAAATGAATTTAAGATAATTCCAATTTAAAAGAACTACAAATCACAATTAAAAATTGCTTATCGACCTTGTTTCTTTTAACATCAATTTAGGGATTGGGTTTGATAGTGATACAGAAATGCCAGAGAAAACAAGAACGGGACAGTTGGTATATTACCAAATCCGCACCTAAAAAACGGTATTGCTGAGAAATATGTGTATCATTTACCAATATATAACAATTTATCCCTAGATAGGTTAAGGCTCTGCACGTGCGTCTAGTAAAAGCTATCAATATTTTAGTTAGTACAAATACACTCCATTTCAAAGACAAGCAGGCAAATCCATACACCATTTACTAGTGAATCCTACTGGCAAAATGGTACCGGATGAAGGATGGATGAAAATATAGCTCTAAAATTAATAGCGGAATGAAATGACACAAAAGTTATATGTTAGGAATGGAATGTATCCCCAATAGATATGAAGTTTACAATTCGAAGAGAAAACTCTTACTGAACGACAAATGAGCTTAATTATTTATAACATAACTAATATAATATCGTGTCATATAGAGCAATTTTCGAAATGCCGCCCATTATTATTATTTTTAAATAACCCTCAATTTTGATTTAATAACTTACTTTAACTTCTTGTCAACTCCATCCGTGGACACACTGTATATGTATAACTTTTATAAATTTTCAAAATAAGCACGACACTGGTGGTGAGATTAAAATTTATTTTCGACCAAAAATGCTTCATTATAAGATACCTGTTTTAATGAAACGGATTTCGAAAAAAATTAAATAAACCTATCACAAAAAAAAAAACAACATATTTCAAATACATGATAGGTACTTTAGACTACATCTTTAAGTTTTATCTTAAAATTGCATAAGGAATTAATTTCTTCAATATTTTACATTACTTCGGAAACACCTTGTACGTACCTTGTAGATATATTTTTTAAGAAATATTGTTATAATTAATTAGGCACAAAATCCAGCTTAGAAATTTTTAGAGGTTACAACAATGATATTTATTAAATTGGTACACAATCGTTATAAAACTGTTCCACATTTATCATTAGTACATACGCTCTTAATATTTTCGTTGGATTTCCGAGAAAAGTTTTAAATGTCAGACGAACGAATTGCTCCTGAATTTTATTAGGGTTCAGTAAACTACTTCGCAAAATACAACATATAAAATTGGGTCCTGTGAAGTAAACAACTTCGTCCTGTAAACAACTTTTTCAAAACGTATTTTTAGCCAACATGACATTTATATAACTTGGAAATTAAGTCTTCGATGTCGGATATAATCCATAAAAAATAATAGATCAGCAGCCGAAAAAGTAAAACGGACAGTATAAGGATTTAATGAAGAGAAATATGTGCAATTTGTAGGCGATCCATCATTTATCTCCGAAGTTGTCTGCTTTGGAATATCTCGACTTCATAAAACTGAAAAATTGTCCGGATCAACTTAAACGTCTAACTTGGAAGACGTTAACCCCAGGCGGCTTCATATTTCTCTCTGGAAATCCAAATGAACATTCACAAGACATACATAAAATCTTTTTCCCTGTACTATGCATATTTCGTAAAATAAATGACCCAGTTGTAACAGAGGCTACTACAATTCTTGTTAGGATAACAAGAATTGCTCCGGTCTGTGGTGGACCAGGTGTTCCATTTTTTTTCGGGATTGTACCATTTTTCAAAAGCTTGTCCCGCGTCCCGGACATGGTACTAACGGAACGCATATTGTCCTGTAATTGAACTATGACATGATTCTGCAACCACGCCACAGTCACTGCTGCATGCGTAAGCTTAGGTAGTGGATAATGGGAATATGATTAAAGCATAGAAATCATAAAATATATAGAACGCCAAAAGAGATACCGAAAATAGTCAACATATGGAGAAAACGTGAGTAATATTGAAGTAACTTAGCTTTTATGAGTTGGTAGCACTAACGGGGTAGCTTCAGACTAATGGGCGAAAATTTCAAAATATGAAAATTTTACGTCCAATTGGTAGAAACATATGGTCCAATTACACACATTCCGTTTTGGTTTCAATTGTATTCTGGGATTAAAATGTAGTACAACCAACATCTTACATTAAGTTTTCCCTAGATGGCTGTTTTATAAGTTCCTCCATAGTCTGACTATTTTTGAGTGCCTAATATAAAGGCTTCTGGCGTTCTATATATTTTACGTTTTCTATGAAATAAAGTCATCTTATTACTATTTTTCGACTGTTTAAGTATTCATTTATCAGCAATAAATAATAATAATAAGGGTGAATTATTAGTAAAAGTCAACTTTAATCTATCATGTAGAGAATTCCACAGCAAAATTAAGAATGATCAAAAGCTTCTCAAAATTGTACAGCCTGCAAATAAATATATTTTTATTGCGGTTGTGTTTTTATGTACACAAACTGTATTTTATAAGAAAATACATATGTTTATTTGTTTCGTTAATATTACGTAATGTAATAATGATATACGCCAGCTGTTATTTATTTATTTATTTTTTAAATATATATTTCTATTTATTTAGATTTTTCACATGTGTCCCTATTTTATTTAGTTTGTCCCGTTTTTACCGTTGTTTAGCAGCAGTCCCGTTTTAACATTAAGGGCGCCGTATTCTTGAAATAATGTTTTTTACAAATACAAGCAGATAATTTTAGACATTTAAGAACTGAATAATATAAAGTTTAGCAAATAACAGGAATGTTATCTCATGCCATCTGCGAATATTCAAAGGTAGCGAAGTAAAACGAATATAACGGCTGAAAGCGATCTAACCAATAAATTTTTAGGTACAGATTAGAAGATACTTCACTAAACGATTACAATTTCAGTCACATATGACATTTAAAATCATTGGAAGATTCTTCACTAGACGATAATGAGACTAGCCTGGTCCACGGTGCGCCTAGACCGCGACAGTATAGTGGCGACAAAGATACAGGATGCCGTCCACATGATCGTGTTGAATTTACGTGAAGAGATTTGCGACGAGGTTCTGTTACAAGTGTGTACGCGACTTAATAAATATAATCTATAAAACGTATCGTTTTGCAGTTATAGACATTAAAAGATGCAACTACAAAAGCAACAAAGGAAATTCATATATCACCAAAAGTGTTGTCAAAGAACTAACGACAACCTCTAAAAATAATTAGTTTGTTCCTAAAGCAATTTAGAATGATTTGAACTGTCAGAGACTCCCGTCTGAATATTTCCAACAGTTTCAAATCGTATTCAACTGCTGCAGGAATAAACCTAATAGAGGCATTGTTATTATTAACCATTTTGCGATAAAAATGTTATAAAATTGTGCTCAATAAAATGTCTATATAAGCATAAAAAATAAAGTCGATAGAATGAATTGCTTTATCGTAGTGAAACTGTAAATAATAAAAGAAAAAAAATATATGACATAAGACCGAAAGTCACGCAATTTTAATAACTAAAATATAAAGCAAGAGTCTGCTTTCAGTTGTTCAACCCTATCCTATACCATAAGTTGAATTCTGATGTACCTTTGTTTTAATTTTAATAATATAAATTTTAACTTGCGAGGCACAAAATGGCAATTGTGAACCCGTTAATCAGTCACCTATTATATTTAGCATCGTAATTTTAATAAAAGAAAAAGAGAAATTCATATATTTTTTTAATAAATAATACGGTACTATATCCAGACAAAGGAAAGTTCTTATCATATTTCTTAAGAGGGTTCCAAGCCACGAAAACTTCTCATTTTCCAGTCGTAAAACGGTAGTAAAACTTCGCTTCGTAGCAACGGATTATATGGCCCTGATTTTTTTCTGGATGTCCAACGAGCGCTCCCGGAGAAAGTTCAACGGACGTTCTACGGGAAGAAAGCTAAGGAAGTATAATGAAAATTTAGTGTGCCCGACATGGAACGAATCCGTAACAAACTACGCAGTTCCTATTCTAGAAATTGGAACGGGGTGAGTTTATTTTTGGAATCAAATGGATAACTGTTAATCATAAAAAACAAAACGTTGCGTTTGAAATGTTTACTCAAGTTTAAATCATTCTTCAACGACACTGATATAGGATCAGATCATGTCAAGATAATTTGTATGATTCTATGGTGATCAAAAATGGGTAAAATATGTATTCTCGAAGTTCACGAACCACTAAATGCCGCTGTAAAATTCAAGATGTCAGATGTAAGGGTGAACAACAATTTGTTTACAATTGCCACTGAAGATTATAAAGCTTCTTTTAATTACCAGGGAGGCTGTGTTTTATGGTGTAATTCTTTGTATTTTTTAGGTGAATGTATTTTAGGTAAACTGTATGGGGGATCGTGTGCAACTTCGAAAATAGAGTGAGGCACATAATTTTGTCTGGGGTAGATCGCTAGAATGTTGTAAACAGTCTGTGTTTACAGCGTCTGTTTTAGTTCAGCCACCCCTTAAAAATATTCATTTTATTAAATGAAGAAAATTGGCAGTATAATGCATAATACAGATACACATACCTAGATATAATTACCTGGCATAAAATCCTCAATAAGAAAATGTTTGTTATATGCTTTCATGTGTTTTGTTCTTATAACTAAATATTGTACGATCTCAATAAAGTTTGAAAAATTACTAAAAATACAGAAAATGTTTACTACACCTACACAGACAAAACAGATTTATTGGATTGTTGTTCACCCTCACACCTGACTTATTACAAATTGTATTATACCGATTCTGCATTTTCTTGATTTAAAATAAAATTATACTATTTTCAAACTGTTCTGATAGTGAGAAATGAAATTTTTTTACAAGAATTGCCATCCCATATGAAAAGCATTTTACGAATGACAAGCAAAACTTAGTAGGTGTATTAAAAAGAATCTAAATTCCTAACTTATAACAACAAATTTCTACAATCGAGTGATTTTTTATTATTTTGGAATATTTATTTATCTGCCAACTTAACTCAACTAAACACTAAAAAATAAATTAATTCAAAACAGAAAAGTTCATTTGAATTATTTACTACTATTTAGATAGTTATATTTTTGTTCTATATTTATGTATCTTAATAATTTTAGTTTATACCACATACTATTAACATCTACTTATTTTTCTGGAGACTAGTATTATTTGTTTCTGCAGTAAGAGTCGCTACTCACAAAATAGTAATCTGAAAGATTATATTCAGCAATATTTTCTCTCATCGAATTCTTCTCAATTATTGATAGAACTTTCAGCGTCTTCAGTTATATTTCTTTATTTAGTATAATGTATGTACCACCAGAAATTAAAAGAGTAGTATCACTGTAAATGCCAATAGCTAAGAGCACTAAAATGTTGAGAGTGAGAGGAGGAACCACAACTGAGGAGCGGTTGCCCTAGGTGTTCTAAAAGCGGGTCCCCTCCGCAAACGGATCCCTAGAAAAACTAGGGCAAGTTAAGGATTCCCAGCTAAGGTAAATTAGTGCACATACATTGCACGACTGACGATCAGTTGTTTAGGCTACGGCTTAAAACCATAGCCGATTAAATAATATTATTGCAAATTTATTATTTTTCGGACTATAAACCCATTTAACACAATTAGTCGTTGGAACGTAGCTACGACTATTGAAGGTACTTTAAAGTATTTTGCTACTAGCCATGGACACGTAGTAAAAACGTTCCCATTATGTGCCTACGACGAAACTGGGAAATACGGCCACGTTCCAGCGACGTTGTGGTTTCGTGGGGATAACGTCGCGGCGTGTAAACCGCCCAACTTAAGGAACTTCAACACTCTCCCACCACTCTTTATTATGTTGTTTGCTTTATTTGGCAGCTAATATTGTTATCATGTTACATATTACATGTCTTTCTATATACCCATCTCCGTTTTCTTAACTCTGTATTAAGTAGGTATTAGGTAGATATTTATAAGTGCAGTACGTCTTTAAAATGTATATGTTTTAATAGAAACGTTTCCTAGATGGTAAAAGCTATTTTTTATTATTCGTTGGAAATAACAATAATTTGTATGCAACACTTTATTAAATTTGATGCAGAAATAATGATAAAAGCTTTATTTGTGAAGTTAAGGTTAATATTTCGTAATAATGGCGACCTAAGTTGCATATCAAAATGGCGGATTTTGCAAATCTTACTTTGGAGTCGATTACTGTAAGAAACGGAACTTGTTTAGTGATACATATAGTTGCTACTTTAGCACCCGTAACGGAAACTGTCAATATGTAACTTTCAAGTAATATTTACTACAAAATATCAGCCGTTCGATATTTTAAAGTAGCTGTAAAGTTCTGACTACTACACATTGATTTATTCACACATCTACTTCTTAGTAACATTTTTTCTGTTGTTCATTATGAATGCAGTACGTCTGACATTTACATTGAGCACATTCGTTGAATATTTATAGATAGTTGTAGTTTAGTATAAGTATAGTTTTATATGGGATTTTGATGTCCATACTTAGCACTAGGTTAATAGTAGTAAACAATATATATATTCACAAAGATCGAAAGTATACTACTACTACATGCGTGACATGATACAATAAATAGACTTTAAATAATGACGAACAGAGTGACGGTTTTCAATTTTGGGAAACTATATGGTGAATTTAAGAGGTACTACGTACTCTGTAGTTATGCTTGGTGAAGCTTAATGGTTGTTATAAAAGTATCGATAACGTTGTTTGGGCTAATAAATATTACAAGTTCCATGACTTTAAATAAATAATTAAGGTTCTCTGAACGTTACGGCAACTATCAAAATTACTTGCAAAGTGATTGCAACAAGTCATATTTTTCCGTTACCGTTTTCAAATTCTGAAAGTCCCACTAGTAACTAAGTCGTCTCCAAAGCCAGGAAAGCTACTTAGAAGTCAGATAACTATGAGATAACCAGTAATAGTAACTATAGCTTTGTTATACCAAGTTATTGGGAAAGTAGCAAATTTGGTGGCGTTTACGTATTAATTAGTCTTTGAAGGTTCCAGTCTCAGTTAGTGCTACTTTGGCGCTAGACTTTTAATTAGAAATATGTTTTAGGGAGCAGTGCATTTCACTCTGTATTTTTGGCTTTATTGTCATAGAAGCCTTATTTCATAAAATTACATTTCCTACCTTTGCAACCCGTTATGTAACACTAACTTATTTATGGTTCTTACAGCAGTAGCAATACAGTCCAATAAACTAAATAAAACGTCAAAATTGACAATTGCAATCAGTGTGTATCCTATAACGTTCACCATTGTAACACAAAGAGCAAACTTGGGGGTTCTCCACACATAAACAGAGAATGTAATTCTAGAGTGAGACACTTTTATATCATCGGATTAAATGGGATATACAGTTTCCGCCCCGAGAAGCCATTGACTCTTTACTGGCAGATCTTTATTTCACACATAAAATCCAAGACTATTCAATGCCTGCAGATATAATGTAATAAAATAAAGAAAGCAGTCTTCATAAACCTTTTATAAGTGGAGACAGTATATATAAAAACTAAACTTTGAAATATAGATCATACATATAATATATAACAGTAGCGCAAGTTGCAAGTATAACCTATTTTTCACACTACTGATGCGCATCAGTCTTAAAAAGATATACATAGAAGAAGTTACAGTATATATTGAGAAATAATAGAAAGTATCAGTATAATATATGTATAATAAAAGTATTATATTTGTTTTCATAGTTATTTCTAAAAATGTATTAAACATATGGTGTGACGAAAATATAGTTTCTAAATACGTGTAATGATTGTGTTTAACATTTGCATTTCATCTTTCTTACAATCGATGTTTTTTTAGATAAATGGCAACTTTAAGTATAATTACTGCCAAAATAACAGAAACTATTCTTTATTGACTGAAATATTACATACACAAAATATAAAACTTTAAATATATATAGTGTTCCAAAAACACAAAAGATTGCAAACTCCTCTCCATCTATATAAGGAATAAATGGATATGGACGTAAAATGTGCTGAGGGTCCGTCATGGTGTAACCACATTCTCTGAATTGTGACCAAAGGAACACCTTCCAACAAGCCTCGTAACACAAAAAAATTTAAGTCAATGTTGCCATCTAAGCGAAGAGATCGAGTCCGATATTGAGAACAAAAAAATTTTAGCATTTAGGCCCATGTTCCAAAACGGAATATTTAGGAACAGGAATTTCTATTTTCATGTCTAATCTCCTTTTACTATGCCCCAAAGTTTGTAACTTTTTTAAACACCCTGTACATTTTACCACCAGATGTTTTATCGCATCATGAAAACAATTATTATTAAATTAATAAACTTAATGTGCATCTGGAATCTGGAATTGTGGGGAGGATAGCAGAAAAGCTGCAGCACTTAGGCCCCATTGGGCCCCTTGTACCTCCTCCCATTAAGAGGCCATCGTTCTCCCAACACATATTCTCATATTGACGAGTTGGTAGTAAGTATTGTCTCGTCTTCATGTTCGCAATCCCTACAAAAAGGTGTTTCACATGTAATACAGGTGCTTCCTTAGCCAACAGTCTCAATTTGAATACCTACCTTTCACCAGGTGAAGATTTGTAGACATAGCCAGGACCTTTTTGGCTGTATCCTTGCAGGGGTACTCTAGGAACTTTTTAGCAAATTGACAGCCATTTGTTTCATCCCAACGTGTCCTAAACTCTTTGTGGGTGCTCTCTTTGATAATTTCAACAAATGCTGACAACAGAAGCGTCCTGGAGGAACCAGGTCCAAAAACATTAAGACCCGATGCACTCCTAACCAGCTTGTCAGCTACTTTATTGCCACTGCACCGGTCGTGTCCTTTTACCCAGCATACAGATACGCTGTTGTTGGTTGAGGCCACTACCAGTGCCTGATGGCATTCCCATGTCGATCTAGTTGTTATGATTAAGTAACATTGTCTACTATGTGTGTGCATCCTAATGGTTTTGCCCATTGTATGTCTACGGTCAATTTCTTTGGCGGCTATGGTTATACCTGCTAATTCCGTTTGTACCACGCCTATCCATTGCACACTGATATGGAATATCAACAATAAGTACCGTGTAGGGTCTATCAAACACAAACTTGGGAGAAATACTGTCAGTGTCTGCCTGCAAAAGAGGCATCTTTCTGATGACTTCATTCCACAGCCGACTCCTAACTTCTCCACATCCTACATCAGTTATAATACCAGTATTTTTTAGGCGAAGCATAATTATTGTGGCAGCCACTTCTTTTAGATAATTATCCAAAAGTGGCAGACATAGCATCACCTCGCTTGCTTAGCTCCAGTTATGCTTAGGCAGGCATTCCTTTGTACCTGGCTGAGCTTTTGTTTAGCTGTCGTCTGTTGGACTTTTGACCATCAGACAACACTTCCATAGGTTAACATTGATCTCAGAATGGCAGTGTATACTGTATAGCCACATGACCACCTTTGATTTAATGTGCAGATAATTTTTGAGTGTAGCATTTTGCATGAACTTGTGAAACGAAACAGGTCACACCACAGTGTCATTTTTCTACCAAAAATGGAAAAGATTTTGATTTTAGCAAAATGTTTGAATTTCAATTGTAACAATTTTTTTTTTGTTTTCCTCCCTAATTATTTCCAATGAGATCTATAAAACTTGATTCACAGTAAATTAAACAAAAACGAATTGATACCTAACAAAAATGATCGTGGATACAGAAATTTGTATTTCAAAGCCGTTGAATTATAATTAAATTTCCGGAACACCACTTATAGCACATCCAGAAACAAACAAATAGTTTGTAGTTGGAAATCAAAATAATTGTGGACGCTTAATAACTGTACTTTAAATTAAAAATAAGTATAGGGTAATAAAAGTTACGTTTTCTGAAATATGTAGACTTTCCTGATAGAGTGAATTTGCTTTGGGTTCCTTGATACTAACTAGTTTTTTTATTTCTAATTGCTTATTTAAAAATAATCAAATGTAGTTAGTGATTTTACGCATTAAATAATTTAATAATACCATGCCAAAGTATTTGGCAACTTTGACAGATTTTATGATTTAATTACTGGTCTAGGTATCCTTCCAATTAAACAAGTTATCTATAGTTGCAGTAAGAATTCAGACGACTTTCGTCACGGCTGACGTTACCCAATTGTTTTTATTGTCAACATCATTTTCTATAGTTTGTCGCATTAGAAACATCATTCTTTGTAATTTAGTGTAATATATAGTACAAACATTTAGTGTAGTATATAGTTTTATTATTCTCAATTGTAGTTTCTTAAATATTTTTGGCAAAAATATAATTAATTAAGTATTCATTTGTCCGTATGACGTAAGCAGTCTGAATTCTTGCTGCTACTATAATTGCAGATTTCTATATTGTTAATTCTAGGAGCTTCATTTATTAATACACCGTTTAATGCTGAATGCGAAATGTTCTGTTCTCAACAATTCTTTAATGACCTACTTGAAAGACAATTTAACATAACAATCTGGTTAATTTATAGACATGTCGACAGTAACATATATTCAAACTTCTAGGTTTATACACTTGTTCGCTGTTAATTTGCAATAATTCGCGAAAGTTAGGAACGGTTATTTCTTTATAAATTGACCACTGCTCCAATATTTTATTTTTTATTGACAAAAGGCAGCATGATAGTTGATTATTTATTTATTAATTTAGATACATAAACACTGAAAAATGTTGAAAATAGCTTAGCGAACAGTATGCAATACATAGTCATGTGTTCGGTAACACAGTTATAACATTGTATGATAATAATACTTATGGGTTATGGTGCTACTGATCCTGGTGCCCATGGAAGGGCTAAACTTAAAATGTTTACCTATTGTCTGCAGATGACATGAGGGCCACACACAGTTTTCATTTGTACAATAAACAAGTTTCTTCTTCCTCGTTAGAATATTCAAATATTTGACGGCAGAAAATTATATTAAATAATGATCAATTAATAACTTTCCCTTTTATTTAATATAAATGTGATTATTAACAACACATACTAATGTAAATTTAAATTTTTGTTGTGTTGTCAGTCACAATCATAATATATTTAAAATTACTAGCGTTGAAAATCCTTCACAAATACATGGAATTCCTCGTATATATTCAACTTCTATGAGTTACTATTTACTTGATGTATTGTTGCTTTCAGCCAGTAAATATAACATATAAGTTGCCATGCAGTATTTGGCAACGAGATGCTAGGTAATTTGGAATTTATATTTATTTAAAATAAGTGCTTATTATTTCTGTGTGCATACACACATGCTTAAACTGTTTTACTTACTTTCTGAACAATGAAGATTATTTATGTTTTAATGTCTAATTAGTTTTCTTCATAAAATGTAAAGAGACAAAGAAAGCTTTATTATATAAATTGGCATAGACTTAAAACTAGTTAATTTAATATTTTCTCTTTGAAATAAATACCATAAGATTTCAATGATTGTGCCTTTGCATTCGTGATATTAAAATGCTCATAAGTAACTTATTGTGTCCAAATAAGTTTTACCTAGATCCTAGGTGTTCAAATCAAAATCTCTCAATTTATGTCGATATCTCAACCAAACTGTAAACTGGGCCAGTCTGATCTATATATTATAATGTTTAACTAATCACAATGAAATCGTCGGAAACGTCTCACTTTTTTACACAATTCCAGTCCTGCAAACCTGGCGACAATAACCGAATATCACAATCAAGGCAAATTTTGTGGAAATATGTAGACACATTAAATCAAATTGGTGAGTTACTCAGAACAACACTGCAATGTCTATATTTCAATGTTTTTCTCAGACAACTGACTTTCTAAAATATATTTTTTATACACCGTTTCCAATTTATATTCAGCGCTTTCAACAAACACATATTTATCGTCTCTTAATTCTGGATAAATAAACACGCAGTCATCAATCACAAGTGAAAGGGATCTGAAGGCTGTCGAAAAAACGGAACTTGTACAACCCCGAAATAAAAGCACATCACTTCAGTTTTAAAAAAGTCGAAATGCACCTGTTCTATGAATTAGTAACCCAAAAACTCTAGATGCCAGTATGGTGCGTTTAGTTATATTTACATTGTTAACTTATTTTGGCTTTAATGCAAATCTCAACTGAATGTCTGACATAATAATATAATCCAGATTTTACTCACTTTTACAAATAATAAAGTCGAGAATAGCTAATGCTGAAAATTCTATTTTACTGCAGTTAGTTCTTTATAAATTGAATCATAATAATTATGTTAAAAAAGAACAATCAAATTTAAATTTTAAGATCTTGATAAATGTGCTTAGTCCCTGTCGAATTTCTTTTCAATTTGCAAACTAGGTCACTTGATAAAAGACGTCGACACATTTAAAATGGAATGTTGGACAAGTAAATATTTAACAGAAATAATGTGATGGACTGGACATGTAAATTGTAACGTCGGAGATTGTTGAGATTCAATTTCGTGTCTATTTTATCAATTTGAAGGAAAAATTTCCCAGGCCCACGCCTCTTTTAAGGGCTTATACTTGGACTCGCTCAAGTATAGTTTTGCACTTAATAGTTTTATTATAATTTCTAAATTTACTAAATAAAATTCATACAAAATATCTAGCTATCAGTCGGTAAAACTTACTTTGTAAACATTACATGTGTAAATTATGTTATTTCGAAATGAAAATGGTGCGAAATAATGAATTAAGATCATTTGTCATATTTAGGTGTATAAGCTATTGAATCAGATTTAGCTAGAAGTTGAGACTCTAGTGAAATAATAAATGTATGCAACTCGAAAGGCACTCCATTATATTAAACATAATTTTGGTACATATTTTGTAGAAGACTGTTTAAGTGTTTGTTCAGTGTTTTATATTTTAGATATTTTTATTAAAGAAGAAACGCACTAGACGATCGCGGTCTAGGCGCATTGTGAAACATGCTTGCCCCGCTCTCGTTTAGTGAAGAGTATTATCTAATACTGTACACGTTTGAAGTAGTAGGTCGCGAGCTCGACTTGCTCGCGTCGCAGTCTCGTCCAAAACTTTTGGGAGAAATGCGGCCAGTCGCGTCAAATAAAAGAGCGAAGAAAAATACATCTACCGTAGAACATATTTTGAAATTTAAATAGTACAAGAGAACAAGACGGAAGCGCATAGAGAGCGACATATGCGACTGATTTTGTAAAAGTCCGTGATCGGTTCATCATAGAGCAGTCCGCGATGCGTCTAGACTGCGACCTCATAGTACATTCCCTCCCTAAAGGTATGGCTCACTATTTCATTTAGGGTGCCATTTACGACTAAACGTTTAGACTTAATGATTAAGGTGTGTTCATTTTGCGCGTTTAAAAACGAGCTAATTATAATTTTTTCAAAGTGGAGATGTTGCATGTACGTTCCTGAAGCGTTGTTAGATAACGAAAAGAAAAAATATGTACCTCATTTTACTACATTTGTGTAAAGAAAGGCAGAAGGAAAAAAACAATATTTTTTAATGGAGAAACACCGAACTGTTAGAAAACACGCAAACACGGATGTTGTCTCATTTCATTTATCCTCCCCTAAAGAGGAATGCAAACGATATTATTCGCTTTTGGTCATTTTCTTTGGATTACAGATTATTTTATATATAACAATGAACCCGTTACGAAGTATGGTATAGAACGTGTCTTAAGTGTTTCATTTATTTATTTCTTAAAAAGCATGAATGCGTTATTGAATATATGTTTTTTTTATTTTTTATCGCTGTATGAAGCTATTTAATCAAATAAATTCAAAATCGTAGACAAAATAAGTACTTACGTACAAATATTTGTCTAATAGTTTGTTGTCGCCATGTCTACTGAGTTCCAACATATTGATATAATCCAACGAATTATCAATAATTTAATGCCGTTATGTAACTTATTATAAATTTGAAGACAATACACTATGACCTTGAACTTTTCACGTTGTTGGGGGCCCTTGATCATGATCTGAGATAATGGGGAAGTTGCATGAATTTTATATTGGTTTGAAATGTATTACAAGGTAAACTTTCAAACATATTGAAAGGTCAGAACATATGTCTGGCGGCAATAATCACATAATAATTAAAATATTAACATTAATAAATTGCCATAGAATGTAAACAAAACCACGTGATCGAAAACACTGTTATTATTGGTGTGACGTCAACGGCCGGAGTAACGCGGCCATCTTGCTTATGTTTCCGTAGATACTCACGGTGATCGTGACGTAAATAGGCATTGGTTTCTGAGTTTTTTTGTGACATTACTGACATTTCTTTTGAACAAGTCATAGAAATGTCAATACTGTGTAAGGTAGTGACATGACTGAGGCTCTTTGAAAAAAAAAAAACTATAAAATAAATAAGGCGAACAGCCCTATAATTTGTTTTGTAAGGAGGATGTAAACATGTAAAGCAAAAGTAATAGATATCAAAAATAAAATTCTTTATGTTAGATCTGTTTATTCATTGTTACTATTCAAATTTTCGTAACATAAAACAATAAATTTTAAAAAGCCTTTGTAAGACATTATTTTGCTGTTAACAATTATTTTCACATATTTGTAAATAAACGGAAACAATTTTGTATGTAGTATTAGGTTTATATTTTAACAATATTTACAAATACAGTTAAATTTAAGAAAATACATATTTCTAAAGATTTCTGTACCTAAACAATTTTTTGATCGACCGCTTCCATTATTTATTCGTACTTATTTTCAATTAACCTTACATTAAAATGGTCTTCAGAAACATACAACGTTGAAATGATAGAGTTTTACGCTTTTTCCTTCGTCGTGATTCATTGCCATACACCACATTTTTCTAGTTTTTTTCAATTTTTGGCACGGAGAAATATTTTTTATTAGCCGCTGTACGGAAAGTATTTGTAATTGCACAATGCAATATTTCTTCCATTTTCCCGGTGATAATACACTTTCTGTGCTCATTATACGAGTCTATTTTTCATATTTTTTCAACACCAGTGTCTGTTTAACACAATAACACTTAATAAATATCACATGTTATGTGATAAATATTACAAACGTCAAACTAACTCTTCTACCTAACCTAAACGTATGTACTGTACTGCGACTGCGTTGTTTTGGGCTTTACAGGTGACGTCACTGCGGCTGGTGACGTCACTGCGGCTGGTGACGTCACAGATATTTAATATGGCGGCCTTCGTTTTCTGGAGGCGTGGTCAGACCAAAACTTTAAAAGCCGTTTTTGAGTTTATTTTTCATCAAATTGTCTAGGACAAACGGCATTTCGATTAAAATAATACATTCTTTCATTTCCATGTATTTGAAAAAATCATGCAATTTCCCCATTACTTAACTAAGAAGATTTACTTAGACATTTGACATTTAAGTAGTAGATTATACATAACTACATTTTTATTGCATTTTTAGTTCCAGTTATCGAGGAGCAATAGATCAGAAATGTATATATTATGTGAAGAGTGAATAGAAGACAACTAGACGATAGAGATGGGCAAAGATTGAACGAGTCGTTAATTTGAACGACTCTTAAAAAAGAATCGTGTGAATCGACTCTGTATTTGGCAAGCGATTCGTTCAAATGAATCGCCATGCACTGTTTCGCGAGTCCCGAAATGAAATGTAATGGCATCGGGCGGCAACTCTCCGTTCAAATGAATCGCCAGTATCGCCACTTGTCAGACGATTCGCGAGTCGCGAAATGAATTGTAGCGTATCGAGCCAATATTTGAGAAGCAACTCTCGTTGAAATGAATCGCCACTTGCCTTGTGAAGATTCTTGAGCCGAGAAATGAATCGTAGTATGTATTATCGGCCCAATATTTGAGAAGCAATTCGTTCAAAGGAATCGCCATTTGCCACATGATATAAATTATTGCATTTTTAATAATTTCGCGCATCTCTCGTATTTATAATTTACAACAAATATTCGTTTAAAATTAATCGTAGTTAAAAGATGAAATACGAGTTTATCTTATTTTTTACACATTTCTCAATATTTTGTAGTAAAATAATTATTATTAAGTAAGGATAGAATTTTATACTTTACAGAACGTTCCATTTAAATGTAGATATTAAGTTTTACGTACAGTTTGATATAAAATTTGAAATTTAATATTTCACATAGGTTTAAAGCACGTATAAGTAGGTATAACTATTATTATTATTATTATACACTTACCTACATTATATTAAATATGAAAACCAGTGAATAAATAAGATATTGCATGCGTGAATATGTCGCCGTCACCGATTTAAATTTTCAAACAATTGTATTATTACTATTATTATAATTTATATTTTAATTATATATTAGAACATTAGCTCTCGGGATTAAATTTCATCGTTCAAATGAACGAATCGTAAGAGTCGATTCATTTTATCAAATTGAATCGTGTGAATCGATTCATCAAAAAGAATCGAGTTGCCCACCTCTACTAGACGATCTCAAAAAAATCCGTTGTTGGAGGGTCTGATCACATGATCGGCGTCAGTATCGACGTTTTACCGATTTCCTGTTTCTTTAACTTGCCATAAAAAACGTACCACTGTATCCAAATTTCATATTTGGTAGGGGTACTCTACTTAGTTTACCTAATCTACTGACGTTTAAAAACCGCTTTACAGTCCGCAATTCTTGTTGCAATGGATTGCAGCAGGCCCTTGCACCTGCAATATCATTCCTAACATTCTGACTTGCAGTTTGTTTACAGTCGTCTATTCACAATTGCAATAGAAGTGATACCAACACTAATCCGAATGCACACTAAAAACTAAACTGTTTATTCTAATTTGATAAGTGACAATAATAAACAGCATAACATATAAAATCAAAACAGGAATGTGCCGACCTAATAAAAAATAGTATTAGCAAAAACAACACTCTGTATAAAGAATTTTGTAAAATCTATTATTTATGTATAACAGAAAGAGTAGAATTTATGATAATTAGTAGGTAGTGGTTGCGCATTTAAATATTCTTCTTTGGTCAGATATCTGTAGAGAAATAAAATTTAGTATCTAAAAGTCCACTATTGTTATCAAATTTTCAGTTAATGTATTTCTTCAAACCTACCAATGGTATTTGATTGTGCCAATTAAGAAAATATTTTTTTTTATGAAACCGGTTCTACATTTCCGTTTATGAGGTTAGCGAATCGGGTACAGATATAGAGTACGTTTCTCGAATTTCTATAGAGTGATTCACCTTTTATGGTAGAGCACAATACAAAGCAAATTTAATTAGAAAAAATTAAATGATAGTGATCAATGCGGTTTCTTTGAAACAAAAGTATTTTGAAAAAACGTAATGTTTTAAAAGTTCTATTGCTTTATAAATACAAATTTGAGAATTAATACATTACATCTCTCTAATTTAATATAAAAGAACAGAAGCGATGTTATTTTCTCTTATTTTTCAATGTTTTAACTCCACCTGTTTCAGGATATTAACAAATGTTAAGCCGGCCACAGACTTTGTGATTTTTCATCGGTTGTCGGTTATCGTGCCGACTGTTCGGTCCAAAAACCGAAGTGTGTGGCCAAAAACCGTAACGATGGACCGTCACGATCAACCGACAGTCGAGCTTGATTTTCGTCGGTTCGGTGCGTCGGTCATCGTGCCAATACCGAAGTGTGTGGGTATTTCGTTCCATCTCATCGGTGCAAAATCAGTAACGTCCGTCATTGTGCGAAGACAACGTATTGTATCTTGTATGTACATTGTGTAATAAAATGGAGTCAAAAAGCGACAGAGATTTCTTCTGATTCAAACTTCAGTTCATTTAATAAATGGATATGTGAAAAGCTGTTTCTTTTCAAAAGCCACTGTTTGCTCCAAATCGATCTTTTTTTTACGCGAAATTTCACTTTTAACTGCAACTGCCGCTGCCACTGCTAATAATTGCGTTCTATTCATTTTAGCTGGTAGAAATAAACTGGTCCACTGGTCTGTGGGCTTATCGGGCGGCACCGACGGTGCGCACGATGACCGACAACCGATGAAAAATCACGAAGTCTGTGGCCGGCTTTACTGAACACATTTTCTGTGTCCATGCAAATTTATGTTAAAAATTAAACCACGATTAACAAATTCTAGAAACTGTTTCAATACCTTACAAATTATCACGTAGGTATATTAATCTTTACGCTGCGGATGTACAGCATACAATTGCATTTTCAAGAGCATTGATCTTTTTTGTTATTTAATTTCTTCATAATAATATCATTTTTATGCCTATTATTCATAACAAGTAGGTTTACATTTTTATTCTGTTTAATGAAACGTGATTCTTGTTTTATCTGAAAATTGTAAAACACATACTCGTGTTTATGAGGAAAGAGATTTCAAAATCGGTCAATTGAATAATTGAAATAAAAGCAAAATAGGAAAAGTTTATAATATCAAGACAATTTTGAAAGTCTCTTACAATTACTATTTCTTTCTTTTATTTTCATATGTTAAAAGTCAGTTATAATAAAACTATTAACTAAAATAAGAAAATTAATAAGATTCATACATTGGTCCTGGAATTTACACATCAAAGGAACATACATTTACTATATTCCCTTGATATAGGTATTTATACATATTTATACTATAAAATTATAATATTTTAATTTCAGGTCAGATATTGTTTACTAGAATTGCTAGCACTAGTCTCAAAAATAGATAAAAATATGCCTTGAACTCAGACTTGGTTGAAAAATAAGCTAAAAATAAAAGCTGGGGATATAAGTTCCACCCAAAAGAACATTTTATAGACACACGTGTCCAAGACATAATAAAGCTTAAAGTTATTTATAACTGACCAATTGATAAAACTATGCTTCTTTTTGTATGAGGTTATGAAATGCATAAAAATCACTATCAAATAAAATTGAACGATAGTTATAAAAAAATTCTGAATCAATGTTTGCCGATTTAATTTCGGAGTTGGAAATTTTTAATAGAATATCAACCTTTAAATAAACAGGGTGGCCCATAATAAATTGTACATAGAGTACCTACAGGTGATTTGTGACGTGAAAATAATGTGATCTAGCCAAAATAAGTTTATAAAACCAAGAGGGCTATTTCCTTGAAGTAACCACGAGAGTAAGTTAGTCTGACGTCATTCCGGGTATCTTACCACTAGTTAGATCAGCTGATTCTCCAATATCACCTGTTTTCAAAACTTACACATTCATTTTTTTTTGTAATAAAATGTTATAAGCCCGATTCGTTTTTGTTTAGAAGTTACAAGCATTTTAAAAAAATATAATTTCATATTTCAATCAAAGTAGCCTGAAAAATCAAAATGATGGTTCCTATAACCATCGTAGGTTAAATCGCAGAAGGCGAAGGCGACGATGCTATAACAATAAACGTAATTTGTGTTTAATGTTTAAATATTAGTTAACCTTTATTAAGCAAATTAACAAATCTAGCAACACGACACGCTTCATCAGGAATACACATGTCAGTAAAACAGGGAAATAGCTTGTATTATGCTAGAAAACGGCGTATGCCAGTGGATGAATGATGATACATTTGCAAGTAAAATGGCATGTCTCGTTAGTACGTTGCTTATTGGCATGCCAGTAGCTAGCAAATGGCAATATACGGACACGTTACGACGCTCTCTCCTCAAAATGCATGCCAAAAAATCAAATGATCTGCAATTTGCTTGTACGCCTTCTACTGGTATGCCTCAGTAAACACACATGCCAGTGTGCCTCAAACAAATAGCACTAGTGTATCAACTTAGGACATTCAATTTGTCACATTTAGGGCTGGTACTTTCAGTCTCATTTAACCATGATTAACGTACTTTAACAGTTGATCAAATTTAACAGAGATCTTTTGAGGACTTTCGGCATTAATTATGATTAAAATGTGGGTGTGGTGCTGTTAAAGTTAAAGGACCTATAGACCTCCGATTAATGCACAAATCAAGGTTTCGTAACCTCACATTTTAGTTTCTCTGTCATGCTACAATTGCCGGAGAGGCACACTCTCCGAACTGGAATTGGAAACATCGGATTGCTTTATTGGAATTCAGAATTGGTTCCAACAAAACAAACTTGTTCTGAAGGAGAATAAAACCAAATATGTCCTTTTCAGCACTAATAGATCAAAAAACAGAGTTTCAACATTAAATATTAACAAAATTCAAACGTCCCTTAGCAACTCTACCAAATTTTTAGGTATTTTTATAGACAGTACTTTAAACTGGATAACTCATATAGATAATTTAACAAAAAAATTAAATGGTGTATGTTACAGTATACGAGTTATCAAGCCCTATGTGTCGGAGAGAAATTTGAAAACAGTGTATTATGCAAGTTTTTTTATCGAAAATGAAATTTGAAATTTTGTTATGGGGTGCAAGTTCTAATATAGACCGAGTGTTTGTTATTCAAAAGCAAGCCTTTCGCATAATTTTTAACTTAAGTTTTAATAGTTCGTGTAGAGGAAGATATTTGTGTTGGGTGCAGATACTTTCTCACAATATAGTTCGCCGGTTTGGTTTTCTAGGTTATGGGACAAGACTCCCCCGGTTACATTAAAACGTCTATTATTCCTTTCGTTCGATTTTGTTATAATAAATAGGAATCTAATCTATCTAACTGTACCTACGAGAAGTGTCTTCTATCGGTAGTGAGTGGCTGTAATGAGCGAATATGTAGTTCTACCAGTTTATAACGAAATAATGGAAAACGAATGCAAAATACTGGAGCTAAGTGGATTAACTGTTACCTATCTATCAGGTATTATTACTATTAAGAATGTTAATTTTCGTTTCTACATTTAGAAATGCTATAAAAAACGACGATGGTAGTAGATATTGTTGACAGCTGTAAGTTTTATATATGGATCTAAGCCATCTCAGTCGGTTCTTATCATAGGCGCCGACTTTCCGTAGGAAAATGTGGAATAATTTTTTTATTGTCTTTTAGGCCTCCCTGAGCACGTGGTTAAATTTTTTGTACTTAGTCATAGTTAACCCTGTATAGAGACGACTTAAAATTGTTAGGCTGCATTTTGTTAATTGCACCAGTCATACGTGAAAACAAGGAGATACTAATGGTACCATACATAATATAGAACTACTGGCGCCCATTATACACTAAAGCTATAAATAGTTGCTAAGTGCTTAAAATTTTAAACTTGTAGACATACTCGCGTCAAGAATTCAGACGTCTTACGCCATGGTTGACATTAGTCAATTGTCTTTATTGTCAACGTAATTTAGTGCAATATATAATGCAAACATTTAGTGTAGTATATAGTTTTATTATTCTCAGTTGCAATTTCTTAAATATTTTGATGAGAATGTAATGAATTATTCATTTGTTCGTATGACGTAAATCGTCTGAATTCTTGACGCGATCTTATAGAAAAATGGTACCATTAAGGGTTTATTATATTAAATAATTTCACAAAAACTGACCTGCGTTTTTTTTTAAATAAAGCAACTTATTGTCTAATTTGAAATACAAAATGTTTTACATCGCCTATATTGATTGATATATTACCATACATGTGCCTCAATATAGTCAAAGTATTTTTAATATAGATTTACTTTAGTAATACATATGCTTTATCCAAAAGATAACTAATTCCATTACAATATTTAGCATCCCATAGGAAGGGATGGCAACGATTATATACGTACGTATAAATAATAGATAATAAGTTTTATGACATTAGTTTCCTTTTCGGTATGTTGAACAGAGGTTCCTGTGGTAGCGCTATAGTTAACTTCAGAGGAATTAAGTGAAAATTTGTTAGAAATGAATAAGTTTATAACGATAATGTGTTTGGCACTTTTATGTTTTAAAGCTTTATGTGAAGATTGTCCATTGGATTCTGTTAAATCAAGCCAAAATTTAACACCGGTAGGTACTTATTTACTATTACACATTTACAAATACACATTGACATCATACAGTGTCCCTGTTACTGTCCCAAACTATAGAAAACTTGGTATATACATAAGTTCTAAAGCTCTTTGTTTTTGAGACAGAAGGCGTTAAAGAGAGCGCTAAATATTTTATTTTATATTTTCTCAACTAGCATATGGAGATATGAAACTGTGACTACATCTCAGAATCGACTCAAAAATAACTTATAGATAGAATACCTAGTTAAAATAATAAAAGTCATACGTACCACTAAAAAATAGAAAGATAAATCATTTGTTCCGAACTTACATGACTTCAGTTTTTATTGTTTCCAGGGTTGTAGGTACTACTATTTTTTATCGAGTTGATCGCACTGATTACCTATCTGTCTCTCTGGTTAATTTCAAATCTTTATATTATATATGACACATATGGTCCTTTCTACGTTAAATTTAGCTTGGATATCTTTTGAAAGTTCAGAAATTAAAAATATATATTTTTAGAAAACTTTAATAACCCCTATCGCAAACATAAATAACTTTAGAGCCTATGTTGATATGAAGGTTTCTATAATCTTGATCAATAACACTAGTACACCCTGTATACTATATTATTATATTATATTGTATTATAGGTTTGTTCCAATAGTAGTCAGTTTTAAACTATCAGGAATGTTCGTTCATCGACTTGTTACAAGCACTAAGAATGAATATACTTAACTGGTCGAATATTTGTAATAGTTTGAAACCAATCTTTGACTCTTGTTGGAACATACCTTATTGTATATTTATTTTATACTTTGAAAGAACACAAGCATATAAGTTTAACATTTTGTTTTCATGTTATGTTGGTAGCTAACATAATTATAAAAGGGATATTTAACTTCATATTTTTTATACCTACTTTATACATATGTATTTAATACAATAAAGCCGTGTACACACACTTGTAACAGATCCTAGATGCATGTCAAACATGGTTAAAATCGGTCATGATCCGAGAAAATTGTTGGCAGGATAATTCTCTACGACAACTCCGTTACGGCGCGAACATGGTGTTTCCATGTTGTGCACAGTTCTGCTAGTCGTGTTTGGAAGAAATGCACGTCCATACCAACGAATTCTAATCCCTGGAAGGAGGCTTTCAGGCTTTGTTTGCAAATGCACATAAATGTCAACGGACACAAGTTTTCCGTAGAATCGGGCGTCATCGACAAGAGTTCGGAAACAGTTGGATGCGGCGGTCATTAGCGTGCGCGTTTTCTAATGTAATAGTGGTGTTTTTAAAGTTTGCATTGAAAGAAATACATTCATTGGGTAATATTCTACAATATTTGCACTTACATAAATATTGAAAAAGATGAGGTTTTCAACATTAAATACTAAATAAACTATTGTAAGGTATCAATTTTATACAGATTTGGAAAGTGAGGATCTTGATGATGAATTGTATTTTGCCGCTTGCGTGTATTTATGTCATGCTACACGCATACTTCGACCACAGCGTGTTGGCATCAAGCAGTGTTGCCAGGTGGAAAAAATTCAGTGCATGAAAATAATTTCAAAGAAGCATGAGGTTTGGAGAAAAAAGCATGAGATGGCTTAATTTATCAAAAAACACCTCGTGACACAGCTTAATTTTTAATTACTTTTGTAATGCCATTTTTATTTCATTAAAAAGCATTATGTTCTGCTATTTTATCATAATATTACATTATAAGTAGGTTGTTAGAGGTACTTACTTAAAAGTTATTAACCACGTAACCTTTCTAATTTATTTTATTGTTAGACCGGGCGAACGTTGAGGCGCAGTTGATGTGACGCAGGGTGACTCACGGGTCGTAAAATCTGTTGTTTCCAGAAAATGTAGGTACCCTTACGGAATAGAGAATCACTGCAATACAGCGTGAATACAGCACACACACCGCATATCCGTAGACTGTCATACCCGTGTATATATTCATTGCTAATTATTAAGAGAGCAGTCTACAATAAAAGACATTTCAAGTACCCAAATATTGTATATACCTACCTCTATCTATTCAATTTTGCCATCGATTTGGACTTTATTTCTCGTTAGGTCTTTGTTTTGGTAGATTTCAAAGAGTAATTTTACTAATTTTATTATTTCTTTTGTGTCTATTAAAAGCATGAGATTTTGTAATCAAAATATGAGAGCATGAGATTTCCTCGAATGCATGAGATCTGACAACACTGGCATCAGTTGACCGGACAGTTAGATTTGCAATGGCGAATTGGCGTTGGCGATACGGAACCGATTACCGTAGTAGTGGGGAATGCTAGACCAATGCACGTCGCCGCCCCTCTTAAAGTTCGTACCGTCCCTGGGATGAAGCGGCAATTTCTACTTTCTCTGTAAAGATCCGCAATTTCCGAATCTGTATAGAGAGTAAAATATGTGTCACGTGTCTGCATGTTAAAATATATCCCGTTGCTGCTAGTGCTCATGTGTCTTTGGGAATACAAGAGTATACATGTTCTTATCAATTATTGGTAATATTGATAGTTCTTTATCTAGATGTTGGCTACAAATGAAAGTAATATATTACATTCATAAACCTCTTAAGGGTTAAAATTCGTTGTCCCATACATAATATGCGTAACCGCATACAATAACATCCTTTAGTGTTACGCGAAAATACCAAAACGTCTTCACTCTTCACAACACTGCAAACCTCTCGAAGCGTACACGATGTTCGCTGTTGTGTTGCGATGAGATTACAGAGTCCGTCCACATAGTCGTGTCGAAGTGACGCAATACAGTTCTGGTACAAGTGTGTAAGCGGCGTAACACAATTAAAGCCGTCTACATACTTTCAACAAAACCTTGGTGCGTAGCTACGAGCAGGATCAAAGTAGATCGTGATACACGTAACGCGTTGGCAGCAAAAATTCGAACTTCGTTGCGTCGTAAACATGGTTCAATGTTTTGCATAGCCCAGTTAGTTCTGTTTGAAACAGTTTAGGAGTAAACGCACTATGCGGTCGCGGTCTGGGCACATTGCGGACCATGCTATTCTCATTATCGTTTAGTGAAGAATCTTCAATTAGTTCTAAACGTACACGTTTGCACTAGTACGTCGACAGCTGGACTCGCTCGCATCGCGATCTTGCCGAAAACTTTTTGCCAGTCGCGTTAAACAAAAGAGCTAATAAAAACACATCTTCCAGAGAACATATTTTGACATCTATATAGTACAATAGAATAAGTCGCGCATATGTGATTGTTTTTGTAAAAGGCCGTGATTAGCTCGGCATAGAACGGTCCGTGATGCGTCTAAACCGCGACCGCATAGAGTGGTTTCTCATTTTCTTGTCCACAATCTGCGTATCCGATACTCAGTAACATCTCTTGATATGACAAGTGATGGAAATGCTGTTAATCTGACATGAAAACCTCTGTTCACTCTGAGGCTAAGGATGACATTGACTGAAGCTACACAACAAGGTTCTGTGTACATAGATTTAGGGTCCAAATTAAGGAAGGTGATTCCTTGGCTTATTTTAGGTTCAAAAGTCTTAATAAACTAGGGGACTAAAGCTTTTCTAAGAGTAATGCTGTTAATGCCTTTAAAAAAATAGCAAATTTTTTCAATTATCTCTAAGTTATTTGACGTAGATTTACAGAAAGTAAATGGAAATGTAAATAAAGCTAAAAATGTATATCTATATTCTATACTGAAGAGTTGTCATTAAAACACCAGAACTGAAAGAAGTTATATTAGTAGAGATTTAAAATAATCCTCAGACTAGCACAAGAAACATTGCACGTGATCTTAAGGTAAGTAGGAATCAGTATTAATACTTAGTAAATATCAGAATAGGCATTACGAGTGATTTCTTAACGGGTCCCGTTTTTCCATCATTAAGACTTAATGGCGATACTTATAGAGAATTCTTACAAATATTATCAGATGAATGAACTGGAAGATGTTTCAATAAAGCCTGATAAAGCATGTCTTTTATGTTCGACAGAACACCAGTTAATTTCAGTAGATCTGCCAGTAGCTAGTTGAATGAAAGTTGTTTCCTTGATCTGCTCAATATTCTGACTTAAGTCAGCCCGATTTCTTTTTATGGGACCATCTCAAATACACTGTTTATGAAACAGCAATAGAAAATAAAGTGGATTTAAGATAATGGATGGATATCAGACAGCAAGTCAGACAAATGCCAAGAGCTTTCGAAAATGTGGGTGTAATTAGAAAAATGAAAGAGAATGACAAGTGCCTATTAATTTTTCTGAAAATTTAGTGGCATAGCTTTTCTGAGGGTTTTAATGACAAAGTTCCCCCCAAATATGTGCCACTGGTTGACAGATTTACATAGAAATACAGCAAATTATTTTCTTTAATTGCTTACATCATTTCCCCAAGCTTTATCAACATATGTTGAAAAACTTCAGAGATTACAGAGAAAATTTTCATTTTTCAAAAACCAGTACCTAACTTTAGTTTATCAAATCTTCTGAGTTTAAAATGACCCAAGGTTATCACCCTACTAAATTTATAACGTGGACGTTATATACATGCTGCATTAATAATCAAATAAACCATCTTTATTAAAATATATTTTTTTCAATTCATCATAATGTATATATGTATACTATTAAAATTAGAATCCTTGTTGTATAAACCTACAGTAATATGCATATGCTGGAAAAATGTGTGAAAATGCCTATTGCAATTTTTCTGGAAAAACTTATTCTACTCGTTATAGATATAGGTACAATAATTGATTTTGAAAATTACAATACAGCCCATCTAAATAGTATAGAATAGAGTAATCTAAACAAAAATTAATTATATTTTAGATGATTGGAAGATGGTACGAGTATAAAAAAACAACAAACTTTCTTGCTGGTAATATGTGCACCACATATGAAGCAACTTGCCCAAATAATAGTAATTGCAATGTAAATTTATTACCGAATGGCACAAATACTGGCAATACTATCACCATAGTAGCAAATGCAACATCTACTATGTGGGGTTATGATATAATATATTTAAATGTGAACTCAGCACAACAATATGCTATTCTATGGACCTGTGAAGGTGATGATACTGATGACACCAAAGACAGTGATGACATTAAAAAGTGTAAGTATAATTGGTCATTTTGTGAAAACACTAAGTAAAGGTTTTACATTTAATTGTATTTTTCGGTACATTAGACTCTTTTTAACTCTTCCAAATCGTCACTTAAACTTGGGTATTTTTGTATATTTTTATTACTGTACAGAAAATACCTACTAACCACTCTTCGTTCAACCAAACTCTTTCATTTCAACCTTTAGAAGTTTGAAATAACTACATTTTAGTCTATAAGATTACGTTCGAACATTCTGAATTAGATATCTCTGCTCTGATCTGAGAATCTGTGTCAAACATATTATCAACAAGTTCAAAGGTAAACAAATGTACTCCACAAAGACAGAATTTTTAATCTGAAGTCAAAATTTTTTGCACCACAAATGGTAAACTTAAAGTGCGCACACGCTAACCCTCTGAATGTGTCCGGAATTAGCTCCGGAGTGTTGAATAATATAGATATTATTGATATCAATGTGTTTTCCATTTGAACAGATTTTAGTGACGAATCAAAAAAATTATGTTGCCAGCAATTTTATAATGAATTAAGTTTAGTAAGTTCATATTTTTCTTTCCAGATCAACTTGTTGCGTTAGTAAGAGACCTATCTAATGAAGACACAATACAGGAAATAGATACATTACTGGATAACATTACAGTTAAATATCAGTATGAATTGGAAATTATAAATAATACATTGTGTAGTGGTGCCAAAATATCAACAATGCACGTTATGGTTATTTCACTGGTACTTATATGTTCAGTATTACAGCGGTAAATTTTGTATTGTTCTTTTATAATAAATTGTACTGCCTTTACAGTTTTTACTTTGGTTTTATTAATTTCATCAGATAATTCAAACAATAATTTGTATACTTTCTTAATTAAATAAATAAGTATTAATTAATTAAATAATCACAAACACAAAAATGTTTCAGTGCAACATGCATTATTATACCATTTGTATCATTATTTAAAATGTGAACATACCTTAATATACATTCCAAGGATCAATTTAGAAATAATTTCATGTCAATATCACCACAGTCAAAAAGTTTCTTTTATCAATCAAAACAGTATAATTTGAAATATTCGACATAAATGAAAAATAGATATAGTGCATATGATGACTAAAAAATAGTACTGCTGAATTCATTTCAACTGATTTTCGATATCAATAGCAAACATATCTATTTTCACATATCTGTGTATATTTATTAAATGATTATTAAAGCCATGGAATAAACAAGCATATATATATTCTTGGATATACACAGTGATGTAATGGGTTCTTAAATTTCAATTATTTCATCACGTTTACCAAAAATTTATATTTAATAATTTTATGTTATCTTTATTAATACACATTTTTGCTTATATTAAAAAAAAATTGTTTTAGTTTGTTATTGTTTCATATTTGAAACATATTTAGCACAGTAATCTTCTACAAATCATTTTTGTTGTAATCAATGTACTTACAACATGTCCCTTAAATAGAGATTTCTACTCATTAAATATTTTATAATAAATAAATTAATATTTTTATTTTTTAATTACATTTACTTGCACTGAACTTAATTTGAATAGAAATATTTTAAGTGCATCTGTTGCAGTTTAGTTTAGACAAATATTTTTAGTAGCAGACGGAGGTAAAGATATTCAGTTTCTAATAAAGTTCTTTAATATGTGACATGTGAAGTGGAAGTAGAAGAACCTACAAAAAAGGAAATAGATACAATTATAGAAGCTTTAAAGAATAACAAAAGTCCAGGAAAAAACGGAATAACAGCAGAGAACATTAAGTACGCAGGAGAGGATTTAAGACAAAGAATATACGAAATGATACGAATGATCTGGAGAAGAGAATGTATGCCTGAAGATTGGAGAGATGCTATGATTATACCAATTTTAAATGGAAGATGCAACAGACTGCAGAAACTATAGGGGTATATCATTGTTAGATATAGGGTATACAATTATGGCAACGTTAATAAAGCAGAGAATAGAACCTATAGCAGAACTACAAATAGGGGAGTATCAAGCAGGTTTTAGAAAGGGGAGGTCAACAACGGACCAAATCTTCATGGTGAAGGAAATGCTGACTACATGCTATGAGTATGGCATCAAAGCAATGGGTTTATTTGTGGACTTCAGGAAAGCATATGATTCGATCAAAAGGAATAAACTAAGTAAAATTCTGGAACAATTTAGGATACCAACTAAACTGATTAGGCTATTGAATGTGACCTTAGAAAATACTAAATCCAAAGTACGAATAAAAGGTGAATGTTCGGAAGGCTTTACTATTGATACAGGACTGAGACAAGGAGACCCACTCTCAACGCTTCTTTTTAATTTAGTACTAGAAAAGGTCATAAGAGATAGTCAGTTGAGCAGAGAAGGACACATATTGTTTAAAAGTCACCAAATAGTAAGTTATGCAGATGACGTGGCCATTATTGCTAGAGATAGTAGGGAATTAGAAGAAGTAACGAGAAAACTTGTGGAGGAAGCAAGTAAAGTGGGATTGCAGATAAATCAAGAGAAAAGTAAGCTTCTGAGAATAGGAGAACAAAAAAAGGATACAAATTTTAAATTGAGAACAGAGCATGGAGAGATGGAGTTTGAAGAAGTTCAAGAATATGTGTATGCATGCACTGCAGCTTTATCTTTGGACATGCATTAGATGTGATGATGATACATTGAACAATTATTATAATTAATAAAATATTCTGTATATTTTCATACAGCTATAAGGCTAACATAGTCAAGGCATATTTTTAATCAGAAAAAATTTTATGGGCAAATTCTCTTTTCACTTCTTTTCTTTCTTCTTCCATAATTGTAACATAATTATTTACAATTTTATTTATTTATAAGAATGAATTCCAGTTGCTGAAATTGTTTATGAAAAAAAAAGATATGAACCTATTAGGGGATCATGGAACAGCCGAGAGACAAGCAACCGTGTGTGTGTCTATGGTAGGGGCAGAAATAGCTGAATAAGTTTCAAGAAGAACGGAGCGCTTTGTTACATTCCTAATACCCATGAAGCTACCTGATATTCATACCGCCATTTGCAAAACGCGTGCCGTCATTCATTTTTTCATTGCAAAAAAAAAATGTTGTGGAGAATATTCATCAAGAGCTTCTTACAGAGAACCACGAGTGACTTCTTCTACAATATTATGCGAGTTTTCATTGGGATGGTTTTGGGTGCCTGATCTCCACCAAGCAATTATCATTTTCTATAACCAAAGTAATACTTAGTGGGTATGCTTTTTGAAAATGAGGACATATTCAAAACAGAGCCTGAACAGCTGGATTTCTCTACTATTATTTTATTATTACTATTATTATTATTATTATTTTAAACTACAATTTTTTTAAATTGTAGTTTAATTTTCTGCTTCCTGAAATAAGCACTGCTGATATTTTATTCCTTCATTTATAGGAACTCTTATTTAAAACCATAAAAATAAACTCACTTTTGTTTAGCTGGTTGTCTAAACAATATATAGCATCAAAAAGTTTTAAAGTTCCCATTGCTTTTGGTCAAGAGGACCAGAATAAGTTAATAAAAGATAGATCCACGCCTACTCAATGAAATCACATCTTCCACACCATTGCAGAACACTCAAACTAACGTAGTGAATCGCTGGCAAAACAGTTATTGATATTGAGTTAGTAGCTTAGGTCATATGGAAAATATAACTCAAAAACCCATAAAGTCATCTGGTCAGCCTCTTTGGCACCACCAAAAAAAGAGAATAATCCTTATTTGCATACTAGTAATAATGGAGTGAGACAAAGATATTCCAGAAAAAGAAACAAAGGAACCACTGTCAAGCATTTCAAATTTTATAGTCAAGTACAGCATTCGCCAAGATGCAGGTAAATAGCCAACAATGAATAGAAAATAGAGAAATGGAATAACAAACCAAACTTTTTGGTCGAGGAATCGAATGATGTCTGGAGACAGTTTGATACAATTAGTTCAACTTTATTACTTCAGAATCTCGATAAATATAATTGTTCAGTATTACAGTCAATTTATAAATTCAGATCTATTCCCCATATTTTAGCAATGACATATAAATGAAAGATTTATAAAGAGTGCATTCCACTAAGCAAGAACACCCAGAACACCAATGAGTCGTTCCACAAAGCGACCACGGGCATTACAATCGGGCTTGCAACATCATGAGGCGTCATGAGTTGACGTCGCATAAACGACCGCTTCGAGCTCACAACGCCCTCGGTCTTGAGGTGGGTCAACACATCATTTGTCATAAATAGCGGGAAAAGTCAAATAAAATAATTAATGTCAAGTCTAAGATCTATGGTTGAGATGGAGAAAATATCTTTATATAACTGAAACAGGCAATGTTATTGAGATCGAGGTCCCAGTTGCTCAGGCAAGACGTGCAAGAGATGGTATGTAATTCAGTTATGCTTTTATATATATTTTTTTATCAGTATTTATTTTTCTTACAGATATTGCCTTCGCAACAAAATTAATCAATGCTGCTTTACAACAAAAGTTAAATTCTTTTTCTGGTAAATCTGCTGAATCTATTGTTAAAGACGTTGCATCTTCTGTAGTTGAAAGGGCATTGGAAGAGAAAATAAGTCACATATGCAGCTTAGAATTATTATATATTCATACATTACATTCTTAGTTACATTAGTAAAATTTATGAGTAAAACCAATTTAACTTTTTTTACCTAGAATATGTAAAAAAATATATATAATTACCTTTTCTACCTAACCGTCAAACTAATAACTGACAAATATAAACAAACATGGATCTCAACTGCTCACTCTGTTCCACTAGGATTCAAGTCACATCCGTGAAGAATGCGCACAAGAGCAGTTTTAACCTAGTGGAACGGGTAAAATTGCGATGATGAGAATGCGATCGCCTAGTGGAGCACTGAAAGTGTCTAGGTTAATATTTGTTCGTAGATTCCGTGTCCATAGTTGGATTATTTATTTTGTTAACATTGCTATTGTTATTAAAAACCATTCTTTATAAATGTGGTGTTCTTTTTTATAAGTTAAATAAGTGTACTAATAGCACACAACTGTGGATTTTGCTGATTACAGTTAAGTTGAAACAACTAGATGGCACTTTGAACATCCTATGTACAATAACTGTTCATATGAATAACAGAGATGAACAAAACAAAAAAAAACTGGGTCTGCGTCGGATCAGACCAGACGGTGGAAGTTATACTTCTTTAAAAAAAAAAAAAAAAAAAAAAAGTTCTTACAAATTTGTTCTTCCTTTTGAGCGTGACGCGGTTTCTCGACCAACATCCCATCACAATGTGTCTAACGGGCGCAAAGAAGTATAACTTCAATAATAAGCAAACAGACATTTCCAGTCTCGGCAACACTGCCTTAACTCAAGAGTTTATTCCTTACTTTCTTATTGTAGACCAATGGAAACATTTGCACTTTTTAAATCTGTACAGTTTATGAGAAAAGGGAATGCTAAATGGAGTACAATGTAAATAATTCCAATTTGGTAACAGGAATAGTCCATTTCGAAAAGAGTGTTATTTCTTTTTTTTTAACTTAAATTGAAAGACATACAAGCAAACTATAGAACTTAATTGTGCCGTTCATCACAAATTGTTAATATATCGAACTTGAGTCAGTTCTTTTACTTCCAATTACTAATTTTATGTGTCAGTTACAACAATTATTAGCCTTGTTCGCGGTAGCATTCTGAACTAGTTCAGGATTAATTCTGGATGAGCAAGCGCGGTTTGCATTTCGGACGGTAAAATTCACACTGCGCTTGCGCTCATCCGTAAATTAATCCTGAACTAGTTCGGAATCGCTACGCGAACAAGGGTATTACTAGCTTTGTTCGTAGAGCGTGGTTCAGAACTGGTTGCCAACTAATACTGCAGGACTGCACGCACATCAAAAATCACAAATCGGTCCTGAATCATGTGCTCTACAAACAGTCTTGTTAGAGTCAACATATATTGCGATAGTAAACAATATAACCGGAAGCTAAAATACGGTGGACTCTAAACTGTTACTAAACCATACCAAATTTAATTTATATTTTCTATGAAGCAAACTTAAAATATTATAGGCTTAAAAATTTAATAAATAGTAAGTATAAATTAGGTAGGTATACGAATAAATGCCAAAAAGTTGTTTTCCCACGATATTGTCCATAACCTCTCGACCGACATGAAAATGATAAAAAAAATCAGTTTCAATATATTTCCACTTTTTGTGTTTGGTTCTTTGATCAATATCAATTCTTGAAGTTCTTCGTGACTTGATGTAGACAGGGTTTCGTGTTTATAATAGCTGTTTTACACACAACAATTTATTGAACAATAAATTGACAATTTATTTTTCAACAAATTGATCTATTTCACAATTTATTGATGACCGCTTTATACATTTCAACATTTACAACAATTTGCTGGTCAATTTCAATAATGCCAACCTCGATCTTATCGCTCATGAAAGTATTTTGTTTATAAATTAATGGATAAATCATTTCCAACAGCTTATTGAAACACCATTGATTAAATCTTAAAAATAATCTAAATTGTTCAGGATTCTCATTTAAAAATTCAGTATGCACCAAGTGCAAATTTCCTTTCGACTTTCTTTCACCAATCCATGGTCGAACCCATCATCTTCTATGCCTTGCGTTTTGTTTATTTTCTGTTTAAGATTAATTAAAGATAATGGCAGTATAACTGCTTTCAACATAATAATTTTTCCTTCTTTAACCGCAACCGACAAATTTTTGTCATTTTAAGTTTGGTTATGAACGTTTTATTTACTACAAATGTCAGTCATCCATAATTAAGTTGGCATTAAAAAGAAACACAAAATGTAACTAGATATCCCTAAAATTTACCAATAAATTAGAACATGTTCTAATTCCTCAATTTCTTGATCAATTTATTGAAGTCAATAAATTGTACTTCAATATCTGTTTTACACTTGATAAAATAAATTGAAGGTCAACTTGTTCAATTTATTTATCAATAAATTGGTGTGTGTAAAACAGCTATAAGACATTGTGGTAAAACAAATAAAATATCGAATAGTCACTGATGACAAAACTTATTTAAAAAAGTTGAATAAAAACTAGGCTAGCAAAAACAGCTGTTTTATTTAACCTGTGCTTTGAGATTATCTGTGATGTGGTGAAAAAAGTTAAAAGTTCTCTTAAATTTCAGTTCACATGCATGGAACTAAAAATTTCCTGGACCCTTTGTTAATTTTAGTAACGGTTTGAAATCGATTCACAACTACAAATTACGTCTCTGAGAACAGGCAGCCAGTTCTGAATTAAAAAGTACTGCACTATGAACGCTAAAATGGATCTACACATGCACCCATTTCTAACGGTTGAGTCCGCCTCTACAAACAAAGCTATTAGCACTACTACTGTTATTACTACTATTTCTACTTAAAATACAAAAAAGTACTTACAACATTTGTAGGCTGAACAAATGGAGTCACTATCCATTGCGTGATGATATTCATAGACGGACTTTCCCAGCAAGTCGTCAGGTTCATAACCGAGGATATTTTTCATGCTGAAAAATAAATATATAAAGCTTTATTAGAAATTATAAGCAACTTGTAACAAAATGTATGATAGTTTTAGTGTGGCACACTGTATCAAATGAAATGTCCACAATAAGATATCAGATCATTATTTAATTTTTAGTACTGTCACAGCTCAAACCAGTATCCTGTTTATTCTTTTCAGGCTGCATTGACACATGACTACTTGCCAGATGTATGTAGAAAACCTGATATATTACTGCCTTAAGGTTCTATGTTAGAATTTTGACTGTCAGTTATTAACATAATATTTTGATGTTAAATAAAAGTTATATAAACAGAAAACCAAACCAGTCACCAAAACGGTTTGTATAATTTTTTAAGAAAAAAAGTATGCCACTAACATTTAAAAAATTCCACGATATTTTTAGAATTGTCGATAAATATTTGACTAAAAAGCATTCTTCTGCTAAAAATTAACTGATCGTAAATTAATTGAGAAATTAGCAATTATAGGTAAATTGAGTGTCAAGATACTATTTTTCGTTTTGACAATAAATAGTTAAAAGTGTCACTTACTTTTCTTATATTTAAGTATGGATAAAAAATGGAAACAAATTATGAAATTGTAACAGCCACCTCAATTATTTTCATCAATAGAATATGTCGGTGAAGCTGAAGTAAACTTATTGTTAACATCCTGTATAATCGACGGTCAATTAATATGAAAAATGGAACAATATTAAATCCTTGAGAGACATTTCTTCATATATTATAGCATAATTAGCTAACAAACAAAAATAAAACTGGAAAAGTAAGCATCACTGAGGATGATAACAATCAGCCTTATTCTATAATTCCAAATCGAATAGAAATGTGTTCCATCGAGTAGAGGTCGAATCGAATTCTTCAAAATCGGTATTCTGTAACTGTGTTTAACTTCTACTATCGACATGTCTAATAGAAATCGATTTCGACCGGGCAAACCTTGTCGAAGTGCAATTTCGATATCGGAATGTGATGTAGCGCATGCGCAGTGTCGATTATTTCTTTGACATTAGTATATAACCGAAATAAAATCTACCATATAAATGACCTGCTCGGGTGATGTTTTTTTCTTAGAAGGTGTAGTACAAGAAATGCCTTGAGATAGTTCTGTTCCTCTTGAATAACAAACTAAATTTTTCCACAAAACTACTTGTAATAGAAATAAAATTTTATAAATTACCTTTTTTGGGTTTTTCTAAAATCTACATCTGGACAGCAATTGTCACCGCTGCATGTAAATATTTCAGTCATCATCACGTATTTGCATTAGTAAAAGCCATAAACGACCTATTTACTTTTACTATTATTTGATCAGGTTAGGTTCACTAAACGTCAGTTGGTCGTTAAAGGTCAAATTCGCATGATAAATGCGGGGTTGCCGTTGTACCGGAGGCGCGTCAGATAGACGTTCTTCTTTACGATTTGTTGGCACTTCTACATGAGTTATAGAATACCAATTTGTGCCAGGGATCAACGCGGTAGATATTGAACATTCCGATTTGTAAATATTACGATTCGATCTGCGCATTTCTATTCGATTTGTTAAAAGTTACAGAATAGGCCTGAATGTAGTATAGGAAGCAAAATTTAGTATATTTTTTGAGAAAATATTTAAAAGGGAAAGGAAACTGGACTGCTCTTTTTTTAGAGACTTAAACATTTGTAGCTAGTGAAAATAAGTGATAATTATTCGATAATACAACATGAAAGCCATACAATTATTTAAGGAAGTGACTGCTATGCTCAGAAAGAAAATTTTAATAAAAGAAAATATAAGAAATAAAATACGATAGTGGTGGTAGTGAAAGGGATTGTCTCACATGAAATCTAAAAAGGTGTCGCACTTATATCGTCGCCCATTTCACGAAGTGGCGTATCTCACTTTTTCAAATTTTACAGGAGAGCAATTTAAAGATTCTTATACTTTTTGTCCTTCTACTGAAAAAATGTGAGAAACGTGAGACTTCTACAAGTCGAACAAATAATAGTTAAAAGTATTAGCTTTCATATACTATAACTGAAACGTATCATTACCTTTGGGAAATATCAAAATTTTGCAAAAAATTGAGATACGTCACTTCAAGAAATTGACAATTGGTTTGCTATCTGCTAATATAGCTGTTACGACGAAATTTAAGTTAAAAGAAACTATGGAATGAAAGACAACCAAATAATATATTGACATAAAATAACAAAAATAAATACAGTATTACTTCTGTAGGTTAATACCTTCAATAAATTATCAAAAATATAACGGAAAACAATCGATTGGTTAATTTTACTTGTCTTCATCAGGAAGGTGAAAATAAAAGTTTTGAAAGTCTTTATTTGCAAACACGGAATTCCAGGAAACAACTACTCCAGCGTTGAATTACACCTGGAAAACCTATAGCAACAGCTAGAGTCATTCGTCAGACGCCCACCAGACATATACCGGTTTCGAGCTTATTAGCTCTCATCAGTATGCCATAGGTGAGGTATCCGACGAATAATCCTAGCTGCTTTCGTCTGTCTAACCCGACAGAAGGGACCATGAGTACGCGGTGTAGAACTAACTACATCTATCGGCCGTTCGCTACTCCATGCCGGACTGAAAATGTCCGGGCACAAAGCGTTCTACATGCAGTAGACACCATTGAAAGCTGTCGACCTTTATCGCGATCGGCGAGAAACGATATTTTGCAAACACGGAACACGGTCTTTATTTATTATTACTGGAGTATTTCCTTCACACAATGACTTTAATTGCATGTATTTCGTGTTACTAACTTTACTGGTGCAAAATTGAGACTTTGTAACTGAATTCCCATCAATAGAAATTTCTGTTATTTCAGTGAAAGTGTCTTATATTCTGTTTGCAAGTGTCTTGAAAAATATTTCCCAGCTTTAAGTTCCATGAGATCGGTCCATTTCATAGCCTCACCTGTTTCAGCTACTTTTGAAGTGCGAATCCGCAAATCTTGAGGCAATGAAGTCATTACCTTCTAGAGATACAACAGTATAGGGATGGCGTCTTCGGGAAAGCTTCACTAAAGGCGGTAATTGCGAAGATACATAAACGTCACCAACAGTTTTTTAAGCTTTGGATATGGTACTGAGTGCCGCATCCCCTTAATTTTGTCCATGGGATGTTTAGAAGAATCTTAAAGTAATTTCTTCGATATTTACAGTATTTATAACATAAAGCAGCATTGTTGCATTAATAGAGTTTTTGTTCTGTCCAATACTTAGTCGTCAGAAAATAAAGCAACAGATTTTATGCTTTTTGCATCATAGAGTAGGAGGGCCTTACACAAGTAATAATCTCTGCTGACTCTCGTTTGCTGATGCTTTCATGCCACATAAAGCAAAAACAATCTTTAGTGGCAATGTCGTACAGTGTGCAGTTGTAATTTGATAAACGACTTTTATAAAATATAGCACTTTCTTTTGATATGGGTAGATATATCACTTGCTGCAAGTCAAAACTTGCACAGGTTACCTCACCTATCTTTTCACATGCTTCCTTTTTACAGTGCCTTAATTGTAGTAATCGTGTTTATTCTGCTACTACTCTGAACAAGAAAATCTGAGATACGCCACTTATTTATTTCTACTTATCACCAAAATAAAATTTCACGAACTGGCGTAACTTGAGTTACATCGGTTCCTGAAATTGTATTTTAATCAGAAACATGTTACGCCGACAGTGTAATGTCTATTATCCTGAAAACTATACGGAATTGAGTTATGCCGCTTCGTGAATGTGTAAAGCATGTACTTTTATTACACTAGACGAAGTATCTCAAATTTCGAATTTTTTGAGTTACGTCAGTTCGTGAAATGGGCGACGATATATGCCAACATTTTTTTTCCATAATCAACTGACAGATACAAACGTTTTTTCAAATACTTACAAAATTAAATTTTAGTATCAAATTAAAATTTGATGGGGTATAACATTAAAGAAAAGTTGATAAAGACTAAATTAAACCTGTTTGTATCTACCAGTTGAGAAAAAATATTTATATGCAACCCCTATCCAATCATGTTACGTGAGACAACCCCATTTCAGTTTTTCAATTTTGAAAATTTCATTTTAAGTGTTTTCACCATTAAAGTTTTCTTTTCTACAATAGAAATCATTCTCTAAATATAGGTATGGATCCACACTTTATTATCAAAATATTATCAGTTTAATTTTTACTGGCCATAAAGACAAATTTTGCATTTCTTCAGGAGTATAACATCTGCTACCTATAACAAAATGCAAAATTTCTATATCCAAATAGTAATTTAACTGATAATGAATAAAGAAAAAAGTACAAAGATCAAGTAGTAGGTATGGAAATTCCAAAATATGTTGTGGCATTGAATTTCTAGAAATCTGGTAAATATACAGTAAAAGTAATTTATAATGTCGTCGCTTATAATGAAAAGTTGCTTATAACAGCAAAATTTTTCGATATTGGTTCTAGGACTGCATTTAGTGTCGCCAGTTAAAAGATCGAAGTCGCAAATAGCGGCTAGATTTTATTGCATTTTTTAGCTCTAAAGTCGGCTATAGCGTCATATGGGTCCTACAAATGGGCCTAACACGACAATGACGAGTTGACAAGTCAGTTCGTGTCTGTCAGTGGTATGTTACGGTCTATTTGTAAATAGTATTGAAGCTTTAAACATACGAAATGGATGCTAATAAACGGAAAGTACTCTCAATAATAATAATAATAATTTACTGAACAAGAAGTCTAAATAACTGATTATTTTAAAAATACATAAATATTTTTAAAACATCTACATATTACATACCTATGCATATACATATTATGTACAATCGTTTGCAATAATAATGGCACTCTCTTAAAACAGTTTTTGAACTTCTGGAAGTTCTGAATAGAAATTTCATTAAATCTCTCTTGGTACGTGAAACAACTAATAACTAATGTTAAAAATTTAAATCAGATTTCAATATGAATATGTCAGATGTTCAAAATAAATCGCAAAATTCATTTTAGTGAGTGTCATTAATATTGCAAACGATAGTACATATGTAGTATGTATGTATGTATGTAAATGCGACTTTTTTGTTTTTCTCTGAATACATAATATGTGATTGTCAAACTTGTTTTATTTACAAATAAATGTTTTATGTTTCGTTTTTATATAAATGCTGATTTAATTTAAATACATATGTACTAGTAAACAAAATTGTGTGGTTTTCTTGATTTTAAATTCTACTTTTCTTGCTACCGGATTTAACATCTGACCAGATATAACGTCCACATTTTACCTGTCCCTTCAAAGACGTTATATCCGACTTTCACTGTATATGTATTCTTCTGTACTCAAGTCTCAAATAACTTTAATAATAATTAGGTTGCAAATTAAAGTTATGATTTTCAACACTTCAAAATTTTATTAACAGTGATAATGTCATTTTAATGAACTACTTACAATTCATCATCAGCATGTGTGAACTTCATATTTAAGCTGTGTTTTGTCAAAAACGTTTGACGTGGTAGGGGAGCTTCAATGTTTGATGGATGAGGGATGGGCTGACCAACAGCAACAAAACAGCTTTGCATTTTTCCTTTTTCTGTATTGTCTTTCTTATCTCCACTCGACTTAACTATGTGGCCAGTACAATGGATAACCTAGAATTTAAAAAAAAAAATTGGTGAATTTTTAAAACTAGTAACGACATTTACGTAAAGCTATTAAGTTGTCAAAAATAGAAAAATCTATTTTTCTTTAGTTTTGGTTTTGCCACACTTCTGAAAAAAACCCAAAAAAAAAAACTAAAGAAAAAACTAAAACTATGCCACAAATAAATAGCTTCAGACAATAGAAAAATCTAATTAATAAATGAATGATTAATGAAAATTCCTTTCATAACTAACAAGGATGCATTGATGTCAACTAAAAAAATGCTTTATTTGAAAACTTATGGTGAATTACAATATTTCAGACTACTTCAATTTGAATTTTGAAAATTTAGGCTTTGTTGCTTTATGGGGGTGCTCTCCTTAAATAAAATAATGCCATTCTTGTAGTACTTCCAGTTATACCAGAAGTCGTCATCTACTTGCTTATTTGAAATGGAATTTTAGTGAGACTTTTATAGTTTTCTTCGAGATATTTGCATTCTATAAAAAGAGTTAACAGTATTGATATTTAATAGAGAGATAAGAGGATGGCTATCAGTTATTACAAATATTTTAACAATATTCTACAGGTGAAAATGTATTGTCGAATTTGCTTAACTTCAAACCACCAAAACTTGTTTTTTCTAAATGGAACACCTGTATACTTAATCAAAAACTGTTGATCTAATTTCTCGTGAGGATGGCTCAGAAATTGCTAGTAAACGTAAAATCAAAACAATCAAGCAAATGATGATTTATGACATATATGTGTGACATATTTGTCCCCCTAAAATTACAAGTGGAATCCTTTTATGTAAAAATATACGTGCTTATGTATATGCATATAATAAGCAAATAGATGATCACATACATTTTATTTAAAAAGAGCACCCTCAAAAACCCCAAAGCTTAAATTTTCAAAATTGAAATCGTTGCAGTCTCTGAAATATTCTAATGAGCCGTACAACAATAAATTTAACCAAACTACACCATTCTATCAATGAAAATAATTGGGGTTTGTTATATATCAATTTTTGATCAAAGGTTAACAACGGAGTTACAGTTCTACAATTTTTTTAAATATATTCCAGAGACCTAGTTACTAGGTAGGCAGTGTACATTTTTATAAGAAAAACAAGTACTCCACTGGCATCTCTAACATTTCAAGATATTTTTAGAATTTCTGATCAGTTTTTTACAAAATAATTGACAAGTCTTGAAATAATTAGAGCTGTTAAACATGCTTAACGTTATTAAGAAATTAAAACAATAAACACACTAATTGCAACAATAAAACTACAAAGCAAGTAAGTGACACTTTTAACTATTTGCTGTTTTGAGCAATTACAGTTCTCTAGCAATGAGATTTTATTATGTCTGTTGTCAAAACAAAACATTGTAACACCCTATAACTCCCCTAGGTATAATAATTAAGCTTTGAATACAAAATTGTTATATATACTCGCGACAAGAATTCAGACGACTTACGTCATATGAACAAATGCATAATTCATTATATTTTCATCAAAATATTTAAGAAACTGCAACTGATAGTAATAAAACTATATACTACACTATATATTGCACTAAATTGCAAAAATTGATTGTTTTTAACGCGACCAAATATCGAAAATAACGTTGACAATAAAAACAAATGTGTAACGTCAGCCGTGACGTAAGACCTCTGAATTCTTGACGCGAGTATATCAAAACCCTAATTATTTTCATCAATAGAATATGTAGGTGATTATTGGCCACTTATGGTTAACACCCTGTACCAATATCACAAGTAAGTTATATTTATACAGGTAACAGAAACAAAAAAGAAAAGAATCTATTGTTTTGAAGATATAACTTGAAATGAAAGTAATAATACCTAATGAGGATGTATTTAATGACTGTCCTTAATAGTAAGTAGTTTACCTTCCATATTTAGAAAAAAATATTATTATTGAGCCACAAAGAAGAATATTTTTGTTTACATATACATATATGATTATTTTTACGATAATCCTAAATAACTACATGTTCACAGAAATAAAGGATTTTGCGTAGTTGATCTGTAAGGATGTAAACATTTTACGTGGTAATAATAACTAAATTTGATTTTTTTTTAGTATGAAAAACTGTTTTACCTAAAACTTAAGCTAGGTACAGAAGGTGTATTTTTTGAGAAAAATATAAAATCGCTATAACCATGACTACTTATTTTATCAAAAAAAAAAATAATAAAAAGTACATAATAAATATTACATTATCCAAAATGTTTTAATCATTTTGTTTTTTGTCATCATATATTTTGGAAGTTATTTTAATTTCCTGAACAACAGCAGCGTGAGACATTACCTATTATCAAATATTGTTAGTAATTTTTATGCATCCTACAGAAATTAATTCAATAACCTACCCCAATATTAGTATTTTTTTTATCACAATTTATGATTAGATAAAAACCAATTGTATTCTTATATTCAGTCCGATTGTTGTACGTTTCTGATTACAAAACCCTAAGCGAAAAAGTGTAATAAAAGTTACATTAAAACTTTTAAGCAAGAACTGTCATTTGTTGATTATGAGCAGCATATCAGAAGCTGAATTTTCTGTAAGATATACATACCTTATATGTAGCCGATTTGAGGTTTACAGATCTTCCTTTACTTGTAAGTGTACACTTGAGTCGAATAAACATTGATTTTGGTGAATCTGTATCGTCTTGTGATTTCCCAGATAAAATTTCTCTGATCTCATCGTGATCACAAGGATGGCTGTATTCAAATATATTTTGTCCCATTAAATCAATCTGAAATAAATATTTTTGTATTGAGTATATAATATGAAATACATTAATCAAATACAAAAAATAGTTTGTGTAATATATTTTTTCTTATATAATTTTACAGATGACTTTTTAGCAAAAATAAGAAAAACAATTCATTGAATGTAAGCCTTCGTTTATGACATACCTACAGAGTGATATTTTTTTAATTTCTTTAGCTATTTTCCTTTATTTTGCACATTTTTTAAGATAATTAATTTAAATTCGGTACATTAAATAATTTTGTGAAAATCAGTGGAATATGAAAAGTACCCTTTGAAATCAGCTATAAAGATACCCTTTTTTTGAAGCCATGACTCCTCTGGTATACTTACTACATTTTTTCGTCACATTGTCATATAATGTTTTGCACCTTTAACTGTTTGAATGGTATTTATTACAATATGATTTAAACTAAAAACAAGATTATTTGTACCATATGATTTACCAGGAACTGTACAATTTTGTCAGTGTAACATTACAACAGTGTTTTTGCTGAGATATGCAACTTCCTTAAATTTTATAAAATAATTCACGATAATGATGTATTTTCCCATAAAAATTTTTGCAATTGAAAATTTCAAAATATAAATACAAATAAGTACACTTTGTTTCTGATAGTAATTCGTCGCAAGTTAGAGTAATCGCATACGTTCATATCGAATCAGGCGATGAGAGATAAGAGAGAGGCAAAGAATGAAGATGTAAGGACACCCTGTATAATGCAAACATTTTGATAAACATATAATGAATTATTCATTTGTACGTATGACGTAAGTCGTCTGAATTCTTGCCGCAAATATAACGTTTGCGTGACGCAGATAACGCACCCCTTCACCTAAATTTACCGGTTGTACATATCATTTAAAATTAGTTGTTGCATTATAAATTTAATTTCGACATTAAAAATGTCTTATGGCTGGATAATTTATCAAATTCAGGAGTCACGAAAAAATAATAATTATAAAACGTAGGACGCCAAACATCTCAAAAAACATTGCCTTCATTGAGCACGAATACCGATTTTGTACAATGCATAAGTAATAAAGTGTCCGGGAATTGATTTTAGTCAGTATAGCCCATTATTTATGAGATATGTGGTATGGCCAAAATTTACAGGATATAAGTTGCTTCACTTGAGCACGTGTTGGCCACGTGGTACATAAATGCAACACATCAGAGGGTCTATTCTCGACTTTCGAAGAGTAATCCGTATGTGATTACATGGTTCTGTCTCTCTTATTTACCGTTGTAAAAAAGTATAAAAGTACCTACTTAATTCGCATACGTATTGTTCTACGAACATTCGAGAATAGACCCCCAGAGATTGTGCGGTTAAGCGTCGCGCTGAGTATGGTAACTTATTTAACATACGGTCAGTGGATCGGTCAGTGATCGCGCGGTTAAAGGCGTTAGTACTTGAATCCAGGTGACTAGATCGCTATGGGTTCGACCCCCGTAGCCGGTAGACTGTATATAAGCTATATTCGTGGAGAGAATTGGCACCCTCTCTGCGGGTATGGTAGGGTGGAAGAATGTTGGCTTGGGTCTATGTGATCCCAGGTTTCCCTCATTCCTGCACTGAATGATGGTTAGGGCTTACCAACGTAAGTCGTCCCTGGGCGCAAAGGCGACCTGCTTAATAATAATATGCCGCCCCCTCTCCCGCACAAGTCTTCGACTTCTGGGTTAAACCTCGTGATTAGAATGAGGGGTAGAGATATTATTATTACATATTCTGTAAATTTTGGTATAGCCAATCAGAATAAACGGGCGAAGATAGAGACCTACTTCGCCTGTTTATACAATAGAATAAGCTTTTATGAAGTCAGCAGTGTCATTTCCTTATTGAATTCGTCAAAATCATTTCTATTTTATAATGCCGTTTGTGTTTTGTGAAAATATACTATTACAATACCATGTTCTTCTTGCCTAGTTTAAATTTATCCGAGTGATCAAAGAATAGACTTTCAATTTAAAAGTAATTGGGATTGTTAGATGCCTTTTTAAATATAAAATAACAACAACGTATTATTTATCCTTCCGCTTCTTTATTATCAAGTAAACGAGTGGCCACTGCAGCATAAAATGACAATAATGTCACAAACAAAAGAAAAAACTTATGATTGTTGAATTACAATGACATCCAGAAACGTAAATAAAAAAGAATAAATTAAAAATTCCAATGTATTACTACTTTACCTGAGATATGCCTAAATAGTCGCTGACGTTTTCAGATAGGTAGACGAAATCACCTTCAGGTGACAATACGATCAAGAAACCTTCCAGAGATTTTAGAAACACTGATCCATCAGCATCTTTACTATTTTCATCTGTAGCATCCAATTCTGGCACTACAAAAATGGAAAATATTAATAAAAAAATTACCATAGCAACAAAGTAGGTATATCTAAAACTATCAGTAGGTACAAGTATATCTTGTAAAAATAGATAAACGTACATAGATACATATTTCAATATAATTAAATATATCCAGGGATACCTCATTTTCAATCTCAACTGATAAAATCAAAATGACGGTATAAACATTTAAATTCTTAGGTACTTGTTAAAGTGGCATACGTACTCATATATTAAAACTGATTCACTTAATAATGCCCCACCACTGTGATTTGGTAAGTGGTATACTACGTTGGTTAATTACAAAAAAAGTTGCGCATCGATAAGAGAGCTCTTGAACGATGTCTTAATTTATTTTCACACATCGCTAGATAAAGATTGTTCAAAATATGTGGATATAAATTTCATGATTTTGTTATATATTTTTTATTAATATTAACATTAAGTACCTAATAGTTTGTACCAATACTTTTAATTAATGAAATGCCGAAGGTATAACAAATACAACGGACCAGTTGGTTGTTCTGAAAATTCAAGAGACAAAAATTAAATAATAATAATATCTCTACCCCTCATTCTAATCACGAGGATTTTCCCAGAAGTCGAAGACTTGTGCGGGAGAGGGGGTGGCATATTATTATTAAGCAGGCCGCATTTGCGCCCAGGAACGACTTACGTTGGTAGGCCCTAACCACCATTCAGTGCAGGAATGAGGGAAACCTGGAAAACCTCATTAATTAGGGGGGTAGTTAAATGCCAACCGGTATCAATCTCTCACATTGACCCAAGTCAACATTCTTCCACCCTACTATACCCGCAGAGAGGGTGCCAATCTCTCCACGAATATAGCTTATATACGGTCTACCGGTTGCAGGGGTCGAACCCACAGCGATCCAGTCCGCGCGACCGCTGACCGATCCCAATGAACCATATCATTTCCCATTTCTCAATATTCGTTCAATACCTACGGTTTTTTCTGTTTTAAACAATTTTTTGCCTCCTATTTGATATTTAATGTTTCCAAAAGTATATTTTGAAAGAACAGTTATCTGATTCTTCTAGTAGGATATAGCAGCGCATACATATCTCGCTAGAACGATGTAGTTATTTTTTATTTCGTACAAGTCGAATAAAAATGATTTATCTCTGGCTAAATTTTTGACATGTTTTAAGTAAAGTAAATTTGTAAGTGACTGCGCTGTACATAATAGAATGTTACACCTTCGTAAAGAGAATAGAAAATGGTGTCCGAAAATGTTATAACCAAAATCTATAAAATTTTGAGATATTCTCATGTCCAAAATGGTATGATTGATGATAGTTTGTTTGTATTATTTCAAAATCCAAAACTTGGTGAATGTTGTTACTGTTGTAACTGGACATGATTGAATGGGTGATCCGTCATTAAATAAAAGAACTTTGATTCGTTCAGAATGAACGGTCGACTTACATTTGACGTTTTATATCTTACCATACATACCGATTTACCAGACATGTCCCGTTTTTTTTTTCTAGTATTCTGGCACATCCGACAGAATTGTTATACAACGCCAGGATATTTTGCAACCACATTTGGCAACAGCTGAAGCTTAGTGCCTTAAGCCACTAAATGTATTTATTTAGAAATTATCATTTTATTTACCGTAAATAGAGTATATTTGTTGCATATCACAGAAATGCCTAATTCTAATAAAAGAGCCTCAAACAAAAAACTGCTTGTTAGATATATATATATATATATATTTTTTTTTTTTTGAAGTAAATTCTGACCGTGCTATATTTAGAAACGCTACTGGTTTATATTTTTTTTTTTGAGGAATATTTTTTTTGTTTTTGTTTAATTGTGACGAGATATCGCGGAAACTGTACGATAAATAACGTTTACAGACTATGTTGCAAAGAATTTTGACTTGCAGTAGGTTGGCAACTTATTTTGGAAGGACAATCCTTACCACAACATCTGTCCTTTTACTAGAAATATCCTTCCTTATTTGGTGACAGTTCTGTTAAATTTACATTAAAATGTAATTATTAAGACGGAAGGAGACAAAATATGCAAAAACAGTGTATATGTATAATTTGGATAATACCCCGCCCTCCTCCAAGCGACGAAAAGTGTGAAAACGTAACAATGTCCTTACCTACTTGAATATGAAAAGGTGGGAACACAGCTTTAAGCGTAAAAACAGGAATACGCATGCCTGTTACTTGCATAAAGGAATGCAAAAGCTTGCAGAAAGCAACCACTGGCATGTGTGTTTACTAAAAAGCATGCCAGTAGAAGGCGTGCAAGTAAATAAATGCAATGGAGATCTCGGAGGAGTTCAAGTAGCACGTCAGATCGGCTCCGTGTGTTACCATTTGTTAGCTACTAACATTTTACTTGCAGGCGCCTTGCAAATGTATTATCGTTGTGCCATTCACTGGCATACGCCATTTCCTAGCATACTGCCTTGTCATATTATATGAAAAAATGTTCATATAAACATGTGACATAACTTGCTACGTTTTCGAGGAAAGGGTATCAAATATAACTTGTAAAATTATACTGCCCGTATATAGTTGCGTTGATTACGCATATAATTAATTTTTGTGTGTACCTTTTATGCTGAAAAGAATCTCTAATAAAACCGTTCCCAAAAATGTCTAATCCGACTGAATTCAAAGACCTCAGACCTATAGCAATACTCGCAGTCTTATCTAAGGTCCTAGAAAAAATAATGGAAAATCAATTCCGGGAGTATCTTAATAATAATCAGTTATTGCCTCTCCATCAATCAGGTTTCCGGAAACAACACAGTTGGTTATCTGCCCTTTTAAATGTTACAGATGACATTATTGGTCAAGCTGATATCGGTAAAATCAGTGCACTGGTCCGCTAGATTTTAGTAAGGCCTTTGATACACTTGACCATGATATATTATTATAGCCATATTACATTCTGTAGGTCTTACTGAACAATCTATACTGCTCTTTAGAAATTACTTAAGTGATCGTGTACAATCTGTGGTTGTTAATAATAAAGTATCAGATAAAGCTAGAATGTCAACCGGAGTACCTCAAGGATCTATTTTGGGTCCACTTCTTTATACTCTCTACACGCTGAACTTTGAAACATTCATTAACCATTGTAAGTATCATTTCTATGCAGACGATACGCAACTGTATTATTCATTTATACCGTCTGAGGCTATTAATTCTTGCCAGAAAATTAATAGTGACCTATCAGCTTTGTTTACAGTTGCGTCTGGTCACTCTTTAAAACTAAATAGCTCTAAGTCTTCCGTTTTACTCTTTGGCCGAAATACTGTTTTGGATGAAGTTATTCATTCAATGCATATACGCATTAACAATGAAGCTCTTATTGTTAGTCGAGAAGCTAAGAACCTAGGTGTAAAATTAGACAATATTGATATGTCCAGAATCCAAAGAACGCAACATGCTTGTGTCCGATTTATATGTGGCATTAAGAAATATAATCGTGTATCTAATGCTTTCAAAAGTCTGAAATGGTTGCACGAATTTAGCACTGTCAATCGCTGTTCTACAACATAATACACATATTGTATTAAACAAAGGAACACAAATAAACTCGCCCAATCTAAGTTAAGAATAAGAGAAGAATAACACGTTTTACTTAACTAAACTTAGCTTCGTTCAAAGATGCTGCGTGCAATTTTTAAATCTTTTACAAACAAATGATATTTGAGTCACTAGTAATTATGCATAATGTCACTATTTGACGCAATAACTGAAGTAATAATTGTATAAGAATATACAAAGATCAATGCCTAAACAAATATACTCGTATTAGGCAACTTTAACTATATGTATGTACCTTACTTATTTCAGTTCTTATTTTACCATGATGATACTGTTTTTCTTTTCGCAAGTTTCCTATGCATTTCTCACCAGGCCTTTGAGATAAAAATATGATTAAATTATCATCAAATTTTGATATATTAAATGACTGCGATTATTATTACTGTTCCATTTAAGATTATGTTATTGAAATTGATTAAGTATACCTATTTATGTACAATTTGCAATTTCTCTAATCTTGTGAACGCCATAAAGAATTGTCCGTCTTTTATTAAAAAATAAAACATACAACTCTGATTTTTCTGAATAAATCAAGAACTGAACTGGTAAGGCTGCTCCCAAAAAAATATGATCAAATTTGAAATAGAGGTATGTTTCCCATTTCTTTAAAAATACAATTATTACTTAGGTTTTATTATTATTATTATTATTATTAATGAGACACACCAATTTAACAAAAAGATTTTATAAATATTGACGCCATCTAGCGTCAAAACGAAGTAATTTTGCGCAGTGGTAAAGTTTAAGAAAATATTTTCTTCATTTGTAAGATAATGTAAATACAGTGTTTTGTTAAAATATGGAATCAATACTTGTATCTAAAAATATGTTATATTACATTACACAAAAAAGTTTACGTTAAAAGAAATAAATAAAGTACTCTTATTATATTAAAATTCATAATAAACCTTTGAAAATTCAGAAGTTTTTATAAAATTTTGGGTAATGTAACAAATTAATATGTGGACGTAACACCTTATCCAAATAGCATTTAATTAACTCAGAAAAAATGATAATAACGTTTACACAAAACAAATCTGTGTTATGTTTCATGCTTTTATAAGAAGTAAATAATTTCTGACCTTGCTCTGTTCAAAAACACGTGTTAAAAATGAAAACTAAAGTACTCTTATCGTAAAGCTAGTCTCCGACGGCACGACGCGATGCGTCGCGTTTGAAGAAATCGACTAAAAAAATATGAGCATATCTGAGATGGGGATACTTCATCCCTTTAGCAAATACATGTACTTCAGCTACTAGGTACGTCACAAATTGACATCTTTAGCTGGATTCTAAGAATTATTTCTAAAAAAAATATAGGTTCTAGCGGCGAAACAAAGCAGCTTCGAGTATTTTACCTTATTCTCCTTTCTGGATATAGGTATACATTTTTTATGAAATTAAGGTCATGTAGGTAAGAAATTTGGGCTAATGATTTACCTAATTAAAGTAAAAATACAATCTCATTCTCTTATCAAATGACATACAATTCTGAGTTGAAAACATTACCTAATAAACACATATTTTGTCAAAATGTTAGAATAAATATTTCTCTTTACATTCAAATTTATAATCCTTCCTGTGGAAGTTTTTAAAAAACTAGAAACTAATACTCGTATGGAAATATAACTGTCTCTTATTAAAAGCAGGTCCTAATTAACATAGAAAAAATGATAATACTATTTACATAAAACCATTTTGCGTTATGTTTCATATTTTTATAGGTACACAATTTCTGACCCTGCTCTGTTCAAAAACACGAATTACAAATAAATTCTCTTATCGTGAAGCTAGCTCTCAAGGCACAACATGATGCGACGCATCGATAGAAGTCATAAAATATATAGAACGCCAAAAGAATTTACATTCTAAAAAAAGATTCAGACTATGAAGGAGCTTAGAAAGCAGCCAAAATTTAATGTAAGCTGTTGGTTATACTGTATTTTAATTCCCGTATACAATTGAAACCAAAACGGAATGTTTGTAATTGGACCATAGAAATCATGTTTCTACGAATTGGACGTAAAATTTTCATATTTTGAAATTCGCCCAATAGTGTGAAGCTACCCCGTTAGTGCAACCAACTCATAAAAGCTAAGTTACTGCAATATTACCAGACTCGCGTTTTCTCCATAGGTTGACTATTTTCGGTACCTCTTTTGGCGTTTTATATATTTTATGATTTCATACTCGAACAAGTGCTTCATAGTGCAAGAAACCCCAAACCTCAATTTCAGAGTTTCTTATGAAGAAAAGAGCAATATAAGAGCATCGATAAATCAAAATCAACGACCTATCAACCAGCTCGAAAATTGTTCTATAGTTAACATTTCTTCATCCAACTTGCAAATAAATTCAAATAATATTCTCTCGTTTTAAGCTAGCTAAAATTTATCTTTCTCTTGATCATTGAACTTAAAAAGCAGAATCTTTATCACAAATTGACAAGATCTATAGATAGTGGACAATTTCGATATTGGGTTGGCAGGTAAGAGAGGAAGCTTAAGGCGGGAGAAAAGGAATTGCACAGCCTGAGTGAGCGAAACGACGAATCAATCAGACCTATGAGACATAGGTAGGTATACAACCCGAACCACAAGGTTCTCTGAAGTTTATCGTGCATTTTGACGTACATAAAAATGGAAGCCGTGATATATGTTATGATTTTACTCGAGGACACAAAATGTAAAATTACCAATAAATATTAATCAGAAAGTGAAACACGAGTTGTCCTATATGTCCTGGCTAGTGAGTGAATTAATTTGGTGGCTGTGGCTGTGATAATTTTGGCGTAACTGTGTCATATTGACGTAGTAACTGTGTGGCTAAAATTGAGGTATTTTAGCATTTATTTAAATTATTCTTGTGATTTTATGAGCAATGAAAATTATCTCACGCACTAGCGGGAACCTTTGTGAATACGTTGATATATAATAATAACCAATTATTTCAATTTTCTTGGAGCTCTGTGTCCTCGCTTGAAGCCCTGTTAGACGGTAAAATATGTATACAAAATCCCAGCCTTAAAGCTGATGTTTATCTACAAATTTTTATGTTTGTGGTTCGACGTCCTTCAAAAATACGCTTTTATCATATTATTTATTACATTTGTCATTGTAGTAGACTTTCTCAAATCTGTTCCAAAGCAAATCAATACCAACGATGGTACATGTGGCGTTGGACTCTGCAATTGGAATGGTTTGGAATGGACTGGTACGTACCAGTCCATACGAATATTTAGATTTGAATTTGACCGCATTTATTGTTGGTGACTGCGGGATTGATGCATTCTTTACCTAATATAAAAAAAGAAGAAGCCTAGGCGTTGATGACGCCATTTAAAAATAGACGTTTCGTTTCCAATGCAAACCAACGCCGTGGAATTGAGCAATTAGAATGAACTATTATAGTCCACACCGACAAATAGTAAAATTATGATTTGAATTCGACAGCGTTGGGAAAGGTTCGGTGCTAGATTGTCGAAATGTCGACTGATTAAAACTATTTATTGTTGGTGAGTGCGGGATTTATAATAATTATTTATCATAAGAAAAGGAAAAACGGTGGTCTAGGCGTTGATTCGTTGGTTAGCTAATTATTGTTATTACTGAAACATAAGCCTAGTTGTCATCAACTGCAAACACACTGAATACCAGAACTACTAGAAACAGGTTACAAATTATGTCCACACCAAATCAATCATTTATTTGAAGTACAGCGCGAATAGCGAATGCAACTGAACGTCAAGCTTGGAAACTATTGGGTTTGGTTGGGCCGCGTTGTACACACCGACTCCAACGCTGTTTTTCAAATATGCCTTAGTTTGCGTTGGAATCTCGGTCTGGACGCGGGATTAGACGCTGCATTTTGAATCGTTTTACGTGTGCAGTTATAAGTCGTCAGTTAAGACAAAGAGTGTAAATACACTAATCGTTGCATTTATGCATTGCATACAGTCAATTGTTTGGCTTGATTGGAGTCAGGATCAGTCGTTATTTCCAACATGCACGAGCTTGTCGCTAGCTAAACTGTAGCGTTTAAAGAGTTTTATCGTTTTACTTTCAGTCTTCCGCTTCCATAGAGTTGTAAAAAATTTGCACACTGTTTCGTTTGTCTTTTGAACATAATTAATTGATTTATATAGGTCAGTGGTCGCGCGGTTTAAGGCGTCAATGCTTGCATCGATGTGGCTAAACTGGTGTGGGTTAGAGCCCCTCAGCCGGTAGACCGTCTATCAGCTATATTCGTGGAGAGGATTGGCACCCTCTCTGTGGGTATGGTAGAGTGGAAGAATTTTAGCTTGGGTCAATGTGAAAGATTGGTATCAATCATCATTTGATTACTCCCCTAATTATGAGGTTTTCCTCATTCCTACACTGAATGGTGGTTAAGGTCTACCAACGTAAGTCGTTATTGGGCGCAAATACGGCCTGCTTAATAATATGCAGCCCCCTCTCCCGCACAAGTCTTCAACTTCTGGGCTAATCCTCGTGATTAAAATGAGGGGTAGAGATATTATCATTATATTTATATAGAGATCATCCTTGCCTTTGGAAGATTTAAGCTAAGGACTATAGCGACAAGCATATAAAAATAAGGCATATGAGATTTTAATAAATTAATGTGAGAAAACTCTTTTAAACAATCGCTGCTTAGACCATTTAGATGGTTCATCTTATACCTTTTCTTTTTTGTTAATTACAGCTACAATAATTGCTGCATAAACTTCAATACACTACTTGTCTCTTCTGAATAATTTAAAGACTGATAATAAATTGAATTATAAAACGGTAGGTGTAAAGACTATGCGTGTTCCGTCTAAGCGCCCTATGTTGTTGCCTCAGCTACCCCCTCAAGCGTGGGAAATGCACAGCAACCCATTAGCATAGTTTTAGTCGGCCGTGATTGATTGGCAGGAAAAAGAACAACAATTATTTTTATGCTTGTACGGCCAATCAAGTTTATAGCCTCCATTAGGAAAATGATATCAATTAAACTAACTTACCTAACGTTGCCATGTCTCTAACTCTAAGATATGAGATTGCCAATCTCATGACGGATGCTTTGTCGAGCTGTGAGATCTGTTCGGAAGTGAGTGGGAGAGCATTTGCCAGATCTGTAAAAATTTCGGTTTCGCGGGATCTGCGTGATCGAGCAGCATCTCGTGATTTTTCCTTTCGTTTCTCATTATTCCTGTAACATAAAAGTTCAATAAGAAAACTACGTTGGGGCACCTGATTTATAAAGTAAACATTTTTAAGGAATTCAAAAAATTGTTTTTTCTTCTTAATCTATTCATAATGCTAATGTCGCAACACTGGTTTTATAAGCTTTGCCATCGTCACATGAAGAATCTCCAAACATACGCGAAACATTCGTAGTCGTCGAAAATTTTTTACATCGAATTATTCGCGTTGAAACGCCACCTATGAAATTTAATGGACGTCGGCGTCAGTGTAAAGTTTGCCTATTAAATTTCATAGGTAGTACGAAAAATTCGCAGCGACTGCGAATGTTTAGCGTTAGTTCAGAACATTTTTAAGACTTGACTCAGTGATTTATATATTCAGAAAAATACAATACAATGAAAAATCAATTTTGTTCTGCCCGTAAAACTGCATATCGGATTGTATAATTTTTAATAGTACTGACAATTTTTTAGTAGTGTGTATGATCCTATACATTAGGAACTTTCGCATCCATATTTCTAAATGTTATCTGCAATCATATTTATTTAAATGTTTTAACTAAATTTTGAAATAAAAATAACAGAATGGATTCAAATCTCAATTTAAGAGTGAAGGTGAAGCTATTTTCTATCTATATTCCCTTTGGCCCCTTGTTCTGAAAAGAATAGTTTATAAATGAAATGCGGCAACAATCTAATCTTGGGAAGGTATGTATAAACACGTTAAGTATATTAAAAATATGATCGTTATATATTTCCTGTTTTAATACATTGAAACTAACTTTTGAGTTGTTTTTACATAAAGCAGAGAAAATGTATCATATTGAAGATTTGTTGGTTGAGTATACGAGTATTAACACAGTACTATGAATGATACAATGTAGGCTAGTGTATCACCTAAATCAAGTATGTATTATTATAAAAAAATATTTTACATTTTAATGTTCTTTTAGTATGTCGTTCCAACAATGGGCTTTCGGTGAAATTTTTGTATATGGTTTTATGCGTTTTCGTATGGGACTCGATATTCTTATTATATTCTTAAAATTTTGTTTGCGTTTTCGAGATATGAGGTTGAAACGACGGCCTACTTGTGGTATCACTATACGCAACTCTAGACTGGCTAACAAGGGTAGATCCTGCAAGTATGACAGCGGCCAGTTATCTACGTCATAGCTTAACAATCCGGAAGGGAAAATCACTTTAGATCAAATAACCAGTCGCGGAAGCCTCAAAGCCAGTATTCCAAATAAACTTGCCGAAATTTCATGCAATAATTCTTCTATAATGGCTTTTTCTTTTCTTTTCAATACTTAAAAGTGTGTCATACGGAACGTCTCTGATTTCAATTATATTCCCCCACATTTCGTGGCTTCCAAATAAAGATAATGTTCTTTTCAACATATGGTTTAAACAAAAACACATAAAAACGTCATATACGAGTATTTTTACTATTGTATAAACTCGCAATGAAGTGATCTCCATAACAAAATCTCGTATCTTTGTCAGATAGAAAGATACTCTTCTTCTTTGCTTTTGGTCGACTTGCAAACAAATAAATATTCTGAAGCATATGTATATTTGTGCATTCTGTAACTAGTTTCGCAATACTTAAAATTCTTTTTTTGCACTCATGTATGCAGCACGAACAACACCCCGAAAATACATTACAATACTAAAACTTGCGCCTGACGACTAAAATTCGGTTCAAATTCCTTGTGCTTGGCGAATTTTAGAAAAAGACAAAACATCGTCCACGTTTTATGAATGGAGTGAAATCTCTTAATTGTATATCCTCTTTGCCATTTATTGAAGTACATAGGTACCTATTTTGACGAAAACTTCCAGAAAATAACAAATCACTATCTACCATAAGTAAATGACAGATATACGGTTCAGAGATCGATTAGAATACGATTTTTTATTATACATGCATTTATAAAATTAGTAGTATGTACGGTATTCGAAAAAATCAACAAATAGATTTTTATCTTAGATAAAAGAATTTAAGTAACTAGGTATATCGACTCCCATATCTTGTTACACGAACAACGAGCAACGCTGATTGCTTGATATTTTATATAAAAATAAAGATTTAATCGGATAAATTGTTTATCTGTCAACTTGCGGGTTACAAAAACATTTTATCAACAATATAACATTAGTAATTTCTTATTGTGACTGATGATCATCCAAATATTTTCCTCTGCTGTATCTATAAATCAGCTTTGAAATTAATGTTGGCATCTTCTCCTGGTTTTTGTTGGCCTTTTCTTGGTCTCGTAAGGCAAGAAAAGACAAGATTTAACAGCTCGAATTGTCAGACAAGACAATATTAAATAAGTCTTGCCTGATAAGAAATATTGCTACGGCAAGAAGTCCTGCAAATATAAGTAGGGGTAATATAAGTTCCATGTTTCTCATTTGTATACAAGAGTCTCGAAAATAATCATACAAGAGTCGCAAAATTCCGAGAAAAAAAATCTGCCAGATTCACAGGACAATACAAGACAAGGTCTTACTAGATCAAAAACTCAAGTTTTCTTTTATAAGACAAGACGAGAATTTTTCAAATTTTGAAAGATTTTTTGTCTCTGCCAACACTATGTGAAATTAATGAATAATGATATTTGTATTCATGGATATTATCGATTAATTCTTCAGTCTTCCAGACCAGCGAGGAAGAAAAAAAAAACATTTGTACTTGTACATATACCTAAGTATTGCAGAATACGAAAATTTTGTGGTAGGCACTTATAGATCTTAACACCAGATGTCGATAAACCTAAATATTTTGCAAATAGAATAGCTCGTAAAAATATAAAGTGGTTGTACGCACGCACACTAAGGATGGAGATATATCAAAAACATTCATAAGTAAACATTTTTTTAAATCAATGTCTATATGAAAGTGAATTTTATGAATTCATTAATGATCGTACCGTCTCGATTATGCATCCTTTTTTGTGCCACCTTAACCAATAATAGCGTATAAATCAGTAGTAAAAATAGAGCTTAAGCCCCTATAGTGGCAGCAAGAATTCCAGACAACTTATGTCACGGCTGACTTTATATAATTGTTTTTATTGTCAACGTAATTTTTGATATTTGGTCGCGTTAAAAATAATATTTTGCAATGTAATAGCATATAGTGCAAACATTTACTGTAGTATATGTATAGTTTTATTAGTCTCGGTTGCAGTTTCTTAAATATTTTAATGAAAATTATTCATTTGTTCGTATGACGTAAGTCGTCTGAATTCTAACCGCAAGAATGTAAAAATTTGCCTGCAAAGATGTGCCGTGTTTGTAACAAATATTCATCTATATTATTGATGCAGAAGGTGTATATCTAGCATGACTTCAATTCGATCTCATTAAGTTTTGTGTGGTTACGGTATGTACTTTGCGTGATTTTAATATTATTAACTACTACTACTATTAAGTCAACGAGTCAAACTTAGGAGTAAAAATAATAGATGGCGATTCTCATTTAAAATCCAAGTACCTACGCACCCTTATCGGTACCGGGTTGACTAACTATATTATTTATAATGATCAACTCTAAGCACTTACATGAAGGTTTTGAAAATGCTATTTTTATTCTTTATATAATAGGATTATTTAATCGCCCCTCTCCCGAGGGTAGAGATATTATTATTATATATATTATTATTTCACAAAGTTTTCTAAATTTAGTTGCCGCCACAACATTCATCCTAGATATTTGGTCATAAATGAGTTTGTCTTATAACAACGTTAATGAAGTTTGTCAAATTATTATAAATAGTCATTAGTTTTATTACAACGCATTAAGTTGTGATTATAAAACCTTTACAGATGATCCTACATATTAGGATTGCTACATGCTATGCGTGTATTCGCGATTCGTTATGCACAATTCGTGATATCTGACGAATTCGTGAATAGTGTGTAGGACCTTGTTCGTTAAAAATCCATTCATAAAAATCCTACACACTATGCACGAATTCTTTACAAATCACGCATCGCGCATTACAAATCGCGAATTCACGCATAGTCTGTATCAACCCTTACAAGTTTATGTTTTTATATTTTCATTGTAAAATAAACCGTTAGAATGTAATTACTGTATATGTATATCTTTATTGAAAATATGCCTTTTTTATCTTATAACTTGTATAGATAAGTAAGATGATCTTTAGTCATTTTACTTACTAGATGACAACAAATAAAATCTTTGCGTGTATTTTTCTGCATAAATTAATGCAGTCGGTACTATGGACTCAATTTACTTGAAAATGGTTGATTTTAGAGATGTGTAGTAAGAGCACCTTTTTTGTTCACAATTGGTCATTGGTCTGATTAAGGAGAACTTAGTCAATTCACGTAAAAGTAGGATATGCAAGAGTTATGACCAAATTATAAGGAATAGTAGGCCTAGGCCACTACTGGTGTCAGATTAAAACAAACACCATTTTAATGACCTTTAATTAATGTACACGTCACCCAAAAATTGCCTAAATCCACGAAACAGTTTTTAAGTTATTGCAGAAAATTGGTTTTTTTTTTTCAAAACAACACCCTGTAACACGCTAGGCGTGCATCAGAGAAATTTTTTTATAAGAATTTTATCCTTATTTTGGTCTGGTCTACACCCTGGTAAATTTTTGTACGTTCACACTGGGACACCCTGTATAATTACGGTGCACACAGTTTGAGAATATTGCATGCAACAAATTTTATTCAATAAGGTTGGTACTTACAGTTTTCCAAACATTATAAAACTAAATAAACACGGAGATATGTTCAATAATTTAATTTGCGAAAATGATTAATAGCAACAACGCGAGGTTATGGTTTCAATGTTTTTGCAAAAACCACCAACTGTTTAAGATCTGCACATTAAACAGCAACTAATTATAGTACCATGAAATTATACGACAAATCATTTTAAATTAATCTTATTCCTAGACAAATTTTATGATCAGACATGTGATCACTAACCTCGTGCTTGGACAAATTCCAACAAAAGTAAAAGTTATTGGCATCTGAACATGACGATGTAGAAGCACAATGCAATTTTCAAAAATATCCAAAAATGTGCTCTCGACACAGTATGATTCATAAAACATCAAAGAAAAGTATAGAAAATGAAGAAAATCTAAAACCAAATGTCGTTTCTCATTCGTGAGGAGGAAATTATAAAAACAAAACGAAACACTTAGTTTATATAAAAACAATTGCACTTTAAAAATATCTTCATTACAACAATGAGCATGTTATTTTGAGATATAGTTACATATTAAATTAAAATTAAATTAAATAATTTTTCTATAAATATTTTTTACACTATTAAAACTCATGTATAATAAGTGATGTGAATCTTAGACGTCTCATTTGGTAAAAAGATGATAGCAAAAAATATATATTGAAACTTATTCTAGGTGTATTTTCTATATCAAATTTGTCTCCTCAAAAAAGATATGAGTATCAAGGTACCTACTTTTCTTTAGAAAAATTTTTTAGACACCACCATATTTCATTATAAATTTGACCATTGTTTATGGCATTTCAAGATAAATAAAAAAAATTATCAGTAATATGTTTCCGAAAAATCAGCAATGAGAAGGTTTACAGGTGGTGGAGTAACTCTAGCAGCAATGCATCCAATATTCATATTGACATAAATAACTTATTTTCGCGTTAGTGACCTCCAAACATAATAATAATAATATGCAATGCGTGTTTTGATAATATACACAGTCGTCATTTCCATAATACACATGTTACAAAAATTTAACATATTCCATCAAATTTTAGATATCAGAGATTTTTCACATGTCCATAAAATTCTAATTTTATCGACTATGTTTATTTTGTTAATAAGATTCTATTTCCATAACAATTACATACATTTACTATATTAATAAAATAAAGGTATTTCGTATGGACAATACTTAATGAGACGTTTAATGAAAAACGCATCTAAATTTTTCACATATCTGCAAGAAAAAATGTATATACATGAAGATACTTCACAAGTACTTGACATTTTTTTACTTTCCCACCAACAGTAGCCACTTGGTTAATTTCGAACGTAGTAACTATTTAATAAAGTAAATAAATTAGATAAAGGTTTTGTCTTTGGCAAACTAGCCGAAATTGAATATTTACCGGGAAATTTGACACACTTACATAAAATCCTCTATATCGCCAACATCAACAAACTGACATACATTATAGCATCCATGGGAGTAGTAACTGTAGCAGTGTCCGTAATCATAATCCTGGTCTGTTTGGCACGGCAATCCCAACTGTGCCAGAATGCTGTTAGGTCGAATCTTAGACTTACTTTCATCAGAGCCACAACTTGCAGCAGGAGAATAAACATCCTCAAGTTGATTGGGTAAAAACTGTTCTTGGCGATCAACCATGGCTTCATGTGTAAAATTGTCATCACTATAAGCACTATAATTTTGTGCTAATCTAGTAATGTCACCAAAATATTGGTGATGAGGTAAGAAAACGTAACTGTCGCAACACATATTGGAAAATTATTGTACGCGCAAAATATTAAGAACTACGAAGGCATGATATTTGTTGTTGTATTTGATATATTACTTGTTTTTTGGAACACCTTCCTAATTCGTTATCTAATCTTAACGTTTTGATAGATGTATAGCCACGTTCTGAGATTTAATTGATATATAGCAATAAGGATATAGGCATTAAAACTTTACAATTGCCCGAATTAACATAACTGCTCCGACCCGATAAACTTGAAATTTTAGACAGGTGTCTAGTAGTTGCAGAACTAATGAAATAAGACATATTCCACAATTTATACTATCTTATCACATTATTTTTACAAAATAAATATTGACACATACTCAAACAGTGTTAACTGGTTTTGATTTTTGTTAGTTTGTGACTAAATATTATATTTAACTGTATATACAGAGTGATTCATTTTTACTTGTATCAAGGTTCTTCTCTGCTATTGAAATTGGCTTCACAAATTCCCAGATTGAAAAATCAAAAATCAATTTGTGAAAAATTCCTGTTGACATTAAAACACAAATAACATTTTCAAAAATATTTAATTTCATATAATATAATGCAAAAAGATGTGATATGATTAAAAGAGAAACCCACGAAATAGTTTCCAGTTTTTAGTTTATTGAAAATGCACGTACAAAACAGAAAATTTGTGCCATACAGACATGTTGCAAATCAGAATAAATAGAGACTAATGGTTGCCTTCAGCGATTTATACAGGGTGTCTGGAAACTCGTAGAAAATTTAGGCGGACACTACTCGGAAAATAGTGTGTTAAGTTCATGTAAAAATTTCTTGAAAGAGTGAATATTAATAAAGCTACGTAACCTCAAATTTTTTTTTTTTTTAAATTTGTTTTGGCTATAACTTTTTAATGACGGAACGACTTTTTCAAATATGGCACACTCGTTACTTTTATAATAGATGAAGGAGTGAAGAAACGATTATAACCTTTTTGTCTTTAATTTTATTAAATATTTGATGAAAGACTGACGATTTATCTAAAAATTTGATATTCTTATTTGTAGTTGCATTTGCGAGGAAATCGTCATTTAAATTTTTGGACATACTGGCGAATCTCATTTTTCTTACGATTAAGTAAAGTGTACTTTGAAAACAATTGAATAATTGCTGTCATAGTATTGCTTTGACGGTAATTTCAAACCTTATGTTTCGTTCATACAAGGTAAAAGCAGAAACGCGACGTTTTGTAAGAAAATAGACATTTAACTAATTTATTTTAACCTTGATAGAACAGTTTTCGGACTGGATCAGATCACCGCTTTAGCTTTCTTGACTCTTCGAGGTTACGTAGCTCCGTAAACATTGACTTTTCGAGAAAATATTACATGACCTTGATATATTATTTTTTCGAGTGTTACCACCACCTACATTTTCTATGGAAAAACAACAACAAATATCATTTTTATTGTTTTTTAAATTGAATCCCAGTTACTGTTTTTATAAAATAACTGTATATCTACTGTTACTGCAAACGAATAATAATCAATTCGCATTGATGTACAGAGTGTTCAGTCATTAATTGGCTAAACGTCACCAATAGATTATACAATAAAAACTAAAGAGGGTTCAGTGAATCTTCAATATAAAAGGAATACCTACTTAAACAGTGACAAGTATTTAGGTGTATCTTAATCTAACAGAATTTCACATAATTTTGTTACATTTGTATTTTATTAAACTCTTTCTGCGATTTTGATTAATTTACCTCTATTCGAAAGTCAACGACATGAGATATTGAGAATATTGTATCGCAGAACAATATTTAAAAAAACTCATCTTGTTACACGCTGGCATTTGGATCGACGTAAGTTGGCCTAAATATTAAACAATATTTAATAGTTACAAATTTAACAAAGAGATAGAAGTTTTATTAGATTTCTTTCTACAAACTCATTGCTCCTAACTGACAATTGCAGTAAATAGATAACTGAAATTCATTTTTCTCTTGAACTATGCATTTTGGCGCAACAATTAAATACATGTACTGAAGTTATTGGAAATAATAAATTATAATTACTTTAACTTTACATAGAGGCGTAATATTTGCTTTTTATAAAAGAATCTAGAATGAAGATTGTGCGCTATTGAAACTGTACGACAGTGAAGGTCATCATTAGTATTCTCCGCATTTGATTACTTTAAAAAAAATATTCAACGAGTGTCAGAGATACCTCAAAATAGTTTTAATTTGTTTCAACTTCCTCAAGATTTTTCTCGAATTTACCTATTTAACCCTGTTTGGCTTGACTGACTTTTAGCTGATTAGCAAGTGAACACACTGTACAGTAAAATTTTTGGAACTCGATACGCTTTCTTTAAAAAAACGTATAAAATTTGTTTTGAAAAATTATTTTCATATATTTCTTCATAGTTTTAAATTATTTTTCTATGAAATATATTTTTCCACATACCTAACAACAAAATCATATACCACGTGTTCCAAATTCTATAAATCAACTATAAAATATTACTTATACTTACCTAAGTATTTAATTGAATATGATTTAATTATTAAAGCAAAATTATGTCATGATTTCTAATAAAATTTGCATTTCATTCCATTTCATAAACTGTAACTAATTTAAAAAATTTTCGTACATCCAAAATAGACAGAGAAAAAGAAACTACAATTATTTCACAAATAAATAATAACAGATATTGAAATATACATATATGATTGTATATATACAGGGTGTCTGTGAAAGGTTGGGAAATCTCGAAGCTGGAGATACTGGTAACCAAAAAAAGTCGATTGAACCAAATATGCCTTATCCGAATTTTGCTGGTTTCAAAAATACAGGGCGTTCTATGTTAGAATTTTATTTTGAAATATCTCAATAACTTTTGAAACCTGTCGGAGTATTAAAAAAAAATTGGCACAATTATGTTTTTTGGCACGGCAAATAAGAATTTTTAACTAATTTTGACGTCACTAGTAGAGGGCGCCACTTATGACACAGCATGTTTCTTTTAAATGGCAGAACTTTTTTGCTGTTTAGTGTATCCATCTGTCTATTGAAACAATCGATTCTCCTACCTGTTATATCTGACAAAGGTATACCTTGTTGAAGTCGTTAGGAGTAACCATTTTTTAAATAATCGTATTTGAAATATTCAGTGCAGCGATTGAAAACTGTTATCGTTTCAGGTAAAGTACCTTTTCTACTGAAAATACAGCAAAATGTTACAAAATTTCAAAGAGATCGGATTGCTTTGATAAAATCATTGTGCTTTGTTGAAAAATGGTTTCAATCCGATCTTCTTGAAATTTTACACGTCTCCATAATTTACCGTTTTGAACAACTTTTTTAAGTAACATTTTGCTGTATTTTCAGTAGAAAGGCACTTTACCTGAAACGATAACAGATGTCAATCGTTGCACTGAATATTTCAAATAGGATTATTTCGAAAACTGTTACTCCTAAAGGTACGGATTCGCTGGTGCGACTGCGACTGCGACGTGCCGCCGACCAATAGACAGTCTGAATGTTCTCATCAACTTCAGCATTTAGACTGCCTATTGGCCGGCAACGAGTCGCAGTCGCAGCCGCACCAGCAAATTCGTACCTTAACGACTTCAACAGGGTATACCTTTTCAGATACAACAGGTAGAATAATCGATTGTTTCTATAGTCAGATGGATACACTAAGCTGCAAAAAGTTATGCCATTTAAAAGAAATGTGATGTGGCGCCCTCTACTAGTAACGTCAAAATTAGTTAAAAATTATTTGCCGTGCTAATTTTTTTAATACTCCGACAGGTTTCAAAGTTATTGATATATTTCAAAATAAAATTATAGCATTGAACGCCCTGTATTTTTGAAACCAGCAACATTCGGATAAGGCATATTTGGCTCAATCGACTTTTTTAGGTCACCAATATCTCCACCTCCAAGATTTACCAACCTTTCACAGACACCCTGTATATTGACAAATGAGTACAATTTTTTAGTTCACCAGTGGTTAAATACATTTTTTTTTTAATTCTGCACACCTGTCTTTTCTACGGTTCTGATAAAATTGATACCTACATATACGAGTATTTAAAATAATCAACAACGAAACAATGCGTTTTTAAAACTATTTTTGAAAATATATTTTTGACACTTTGCATACTTAAAAATAAACATTAATTAGAGTAGTAGGTATACAATGTCTAATTTCAGTTTCCAAACCGAATTAGAATCAATGCAAAAGGTGTATTACTTAAATGTTTTTAAAATTTTGTAAGTTACAGAATAGTTCTCAATAAGAGTCGCTCTACCTCTAAGGCTCTCATTTTGAATGACTTACTGAATTTGGAACACGGTATATTGTAAAATTGTTGAGACAGACCACTAGAAGATCACCAACGGACGTTAAAATTAAGAGGTGCCAGATACTGTACCAACAGATTTAATAACTTTCTTCATTCAAATATAGTGATATAAGGGTTCTTGAAACTTAAAGATTCATATACATACAAACACTTTTTCTGTTAACGATCTACTTTATTGCCATCGAAAGTAAAGTCACATTTTCATATCTGTTGAAAACGAAAATGCACTATTCACCAACACAGCACCAGTAACACCACTGCCGATAAAACACAAATTCGCCTTGGTTATTATTATCGCACATTCGAAATGATAATGTCTAGATATTTATGAGTTATCTTTGTCGAACTTTTATAGATTACGAAAATATTTCTATTTAGTTTAATATAAGATGTCTGACAATAAAAAAAATACACTTGAACTATACTGAAAAGGCCAATCAGTTTTACTTTTAAAGTAATGATAATTTTTAATCAGTGTTTTTACATTTTAAATTTACTGTCGGAATAAAATAAATATGAACATATAACAGAGGAATGAAATAATGCAACAAGCAATAAACAAAATTGGAAAAGGTACTCAATGCAAAACAATTTAAAAAGAAAATGTTAAATTATATTATCAACTTTCGCATGTGGATGTAGACAATCCAGATTCCAGAGAAAGAACTGAAAATTTACAATTTATTTTAGATTTCAATTATAGAAACATAAGTCCTTGAACATATATTAAAATAGATGATTAGATGATTTAAAATTTCCATTATATTAATCGAGTTATTAAATTCATAATTATTTACAATCTTAAAATTCACATTTCATTAAAATTAACGAGACGTTTGTAAAACTAAGTTGATTTGTGATCCATTTGATTTAACTGTAGCAGTTACCAAATTTTAACGTCAAATAATTTATAAAAAAAGTGTGATTTTGAGTGAAAAGAGAGGAGAGTTGGTTGTTATCTACACAGATTTTATTACATCACTAGAAAGGTGGCAAGTCGGCATTCGCCGACTTGACCTTTCTTGAGTAGGGTTAGTTTTTTAAACACCATGTATTTTTTCGATAATTAGTGCGTTAAGAGACCCCCCGATGAAAATTGAGTAAAAAAAAATAGTCAGTTCTCTTAATTTTGAGATTTTTTTAACGTTCAACATTTTTCCAACACGTTGTATATAAAACGGTCTTTCGTACATCCGACAACCCTTCCGAAGCAAAACAAAAAATTTATTCCATGAATATTGGGAGTTTCAATATTGGTTCAGTTTTCTTAAACACCCTGTATTGTTTTCATTAAAATAGTTTCCATATAGACCATTGTTAAAAGTTTCATCAAAGGAATATTATACTTCCATGAAGCTTTCTAGAGAACGGTCGGTTTTTTAAACACCCAGTAGTTTTTAATTAGTATAGTTTTCTTACAGACCGTTGTGAAAAGTTTCATTAGAAAATATTCCATGAATTGTGAGGATATTTAAAGAATGGTTTGGTTTTATTAAGCACCCTGTATATTTTCATTAGTATAATATTTTTACAATCGTGAAAAGTTTCATAAAAAAAAATAAATTCCATAAATTTTGTGGATCTAGAGAATGGTTCTTTATTTTACACCCTGTATATTTTCATAAGTATGTATTCATATACATAATAATACCAAAGTATATATTTTTATAGTTTTTTCACAACTATTGTAAAGTTTCATCAGAGAGCAAAAAAATTTTAATCCACAAATGTTCAGGATTTTTAGGGAACGGTTCGGTTTTTAAACCCCTGTATTTATCATTAATATAGATTTTTACAAAGTATTGTATAAAGTTTCATCAAAAAGAATTTTCTAATTCCATGAATTTTGAGGATTTTTAGAGAATGGTTCGTTATTTTTAAACACTCTGTATTTCTTAATTAGTATATTTTTCCTACAGAACATTGTATAAAATTTCATCAAACAGAATTTTTTAATTCCAAGAATTTTGAAAATTTTTAGAGAATGGTTCGTTATTTTTAAACACTCTGTATTTTTTAATTAGTATATTTTTCCTACAGAACATTGTATAAAGTTTCATCAATAAGAATTTTTTAATTTCATGAATTTTGAAAATTTTTAGAGAATGGTTCGTTATTATTAAACACTCTGTATTTGCTTCGATAGTGAGTGTCATAATAAATTCTTGATGGAAGTTTAATAAATAAAAAAAAATTTTCCATGAATTTTGGGAGTTTCAATATTTGTTCAGTTTTCTTAAACACCCAGTAGTTTTTTAATTAGTATATATTTCTTAGAGACCATCGTGAAAAGGTTAATAAAAAAATATTCAATGAATTATTGTGGGGATTCTTAGAGTATGGTTTGGTTTCGTTAAGCACCCTGTATATTTTCATTAGTATAATATTTTTACAATCGTGAAAAGTTTCATAAAAAAAATAAATTCCATAAATTTTGTGGATCTAGAGAATGGTTCTTTATTTTACACCCTGTATTTTTCATAAGTATGTATTCATATACATAATAATACCAAAGTATATATTTTTATAGTTTTACAAACTATTGTAAAAGTTTCATCAGAAAGAAAAAAATTTTAATCCACAAATGTTCAGGATTTTTAGGAATGGTTCGGATTTTTTAAACACCCCGTATTTTTGTCGATAATTAGTGCGGTAAGAGTCCCCGACGGAAGTTTCGTACCAAAAAAATGTTCAGTTCCCTTAATTTTGACATTTTTTTAACGTTTCACATTTTTCCAACACTTTGTATTTAAGACGGGCCTACGAACGTCACAGAACCCCTCCGAAGCGAAAAAACCGAAAATTTCCTCGAATCTGTAATTTTTATTTTTTTCTCGTCAATTTTTATCGTAACACCCCGTACATCGAGCTTTTTGAGTCGCACTGTATATAAGCGAAGCGACTTGAAGTCTGCCATATTGTCTAGCTCACTGATACCACCTATTCATTCTATTTATGCAAAGTTCAATGCAAATAGCAATAGCGGATGGAAATATTTGACAGCTGTTCTATGGCTTCCGTCATTTTGACACCGTCTTGGTCTGCCATATTGTCTAGCTCACTGATACCACCTATTCATTCTATTTATGCAAAGTTCAATGCAAATAGCAATAGCGGATGGAAATATTTGACAGCTGTTCTATGGCTTCCGTCATTTTGACCCCGTCTTGGTTAGGATTTTCGCAAATTTCGATACAAAAACGAATTCAAAACCCGGCGCTCGCCTTACACAACGTATCTAGAGACTTCAAATTTACCGTTTTCGGCCTTTGGGGGGCTCCGGTCGCCCCATTTAGCGAAATTTTCTGCGATTTATTCGGAAATGTCACCGCGCACTCGCCATTTGACGTTTCTGTAGTCGACGAAAATTTTTGCTATTTTCACTATAAAATCGAATTTTAAACCTAAACCTGAGGCACACGACACATTGTAGAAGGTTCAAAGTGTACGTTTCGATATGGCTTTATGGAAATAAAGGGGTACTTACTTTTCAGAATGTAATCGTTTTGAAGGTTTTGTGAGGACCCGCCATATTGCTAGGCTCTTCTCCCCGTCTCGGTTTGGATTTAAGCAAATTTTTATGGAAAAACGAACTCGAAATCCAGGGCTCGCATAACGGAAAGTATCTAGAGACTTTAAACATACCTTTTCTGGCATTGGCGGCCCTCCGATCGACCCTTTTAGCGAACGTTCCTAAGTTTTATCGGGAGCTGTCACAGGCCGTGCACCGTCCTGGTAGCCGTTTGACGTTTAGGACGGCCGGCGGCCGAGCGAATGCGAATACCGCCGAACGTGTAATTGAGTAAAACTTTCGTTATTTTCACTATAAAATCGAATTTTAAACTCAAACCTGAGGCACGTGACACATTGTAGAAGGTTCAAAGTTTACGTTTCGACATGGCTTTGTGGAAACGAATGCGGGAAAATACGAAAATATCGAATCCGAAATAGTTGGACGTCTACCCATATCTGACTGACGTTTCTCGAATTCCCGGCTATATCCATCTCTTTTTTTCGCGACATCCGCGCGAAAATGGAAAACTGGCGGCCGCGGACCTCCGGAAAAACGCAAAATTCGCCCCGAAAAAGGTAAAGAGAAATCAGCAAAATACGCCCACCGGACAACCGAAGGACCGAACTCGGCTTCGCGCACCCGGGCTCGCCGCTGCGCCATCTCGCCTCAAAAGCCTTAGGTAATGCAAAACGCCACTTTTTCGCGAGAGAGAAAAACAACGGATTTTAATAAATAAGAAATAGAAAGGTTGCAAGTCGGCATTCTCCGAATTTAACTTTCATGAGTAGGTTTAGTATTTTTTAAACACCATGTATTTTTCGATAATTAGTGCGTTAAGAGACCCCCGATGGAAGTTGAGTAAAATAAATTAGTCAGTTCTCTTAATTTTGAGATTTTTTACCGTTCAACATTTTTCCAACACTTTGTATATAAAACGGTCTTTCGTACATCCGACAACCCATCCGAAGCAAAACAAATAATTTTATTCCATGAATTTTGGGAGTTTCAATATTGGTTCAGTTTTCTTAAACACCCTGTATTGTTTTCATTAAAATAGTTTCCATATAGACCATTGTTAAACGTTTCATCAAAGGAATATTATACTTCCATGAAGGTTTCTAGAGAAAGGTCGGTTTTTAAACACCCAGTAGTTTTTAATTAATATAGTTTTCTTACAGACCGTTGTGAAAAGTTTCATTAGAAAATATTCCATGAATTGTGAGGATTTTTAGAGAATGGTTTGGTTTTGTTAAACACCCGTATTTTTCATCGGTATAATTTTTTACAATCGTGAAAAGTTTCATAAAAAAATAAATTCCATAAATTTTGTGGATCTAGAGAATGGATCTATATATTACACCCTGTATTTTTCATACGTATGTATTTATATACATAATAAAACCTAAGTATATATTTTTATAGTTTTTGACAAACTAATGTAAAAAGTTTCATCAGAAAGCAAAAAAATTTTAAATCCACGAATTTTCAGGATTTTTAGGGAACAGTTCGGTTTTTAAACACCCGTATTTGTTCAATAGTATATTCTTCCTACAGAACATTGTAAAAGTTTCATCAAAAGAATTTTTAATTCCATGAATTTTGTTGATTTTTAGAGAATGGTTCGGTTTTTAAATCCTCTGTATTTCTTAATTAGGATATTTTTCCTATAGAACATTGTATAAAGTTTCATCAAAAGAATTTTTAATTCCATGAATTTTGAGGAATTTTAGAGAATGGTTCGTTATTTTTAAACACTCTGTATTTTTAATTAGAATATTTTTCCTACAGAACATTGTATAAAGTTTCATCAAAAGAATTATTTAATTCCATGAATTTTGAGGATTTTTAGAGAATGGTTCGTTATTATTAAACACTCTGTATTTGCTTCGTTAATGAGTGTCATAATAAATCCTTGATGGAAGTTTAATAAATAAAAAATTTCCATGAATTTTGGGAGTTTCAATATTGGTTCAGTTTTCTTAAACACCCAGAATTTTTAATTAGTATAGTTTTCTTACAGACCATTGTGAATAGTTTCATAAAAATATTCAATGAATTATTGTGGGGATTCTTAGAGTATGGTTTGGTTTCGTTAAGCACCCTGTATTTTTCATTAGTATAATTTTTATAATCGTGAAAAGTTTAATAAAAAAATTAAATTCCATAAATTTTGTGGCTGTAGAGAATGGTTCTTTATTTTACACCCTGTATTTTTCATAAGTATGTATTCATATACATAATAATACCAAAGTATATATTTTTATAGTATTTTTACAAACTATTGTAAAAGTTTCATCAGAAAGCAAAAAAAAATTTAAATCCACGAATGTTTAGGATTTTTAAGGAACGGTTCGGTTTTGAAACCTCCTGTATTTTTTCATTAGTATAGATGTTTTAAAACTATTGTACAAAGTTTCATCAAAATGAATTTTCTAATTCCATGAACTTTGAGCAATTTTAGAGAATGGTTCGTTATTTTTAAACACTCTGTATTTCCTAATTAGTATATTTTTCCTACAGAACATTGTAGTATAAAATTTCATCAAATAGAATTTTTAATTCCATGAATTTTGTTGATTTTTAGGAAATGGTTAGGTTTTTAAACCTCCTGTATTTTTCATTAGTATAGATTTTTACAAACCATTGTATAAGGTTTTATCAAAAATAATTTTTAATTCCATGAGTTTTGTTGATTTTTAGGAAATGGTTAGGTTTTTAAACCCTCTGTATTTCTTAATTAGTATATTTTTCCTACAGAACATTGTATAAAGTTTCATCAAAAGAATTTTTAATTCCATGAATTTTGAGGATTTTTAGAGAATGGTTCGTTATTATTAAACACTCTGTATTTGCTTCGTTAGTGAGTGTCATAATAAATCCTTGATGGAAGTTTAATAAATAAAAAATTTCCATGAATTTTGGGAGTTTCAATATTGGTTCAGTTTTTAAACACCCAGTAGTTTTTAATTAGTATACATAGTTTTCTTACAGACCATTGTGAAAAGTTTCATGAAAAATATTCAATGAATTATTGTGAGGATTCTTAGAGTATGGTTTGGTTTCGTTAAGCACCCTGTATTTTCTCATTAGTATGATTTTTTACAATCGTCAAAAGTTTCATAAAAAATAAAATCCATAAATATTGTGGATGTAGAGAATGGTTTTTATTTTACACGCTGTATTTTTCATAAGTATGTATTCATATACATAATAATACCAAAGTATATGTTTTTACAGTTTTTCTACAAACTATTGTAAAAGTTTCATCAGAAAGCAAAAAAATTTTAAATCCACGAATGTCCAGGATTTTTAGGGAACGGTTCGAATTTTTAAACACCCGTATTTTTTCGATAATTAGTGCGGTAAGAGTCCCCGACGGAAGTTTCGTACCAAAAAAATGTTCAGTTCCCTTAATTTTGACATTTTTTTAACGTTTCACATTTTTCCAACACTTTGTATATAAAACGGTCCTACGCACGTCAGAGAACCCCTCCGAAGCGAAAGAACCGAAAATTTCCTCGAATCTGTAATTTTTATTTTTCTCGTCAATTGTTATCGTAACACCCCGTACATCGAGCTGTTTTGAGTCGCACTGTATATAAGCGAAGCGACTTGAAGTGTGCCATATTGTCTAGCTCACTGATACCACCTATTCATTCTATTTATGCAAAGTTCAATGCAAATAGCAATAGCGGATGGAAATATTTGACAGCTGTTCTATGGCTTCCGTCATTTTGACCCCGTCTTGGTCTGCCATATTGTCTAGCTCACTGATACCACCTACCTATTCATTCTATTTATGCAAAGTTCAATGCAAATAGCAATAGCGGATGGAAATATTTGACAGCTGTTCTATGGCTTACGTCATTTTGACCCCGTCTTGCTTAGGATTTTCGCAAATTTCGATACAAAAACGAATTCAAAACCAAACGCTCGCATAACACAACGTATCTAGAGACTTCAGATTTACCGTTTTCCGCCTTTGGGGCGCTAAGGTCGGCCGATTTAGCGAAATTTTCTACGATTTATTCGGAAATGTCACCGCGCACTCGCCATTTGACGTCGCAAATTTTCGCAATTTTTACTATAAAATCGAATTTTAAAAACAGATCTGAGGCACACGACACATTGTAGAAGGTTCAAAGTTTACGTTTCGATATGGCTTTATGGAAATAAAGGGGTACTTACTTTGCAAAATGTAATGTTTTGAAGGTTTTGTGAGGACCCGCCATATTGCCAGGCTCTTCTCCACGTCTCGGTTCGGTATTACGCAAAATTCGATACAAATTCGAATTCAAAACCCAACGCTCGCATAACAGAAAGCATCTAGGGACTTTAAATTTACCTTTTCCGGCCTTGGCGGGTCTCAGATCTGCCCGTTTAGCGAACGTTCCTACGTTTTATCCGGAGCTGTCACCGGCCGTGCACCGTCCGGCTAGCCGTTTGACGTTTCGGACGGCCGAGCGAAGGCGAATGCAGCCGAACGTGTAATTGACCAAAACTTTCGCTATTTTCCATATAAAATCGAATTTTAAACCTAAATCTGAGGCACGCGACACATAGTATAAGGTTCACAGTTTACGTTTCAACATGCATTTCTGGAAATGAATGCGGGAAAATGCGAAAATATCGAATCGGAAAAAGTTTGACGTCTACCCATAACCGACAGACGTTAATCCGATTCCCGGGCGAAAAGCTCCTCACGCGCTATCTCCATCCCTCTCGCCGAGATCGGCCGGCGAGGACCCTCCGAAAAACGGAAAATTTACCTAGAAAAACGCGAAAAACGGCCCGCCGAGCGCCTCGTCGCGACGGAGAAAGGACCCAATAAAGTGACTCGCCCGCGGCCGCGTCCCCGACGGGCTCGCCCGAAAAACCACGCGCGAAGCAAAACCGGCCTCCCGGCGGTTTTCGGGCTTCCGATAAGGGGCGTTTTTTTCGACTTTTGTCTCGTTTCCTCGCGAAAACGGAAAAGTAGCGGCCGCAGACCTCGGGAAAAACGCAAAATTCGCCGCGAAAAAAGTAAAACGAACCAACCAAAATACGCCTAACAGACAACCCCGGGACCGAACTCGGCTTCGCGCCCCCGGGCTCGCCGCTGCGCGGCTCGCGAAAAAAGCCGTTTGGGACGCAAAACCCCACTTTTTCGCCGCCCCGGGGGGAGCGAGAGGAAATCACGCCTTTTAATATAATAGAATTTTTGAACTCTATCGATATTGCTATCAAGTAGCGTGGTTCGATTCACCTCATCCTTATCTTGTAAGCAATTAATATTTTAAAACATTGTTAAAATAATAATTTATTTGGAATATATTGCCAGATATATATTTATAATTCATACAGACACTAAGGTAGTAACTGTAGGACAAGAAAAAAAAATGATCTTTTCTATGAGCCATACTCTTATTACCATATTTCTGAAGGACGCAGGAGGAGGAATATTTTAAAAATACTCTTGTGTTGCTAATTTTAGAAAAAATTTTTGGTATTAGCTTTTCAGCGTACTAAAGTACTTACACATTACGTAAAATTCCATTATACATATATAAAATTTTCCAATGAATTCTTATCTCTAAATATCAGTTTTTTATCAGGTATATTATATGTATAGTGTAGAGAAGAACCTTATTGTTTAGTTTAATTAAATGCAAAATTACTATTTACTTCTTAAATAATTCACCATTGCCCATACAACGGGCAGTAAAGTAATACTTATCTAGTAAATTCTTATTTTTCTATATCCTCTCTTAAAATATTTGTACTTAGTCACAGTTAACTCTCAATAAGTTCGGAAAGTACAAACTTTATCTCTGGTCTACAATAAGAAAGAAATGAAGACTTCCAACACTGCGAAATTGTAGAAATATCTGATTACTTCATATTATTTTATTCGCTCTATCTCCGTTATTCATAAAAACATGAATCAAACAAAATAGAATTGTATAGCTGTGAAATACAAGTGAGCGTACACGCCCATTACGCAATGTTATCCTAATAATCTCTACTTCTGCTTGAAATTACCCTTCTACCGATGATCTTCTTTCTGTCTACCATTCAGTAGCGCTGGTCGGTTTGTCGGTGATTCCGTTGCATCAGCACAAATGCAATGGAAATACATAAACTTTACGATACTGTATGCTGAGGATAGTTTAGAGATATGCATCCATATTCCCTTATTTTCATTAGTAATATACTTAGGTTTTTTTTTAAATTTTATGGCAGCAGATGTTCTTCTTAAAAAAAAAACTTGTTATGATTTAGAATTTAGATCTTAATAGCAGTGTAATTACAAACAATTTGTTTTAAATGTAACACAAAGATCCGCAAATATTTCAAGTGCATTTGTTATTGTTAGTTATAGAAAACCACAGTGGTATAATATCATGTATGATGCGATATATTTTAAATAAAAACCGACACGTGCCGCACAACTGGCCTAAACAAACTTACTCAACAAGACCAATTTAAGCCATAGGATTGTTTCGACCACCATTCCATCCACCCGTATATTGATTTTGGCTTCTATTGTTGGTATTACGAAAACTACGGGGGAACCATTCCTCTGATAATGCCGCTTCTGTAACTGGGCGCAACCCATGCTTCCAAACGTTTCAACGCTCTTCACTGTCGGCATCATCAGTGGTGACTTCGCAGAGACTTTGACTGAGCCTAGACTGTGTCGTTGACAGTGAACAGTGACGAAATGCTCGGAAACACATGCGATGTGATCAGTTACACAGGCGGCTATAGAGCGTCTCGAAATGCCATCATTATTCGATGAACGGTTTCGAACGTATCAGTCATAATTCCAACAACAGGAGCCGAAATCAACATATGGGTGGGCTCAGAGATACTAATAGCGGGTCCGCCCCCCACATTGGCTGAACACAACAAGGGCAGGTCAAAGAATCTCAGTTAAGGCTACGGATGTATACATTAATTATGTTACTGGCATCGACCAATTACCAAGGTCACACAACACAAGCCGGAAAGCCTCTATATATAAAATTTCATGTTTAGTTTGTTTTTTATTTAGTTTTGCTATTATTACCGTTGAATGAAAAGTGACGCCATTGTAAACATAATTTCAAAGCTGCATTGTTTATTTTACAAATCTGTAAACCTATCTTCATCGTAGCTTATTTCCTTAACTACTACAGGTGTTTGGTATCGTATTAACTTATATAAAATGAGTGTTTATGTGGTAGTTGAATGTGAATTAATGAATTGATGCTATTATATTTATTAAAACAATAAGTTTCCATCCATATACTTCTGAACGAATAAAAATCAATTGTTAACAGTTTGTTACATTTTTATTAGACATGATGCTGACGGAAGCAGTTGCAAACTATCTACTATCGGATCGTCAAAAAATTCACAGATCTATAGCCGGGTACTCACTACCGAACTGCAACTGTAACTGCAACCAAATTCGCTGAGTGTAGACGCGTTGCAAACCAAGTTCTCCAGCACCTTTCGAGCCGCTCGCAGCGAGCCACCAGTTGTCGGTTTTCAGCACGAACACAAAGAGATTTTCAGTTGGTTCCTGGACGTCGATCCAGGAGGCGCGTCTGTGTGTACGCTCGTTAGTCGTGCAACCAAACAAAAATATGAGTTTGTGGGATGAGGAAAATATTTTAGCGTTAATCGAAAATTACAAAACTGTGTTAAAACTTCAAAGCTGCAAATAACGAAGATCCACTTCTCTCTTCGTAGATTGCATGACGCCATCATCTTCGAGGACGTTTCTCCTCAATTAATACATCTATTAAAATAAATGCAGCACTGCTAATCATTTCTCTCGGTATCGACATTGCGACACGAGCTCTCTGCGATCGGAGGTTCGCGAGAAGTGGTTACAAGCATACATTCACGGCGATCTTGATACAGTAACAATTGCAGTTACAGTTGCAGTTTGGTAGTGAGTACCCTGCTTATGGTGGTATCACCACCATAAGCCTGCTTCAATATTATACGAGTACTGCCGTCCTTAGAGTAGTTGTTATATAGTTAAGTGCATATCTATTCTACTCTACTACGTGAAGTGATAAACAAAAAGATAGCAAAAATGAAAAAGAAAAACAAATGAAATAACATAAATTAGTAGTTAGACATATCTTTTATTCATCATCGATACTGATGTTAGCATTATCATTAACAAAATTTCATTCGATTTTGGGTGCATCAGACTTTAAAATATTAACTAAATTGGGCTTCCTTTCTTTCATGCAATTTTTATATATTACCATTGTTTAAATAAAGTATAGTTAGTCAACCGGCCTTGGTTGTGGACCATGTCGGCTAGATGGCGGGACTATAATATGTGCAACATCTCAGAGAAGCCGGTAGACAAAGAGATTTTGCACATATTAGTCCCGCCAACTGAGTAGTTGTTAAAGTATCAGTAACGAAACCTGTCTATAAATACTTTTTATCAATCGCTAACACTCATTACATACTAAACAGCTAAGAGATATGGAGATGGTAAAGATCCAAGATCCCGTCCTGTAAAGTGACATAGAAACAATAGTTACTGTTGAATTTCGAATATTGTCTAATAACTCTTATCAAAATTTTTGTAAGAACGCTTATTCTTATCATTTCAGTAAGATATATAATAACAAACGTAACCGATTGATAAAATTGTATTGAGCGGGATTCCACCACTGGAGTTATATTTTATATCCTGAGCGTACGCTATCACATTATGTTCCTCTGCATGCAAATCTGCTCTTAAATCTGTTTGCTTTATTATCTTCAATTAGATTAGAACTCTGAAGACAGTGGGCATATTATTTTCGAAATTTCTATTGTTGGTTTTTTTTAATATCGTCGTTGTCTGAGGGATGATTTCTACCGTATGGCTGTCGTACTAACAATATGTACCAACACTTTGCTATTGGTATAAATAAAACACTGAAAATTTTTCTAATTTGCAACGATTTTACGAAAAAACTATATTGATACATTGTCATTCTTAATTTTGGAACTTCATTACACATTACTAGTAGTTGTAGTAGTATTATTGCTTCTAGTATAAGAAAAATATATATGTACTCGTAAGTAAAGGTCTGGTTTGTGAAGTAAGCATGAAACGGGCAATAATTCTGATAAAATTCAATACTTACCCGATTTTCGAATTTGTTTATATACCTGTTTCCTGCACCTGAAGTAATGAGCCATTAGAAACTTAAAATGCAGCGCGCGTTCTAATCAAATTCATCCTATTTACGTCAGCGCTGTATGCTTGCATTGAAATTAATGAATTCAAACATATCCTGTAGACAGACTTTCACGATTGTAATAGAAATATACTTAGTTAGTCAGTTAGAATATAAGTATTCAATGTATGTCATGATTAAAAATTAATATTTTATTGCTACAGGTAATAAACGAATTTTAAGAAAATTACGTATTGTCTCTTCAGAGATCAATTGCTCACGGTCCACTTTTAACCCAAGGATATGGTAATTTAATAGTTACAGTAAAAAACAATATTTGCTTAATTCGACACGGATTAAAAAATTGCAAACAATTTTGCAATTTAACTATGAAAGATTGTGCCTATAAATACCTCAAACGTCACGTAGATTAATAAATACAGACCGAGTTTTTAAACAATCAAACCGTATAGAATTGAATATTTTGCACAGCATGGATCGCCTATAACTAATCATAGTCTTTATTCTGAATGCAAAAACAAATATCAGAAAAATTGTGATAAGAGCGAAAATATATTTGAATTTTATACGTAACATATAAGTTTTGTTGCCATCTTTAATTAAGTTTTAACGACTTTGTACTTTATTTTACATTATATCTAAATAATAAAAATTATTAATGTGCCAATAAAATTTTCATATTTCGGGGAAATCGTATATTTAGCATACTAAATGGACAGCTGCCTATTAAATGAACAACATAACGTTGCATTTAATTTTGTATCAGTTGTATGTACCAAATTGTATATTAACCATACCATAAATCAATAACTTCATCAATACTTCAGTAGTGCAACCAGCGAGACAACCAGCAAAGTATTTTATGTTTAAAAACTAAAATTTACCAAATTGTTTTTAACATTAAATATATGCTTAAGTGGGAGAAAACATAAATTATAATTTTTAACGTGCCCGCGTATGAAATATTAATATGAGTTGATTCAGACAGATGGACTAAAAATGTGCAAATTTATTTTCTCTTTATATACCGGCTATTAATAACCCTAAAAATTAAATTAATAAGTTTATGTGACGTCAAAACCTTTACATTGTAAAACGACAACGTCGCAAATTTCACACGATGTTGTACGAAGTTATTTATTATTCAATGGTTGTACATCGATCGACTAAGATTATTAGTTATTTTTCCCTTAGAATCGCCTATAAGTATCTGCTTATTTGCTTTTATAAAGCTAAAAATATGTAACATCATTATTTTTAATTATTAAAAAGTAGTGTATCTACTGTTTCACTAAAAGAACAGGTTATGTATTTCAATTTTATTTACAATTTTGCAGTTTTGATAAGAACTACATACAAGTTCTTAGTAAATAGGTCTGTTCCAACAGCCGTCGAGAACTGGTTCAGAACCGTGAGAAATGTTTGACCAACACCGTCTTACGTCGCATTCGCCGAGAGTTCATTAACAACTAAACTAACTAACTAGTTCTGAACGGTTCGGAATCGATTCTTGCTGTGTTGGAACAAACCCAATAACTTTACATGCTCAGTTGCCGATATGAATGGTTGTGATGTTACAAAATTGAACTATATAGATATAACAGATATTTTAAGAAAAATTATTTTCAAATTTCGTGAGATTGTATGCGGATGCATTTTCTACTTTACGTAACTTTTAACCTGAATTTTAATCTATCCTGATTATATAAGTATCGATATTATATAATATGTTAACATTAAGGTGGCCATACAATATCGGGCTTTCCAGAAGGCGAACCTTAAGGCCATGAAGTCGGCTAAACCTGTACTCTCGGCTATGGCATACAGGTTACTTTTTAATCGCTGGGGTTTGTTCAGTTTTATATTAAAGTAGTGTGGTATACATGATCTCGGAATATGATCGTACTTTAATAGGAATGACAGTTACTCTGATGTATAAAGAACCAGAAATGGATAAAACATTGGTTAAAAAATTTATTATCACATGCACCTAATAAACTGATGCCTCATGATTATAGAAATGATCAGCGTATGTACGAAAATTCACATAGAATTTATTTAACATGTTTCTTCATTACTTCAAAAAGAAGATACTGCATCTACTGTCTTTATTTTTTCTACCAGTTTATTGTAGGCAGTTATAACAAAGAGATGAAGAGACTACATTCTCATGTCAGTCATTTTTTTCATAAATAAATATCAGAAGACTACGGAATATGTTAACTAGACCAGGCTACCTGTCGTTCTAACTCTCGGCCTGTACCACGCCTGTACCAACACCACCTAAAAGACAAGGTGGTGTTGCCTGTACCCACTCTTCATACATACACGGTCAACACCACCTAAAAGAGGTGGTGTTGACCCGGTTCGACTTGCATGCGAGAAGGCAAACTAGTAGGCAAAATGTCAAGCGTTGGCAGTTTTTCGGGAGGCCGAAAGTTCAGGTTCAGGCTGGCCCTTACGGCCAATACAAACACTAAACTTACGTTAATGCCAGTGGACCTCCGTTTTAAATACCGAAAAATATAAAATAAAAGACACAGTAATTCTAAAATACCTTTTAATCTAAAATAAATACAATATCGAGCTTTATCTATGCAATATTTGTCCAACAGACAATTCAACGACGAAATGATGAAGGTAAAACTAAAATTTAGTAAATAAGTTTTGTGTTTCATGAAAAACATTTAATGTTAAACCTATTTTTGTAAATAAGTAATTTATATTCGATAACATTAGCGATAATTAGAATTGAATTACATTTATAAATAACAAATTTAAAAAAATTGTATTTATTCATTAATAAATTTACATTGATACTGTATATACATTTTCAAAATTTCAGTTCACTCACTTATACCGTAAAACCTTTTTTATGAATGACTCCATTTGTTCAGTGATCTTGCAGTGATATATTTCAAATCAGATTTAAACTACAAAATTCTCGAAAAAAAAATATGGGGTATCTCCAGACCTTTGTACGAAAGCACTCTGGTGCTGGTGGTGGTCAAACATATTTTTTATTTTTAGAAAACTCAATATATTGAGATTATTCTCAATATATTGACTTTTTTCTCAATGTAATGGGAAAAATCTCAATATCTTGACTTTTATAGTACTGTGATATTTTTATGTATTCCACTAGCGATTTAGGTTGTAAAAGTACCTATGATCATTTATCATAGGCGTCACACGTAGGATCGAAAAAGAGGACTAATTTTTCGAGAAATAACATTTGCAATTTTTTAGGAAATTATTTTTGTCGAATTTTTATTTAGCTTTGTTAGAAACCTCTCTATTCAAATTTTGGCAACCTACCTTCAACGGTTTACTTTTCAGTAAATATCTAAAACATTTATCTCGCCGGTTTCAGACACCTGGCTCATGTGAAACATGTTATTTAGAAAGTTTCATGACAAACAATAAATAGTTTCGTAATAATATCGTTATTGAATAAAATATAATACATAATAATTGTAAAGATTTTTAGAGCAGATGAAATCCTACTTTTAAATTTTTTTAGTGGAAAATTTTCCTAACAATGTAATACTAAGCTTAATGAAAAATAAGTAGTAACACTAAACTATTTGTCTAACTAGTAGTTTTAAAATTAACAGATATGCGAATGTAAAAAATCTTAATTTTTGTGTACTCATATCTTGAACACTTTTAAAGATATTTTATTCAAATTTGGCACAAAGAAGTTCCCTTTTGCATCTCGTATTGGACGCCGATGACTGAAATCCGATATTATTACGTATTTGTTCACAAATTTCAGAGATCTGAAAGCGGCGACATAAATGCTTAAGGCATTTATTGAAAAGTAAATAACGGTTGAGAGTAAGAACATAATTTTGCAAAGTGAAGTTTCTAACGAAACTGAATAAGAATCCGTCAAAAATAATTTCCTAAAAAAGTCGCAAATGTTATTTCTCGAAAAACTGAAACTCTTTTTCGATTCTACGTGCAACACCTATGACTAAATTAACACGCTTTACAACCTAAATCGCTAGTGGATTGTGAAAAAATACATACAAATTTCACAGTACTAAGAGAAAAGTCAAGATATTAAGTTATCTAAAAATAAAATGTATGTTTGACACCAGGGTGATTTCGTACCTTTGTATGATTCCATATTATTCAGTTGTTTTATTCATAGTTGTAATTAAATTAAATTAATTAAATATAACTAAAATAGATAGATATTATCTCAATTTACATATCCTGTTAACATGTTTAATCGCAGTTGTTTATTATAACCACTTTATAATAATGGCACGTGGTTCTTGTTTATTACGAGTATTTTACTAACTTTGTTGGAATCTGCATTTATTGTCACAAATTGAAACTTCTAAGAAAACCTTGTGACTGCTTGTGATCCCCTGCTGCCAACTTTTTATCCAGCCTCCCACTTCAAATCGGTGCATGTGATTTGGCATGTATTAGTATTATGGTATCATATCAGTTTTCACATATCGTCTTTAACTTTTGAACACGGCATGTCTTTCTTCTAAATAATATCTAACTATTTTTAATTTCAGTTGACTGTAGAAAACAGATAATATTTTTAGGATAGCGACCCAAATGTGATCGCGTGATTCCTAGAATATCATATTCAGATAGGATAGAGACCGCTTCCCGTTCGGTCAAGTTATCAAATTTATTTAGACCATGCAGAAAATTAATATACTTTATTTTCAATGTTACGGAGAAAGTTGACAATTTCATGTACAGGGTGTCTAGAAAAGTAAAATATGAAAATATCATAAAGAGTACCCTAACACATTTATATGTACTCTTTCGGATAAGTGTCACTAGAAAGTGGTTCGGAACTTAAACGAAATAATTTCCATTTGTCAACTCCGTCCATTTTGATTATTTATAAAATATCTGAATTAATGAATAGAAAGAAAAACTTTCAATACAGTTATTCGGAATACTTACAGCAGCATGCGCATGGCCACCATTTTGCTAAAAATAAAAGGAATTTCGGCAGACCAGTGGTAAATTTTCCAATCCATTGGTAAAGAAAAAAAAACGTTTAGAAGGTATTCACCTAGCTGTTCCCGGATTTTAAACGAATTATAGTTGGCAACGATAATATTTACTTTTTGTAAGAATGTTTTAGACAGCGTTTTATTCATGCAAGTATAAATGTGAGAACATAGTTCGAGGTTTAGTTTTCTTAAGTGGATAAAACGCGAGTAAAACACGAATGTCATACAAAGTTTTATTCACGATCACGAGTTTAATTAAATGCGACATTTTTATACGCTAACAAGAACGTTCCTTCAAAAACTCGGTAACGCGCTGGTCGCTATGTTCGATTTCAGTAACAGTGACATCAGGCTCTGAATTCCCATTCTCGATTTGATGCATGTCGTATTGGATCACTAGACTGTCAAAATTATTCGATCATGTCGAATTGAGAAAACGGCATCTGGCCTCAGACTTCTTTATTTTATTAGTGAACTAATAAAGGCAATTTTATTTCTCTAGTGGATAAAGTGTAGGATTTTAAGGCTCTAATCTAAAGAATAAATAAAACGTCAATTATAGAGTGACTGTGGGCAATTATTTTACACTACAAGCAGAATTCTCTACAAACACTGTTTCTGTCCCGTAACAGAGAAAAATTTCTCTTCGCAATACTGATACGCGTCAACGAATCTAAACAAAGTTAAGTTAATAAACAACCAATTTTGCTATAACTTGGAATTATTGCATTTTTTTTCATAGGTATTATTCATATTTTTACATCCTGTTCACTGGGTGCAGCCGTGGACATAATATTTTGTAAATAATCTAAGTGGATCAATTTTGCCATAAAAATACTATATAAAATATACAGGGTGCCCCAGAGCTATTTTGACAGGCATTATCTCAGAAACTATTCGAAATGTATTGTTAAACGTGTGCTTTAATGCGGCCATATTTGTGGCCAAAAATAGTAGAATGTCGATGTAGGTAATTTTAAAGTTATGAATTTTAAACCCAGTTAAAGTTATCAAAAATAATTATACATTATACTAGAAAGTTAGGTAGTGATAGTATATTGCCAAAATGTAGCGATTTTATACTTAAAATATTTATTGAAAGTGGCTCTATTTATGGAATTTTTACATAAACTTTAATTTTTCACATTTAAAAGCCAAAGTAAGAAAAATTAACACAAACCTTTCCTAAGTTCATCCTTGTGTATTTTGCTGCAGTCAAAAAAGTGTTAATTTTTTTGTAGAAGAGAAAGGTAAACTTAAAATTAATAATGCTATTTAATAAAAAAAAAATGATGTAATGAGAAACTGCAATTATTTGAACAAATCTTCAAATAAAGTCAGGAATATTTTCATAATTTAATTTTTTTTCACAATTTAAGCGTTTTTGAACCTCTTAGAGTTTCCGAGCTCCAACGCACTCTGGAATTTGCCCACCTGCACAAAAGTATGTCAGAATGCATATTCTACACTCAGAAAATTTCAGATATCCTGTCTGCGTTGTTTTTACCTGTGTACTGACGAGACATATGGAAATGTTCAAATTTTTGCAACTGGTCAACTGTACAACTAGTAGGTATACTTATTCTACCACATATAAGGGAATATAACCAATTTTTCAAAAGACGCCGGCCTTTTAAGTAGTGGGATAGAGTGGTGCAATATAATTTCAAGCAAGTGACATAATAATCATTAGAATATGATGCATAGTAGATTAACATAATAATTCTATATGTAATGCCTATTTAAATCATCTAACTCGATATTATTCCGAACAGGGTGGTTATTAAGGAAATATTTTACTCTTGTCAAATCAGTATTATTTTACCCCAATTAGACCCACTGATCGAATATAAAACATCGGCACGGCCGCTAGATATCGATATTTACAATGCGAAGTTGTAACATTTCACAAAAACAAGGTAACCGCTTTCTGTAGATCACGGAAATACGAGTAGGTCTTTGTCTTTATAAAATTTAGTCCTTTAACAGGTATTAAATATGTAATTTTATGATATTTCAAATAAATAGCACTTCGCAAATTCTTAATAACATTTTTAGGAAATTGTTTAATTTTATTAATCGTAGGCAACTATGTAGTCTCTCGTCTACCATTTCGCCGACATACGTCGTTCCTGAACACTGCAAGAAAAACAAAGAGAGCAGTTAACGATGCAACTTAGATTATTACTTGTTTATTTTGCTGGCAGTAAAGGACAGTACTTTTCAGTACTAGGTGATTTTGCAGGCTCGAGCGTATTATAGTTTGCGCGTTCGTGATATACTAGGTGTATTTTTTATTACTGTTATCGTTGGCTCATTAAATAAATGTTGTGAATACAAAATTGTTTAAACAGTTTTGTGAATGATACAATAATGTTGTGAGTACTACTCACTGATGTGTTGTTGTGCGTAAATAAACGAGTGTTTGTTTTAATTTATCCTAGCACTTACTCACTTAGTGCATTTATAGTATTTATTAGTTTTTCGCCATAAAAATATTGTGGTGTTAGATACTGCATATCTGGTAATAGTAAGATATGGAGAGAATATTCATACCTTGGGAGGGTTTCTCGAAAGAACCTCAACCTGGTACAAATACAAATAAAGCGAATAGTAATATGGAAAATGCGAAGAACGATACGAACGATATAGAAAATATAAATTATCGACATGAACAAGCTCATTGGATCGGTCAGTGGTCGCGCGGTTTAAGGCGTTAGTACTTGAATCGAGGTGACTAGACGGAGTTGGTTCGAGCCCAGCTGCCGGTAGGCCGTATATAAGCTATATTCGTGGAGAGGATTGGCACCCTCTCTGCGGGTATGGTAGGGTGGAATAATGTTAGCTTGGGTCAATGTGAGAGATTGATGCTGGTTGATATTTGACTAACCCCTAATTAATGAGGTTTTCTAAGTTTTCCTCATTCCTGCACTGAATAGTGGTTAGGGCCTACCAACGTAAGTCGTTCCTGGGCGCAAATGTGGCCTGCTTAATAATAATATGCCGCCCTCTCCCGCACAAGTCTCCGACTTCTGGGCTAATCCTGTGATTAGAATGAGGGGTAGAGATATTATTATTATATATTATTTAATTAGATATAATGTGTACAAAAATATAAAACACAGTAAGAAAGAACAGAGGACACTAGAAAAAACGGGTTATTCCCATTCAAGATTTTTAAAAAGGATTCTAGATACTGACGCAAAAAAAGCATCATCAAAATTTTATTAAAATCCATAATGTATCAACTGTGCGATATTAGTTTGAAGAAGAATGAGCTGCTGCATACAGTCAAGAGCATATGTATAAAGCTGCACCAATTGATTGTGCCAAATAAAAGTGGCTTCATCAATTTTCGATGATCGGATACAAGTGACTCTCACGAATGATAGTGCTAGTGTTTGTCTTAAGGTTTACTGTTTTTTATGGTGTCGTTGTTATGTAGTATACGACATTTATTATTTTTGTTATATATTGTATCTATACAGGGTGAGTCAGTCATAATGTCATTAATTTTAAGAGGAGATAGGGAATAATGAGTATAATGCGAATACGTAATTAAAAAAAAATCTAAATGCATATTTACGCCGAAAAAAAATATTTTCAAATCATTATTCAAATCCCCTTTTCAGACTGTCACTGACCGGTCACAGCCTTGGTCGGTTACAGCTCACAGTTCAACTCGATATCGATTTGATACAACGTTGTCAAGTTGTAATATTTTTCTAATAGTACCTACTCACCTAGGTTTTAGACATCACAAATAAACGGTTGTACTGACTATTTTAGAATATCATTTTTTCTTGCTCAGTTCAACTTCAGCCAATAATAATTTAAAATGTTAATACCCAATAAAATCAAATAATAATAATCAAATAATTCTATTAAAAATTGCAAGTAACGCGGTCCACTCAGGTTTTCCCGTAGAAAATACGGCCCAATCAAACGATACCCGTACACTCGCGTATCGATTTTTCTCTGAGCAAATGTAGCTGTTATGACTGCAACAAAACTCCAACGTGTCTAATAATAAACTGAGTAATAAACCATTTACGTACATTACATAAAAAACCTATACCCAATGGGTAAATTATTGAGAAGCTGAAAAGTGTTTCGTGTTTAAATACTAAGTACTTAATAAAAAAACCATCGTGTTGTCGACAGAAAACTGTCCAAGACCGAAATGGCACGCCGCTAATCTAAGTTATCGAGAGTTAATATTGACCTTGTCCTACCGTATTATTAGGTCAATAACCTAGTTACCTAGTTTTTGTACTGTTATTTAACGACAAGGAGAAAAACTATTTTTTTAATCTAGATACATGAATGAATTTTCCTTAAATATTGATTTATTTGTTAATAAAAACAAATGTAGATAATAAATAAATGTTTTCGAATGCTAGGCTATTACAGTTTAATAATTTTGATATTACGTTTTCACTATGTTTTACAAATAAATATGAATTTTTATTATTACTCGTAAGTACAATTAACCGCACACATAACCAAATGTACAATTTGTAGTTACGTACATCTAGCCTAGAAATGTATTGTTTTTAAGTAGTATGATACTAACCTGTTTACAGCCCACATTTCAAGTAAAACTGCATTTATCCGTCCATAGCACTTTATTAATAAAATTCAGTCGCATTTCGTAAACATTCTCCGTATAACACTACCATTTCCACATAATCGGAATTTGTAAAATTATGCGTTGTGAATTTACGCCAAATACGTGAGGTTAGACCGAAATAAACAAACTACTGCTTCTACATGCCCCCTCCAATGTGTGGCATGATCTACAAATTTGAGGGGGAAGAAATGCGGGAAATGCAGAGTGCTAAATGGAGATAAATTTGAATAACACGCTGATGTGTTAGACGATATTATGTATGTAAATGTGGCATCCATGGTTGTTAATACGGCAACTCTGTGGCATTAGAATTTCGTCGGGTGCGCCAACAGAAAGTTCGTAGCGTACCAGGAGCGTCGTGTTACTGATTTGTATAGGGTGATTTGTTTATTTTTTTAAAGGTCGAGTAAAACATTTTTTTTTCGATTTTCTGCCTTTATTAGGCCTCCCGAATACGTGGTTAAAATTAATGACATTATGACTAACTCACCCTGTATATCGCTAGAATATAATTATATCCAAAATATTTTCTGTTATTATGTTTTTATATGTTCTCGGTTTAAAGAAGTATATTTTAAGTCATTAGTTTTTTTCTGTTTTTTTGTTCCCTTTATGTACCCTTACCCTACATAATCCCAATCTCACTCTCCTAACAAGAACACTCGTACCTTGTCGTGGTCCTTACTAGACAATAAAACTTTAAAATAACATGGACACATTTAATCAAATTATATATTTAGCTTTTTTCAAACATAACCACAGTCACAATTACATTCATTATTATATACTTAGTTTTATTTTAAATTATTATTGGCGAAATTGAACGAATACTGGTAAAAAAGGTACTGAAGCTTACTGGGAATTAGGCCATATTTGGCCCTTTTTACCTACTAACTTACACTACCCTCCACCCCTACAATCACAAACATCCATGGGTAGGACAGAAAAATTCTTCTGCCCCGTGTTGGATTCGAACCAACTTCCGGCCGCTCGTGCTTCCCTGGCAGCAACTGTTCGTCGCCGCCTTGGCCGCTCGGCTACCGTCAGCCCTATCGTAAATAGGGTCCAGTCTACAGCTGACAAGAAACACGCGGAAGCCTGATATTTTTATGGCAGATTTTATGCCGTTTTTTATCCTCTTATACTGATCAGATAAAGTTATACACCGCACAATTTTATCCTTTACATTAGCAAACCGCATCGAGCACATTCGGCATATGGCACTGCTCCAATAGCAACATAACAAATTTCAATGTGGATCACTTAACTAACTTAACGATGCTGATAATCGTAAAAAAAGACAGCACACATTGAGAAATTTTAAAATATGCCACCAAAGTTTACCTTAGTTATCTGAAAGAAGTGGAATACAACAAAATTCATTTTTGTTGCTGCCGACTTGTTTACATAAAACTGATAGACTAAATAGACGGATTTAATATTAAAAGCATTTTTCTGTCGACATCAGATTACATGCAAATGGTCATTTTAACTTCAAATGTTGTTGCCCCTTCAAAGAATTAAACAAATACTGATAGCAGGATATTAATAAAAATTCAAAATATACTAAATATAATTACACGCCTTATCATAAAACATGAAAACTAGAGATAATATAAATATATTATTATGACAAATATTTATTTGTATTAAATCATAGTCTTATGGTTATGAATATGAAGCATTATTAAATTGACTAATAACACTTAAAAATAATACCAACCCATTTTGTACCATTCATATAATTTGTATAAATGCTTATAACATACCTAGGACAAATTTATGCTAGTGTAGTTATATTATATGTTGGATTGTTTTGGAGGAAAATGGATTTCTACTGAAAGTTACGGGTAGTCGAATATTTGGAAGCATTCCAGTTTAACTAAAATTCACTTTTTTCCTATTTTTATGGTTTAGGCCCATTCAACTCAATACCTACTGAAATACTGTCCTGTAAATGTATCTTCTTGGTACCACATACCTACAACGACCTAGTAGATATCTCATTTCTCTTAAAACCCTATCAACAAAAAAATAAAGGTGTTCTTAGAGTACTATATGTTTTTCTTAGACAAACGATAATTTACATTCATATTTAAGTAACTACACCAAAATCTTCCCCATAACAAATTTCATAAAAAAAAATGTGAGTTGTACAAACAAATTACAAAAACAATTCACTTTGTAGAACTATAAGTCGACTTGGTCAATTTGTTTTAATTCAAAAAAGTCCCAAATATTTCTATCAGAGAGTTTTAAATAACTAAACCCTAAATATGTTGAGCTTATTTTACGAAATTTGGCGAATGAAATAAGCACTTAAGGGCACTTTATTTTAAATGTACAACACTTAAATTTTATCAGTGGCTTAGGTACGAAATTTTGTTCATATATTTTCTGTAAAGACTATGCTACACCAGTGACATTTTATATTAACTTTCTTCTCGTGAATTCTTGCAACAAAACAGATCTCTTGTACTTTTCTGATACGAGGACGGTAGAATGGTAATAAACTCAAACACTATGCTAATGTATATTTCATTAGTTTGGTTATTTTGCATTAATAATTATTATTAGTATTGTTCGTAATTAATTATTTGACAAATAATGCCCATTTAGCCGACATACATTTTGTCTATGGCCTTAGCAGTAGAATGCCCGTGAAGATGAATTTATCAGGTGCTATATACTGAGTACTAAGTACCTACCACCTGCTGCATGATTTACAAATCTTCTCCGCCGTTTAGCTGAAACAAGGAGTTTTGCGAGGGTGCGTGATATTCCTGGAAAACCGCGAATAGCCGGAATTGGAAGCTGTTTTAAACGCTGCAAAATAAAATCTAGAAACAAGCACCCGAATAATTGCTGATGCTCTCAATTTCAGCCAAGTCACAGTTCAGTTATTGGATATTGCATGATCAGCAGGTCAGGTATACAACTATTCAGTGGCAAATGTTATGACTTTCTTTTATAAACTATAAGTACTATCGTTTGCAATAATAATGACACTCTCTTAAAACAGTTTTTGAACTTCTGGAAGTTCTGAATAGAAATTTCATTAAATCTCTCTTGGTGAGTGAAACAACTAATAACTAATGTTAAAAATTTAATAAAAATTTCAATATGAATACGTCAGAAGTTTAAAAGAAAACGCAAAATTCATTTTAGTGAGTGTCATTACTATTGCAACCGATAGTACCTACATATTTACGTAAAATTTTACATTCAGTGAAATTAGAACCCACTCTTGTATTGTAAATACAATAACAACTGTTCTAGTCGGCATATCTCAAAAGTTACTTGCAAGTGGACAGGAAGCGTCAGCCGCATTCTTCCTACCTCTTAAGGTGGATATCCATTTGTGTCAAATGTCTCGTAACGTGACACCGAACATGTTACGTTACAGCTAGTGGAGAATCAGAATTGCTGCATGATACTTGTAATCAATTTGACGTATAACGAACCGGGATTTGTTGATTTTTAGTCGTCGCATCAAAGGAAGGAAACTATTACGCTCAGCAATAAGTTGAGACGGGTTGCCGTTCTGGATGTAACGTTGCCTGTTGCATTCGTGATTTTGCCTTATTTTTTTTTTGTTTCGTCAATCTGCCTTCTGCGGTGAATCGGGATGGTGTGTTTTCTGTGTTTGTGCAATGGAGCTGAGTAAAGAAAACATTGAAAACTTGAAAATGTTTCTGTATCGTGTCGTAACCTTATTTTGTTAGGTTATGGAATAAACGATACGACCAAAACCACATAAACTTTCACAGCGAACCGTGCCACCTTTGCAAACATTACAAAACGAATTTCTAGAATACGGTAAACACCACCATCAAATAAAATTGTATTACTGACTTGGTGAAAAATATATCACATTAAAAACTATCAGTCAACAATAAGTAACAATCAGTCAACAATAAGTAACATTATTCTAAATACACATGACGTCCAACAGAGCCAACGTCCAACCACACTATACGGCGTTTTAAAAAATAATCTTTAATGTTTGCAGGGAATTTTATGTAGTTTGTTATAATTTTTATTTCATGTTGTGAGTGTGTGATTACCTCAAATGCTAATATTTAAATTCTTAATCATTTTGCCGTCCCTCTGAATGTGCCTCCCTAGGAGGTCGCCAACAATGCCTGCTCCCTAGAGCCGACCCTGACAAATGTCCCTGGCGTGCTGCTACATGGACTGTACAATTTATCTTATAATTTAATAATGTAACTGTATGTTGAACATTGATTAAAGATTTCGTTAATAATGGCCAACTTCTGTTGTTGCTGCACTTTGAAGATAACATAATAATTAAGTATGTAAATGTATTTAGGCGAAAAGTGTAATGACCTTTCTTAATATGCCTAATGCCAGACACCCACAAACTGCTTTCTTTTGAAGCAATTTGTGGAGGAAGTTGCCCAAGATTTGTGTAGTAAGTGTGCGTGATATAAATTTAGGATAATTATTGTCTAATCAATTATAGTGATTTGCAACAAAATAATAAGATTATGCGTATCTTGTTAAATATATGGATAAAAAATTAGTGATGTTGGTTATGTTTTGTTTTCAAGCCACTCGTTTCCATATCCAACTGTGATTACTGATTCATATACACGTGTCTAGTAAATACCTTTCGAAATTAAGTTATGCAATTTAGTTAACGTTCACCATATAAACAGTAAAAAAATGGTCTATTTTTATGAGATAATGACATGAAAAATGGATTATATATTATCAAATTTTTAATACGCACATTTTATTAACACTGAATATTTAGAGAGCTTTTTCAGATTAGTGGTGTATTTAGGGGAGCAATTGCCTCTCCCAGGAAGACCAAATTTGTCGAAATTTTGTAAGTTAGGCTTAGTTGCCACTTTTTTGTTGTGGTTGTGAAACTGAAGGGGGGGATATACCTACAATGATTCTGAAAAAGCGTTCCAAATATACAATGTTTTCCATTGCAATTTTTCTCATGTTCTCAAAAGAACGTTCTGTACAAAATTTAAATAATCGTTAGCTAAAAAATTTCTAACAGATAAGGAAATCAAACAAATTTCGAAGTTAAGATGAGATGATATTTATAATAAATAACCCTGTACAGCATAAGCAAAAACTGAACATAATGGAACAAAACTTAGAACAATGATTTCATGACTCTCTTCTACTTATGATGGGTGATTAAAGACAGATACTTGCGCAAAAGGATATATTCGGCAAATATAAAGATTTTCCGTTAGAAGTCGATAAATTAATACAAATCAAGGGCGCAAATATTTACAAATCAAACAAATACCTGTCCAATTATTATATATTCGTAGGGCTTGATGAAAGTAGCAATGCGCCATGAGCTACGTTTTGTGTTTAGTGCGTGAAAATAGAGAGGCCCGACGAACCGACAATAGAATTTTTAAATTTTAATGAAAATGAACTTGTTATTTGGTCCATTTTATGAATATTTCTGCGTCCCCAGTCAAATATATTGGCAAACATAGGGATGTTGATTTGTCAAATAGCAAATATCAACAAAAATATGCATATAAATATTCGTGTATTTGCCAAATATCCGAATCTGGAGCCGACTAAACAATTTATGGGCATTTTTGTTTAAGAAAATGTACTTTTGTTTAGTAGATGTTTAATAATCTCTGAATATAATGGAACTCAATGAAAAATTATCATAATGTTAGTTTGACGTTGAAGCGTCACTATTTAACTTGGTTTTACTCATAGTGGCTCCAAAAAATGTTTAATCTGGGGTTTAACATTTGAGTTTCAATGTAATTAAAATTTAATTTTTGTAAAATATTACACGTATACCTTGTTGTTAAGCACTTACTCATTGATGTAATATAACAGGAAAATTTGTTTGTATATATCGCAAAGCCGCATTACCTTTAGAACAGAATTTTGAATGAATAGTTAACCATTCTTGACGTTATCTATTCGATAAAAATTCAGCACGACCACAGAAAATAATTTCAAGGTAAAAAGACTAAGCCATTGTTTGAATATAAATATAATATCGAACCTATGTCAGCATTCTAATAAATGCAAACAATACAACTAATTATTTATTACAAACGGAAATAGATATGCACTATTGGTCAGGTGGTTAAAATTTTTATATGAGTCACAGATGAGGATCAGGAAACGGGGTTATGGTTTTCTTTATGTACTAATTAAGACAATATAAGTACCCACACCAGAAGAAGGGGGAGAAGGGGTAAACTAGTTAGAAGTTTTTATCTATTTTTACCGAACAATATATATTTATACAAAAAAATATTCGACATAAGAACCGACACAGAGCAGGTGAATGTGGGTGGGGGGTCAAAATATTGTAATTTAACAAAATAAACATGTAAACAAAGTTACAAACAGGCGGAGTTAAATTGTGGACAAATATTTCGAAAAAAATCTCTGAATTACTTTATCTTGGGATAGCCAAATTTGGTACATGATTTAGATTTATTGTTGATCTTCTTAAACAATGAGTTCAAGTAAATTGAAACACTACTAGTGACCTTTTGCGAGTTTATCTTGCATTAGGATATAAATTTTCACAAGAGAATTATTTTTACTGATGAGGTTTGTTTCACTCGTGGAGGAATTACAAATGTTCGCAACATTCATGAATATACCGTTATTAACTTTTATGCAATAACTCCTAGATATTCTCAACGCGATTACAGGTTAAATACTTATGCCGGTATTATTGATCTTTATTTGATTGGACCAGTTATTTTGCAAAATCGATTAAATGTCGAGTTAATTGGAATTTCTGCAAAATACCGTTACAACTTGAACTACAGTTTTGGTTTATGCATGATGGGGCACCGTCTCATTTTAGTGCTACTTTTTGAATTTTAAGTTTCCATAAAAATTGTTAGGACGAGGAAACAAAATGTCCTAAAAATTGGCCAACACGGTCGTCAGACCTCAACAAATGTGATTATTTTCTATGGGGAACATTGAAGGATTGTGTTTATTCTTAGCCAATTGAATCCTGAGAAAGTTTGCGGAATCGTATTACGAATAAATGTAACGTTATGGCAACCAAGTAAATTTCAATTTTCAGCGAAGAGTAAATTTATCTTTCAGAGAAAATGGTGTCCATTTTGGACAATTTTTTTAGTTTTAATTTATTTTATTTTTATTTTATAGTTTTATTACTAACCGTCAAATTTTAAATACAAAGCCTACTAATTCACAGATATTAATTTTTTTCTAAATATTTAGTCCCACTTTGAAAGCATGTACCTATGTTTAGTTAAATTGCAATCTTTTGAGACCCCCCTACATGCACCTGCTGTGTCCTTATGTGGAACACCCGTATGTACATACTTTAATGATATGATGCTGATGTTGATAACTTTGAAATCAATGAAAAATATGACATAATACTTACGTCCTTATCATTTATATTTTTACTTTAACTGGCATAACGTATCAGAAAAATTTGGGAGCGATATAGGTACACTGACACATCATTAGTTATTCAAAACCTTTATAATAAAAAAATGTGATTTTAATTAAGTACTCAAAAAAGATACAGATTATCGAAATTGAAGATTATTGATCTTTCGACTTTTCAAATGATCTTTTAAAATCATACTTTCTTAAACTACCGAGGATCTTTACAAGTGATAATAACAATATAACGGTCTGTCCAGCTTCTATGTCTAACTACATAGTTGTTTCGGAACTGTTAAAAAAAAACTGTGTTCTTGTTAGCCCATTTTTGCTTAAACTAATTTAAGAGCGAATCCATGTCCACAGTAAACTATTCTACTGTGTTTTAGAAATACTCGGTACATTTCATAAAAATTTAAAAGATTTTCTTACCTCATATAGGTACATGCAAAAATTTTGGACATTTCAATGACCGAAATCAAATCACTGCTTTCCTTGAGATAACAAAGAAATTTGCACATAGTTTCTAATACAATTATAGTCAGGGACATATTTCGAGATATACAATTACATATTTTATTATTTTAAAAATTTAATATCTTGCTGATTTAATTTTTAGAGAATAATACTAAATAAATATATATTAACCGACTTCCGCTTTATGAAGATAATTGTTTTATTTGATTTACTTACATACCTACCTATATCATTTTCATATAGATATATTTATTACGTTTCATTAATAAAATTAAAATGGGAAATAATTTTTAATTTATTTGTGTAAACTCTGATCTCAAGAAGACTTGGAGAAAGGAGCAATATCTACCGTCTTTGAGTTTAATAAAAAAAATATTCATTGTTTTTATACTACAATTTTCTTACTCTAATTCTCGGAAAACATAAGTATTTAAAAAAATTCAAATATATTTACCTACTTAGTTCAGCTAAATGAAACTAGACGCAAATGTGTTGCAAAAATGTGATGAAATTAGGATTTTCTACTTATCTTCTATTTGATAGTCAACTATTATTTTGGTTATCTTTATTATTCATTTAAACATGAGCAGAAGACTTATTTTTCGTGGATTGTTCTAGATTTAGCGACAACTTAAAACTGAATATTTTTAGGTGAAACAAAAATACCTCTAAATATTTTTATGAGATATAAATTAGAACATTTTACTACATTTCTCCAGAGCGTAACATTAAAAACTTCTAGAAGATGAAAATAATTAGATATTACTAAATAGGTATATTTAATACAAAAAGCATAAGCGAACTATACACAAAATAAAATATGCAGTAATTTATTATGTACACATTTGAATGTTAATATTACATTAAACTAACTAATTACTTTGTTGTTGATATTTATATAATCATATACCAAATTGCAAGATAGGAACAAACTTTGTCAATCAACCGATATAATGTTTTTCTTCAACATGACATGTTATTGCATTACAAAATTGTTTATTCGAGCTTAAATAATATCAATCAATATCAAATAAGGTTATCTTTGCACAAATAGTTTAATTTTGTATAAAAGTGTTAATTCAGAGTTAGTAGTTTATATAACTTCTATATATTTTGACAACAGTGTGACGTCCTGAAATGAAGAAGGCAGAGAGGGCAGAGAAGTACATTGCAATTTCAACCTAATGTAGTGTATAAATAGAGGTTATAATTTAGAATTTTTTTTTGAAAACTACATGCGAGCGCCGAAATCTGATCAGATTCGTGATCAGCACCCTCGAAAATAGAGGGGTAAGAATTTTTTTTGTTAAGATTGGAGAGTTTTACGCTAATGTAAATAATTACCAAACGTAGAATGTTTTAAACTCCATCTTCTGACTTCTAATAGGTTTGGATATGGTAAAGTTAATCCGATGTAACATTTCTGGTACATCAAAAATAGAATGAATTATTTTAAAGAGAAAAATTATTGAATGCATAATACGATGAACAGAGAACTGCCATAAAATTTTTGAAGTAGCAATTCTTGAGAATACCCAGTACACGGATACGCATCATCCTCTTTAAAAACCAAGAACTTTAGTAAATTCCGCTGTATCCTTTTAAACTCCTCGTTATAGGTACTTGGTGCAAGCTGGAATATAACAGCAGTATTCAAGCTTGGATCTAACAAATGAATTATAAAGCAACATAACAAACAGCAATATGACAACTGTTAAATTCATCTAAATTACGCATTACCAACCCTAAGTTCTTGGTAGCATCAGAAATAGTCAAAACTTAATTTACAATCGAAAAATATCCCAAGGTCTTTTATATATTCCGGTCTCTTCACTACAGTGTTAGAAATGCTGTAGGGCAGTAAGACATAACTGAACATTTGTGAATATTTAACGGTAGTTTATTTTCCTGACACCATATATTCAGCAGGTTCAAACTGAATCAAAATACAACCGTCAATACTGTTTATTTTTAAATATAACTTCGCATCATCTGCATACAATAGGTATGGTACATCTATAACTGATGTTACATTATTGATGAAAATATTAAATAATAAAGGTCCGAGCACAGAACCTTGCGGAACACCAGAGGGGACCCCAAATTTATTTGGCACCGATCACATATTTAATATTACTACTTAACTATCTGATCAGATCCTCTGTTATAGTTTAAATTACTGGTATTAACATTGATTTCAACTTTAATCATCACGATATTTAAAATACATGTGTGACAATTCATCTAGACAAGCAGTTAAGCAGTCATAATTTAAACAAAATATAATTGAGGTTGGAAATCTTTATGTTGCGGCGTACATGTGTATTAGAACTTCGTGTAAAAACATGTTCATCTTTACCAGCACACAGAAAATAACGATTTTCATATTGCTGTAATTTTACGATTATGTATGTATCTGAAAATAATTCAAAACCTGTACAGGGTGTTCCAGAATGATGGTCAAATATTTTACCAGGGTGTTTCACAAGCCATTTCAGGGGGGGGATCTTCATATAAAATTTTTCAATTTGGGTCCTCCCTGTTGAGATATTCGAGTACCAAAATGGCGGAAGAAAATAGTTTTTCTATTTTTCCTTAAAACGGTTGCACTTAGAAATTTCAATTTTGGTACACAATATCAGCTAGTCATAGGCTAGTTTGTGGTGGTGTCTATTTCTTAGCTTATGTTTCTGGAGGACGGGAATAAGCAACCCCTAGATTTATTTCTTTCAGAACTTTTTCCTGCAATGGCCGATTTCAACAAAAGTTTTTTTTCCCTCTTGTAATTTTTTCATACAACCAACAGTTTGCGCGGAAAAAAATAAAAATAATTTTCCTTACTCTAAACATCGTTTCGTCACCGGTTACTGATAACCGCAGTAGGCGGTTGCTATGATGATGTTTCTCTGTTGTCTTATGAAACAAATCAGTCTTGACAGTGTTTTCAAATATTTGTAAACAACTGACTCTTCCGTACAAATATTAGCGAAGAAATTGATGAAATATGCATACGGCAGGATTGGCAACAGTTATAGGAATACCTTTGTTTAAAAATATTTGCAAAAACTGTAAAACTGTCAATTATAGACCTAATAGCCATTTGTTTGACAAGACAACAGAGAAACATCAACAGCAACCGCCTACTGCGGTTATCAGTAACCGGTGACGAAACGATGTTTAGAGTAAGGAAAAGTATTTTTATTTTTTTCCGCGCAAACTGTTGATTGTATGAAAAATTTACAAGAGGGAAAAAAGTAGTCAAATTAGGTATAGTATTTAAGAAAAAACTTTTGCTGAAATCGGCCATTGCAGGAAAAAGTTCTGAAAGAAATAAGTCTAGGGGTTGCTTATTTCCGCTCTCCAGAAACATAAGCTAAGGGATAGACACCACCATAAAATAGCCTTTGACTAGCTGATAATGTGTACCAAAATTGAAATTTCCAAGTGTAACCGTTTTTAAGGAAAAATAAAAAAAACTAATTTATTACGCCATTTTGAGACTCGAATACCTCAACAGGGAGGACCCAAATAGAAAAATTTTATATGAAGATCCCCCCTGAAATGGCTTGTGGAACCATCATTCTGGGAACACCCTGTATAACTGGTTTACTTGCGAACAGACTAGTACACAAAACTGTTCCACTTCAGTAAATAAACATTACATTTAATAATTATCTACAATATTTAGAACGTCCATTTCCTTTCAGATAAGAAAAATTGTATTTGACCTTGACTGTCCACAACAGATATAAATCTTAATATTATGTGCTTTAAGTTTAGTTGGGTATGATATAAAGATTGTTTTTAAGTAGGTACACAGAAATGAGAAACTTACTCTATTTTACAAAATATGGTTTTCGGGTAAAATGTCCTTAATTGTGTCAATGTTTTTTTTAATACTCCGACAGGTTTCAAAGTTATTGATATATTTCAAAATAAAATTCTAGCATTGAACGCCCTGTATTTTTGAAACCAGCAACATTCGGATAAGACATATTTGGCTCAATAGACTTTTTTTGGTCACCAGTATCTCCAGCTCCGAGATTTCCCAACCTTTCACAGACACCCTGTATACAGGGTGAGTCAGTCATAATGTCATTAATTTTAAGAGGAGATAGGGAATAATGAGTATAATGCGAATACGTGATTAAAAAAAAATCTAAATGCATATTTACGCCGAAAAAAATATTTTCAAATCATTATTTAAAAGTCCTTTTCAGACTGTCACTGACCGGTCACAGCCTTGGTCGGTTACAGCTCAAAGTTCAACTCGATATCGACCGGATGCAATGTTGTCAAGTTGTAATATTTTTCTATATAGTACCTACCCACCTAGGTTTTAGACATCACAAATAAACGGTTGTACTGACTATTTTAGAATATCATTTTTTCTTGCTCAGTTCAACTTCAGCCAATAATAATTTAAAATGTTAATACCCAATAAAATCAAATAATAATAATCAAATAATTCTATTAAAAATTGCAAGTAACGCGGTCCACTCTGGTTTCCCGTAGAAAATACGGCCCAATCAAACGATACCCGTACACTCGCGTGTCGATTTTTCTCTGAGCAAATGTAGCTGTTATGACTGCAACAAAACTCCAACGTGTCTAATAATAAACTGAGTAATAAACCATTTACGTACATTACATAAAAACCTATACCCAATGGGTAAATTATTGAGAAGCTGAAAAGTGTTTCGTGTTTAAATACTAAGTACTTAATAAAAAACCATTGTGTTGTCGACAGAAAACTGTCCAAGACCGAAATGGCACGCCGCTAATCGAGAGTTAATCTTGACCTTGACCTTATTAGGTCAATAACCTAGTTACCTAGTTTTTGTACTGTTATTTAACGACAAGGAGTAAAACTATATTTTTTAATCTAGATACATGAATGAATTTTCCTTAAATATTGATTTATTTGTTAATAAAAACAAATGTAGATAATAAATAAATGTTTTCGAATGCTAGGCTATTACAGTTTAATAATTTTGATATTAGTTTTCACTACGTTTTACAAATAAATATGAATTTTTAGTATTACTCGTAAGTACAATTAACCGCACACATAACCAAATGTACAATTTGTAGTTACGTACATCTAGCCTTAGAAATTGTTTTTTAAGTAGTATGATACTAACCTGTTTACAGCCCACATAAGTAAAAACTGCATTTATCCGTCCATAGCACTTTATTAATAAAATTCAGTCGCATTTCGTAAACATTCTCCGTATAACACTACCATTTCCACATAATCGGAATTTGTAAAATTATGCGTTGTGAATTTACGCCAAATACGTGAGGTTAGACCGAAATAAACAAACTACTGCCTGTATTCTCTAAATCCCCCCTCCAATGTGTGGCATGATCTACAAATTTGAGGGGGAAGAAATGCGGGAAATGCAGAGTGCTAAATGGAGGTAAATTTGAATAACACGCTGATGTGTTAGACGATATTATGTATGTAAATGTGGCATCCATGGTTAATACGGCAAGTCTGTGACATTAGAATTTCGTCGGGTGCGCCATCGTAGCGTACCAGGAGCGTCGTGTTACTGATTTTTATAGGGTGATTTGTTTGTTTTAAAGGTCGAGTAAAAAATTAAAATTTGTTTTTCGATTTTCTGCCTTTATTAGGCCTCCCGAATACGTGGTTAAAATTAATGACATTATGACTGACTCACCCTGTACATATAGATTTTAAAAGTATCTTTCAAAATAGTATGTTACATAAGATTAATAATAATCACAGCAAATAATAACAACGTGATTGCAATAAAAGTACCTCTAGACATTGTCGCAAATATTAATAAATAAAATAAAAACATGGCCTTACTATTTATTAAGACTAAGGTTACTTAACGATTCTAGTGTTCTTTAAATAATTGCGAATTAAAGAATTGATGGTGTAGTTAACTATGTGTGTCACACATTCAATTTCTACAATGAGTGTAAATTACTTCATACTTAGCACAGAATATGAATCTTCTGTTTCTTAAATTTGCAATAAAAACTATAGATACATTAATTAATAACTAGTATTGCAAAACGTAGTTAAAAATGCAGACACTTAACATTGAAAGGCTATTGTCCAAAATATATTTAGTAAATAAACAAATTAAGTTAACATATTATGAGTTTTGTAGTAAGTGTAATAAATGACATGCACTCATATCACATATAATTCTTTATTTTTATTAATTTCAAAATGATTGAGATATACAGAAAGTAATTGAGAACTCATTCGGTGGCGTATTAAGGCTTACGGTGAGCGCTCGATCCAAAGGGATATATATAGTTTTCGCTCAGTAACTCCTCAACGAAAAATGATAAAAAATATGCGGTGTTTTTTAATAGACTAAAAATATTATTTTACGTCGAAGCTGTGTTTTGAAGTTTTGAAAATATGCAAAATTCATTTAAACAAAAATAATTTTACACTTTTTCAAAATTTCAAAACACAGCGTCGACGTAAAATGATATTTATATTCTATTAAAAAAAAACCGCATATTTTTATCATTATCCGTTAAGGAGTTACTGAGCGAAAACTATGAGTTTGTTCCAACACAGCAAGAATCGATTCCGAACCGTCCAGAATTAGTCAGTCAGTTCAGTTGTTAATGTACTCTCGGCGAATGCGACGTAAGACGGTGTTGGTCAAACATTTCTCACGGTTCTGAACCAGTTTTCGACGGTTGTTGGAACATACCTTATATATCGTTTGATAAAGCGCTCACCGTAAGCCTTAAAGCAGAAGCCCGCCAAACCCGTGCTTGGAGCTGCAAATTTTGATGGACCGCAGTTGTTCACTGAAAATCTTGAGTTGGGATTTTCAGCTTCGTTAAGACACTATGCTGATTTTGTTCCAAAAGAATATTTCATAGTAGTAATTGACAAAATTATTTATCGATCCTGAGTGGCATATTCACCTCCCACAGGGACATTATTTTGTTCACCATAAACTGCTTGGGAGAACTGGAAAGATCACTTCTACTGGGTTTTCCAACTGGAGAAATAAAAATGGGGTTCAGGAACATGACCGAAGCACAAAATGCGTCATTGACTTCATCGACCGATATCAGGTTTTGCATAGAATTGATACTAAACGAATTCAACATTTAAACCGAAATAGAGTATTGAAAACACGTGTTTGATGATAGAATTGTATAAACTGTTTTTAGCTTTGCGATGTCTAGCTTTACGTGGACATATTGAAACATTTGGCCTCTTCAGAAACGGAAATTTCATGAGGATATTGGAACTGATCTCTAAATTTGACTCATTTTTGGCCGGTCTCATCACAGTATGTACAGGCTGGTCGGGAAGCACCATCTTTCTCATATGATTGTTAATGAATTGGTTGCTCAATTTGGAACGCAAAGATTTTAAAAAATTATTATAAAAATCAAAACTGCAAAATATTTTGCAATCATCATTGATTTCTTAGTCATGTAGATCAACTAGCTTTTGTTGTGCGTTATGTACTTTCCCAGGGTCCGAATAACTGACAAATGTTGCCTTGAAATATTTAAAATCATTGGATATTAACGTAATGGATTACCATGAACAGAGTTATGATAGGTTTGGACAATATATAAGATTACAGACACGGATACTGGCTGTATAACCTTTGGCTACTTACATTCCGTGATCAGCCCATTCTTTAAATCTTGTAGAACAATCTGCAGCAGATTTCTGTAAACCGATTTTTGGTAGAGCGGGAACTATATAATTTTCTTTAAGCGTCGACTCTCAGATGGTACGTCTCTCAATCAAAATTGAAAATAAATATATGGTAAAAAAACCATACCTTACAGTGTAATAGAAGACTGAAAGAACTGATGTTCTTTTGCATATGGTAAAGAAGAGTTTTTTTAGATTACTTCACGCCTCTGTAAATAAGTATTATTACATAGAATATTCTTATTTTCTTCTGAAATTATCTCCTAGTTTAGAAACCTAAGAATAAAATATCTATGACTCACGAGCTGCTCAGCTCGCAATTCTATACGTGCCGAAACAAGAATACATTTCTTGTGTCTTTTAGATGTTCTTTCACAGAATGTATAAAAAAACTCACAATTACCCCCTACATTTCCATCAATGCATACAAAAAACGTTATTCCATCCTTAGATTACTATAACTAACAACCTAAGATATGGTCTTGGTAGGTACGTACTTTCACTCTGCAATTATGTTACTAAGCCTTTTTGGACCCATATCTACACAAATTGTTTTGATCATAATTCTATTAAAATAAAAAATAGTACAAAAACTAATTACCTAATAAAAATTGCATAATTTAAAGCAATAATTTATTGTGTAATAAACTTTAACTCGTTGTTGCTTCACAGAATGTAAATAGAGACTATTCGTCTTATTTTTGTATGAAGATGACAGATCTCTTAAACACCATATAGGTAACTATGTTCTAATAAATATTCCAGGATATTCAAAATGGAAGTGTTTAATTTATACATTTTCCTTTCTGTTTCTTTCATTATGTTACTTGTACATTCTACTGGGAAAACCACGACTGAAATTCCGTAAACAAAGGTCACGTGTATATTGGCGCCTGTCTAAATGTACGGCAAAAGAAAAGTGTAGTAGAAATTCCCGCTTTCGACGTTATTCTATGAACTACCAAAATAAATCGTCACAATACACATAATACATAATTAAGTCTGATTCATTATATAAATATGCAGACATCGCTTTATAAACATGTTTTCTGAACGAATTGAAGGGCAACATAAACCCAATAATTTCATCTATGACCGAGTCTATGACAGAATAACATACCAATCTATCTATTATTATAGCATAATAACAAAATCGATACTGAATTTGGTTAATTTCACACAAAAGTATATGAAGAAAACTAAATGTTTCGTTATTTTCATATTGTAAAGCAAGAAGATAAACTGAGTAGTAATAATAACCTGCAAAACACACGTTAATCACAAATTCTTTGGTAAAACAAATTATGCATTTGGGGGAGCGGGGGTTAATATTTAATATTATATTTACCTTCATCTCATTTTTTGATATGTTTAAAATTTAGCTAATTTAAAATTTTAGTTTTGAATTAATCTTACTTTTAAAACCAAATAAGAAAACAACACTTGCTATATACATATTTATATTTTAAAATACTCTATCTTCGTTATATGCAATTCCGTTTCCTCCGTTGACGATGCAATTTTCTTTATCAAAATGTATACATAATATTTGTCGCCTTGACATAAAGATCTAACCTGTACCAATCTTAAAACATCAATTATCAACAACAATCAAAAAGAAAATAAAGAAATCGTATTAGTTTCCGTTCAAACAATATCTAGTTGCCAGCCACTTTTTGTTAACACTCTTTATAGATATTAGGTATGTAATTTCTCCAAATTGTTAAAGAAATTAGCAATAACCATTTTTTTTTTTGACAATGGATACTGAAAAATCGATAAAAATTAAACAAATCGAAAAAGTATGTGCCGTTTTTGTGTTTTAACATTATTTTATCGAAAAGACCAGAAAAGATAATTTTGAAAATTCCTTAATTACCCACTACACCTCGCCGCTGCATATGAAGGAAATACCATTTCCCCATCAAATTACTGTCATCACTAATCTAAAAATATACGCCTAGTTTCATTTAGATCTTACAATTCAATTTGGAATTATTTAAAAAATATGTTTTTGGCAATGAATCTTTATCACCCTGAAATATTTTTCTTAATATGACATTTCCTATACTATGTCCAGATACCTCATTTTAGAAACAAACTGTATATCACACTCCTGTAGGTAAATTTAACCTAGGTAAGTGTTTCTAGATTAATCACTACGCATGAGATATACTTTCTTGGATACGTAAAAGCTCGACTAGTAAAATAACCCTTCAGTACGTCTGAATTATAAGATGGTTCTGTCTGTAATTAATATTCTGGACATTCTAATATTGAAATACGTAAAATTAATAAACGCTCTTTTAACATACACATGTATAAGTAAAACTTTTATAAATCTACTCAACTGTATCCTTAATGAAAGTTGCATTCAACATGGCCTTATATATCAAGTTAAGGGTTAAGCAAACAAATGCAGCTGTAAAGTGAGTAGGTAATAGTTATTTATATTTTACAATAGTTGTCTGCTAATTCTCTCCGTTTTTTATACATACAAGGTTCTGTCGACTTGGTTAGGATAATCCAAAAGCTTACTAGAAAGTTCAAAAAAGTCATTCGATAGTTATCTATTAGTTATTGTGCTATATTTAAATATAAATTAGTGATAATTATGTGCCTAACAGAAATAGTATTTCTTTAAATTTGTAATTTAATAAACTTAAGACCTCAATACCAAACAATTTAAAACAAAAAACAACCTCTAACGGTTTTGCATTTCCTGTGCCAATTACAGAAAGGTCGTAAATAAGCAAGTCATTCCCTTGATGCTCTAACTTCCATGGAACTAGATAGGTAAAAACTTTTTCTGTGATGCTTTTAAACCACCAAACCTGAAGATTTGTCAGAAAAATAATATAAATTTACAAATCACATCATGCGTCTAGACTGCTGAGGATTATTTTCCAGGAACATACGACAACAAAAAAGTGACCACAAACTTCCTATCTATTACCGCAACAGAATAGTAAATCAAGGTCGAACATTTTATTCGCACATTAATAGGTACTCTAGTAACAAATAAGTACGGATAAATAAAATTATGTATTCAATAACATAACATTTTGTTGGATATTGATGAATGAATTTTGATGATCTAAATTAAAATCATCATAAAAACACGTCAAACGAATTCATTATTATTCTTGTTATGCCATAACAATTAATCTTATATGCAGGTGATCACATGCAGGTAACACACTATACAAGATATGCTCGTAATTGCCGCCAATTTCAGAGCGTAAAGAAGTATGTTCAAACTATATAAAAAGGAGGTTTGAATTCGTAATATTATTACAATAAATCATTTGTTTTTGAAGTTACGGCTATCCTAAATTCCCTACTGACATCCATTGTTTCCTGAAAATGCCGCTGCTACTTGCTTCATGTGTATTTGATTTATTACAATCCATCTCTAATAAATATTATTTTATAAATCAGATAAGAGCAGTCGAGATTAATATAAATATTGTACAAACCACATTTACTTGATAATACTTTGACGCGGAAATTTCGAATATCTCTGAAAAGAACTTCGTTGCGTCGCAAACATGTTTCATGTTGTGTGTGCAGTCCGGTTGGTCCAGTCAATTGTGTTAAGATACGTATTGAGCATTTTACTCCGAACGAACCAAACGCGGCACGCAAATAGAAATTACCGATAAAGCGCGGAAAAAGTTTGGCGCGTTCAGTTCGTCTGTTAGTCCAGGGCATTTGGATCAAAATCGACCGAATAGCGGAAATTTTTAGGCACAGCAGATATCGAGATGCGGTTTTCTGCATTGTGTTCAGGAAGGTCCCAGGAAAAAAGTCTATATCGTCTGGTTTAGCCATTTTTTGAAGAATGCCTTCTGGGTCGGAAAATGCATTACACCATTATAGGAACGACTGGAAACTCGTAAATGGTAAAGGAGAAAGTAAAAAATCACAAATTATGAAAATAATACTTTATTCAAATAACAAATACTTAGGAGTTTTTATTAATGTTGAATTATTCACTATAAACTTAAATTTTTCCCCCAATCACCCCCAGACAACCCCACAGAGCCATCTCCGAGCGCCCCTGGGGAAATCTAATGCTAGATTTTCATGCACGCTGCCAGTTCTCCCCCAATTCATCCCTCGCGCACCCCCACAGAGCCGCCCCGTGCATCCCCGGGTAATTCTAATGCCAGAATCGAGTTCGGCAGCCCCGAAAACCCCCGAGTAACGATTTCCGAGCGATTTTTCCGAGTTTCCAGTCGTTCCTATAATGGTGTAATGCATTTTCCGGCCCAGAAGGCATTTTTCAAAAAATGGCTAAACCAGACGATATAGACTTTTTTCCTGGGACCTTCCTGAACACAATGCAGAAAACCGCATCTCGATATCTGCTGTGCCTAAAAATTTCCGTTATTTTTCCTAACTTCCTTGGACTATGTTCAGAGAGACGTACCGACTATCCGAAATCGGACGTGCGCGCGCGGCGCATTGGCTTCGCTAGTAAAATGCTCAAGTCAATATGCACCTTCAGGAAAAAAAGTTCCAAGTCCGCAGTCTGCGTAACCGTAAAAGCCCTTTCAGACGAGGATACTTATATCTCAGATACTGTATGTGAGATATGTGAGTCTTTCAGACATGACTGCTTGCGGTATACAGTATTCGGCTGTAAAAATCTCCGTAGTGTGTCCATCTATCGCAGTCGACAGTATACGCCTCTCGGATAGAGAATTACCATTGCTTATATGGAACCTTGGTGAGTTGTTTCTTTTACTGAGTAGGTATTGAAGAGTTGAACTGCACGCATCTTGCGAATATGAAGTGTGCAGTATTCGACAGTGATATGCCTTTTCACTTTTTTTATTCAAAAGCACCACAACATCCGACGTCCCTTCGAGATTCATCCTACCTGCGCTGCTGACGAACAATGACTGAACTGAAAGGCTGTATTTAGTTAGTTACTGCCGTTAAATTTCAATCGCAGATTCAGTATCAGTATCTCTCATACAGTGTCAGTATGCTCGTCAAAAAGGGCTCTAAAAGTAGTATCCTTTGACGTAATTACGAAGTACCAAGTACCCAAAATAGTTATCTCCGAACAAAGCTTCGTTGCGTCGCAAACATTTTGATGTTTCCATATTGTGTGCAGTCCAGTCCAACGTGTTTGGAAAAAAAGTTTCACGTTAACACTGCTTAACCTCATAATGTATCAATCTTTCATGTGGTGCGGAAATACCGACACATATTGGGAATGCTGCAAACCTCGACGCGAACACCCAGGTTCGCAGCGATCTGACGCGACGAGATTCTATCACAAGTGTGTACGCGGCTTAACATGTATGCTCACTGTGTTGTGACGTGACGAGGGTGAGGTCGCGTTGACGTTACAGAACAAGGTTCGCGATGAAGTGCTGTTACAAGTGTCTATGCAGTAAAAAAAAATGTTGGATTCAGAATACGAATGGCATAACTTTTGCCAATAACATTGTAACTAGTGGTCACATATTCATTCGTTTAATTTCCTCTAACGAGCGCACTGAACTTGTAGCAGTTTTTAAGATTGCAAAATGAAAATTCATGTCACTGTTGTATGTACCTACTTGTTTGTGTTCAAAATAGTTTTTTTCCTAGGTTTATCTTTCTAAAATTATTTTATTTCACTTTACACTGCTTTCTGCATCTGCTGTAAAATCTACATATAACATGCAACACAAATAATTTTGTAATAAGTTCATTTTAAAATGTAGTGTATTTTCCTGTGTAGACAAGTGACCGATTTGGCTTTGTTAGTATGTATAGACAATCAAGAATATTGTACATAATTATATAAAGAAAGATATTTACGTTTAACATTGAGCGAGAAAATAGAGAATGTGTCAAGTAAACTAGACTAAGGATATCCCACAGATAGATAAATCATTAGTTTTCAAATGTAGTAACTTCAAACATTTCCGTTTTTTGATAAAAAATAATACATACAAATTTGTTATTCAAATTGTATCAAATTAAAAGTAATGGAAAAGAATTTGCGGGTAAAAGACTTTAGTTAAAAGTTATCGATATTATTAGGTGGTAATTTAGTATCTCTGACCTCTAGATCAATGCCTTAAATTGTCTTGGTGATTTTGACAGTGGTAAACATTTCCAAATCATCAGCTTACATAAGATAACTACATCCGAACCTATGCCAATTATGCTATTTATAAATATATTAAATAATAATGGTCCTAAAATCCCAAGGTACCCCAAGGTACTCCGAAAGATGCTAAATACTCTACATATGTAAATCCAATGAGGGCGCCGTTTTATATGTAAATTTTCAACGAATTTCATAGCTGTTTGTTGAGACAGTCTAAAGAAAATCTGAATAAGTTAGAAACGATATATCTCCACTGTGTCAATTATACAAGTTTTCTCCAGGTTGTATAATAGTTTTCAGGCTGACAAGTCATTTCGAATAAGAAAAAAGCATCATTTTCACCTGTTCTGTTTTATCATAAAATCTCCTGAATTTTGCACGTGAACTACACATTGAGAAAATTGTATACGACATTATAAGCCCTATCACATCCCGAAGAAATCTTTTAAAAAACTAGTAACATTTGAATTGATGTAAATTGTTAAGTATTTTTCACGGTATATAGTGATAAGCTATAGATCCTGGTTTTTCATTTTCTCTAGCGCATTTTCCTCCAAAAGTTAAAAAATTTGATTCAATTTTAGGATTATATTTCAGTACTAAGCTAATAACGTTTTCAGTGTTTCTGCGTATCTAAGGATTCTGGTGCCAATTGATGTTCACTGGTTTTCTACTCTTATACATAGTAGTTAGTCATAATGGCATTAATTTTAAGATGAATCAATAACTTTTACGTCCGGATCTCGATGATTGTAATTGTACTGCAACCAGCAGTACAATTGTAATCCCAAAGTTAGAATAAATCTGTAAACCGTGCCTACCACACGTACGTTTTTCGTAATAGTTTTGCGTCCATACGTGCTCCTGACCTTGCTTTGGGATATCTGCATTCGCCTTAAATTGTTCTTGTCTAACTTTGTGTGTGTGAGTGTGTGTGTATTTCAGGTTATTTTCTGTATATTCGGGCGTTATTTAGTGTTCTGACCTTTTTATTTGACCAAATGTGGTGTGCCGTTTTGATTATAAATTTTGGGATGCAAATTCAAACAGGTCCTCTGCTTTATTTGTCTTTTAATGAAAGTTGAACTGGGAAAATGTGAAACTTGTACTTACCAAAATATTTTGCATGGTTAATACTATTGTTAAAATTCAACATGCTCCTTTATTTTCTTGGATTTTATTGGTTTCGTACATATACGCTATTGGTGGATAATAGTCTATTGAACAACACAAAAATTATGCCGTGATGTGGCAACGCAAGTATGACGTTGCTCGTTTCACAACTCGACACGGAGCGCCAAATTACCGGGCGATTATTATGGGTTGATTTGCTTCAATTTAAAACGTTCGAGTAAACATTTTTTTCGATTTTCTGTCTTTCTTGGGCCTTCCAAATACGTGGTTAAAATTAGTGACATTATCACTGAATCACCCTGTATAAAGACGTTACGACGTTAGGTTTTTCGCATGCACATGAGTTTAAGTTAAATATTTTGACATTGTGAGAAATAGTACACCTTGATTGAGCACTCAATTTAGCCTGCACAAAAAGTAAGGTCAATGATAGAGACCATCTGAATGACAAAGAAAGAAACTGTTTAAATTTTACTTTGGTACTATAGCTGAAGTTACTGTCCAGTCGCTTTTTTTATCAATCATTATAGTGGAATACATAGTTCAGTTGTAATCAGCACATTATAATAATAAGACCATAATATACGAATTCCATTCAAATTTAAATAATTATGACACGGCCCTCAGTTTACTATTACTTCTATGAAAGAGAAGTAACACGACAGCAAGGGTGAATAATATAATTCATTAAACACCACACTTATCATATTTCTAAATTAATTTTACATTCACTTTTAATTTTTAATATGTACTTTATTATAAAAAAAACCGATTCCGTTTAAATTTCTGGGAATAACTAATTATTTATGCAACTAATTCATTTCTACTGTACCCACCTATCTCTAACTGTTTGTATTTTAACCGCAACCTTAAGAACATATTGACCTTAGGCAAACGACCGCACAAATACCTATGTTTTTAAGAGCGCACCATAACAGTTTCTTACCTGAGATCTCAGTTATGTCCACTCAATGAATGGAAATTTACAATAACCGAATGGTTGGTAAATGAAATTGTATTCCTGTTCATTATAGGAATTCCCCTCTTATGTCATAATGTTATTGGTCGCTACGCCAGACATCCAAAATAATGTGGAAAAAACGAAAAAATATTATTCCACGATATGTACAACTGTACTCTGGAAGAATAATTCCATTGTACTATTATAATTTCAATTGAATATTTTAAAAATGATCTGACAAGAGTGAATAGCACACGTGCATCTATTGTGTGGAATCAAATGTCGTCAGCGTGCATCCATAAAGCTTTATTCACAGTGATCGATCAAAGCGCGGCCTGTCATGGTCAAGTCACGAACGGAATCTTCATCCGGTCACTATCATGTCTCGTAATAACACTGTAATTTAAATGAGATCGCTAGGTCTTTAGACTTGAACGAAGACTGAAGCGACCTACTTTTCCCTATACAAATCAGTAAACTAAAAAATGCTTCTAATAAAAATATGAAAATCGAAGTAATAATATTATCAAAAATGCTTTGATATGCTATGCAGGTGATTATTTGGTCAAGTCGTAATACAACTGTCTGAAAAATCTATAACAGAGTAGGCTAGAAGGCAGGATACCAAAAAAAAAAACATTTAAATTATTTTTTATATTTTAGAACCACTTTTAGGGCACACAAACTTTATACCTATATAATAAAAATACAGGAATTACTAATAAGAAAATATAATTAAAACAATTTGGAGCTATAAAGTAAATATTAATTCATATTAATTTACAATTACATTTAAAATTGTATATGTCTTTAAAAGCTGCGAATGTTACATATAATATACAGAGTGTTTCTAAAATAGGTTTCCAAATTTCTATTGCGTATACAGGGAACTCATTAAAATAAACCAAACATTTCATATTAACATATGGTTTAAAATAATAATAATAATAATATAATAATAACATACCCCTCATACTAATCACGAAGATTAGCCCAGAAGACTTGTGCAGGAGAGAGGGCGGCATATTATTATTAAGGAGGCTGCATTTGCGCCCAGGAACGACTTACGTTGGTACGCCCTAACCAGCATTCAGTGCAGGAATGAGGAAAATCTGGAAAACCTCATTAATTAAGGGGGTAGTCAAACGATAACCGGTATCAATCTCTCACATTGACCCAAGCCAACATTCTTCCACCCTACCATACCCGCAGAGAGGGTGCCAATCTCTGCGGGTATGGAACCCACAGCGACCTAGTCACCTCGATTCAAGTACTGACGCTTAAAACCGCGCGACCATTGACCGATCCAAAATGCATCCTTAGAAAGTGGCATGCTCTTAAAGGGGTAGCTACACATGAAACTATTTTTTTTCTGTTATTTATAAAACGGTAAAAAATAAAGAGACGAAATTTACGTAAACATACAGTTTACGTCGAATATCAAGAACTACACAATTTTTCGTTATTCATATTATCATAGGTGTCCCATTTAGGGAGGGGGATGAAAAGGGTGTCAGACCTGTAAATTTTTTCGTTTCGTTTTACAATTTTTTTGACAAATTCATAATTTTTTAACACTTACATAAAATATTATGCCGTCTTTGTGTAAATCAATATTGGCAATAGCTTTCGGGTTTAAAAATTACTATGAACAAGCCGAAATTTATCGAAAAAATTGTAAAAGTTAGTGAAAAAATTTACGGGTTTAACATCATTCTCATCTCTATGATTTGAGTAACGAAAATGAGCTAGACCATGTTATTCAATGTATAAAGTTATGTATGTTCCATCAATCTGATTTATTTGCTCGATTTGTCAATAACAATTCATTTGTTTAAGGGCATATAACCTCCTAATACTGAGTTTTAAACCACATATTAACTGAACCTTCTGGTTTATTTTAATAAGTTCTATACGCAATAGAAGTTTGGAACTCTTCTTTTAGAAACACCCTGTAATATATTAATATTCATATACCATCTTTTTCATTTGTCAGGTCAGTTGCTGATTTCATACTTATCTTTGTCCGCATGTTACACCAGAAAATGAGATTACTTTTTTCGTTTGCAACATTATTTAATCATTTAAGTTGGCCATTACATAAGTATCAAGCAACTTGTCTAACATCATCAAATATTTAGAACTAATTTGTTTTGAAGTCAAAATATCCCGTTACAACTGGGTACAGCTCTATAATCAAAAGATTTCATTTTTTATAGGTCACATATAGGCTGTAGCTGACATAAAATCTTAATTTCAATAGTGTTTTGTTTTTTGCACGAACGTAGAAAAATAAATAAATTTGCTTACTCTACTCTATACTCTATATATTTTGTTTATATTTACGTATTTGTTTCAACAAGGCTATTGAAATTATTTTGTTAAGGAAACCTAAGGTTAAAGGATTACCTAATAACTAGATTGAATATTACAGCGCAGATATTTTTTCAGAAATGTATGTGATATCTATATCTAAATAAAATCAGTAAACCATTTTATTTTTTATACATATATTTATTTATTTATTTTTAAGACCGGTTATATTTGTGATAATTAGCACTCTCTCTACGGGTATGGTAGGCTGGACGATCGTTGGCTTGGATCAATGTGAGAGATTGATACTAGTTGGCGTTCGATCATCCCCCTAATTAATGAGGTCGTACACGTCTCCCGACTTCTGGGCTAATCCTCGTGATTAGAATGAGTAGAGATAATATTATTATTTTATTTGCTTAGTGTCTTTGGGTAATTTTACCACTTTGTGAATTAAGAAAATTTAAGTGTGGAAAAATATTATCAAAGATAGTCAAAAATGAGAACCATTTCCATAAATAAATACATTATTTGCAATTAAACTGACCTCCAGCATTAGTTTCATGACGGTGCAGTGAAGGTATCTAAATGCAGCAGATAAATGAGTTTACAAAAATATAACGGACAATATCAAATATCACTCATGGCTGATGCTAAAATTAGCAAGTATTGAATGTTGTGATACTGATAGGGAACGATTCTGGAAGGGTCGCAACTAAATTGAAGACAAACAAGAAACTTTCAAAACATTTAACTCCAATGAAAATTGCCAATGGTAACTCTGCAGGCAATCTGTTTACAAATATACATGTGCTAGGGAGAAAATCCTTGGCACACATGCCGCGACACCCAGTTCAACGACTTTTGTAAATCATTTTAAACAATGTGGCGTCCCGACTTTGCTAACTTATATTAACCATTGGCGCAGTGCGTTAAATGGACAAGGACGAAAAATGTTAATGTAGACGCTGTTGAACGTGGAATGCATTTTCAATTTATCATGGTGAAAATATTCGTCAGACGTTATGATAACAACTTCTCTCTCTAGAGAGGGAGAACGACAAAGGGAACGTAAACACATTTTATTGCAGATGATTATTATAACAAACTTATTTCGGTGACGTTGAGGAGTAATAACGACCATATTATACCAGAGGATAATATAATATTTATATTTTTCTAGTATGGTAAGTGGTTGTTAATAACTACAAGCGTATAATCACTAAATATGAATGACGTAGGTGAAGCGATGGAAAACTCAAAAATGTAAACAAACAATTAAATCGATGTCCGATAACATTACAGAATAACTGAGGCTTCATTAACCATAAAAATTGATAGCATAATAATCAAAGGGTCTTTTAAAGTAAAATAAACACTGACATGTATATTTACAACTAAACTGTAACTAAAGTGCTATTAAAATATAAATTTGCATTTACAGTTACTTAAACAGAGGTTATTAATTTAATTTATACAGTAAAACTACAAATTGAAAACTTAATAAATAAGGACAACAAACATATCGGGATATCTATTGAAAAAGTATTCACATAAGTAGTAAAAAAGCATTTTTCCACAACCCCGTTCCAAGGACAAACAATCGTATCTAAATATGCACACAAAAATCCACTCAGTAGATGGAGGTCCTTATTAGCGTAGTACTAAAATATAATGCTAAAATTGAATAACTTCGTTAACAATCCTTTAACTTTACGGGAAAGACCTAGAGAACATGAAGAAACCGTGAATTGTACCTTGTCACTATGTTCCATACACCGAGAAAAATAATTAATAATTTTCATCAATTCAAGTGTTACTGTTTTTTAAAAGAATTTTCTCAAATGTGCAGTTAACATGTAAAATTTAGGAGATTTGATGAGACTGTTGTTTTTTTTTCTTATTCTAAATGACTTGGCAGGCTGGAAACCATTATACAACCTGGCGAAAAGTTGTATAATTAACACACAAGGATATTCTTTTTAACTTCTTAACAAACAGCTATGAAATTCGATGGAAATTTACGTATAAAAACGGCATCCTTAAAATAGAACGCATAACAGTTAACCACGGTGGGCAACAAAACAGTTGCTAACACATACGTGCTGTCACTGTCACATTATTGTACAATACCATAAATTTAAATTTATGTAAGTATTAATAACAACTTTTAAATAATTTGTTAAGCTAATTTGACTATCCCCCTAATAAATGAGGTTTTCCAGGTTTCCCTCATTCCTGCACTGAATGGTGGTTAGGGCCTACCAACGTAAGTCGTTCCTGGGCGCAAATGCGGCCTGCTTAATAATAATATGCCGCCCCCTCTCCCGCACAAGTCTTAGACTTCTGAGATATATTATTATTATTTCATCTTTGTAATTAAAAAACACATTATCTATGTTATTACCTAGCAGTAATATCAATCCTATCATAAAATCCGGTGCCCAACGTGAGACGCATCGAAAATTACAATTTGCCGAAATAGCTGTGCCAGATAAATTCAGGAGCATCTGGCAAATTACTCGTGATTGGCTGCCGCTTGAGTGTTGTTTCGGTTTAAATATTATAAATAATACATACGACTGTCATGTCAAAGCGACGTAATATATTATAATAATTTATTATTAATTTAAAGGCGGTACAGGTGAATAAAAAGCGATATAAAATGGCACTGAAGATTCCACAGATTGTACCCCACCTTTAGTAGTTCAATCAGCTAAAAATTCTTCACTAAAATTGTTACCCAAAAAATCCCGTGGAAGATACAAAACATGTTAGAAGAACATTTTGAAATGGAGAGCGAACAAGAAGATATTTTCTTCATTTTCTGAAAAGGTTTTAATTTTACTTAAGCCACATGTAGAATGAAAATCGACCGCTGTGGAAGAAACGTACATTGACGAATCTATAATAAATAAAATATGGAAATATTAAACTAATTTTGTATGTAATAAATGCACCATCAACTTCTGACATTTCAAAAACAGGACTGTGTATTCCAAATAAAGCAGAAAATGTACAGAGAGTTCAACAACAATCGCTTTCCTACACTTAAAAACACATGCATTGTCTCATCCTATACATTCTTCTAATTGTAACAATAGAATTACTATAAACATGTTTAATGGCAAAATGAACTGCTTCAGCCTATATATTATGTATAATAAGTTACATAGAACTTCTTATTATAATTGTTATTAATTTGTAATGTTGCACACAACTCGCTGCAAAGAGCATTAATGTGTAATTTACAAAATGAAATGAATGAATGGATGAAAATGAATCCTAGCGGATGAAACGTGATTAGAAGATGGAATTAGTGTAATATTCTTTTGCACTTTCCGTAATTAAAGTTTCGTTTCTTTTTTTTAATTTGTAATAGGAAATATGATCACATGCTAAAATTGCTTCAAAAACAATCAGTCCCTTGGAATAATAAAACACAAAAAAAAACATAGTTTTATGAAACAAATTCTTACGGAAAACTGCGTACTACCTCAATATTGACTCGAGCCTGTACTGCATTTTCAGTTTACGCTATATTAAAAAAAACACTGTGGTAATTGTAAAAAAATAATAATTCCGTGAAAATGCCTAATTAAATGCATTGAAACAGCCTTAACTCAAGCAGCGAAGTGTGACCGAATCCTTAGACTGACACAATATTTTCTGAATACATTTACAAATTTTAAACTGTTTATAATTTGATAAATAAGATTGGTACTTTGTACACAAAGTGATTATATGCTTATCATACATAGGTATAATAAAATTGGACCGAAACCAATCACCACAAAAACAGCGTAAACATAAAAAAAGATTTTGTATTCGGGGACAATTTTGGGCCGTTCACACGACGAGGGGTGCCCTCCGGGGCCTACCCGAGTCCTTTCGTGATTATATTATAGATTTCAAAAGTTTTAACCAAATAAGCACAATTTTGACAGATGCCTTTGTAGCTGAGTGTGTAGTTTATCGGCTTTTATAAATTTTTTAATATTTATATACAATGTAAAAAAAAGTACGCCATAACATTAACTGTATATTTTTGACGACAAAATATGATGATTTAACCCTACTTATCTATATACAAAAAATGCCTCCCTTAAAATACAAGGTGCTGAATTTTGAACTTTAAAATTATTTTTCCGCAATAACTGTCAATAATATATTAATATTGAAGGTATTATTGCAAACGAAGCCTAAAGAACAAAGTAGAAACTGGGGATTTTGCTCCCCATTTTTTTGTGTACGCCCATGGACAAGTTCTTTTATTATCGTAGTGTAAAATTTTATTTAGAATATTTTATTACTCTTGCTCATTTTTCGTAAAACTCTTCTTTTCTAGATAAATTCGATTTTTAAAAATAATGCAACGTTAGACAGCAGCAAATAAACAATGTTAAAATTCAATTTCCAAATAATCAACGTATGATTTTACAGGTACACGTTTGCACTACAAAACGGAATTGCAGAAAACTACTTTACAGGCTATTGCTTCGACCAGCATTGAATTACACCTAAAAAATCTATAGCAAACAGCCAAAGTCATTCGTCAGCGATTCACCAGGCACATACCGGTTTCGAGCTTATTAGCTCGGTAACGAATAGCACCACCTGTTTTATGTCTGTCTAATCCGACAAAAAGGACCATGATTACACGAAATGTGGCAAACGTTTGCCCTAGCGGCCTCGTCAAAAATAGCAGCTCTTTGGTTCTAAGATTCATCATTTTATCGACAACTTATTGTTCACGGAGGTTTTCTTTGCTAGTTAAACCATTAAATCACACAGAACACTCAAAATTGACTGTCGTTAACAACAGTTCTTGACAGACGGACAAATCTCAGGCCCAAAAACCCCTACTGTAAAACACGGTGTAACATAACGGAACGTGAAGGTCTTTATTTCATTTAAGATTTTGATATAGATGGCGCTGATATTTAATAAACACTCATTCAACAATTATTGGTTAAATATTTCTATCTGAATTTTGTGCAGTTTGTAATATCAAACGATAGTTTTCTATCACACGAATACAAACCAAACAAGTTAAACCACTATTTAATAATTAATACAGAAAGTAATAACGTCCATATGAGAAATAACAAAAAGTCTGCTAAAGCTAAGTTACTAGTCATACTTTCGAAAATAGTATATTTCACCGTTTCTTTTATTGCTCAAGAAATAATGAAATTTTAAAAATATGTACCTTCGTGAAGCGCCGAACACTTAGTAATTATCTCTCGCCTTATCTTGTGTTAGTCTCCTTTATGGGGATTGACGTCAATGCAGAAATACTGTATTAAATTAATGTTTAGTTAACAACTATTGGGCCACAAATAAAGTTTCATAATTATTTTAAACCCATGACGAAATTTAAAATGTACCGTTCCCATTTTAAGTAGCTTTTTGAAACGGGTCAGTTGCGATAGAGTAGAATGAAAAGGCGCAATTGGAGAACAAAAGTTAAAATGGTCGATTATATTAATAATTAATATTATAATAAGTTTAATGACATGCACCTTTAAATAAATAACTTGAAAAACATCTTTCACACATGCACGCATGAAACTGCTTTTCGTTATGCAAATTAAGCCTCTACAATAAAACAACAGTATAACCCAAATTTTAAACGGATAGAGCCTACGACTTCTGAGACTCGCATCTGACATATATGAATGCTATACAACACAGAAAATATTGGTAAACTGTAAATCCTGTTTAATCTGTAAGATTGCACAAGATCATGCAACCTGTACATTTACATATGGTAATAATTAATTGTTGGTTTTTTAAAGAAAACTTATAGTGAAAGCTTTTTAAGAGAAAGGTGAATAAGGAAGTTAATAATGTCTATAACAATTACCTAAATTTTTACTCCACAAGGCTATGGGTAAAGGTCTATATAAAATATATATCTTTCTTTCTAGTACTGTGCATAAATAAACACATTATAGAAGAATGGATATCTTGAAAATCACACATTGTTTACAATATGAAAAGACAAACTAGAAGGTTTCATAAACCCAAACCTCACATTGCTAAAATTAAATTTACACGATATGTTTATACTTTGACCTTAAGATTATCAACACATTCAATAAGAGTTCCGTTTGCCTCGGAAATATATTTCTGCTTGAATTCGAACAAACTTCCTCATGTTTAATATTTGCAAGGTAACTAACTACGTTTCTACAGTTCTACACTCAAGAGACTAACATTACTAACCAATTACAAATCAAATATATGTAGGTAATGAAGACGATGACGATGGTAAGCTTATTTTTCTTTTTTCGTGTGATTTTGGCCTTATACGAATAAGGTGTTGAACTGGTGACAAACCGCTATATCTGTCATCGCCCTAAAGAAATGCTTTGCTATGTAGCGAAAAGGAACGTTCGATGGAACGGCATCAGACGGATACCTTATTTTAAAAAATTAACAAAAATATATTTCTCATTTAAAATTTTCTAAAAAAATAAGCTGAATTATTAATCGATTTGGTTAGACAGTACAGTTACAATCTATAGCACAAAAATTACTTCCATTAAAGACAATGCGTGGAAAATAATTAACAAAATTTTACACAAACCCGGTAACACCATCCATCGCCTGTCGGTACATCAAGAAGTGGTGGTTGCAAGTGTTCATGACACATGTGGACCACCACTCATATTTTTCACCTATTTTTATAAACTGGCATGGATGAACATTTACAGTTTCTCACTGGGTTTTCGCATTTATTTCAGTATGCTTTTGCGCGTTCGAATACGTTAACATTTGTTTATGTTAACGTGGGTCTGTTTGTGCTCATGTAGGTTTGGTCGTTCGTTATATGTATACGCGGCTTTAAGAGAGAATAGTTAAATCATTTTGTGTTTTTTTTTGTTGGATAAAAAACCATTAAAAAATTTCCAAAATTGTTTTTTCTCAAAACCGTAATAAATCGCAATCATTTTGGATCGGTCAGTGATCGCGCGGTTTAAGGCGTGAGTACTTGAATCGAGGTGACTAGCTCGTTGTGGGTTCGACCCCTGCAGCCGGTAGACCGTGTATAAGCTACATTCGTGGAGAAATTGGCACTCTCTGCGGGTATGGTAGGGTGGAAGAATGTTGGCTTGGGTCAATGTGAGAGATTGATACCGGTTGACATTTGACTATCTCCCTAATTAATGAGGTTTCCCAGGTTTCCCTCATTCCTGCACTATCGCAAATGCCGCCCCCTCTCTCGCACAACCCACTTCTGGGCCAATCCTCGTGATTAGAATGAGGGGTAGAGATATTATTATTATTATTATTATTTCAGTCACACCTTCCAAAGCTCCGACACATTCGGAGATGTTCTGAAGAGAGAAACAATGACCACTCTCCACTCCGTGGAGTCAGTAATTATTGAGCCCGTAAATCGTGTATTCTGAACAGAAGTAGCGAACCAAGGACGATTGCCTTCTGCATTCTGCCGGCTAAGATCTCTGCCAAATTTCAGCAAGCCGGTATGATCCTTAATTCAGAAGGCAGCGTAAGTCTCATTCCACCCAGGACGCCTATATTATTATTATTATTTATCGACGACTCTAGCCAGCCGTCAACTGCAAGATTATATTCCGCATAAGTCAAAGGTAGTGACAGGGCACATGCATCGATTTACTATCGATTTACATCGATAGTAAATAAAAATTTATTTACAAAATGTAGATGAATATTTAATGAGAAACATGGTATGGTAGCACAGGAAGATAACACCCACCTTACTGATATTTATTTCCAGGATTAATATTTAGAAAGATACTTGCTTACATTAAACCTTGTTATTGCAAAGATTTTTGTACTTACTGGGTGCTATTTAAAGCAAAGTACCAATGAATATCTTCCGTTAGGAAAGTCACAAAGGGTAACCAATAAAAACACACACACAAATGTACAGAAATAAATAAAACCATGTCACACGTTTATTGCCAAGGCAAGGCAGTTGTTCAATGTGGTTCAAATATGCACTTGTCGCACTTCCCATAAATCAGCACCATATCCGTCATCTCGGCTCTGAATACGTTTGTATCTACATAGACACAATACAAATGAACAATGATGTTTCCAGAAAATAATTAGTACTACTTTAAACTTTAACTTCCCAAGATGTTTATAGTGTTCTGCAAAAACCCTTTCTTTAACCAGTATCTTTTGACAAAGAGACGTTTGATGTTTAGAGATTACTGCAGCAATGCAAGAGTTGTCATGATTGAAATGATGTGTGCTTACGTTGTGGTTCAGTTTTTAATGACTAAAAATTAGTTTTCAACGTTTTACAGTAATTAAATAAAGGAATTTATGTCAGGTAGAGACATTTCCCTATAATATGATTTGCCCTATGCTATGTGATGTTTGTTTTTCTAGAGTCGAAGGCAAATTCAACGGAGCTACGGTAACCATACAAGATTTTTATAACTAAAAATTCTATTAGTAGGTATTCCTTACATTAAATTTCGATTTTGTTAGAATACATGGGTATTTTATTTAAATATACGCGGACTATGTATTATGTTAGTGGGTAATTCTGACGACAATTCTGAATTTGGCCATTTGCAACGAAGAACGAATGCAAAATACTGCAACTAACTGGATTAACTGTTATCTATCAGGTACGTATTATTATTAATTAAAATATTTATTTTCGTTGTTTCTACATGTGACAACGCTGTAAAAAACGACCCCATGGTAGTTGACAGACTTAAGCCACCTCGGATGATGATTGTCATAGGCGCCGATTTTCCGGAGGAAAAAGAGGGTTTTGTCTCATTTTTGAAATATCGAGCTAGAATTTCGAAATATTCTTTTTATTATCTTTTAGGAGTTCCGGGGCATGTAGCTAACATTTTTGTACTTGGTGGCAGTTACCATGGTATAGATTATTCGAATTTTACTATTACCTACTACGGAAACTTTGAAATATATTCTACTTGATAAATACAACTTATTTCCATCGAATTAATTAATTTGTACTTAGCTTAGAACATATCTGCTGCAGCTTTATAATAAACAAGTTCATGTTTTCTGTAAACTTTTGTCGTATTGCGTAAAAAAATATTTCGATTAGAGTAAAGAAGTTAATTATTTAACAAAGATTGGATAAATTATAGACTTCTACAGAAATATTTGTTTTCATATATATACGTCATCGCTTAAATTAGTGCCTCATTTATCTAAACAGTACTTCCAGATCCAGAACAGAACATTCATAAGGAGTTAATAAAATATGTTCAGTATTTTTCTGTGATACTTAAATATACCAGAAAAATTCTTATTAGGTGTATTATTATCTTACCACTTTTTATAGTCGAAAGTATCATAAATATGTATGTAACCGAAATAATCCACACAATTCATCACATCAATTTCCGCCATACTGTATTTTCTTGCAAACACAAACAACTCTCACACACACTGACAAATTCCATGAAAACAAAACATAAACCAACCCGCACCAGACACAAACGATTGCACCTCTAGGTATAACACTAATGCATCAGAAAGACGTCCTTAATAAATTTAGACCACAATTTAACGATAACTAGAACAAATATATTCATTATGGCTTGTAATCAGTATTTGTACGATAATGACAATTTAATATCCTTTCAATTCCTAAAATTGAAATTTTAGAATCCATTCTTATTATGTTTATCTAAATTCTTGACAATTTACAATTACAGCAATATTTAGGTTAGGTTAGATGTACCTGTACAATTTAAACAAAAATCTGATGAAAGTGCAGATCAATAGCACATAACCATATACGTGGTAAAATGTGCAGTGGAACACACTTTATAACTCGAATGATGACTGCTAATTTGTCTTAAAGCAATACTATGAGATTATGGTGCTGCCGAATAACAAATATTAATTATTGCTATTTTTATTTCCAAATTAAATACTTGACAGTTTACAAATAATTGAGACATTTCTCATTTCTGTAAAAAAATTTCACAGAAATGAGAAAAACAAGTATATATCTGCCTGATGATACTACTCTTATTATTAAGGTAAATGTACCATTAGCTGACAGTGTACCGGTAGCTGACACTTTCAGAATCAACTTTTTAAAACAAGCTTCATATGAAATCCAGAGCCAATTGAGTGAATTATTTTCATCCAGTGACATCTGTCGATCAGTCTTATAAGATAGGTATGATGTATCTATATAAATGCAAAATGCCCGAATTTTTAATGACATGGGTGTGTGTCTCAATTTGGTGGTAGCTAGTCATTAACTAGAAAAAATTAAACCATTCGTTTGATTAGTTACTATTAAGAATGTATGTGTCTCATTTCATAAAGTGAAACATTGTGTTAAATTGTATTCATTATTTTGTACCATAATTAACGGTTATTTAGCTATGTCAACTACTGAAGCAAAAAAGTATCCATTCACCAGTAGTAGACGCTGTTTACTTTTAATTTTTAGTAGTATATTTGTCAAATCATCCAGTCAAAGAAGAAAATTATCAATATCCTCCAAAACCACAACTATTTCTAGTGGTTTACAAAATACCCTGACATTCCAATATTTCACCGAAGATGGAAGATATACGTTACACTGCACCTGGGGTTTGCCCTAGACATTGAACAAATATGACATTTAAGAAAGTTTGCCTCGAGCTATCTAAATAGTTGAGAATACTCGGCGGAGCACGATTTCAGTGTTGAATGGTACTAACCATAAAAGAACACGATTTAAATACTACTTCTTATCAAAATAAATATTTAAAAAAAAAGATTATTTTATCTTATCACAGACCAATTATATTTAGACTCTATTTACGTGGATATTACAGTGCAAAAATACTTAATTACCTATAAGGACATTATTACAGTGCAAAAATACTTAATTACCTATAAGGACATTATAAATACGAGATATAAAAAAAAATATTACATTATTATTTACTAAAAATTGAAAATGAAACAACAAAAAGTTATTAAATGTAACAGTAAAATCGTTGTGGATTTAAATTCACTTATTTCTACGTTTTATTAGGATCGCTTCATCAGGTGGCCTCCTTTAACTTGAGTCAAATATCTAACTATAAAGATGATTATACCAATAAATTAAAATTATTTGAAATTGAATGTCAAAATGAAATATCGACAATTATTGTGGTTGAATTTCGAGTTCCCACTCCAGAGGTTAGTAAATATATTAAATTTTTTAGATAATTATTGAATAGAGTTTTGTCTGTGGATGTTCATTAGCATACCTAGATGTTTGGTATCAGAGAACATACATATGACTTCATTGATAGGAATTGTAGGAGATTTGATACATATTAGCTTAAAATACCTTTCTTAAACAGTAAAAATATATATTGCATAGCATACAACTTGCTTTCACACCCTACAATTTATCCGATTTGTCGTTACTACAACCACCTTCGACCGATATCGTACTGCATGTTGTATGATAAATCGTTACGTGTAGAGGGCGTTTTAGTGCATTTATAGTATGCAGGATATTAGCACAGAATATAATTTCTGTGATATTAGTATGGAATTTATTAACGGATACAACTAGCCTATACTACGTAACTTAATAAAATACATCAGCAGGAATTATTTATTTAAAAAAATCACGAACAGGCAATCAATAAGTATGTTTGTCGACACTCTGAAATATATTAATCTTATTGAAGTTATCAAAATCTACATTGAAAAAACACTTGAAGTCGCACTTTGAATTCTATAAATTTGTGATAGCAAAGGAGGCAAAGGGGTAAATAATAAAATTCCCTACCGAGGTTCCTACCTATTAATGCTTAGATAACCAGCTATACACATACGTACAAAAATATTCCTGAAATATATTATCAATAATACGTACTAAACTTTCGAGTAAATTTTAATGCTGACTTCTATCAGTGTATATTCCTTATCTATCGTCTACATTTTCCCACCTATATGTCTAATCTGACTTGCCAATACTGGGTAGGTATCAATTGCATTATAAATTACTCATTTCTATAATTATCAGTAAATCTGGAGAGAATTTGTAAGAAACAGTTTTATCTTGCTCTATGACTATTAATAATTTATAGCAGTTCAATTTACAAAATGAATTCGTCCTTGTTAGGTCAATGTCTAAATACCCACTCGTATAGTAATGAAATATTTCCTACCTATAAAAATAAATTGTAAAAGTAAACATATTTTTTTTAAGTACGTGGTGGAACAATTTAGATGTTTTTATGGAATAATTATCAAGATATTGGCGTCTTTTCTGATTTTCCACATTTTACTCAAAAAAAAAAGTACAAAATTCCATATTATAATATTTGTATGACATATTTTCGAGATGTTTCCTTAAAACACTTGTCAGTATGTATTTATGATTCCTGTAGACATAAACAATGGGATGTTTACCACTTTTTTTATATATTACCATAAAATGAATAATAAAATCAATGTACACGTGTTTTTTTAAATTTTGTTTAGAATTATTATTTAGAGAAATGAAATAAGCAAAACAAATGTGGCTGAGCTACAACCAAAGTATGACGTATTAAACTATGTTAAAATTGCGTCATCTGTTAACAGGAAGTATAACTAAAATACATCATTCTGTATATGAAGATTTCGATAATAACATAGTGCACTGAAAGGACAATGTTAAAAATAGCCGATTTTTGGCTTATCCGGGGGAACGCATAAATCATAAAAAAATCAATTGATTATTGTTAATTAACATTAGAAATGGCCCAGAAATACGTCAGATACCTGGGGAAATGTCGCTACTACCCCTAAACCTATATAAACTACCCTTAAATAGCTTTAAATGGATAATCATTAATTATTGTTATAAAATTCGTGTAAAATGAAAAAAATGCTTGAAAATGATTTGAGTAGGGTATTTTCACCGGTTCCGAGTCTCCTCCCACCACTTTCTTCCTTGAAATGACCTTTGCTGTGACCTATTGGATGACATTTAATAACATAGGTCACATTAGTTGATAACTTTTATTTGACCTCTACCGATTGGAGGTCATATCAGTTGGTAACTTTTACTTTGATCCTCTACCGATTGAAGGTTACATCAGTTGGTAAGTTTTATTTGAACTTGAAAAAAAACCGTGCTTGATGTTGTTACACTAGAGTCTACAGCGCATGCTCAACTCCTATCTCATCATGAATATAAAGGAATGAGTAGGTAGATAGAAAACTCATTTGTGAATAACGTGTTGACCGAGAGTTACATAAAATTAAAAAAAAGATGTATTTATGCAGCCTCTGTGATAAAAGTTTTCCAAGCAGTGATAATTTGCGTCGTCATGAAACGCAGTCTTATAAGCCCATAAGTGTAGATGAACCTGTAACAATTAAATGTTGTAATAAGGATATACACGTTGCAGTTTTTCTTATTTTTCTTTCATAAGCTGAGTTCATTCTACCAGTGACCCATACTTTTTGGGGCAATACAGGGTCGGCCTAAGTTTTCTAATTAATAACGCGAAGTAGCACAGCTACCTCTAGCGGCCATAAGCTACTCCATGCCGGACTAACAAGTCACAGACACGAAGCGTTCTACATCGCAGTAGAAAACCATTGAAAGCTAGCAACCTCTATCGCGATTCGGCGATAACGATATGTTGCAAATACCGGTACCGGAAACCGGTATATGTCTGGTGGGCTACTGACGAGTGACTTTAGTTGTTTACTATATGTTTTCTAGATGTAATTCAATGCTGGTCGGGGCGTTAGTCTGCAGAGTAGTTGTTTCTTAGAATTCCGTATTTATAATTATTAATTAATTTCCTGGAACACATAAAACTTTAGACTGCTCGTACCTAGGCTAATAAAAATTATTTTCCAGTTCGCTATAACCTTTTTGAAATAATGCATTTATTTCAAAAATATCCTGTATAAACGTAAATATTTTGGATGACAATTTGACCTCAATTCCGATACGGAAAAACTTTGTTACATATTTTTAGAACGACCACCAACATGACGGGATCTAATAAAGGCCTGTTGTTTTTTAGAGAGAATACTAGTATAACTAAAATGCTACCAAAAATATAGAGGTTATACGTCACAGAGTAAAGCTAGTTGTGGACGGTAACCTATAACATACTCGTATATCTGATAAATTACAAAAATATCGCTTGTGATTAAAATGCATAGAACGTTACGCACTGACGCTATAATATATATTTATTACAAAGAAATAAATACATATATTATCGCTCACAGTCCGCAACTAGCTTAAAACTTTAAGAACGTGTAGCATTAACAGTAAGGAATTAATTTGTATTGTATATTTTAGTAATTATACTTTAATCACAGCAAAAGTAATTGAGTATTACTTAAGCAAGACACATCTACAAGTGGCATAAGTCATTCAAGTTAACCCGCGTTTAAATGAGATTTAAGTAAGCTTTTATTTGTGATCTAACTACAACTACTTAAGAATTAATATATTTTAATTTATCTAGGTACATCATTCTAGAGAAATTACACTATAATAGAGAGACAGACGCTTTTTTGTAATTGCCAAAATAGAGATTTCAATATCATATTGAAGTTATAAGTTTCCTGTTTCTAAAATAGTTGCGGCAAGAATTCAGACAACTTACGTCATCTTTACATCAACATATTTAAGAGACTGCAACTGAGAAGAAATGTTTGCCTTATGCACTAAATTACAAATATTGATTGTTTTAATGCAACAAACTATCGAAAATTATGTTGAGAAGAAAACAATTGCGTAACGTCAGCAGTGACGTAAGTCGTCTGAATTCTTGCCGCAACTATAGGTATAAATATTTATAAAAAATTACGAAAATAGTTATATAGTATTATGCAACCTAATGTGCTCGTATTAATTTTATCAAAATAACGCTTCTTCCCTGTATGCAGATCCTAACTTAAATTTTGCAACGTCAAAATCTTCATTGAACATATAGTGAATTTACTTTGATGATAAGATATAGGTAGGTTCTTATAAAATTAGGAATTTCTAAGGCGAGTTAAAAAAATTTTGTTTACTACTTACTGGCTTAGTAGGCAATTAATAAGCCGACTTTTTACAAATGTAATAAGGATTTATTATTATAATTAAAAAAGATGTGAAATACGTTAAGTAATTGGATATTGGTAATTGAGAGTTAAATACAATACACGTATACAAAAGAATATATTTAAAGTCTCAAACCTAGATTAGAATAGGTATGGTAAAAATAATTGAGCCAAAAGTCACTTAGAAAAAGCCACTGCAAAAAGTGACACGATGTCAACTATAAGATCTCAGGAAACCCTTAATTGATGGATTATTAGATTAATAAAATTTGATAACGGTAGTCATTAAACGTCCATTCAAAGTTATTTGGAACTAATAGTTTTAATAATTATGAGAATTAAAATTAGATACCAACCATACTCTGGTTCTAAAATACAGGGTGTCCGGAATATGAGTACCTCAATTTTGCCATATGATAACTTGTACTAACTAAACAAAATATATTTGACTTAACAATTATTTTTTCTGACCAACGATAATAGAACTATGACAGCAAACAGGTCTTGAATATGTGACAATGTCGCTCACATACTATCTAAGGATTGTTATGTATTTATACATAATAATTACAAATAGGTACACCTACACGTAGGTACTTACTGTGAATAGTTTTTTTTTAGAGCTCTTTTCACAATAATTGGTACAAGTGTTTAAAATGATGTTTCTTGCAAGGAGCGATTACCGTACAAACGTCTCGTAACCAGAGAGTTTTGCTTAGATTCGCTGTAAATTAACATGCCATGCAGCTGGTTATGGTTACTATAAATTGTTCCATTTTTGTTTATGCACACTCACAAATATCAAAACAAAAAAGACAAAGGTTGAACGCACCAGCTATATACACCGTGACTAATACTACTTTTACGTAATCAGCAGCAGCCTGATAATGCAACGTTTTCGAACGTTACACAGCGAGTTTCTCGGAAACTTCAATTGTTTACTTCAATAATCCTGGTCCAGAAATCAAATTACGAACAAATTATGTTACATGCGCTTTTACTTAACCTTAATCTCCAATTTCGTAACATAGTATTGCATATTATTGCAGATGTCTTTTTATTTTTGAACTGTATTTGTAGATAAATTATTTGTTTTAGAGATTTTTTTTCAAAAGAGCTTTTTATTGCTTCTGGTCAGATATAATAAGCCCTTAGAATTACAGCACTCATATTCCGGACACCCTGTATAGTGTCAAACTCAATCAGTTAGAGCTCGAGTTAGAGCTTATATAATTTTACGCAAAAAGTTTCTTATGAATACGGGGAAAGTTCGAATGAAAAATTTTAATAAAATTGTAGATAATAAAGAAAAAAGTATAGTTAAAATTGAATGGATAATAACACAATTTCTTAATAAGAAGATTGGTGCTAAATTATTTTAATTGCTTCTGACAAATCTTATTGTTATTTATTCATTCCCTTAAGTACATTGACAGGAATAATTTGTCAGTTAATTTCATACTTTTCCCGAATATTATATCTAATAAATTAGATACATCGTATTATTTTTAACCACAGTTGCTGATTGAAAGTTTCCTACCATTTAGGTAAATAATTTTTCTTGTTATTCTGAGTTACAAGATTCCGGAAAGTGGAAAACTTTTAAAATTTTAGATTTTTTGTTTGTTTTTTTTTTTCATTCATGCCAGACAATTGTTAATCAAAATATTCACTATTTTTTAAGTTTAATTTTATAAATATTAAAAATTGTTACTCTTATTACAATATTCAAACGCCTAATAAAATATTGTGAATATTCTATTCTACTGGAATTATACACTATATTTCAGTAACCCCTATACCGAACCTGCTTGTCTGCACAGGAATATTTTACTCGGTGTGGTTCTCTTGAAGAAATTGGACTGGCAATAAGAATATGTACTTTTTATTACATATATAGGATAAAACATAAAGCTCTACACTCTCAGCTTATTATTTAACACAATGAACAATATATATTTATAAGAGGACAATAATACCAATAACGACTAACTAAAAAGCGTGTAACAGGACCCACGTCCTAATGTCCACTAACTTCTTGTCTCCGCATGTCCATTGTCCAGTGTCCACGGCACTACCCGCGAACACCCCACTTCACTTCACCAAGGTATTTAATACTAAAGGCGGGCTCGTTACACCCTTATCTTTCGTACTACTTTTTAACCGGCATTGAAGCATGACGTATTTGGTCTGTTTATATAAATCTGCTATATATTTATTGCAACATAATAATGAGGACTAAACCTCAGTTGGAGCATATTTTCATACTTCAAATACTGGCAAGCAAGTATTAACAACAATGATTTAAAGAATAAAGTATGTAGTAGCTACTGGCAATTGAAAATAAGTATGATAATTCCAAAGATCAAACTAACCTAACCAGATATAACCTAAGTTACATTAAATCTTTGAGTAATACCAACCGTAAAAATAATTAATTTTACATAATACCATGAAAAAAATGTGCAACACTTGTGTCAAATAATGGCGATAAAATCGCGATTTAATATTAAGTATCCTGAATATGATGAGCTACATAAATGCTTATTTTTGATAACTTAAAGGAATCACATACTGACTTTAATTTTCAAACCCAATGTATTGGATTTCATATAATACATGGTGTAGCAAATTTAAAATAATACTGACGAAGATGATTCTTAAGTCATTTTAATAATATGTATAAAACAACTAACTTCATAATCTTTTATATGTAATAAATCGCTTAAATAAATACCTTAATTGGATTAAAACCGATATTGATACAATTATTGACAGGGTAGGGGTACAGTGATTTTGCTATTTCAGTATTCCCCATAAAAAGAGCAGAATACCAAAATAAGGAAAGATGGAGACAAGAAAGCACCAAAAGAAAATTGTAAAACCCAGTGGCATGAGTGATTTTTTTTTCAAACGTATCTTGCTAAAATGCTCTAAAAAATCAAACTTCCAATATTTAAGATTATACGTAAATATACATCTTGCATACTAACAAAGAAAAAAATAAATTAAATAGTGCATGGTAATTATATATTATTAAGTTAACAGAAAATAAATCTATTTTATACGCTCTCGATTAGTCTGTGAATCTTTTCAGATCAAGGCTCTCAAAAACATAACATTCACAATAATAAACAATTTGTTTATCTATAATCTTTAAAATAGATTCGAAGAGTTATTGACAATAATCAAAAATAGTATTGTATAAAGATGAAGAGAAACGGATGAAGTTGGGTAATTTAAAAACCAGATATGCATATATAATCCAAGGGCGTATTCTATGAATAAAATTAAGGTAATTTGTTAAATAAGTATAGGGTCCCAGAGACGTCGTTTCCGAGATATATGGTGTCCAAAGTTGATAAAAAAAAATTAATTTAAACTTCATAACTTCTAAACCCCTTAAAACATTTTTGACGAATTCGGTATAACTTTTTAGTATGGTAGCACCAGTGGCGGGACTATGAGGTAATAAAAAATAGATATGTTTTATCCAAACTCATTTATCGACTGTATAAAATTTTGCTTTTGAACTTGCACTACGAGGACATGATGGATTAGAAAATTCTCAACATCCTGGTATTTTTCGCGGATTAGTTAATTTTACGTTAGAACTTCACAAAACGCTTAATGAATACCTTAAAAACGCAACAATTTTTAAAGGCGCCTCAAAAAGTATACAAAATGACATTTTAGATTGCATACTAAGTTTTTTTATTAAAAAAAAAGATACATTTCAGTACTGAACTTTAATGAACATTATTATGTATGTGATTTTGACGACGTGGCGACTGGGTTACGCTTCCACACTCAAACACGTCATTAGAATATTTGTAGCGTACCAGGAGCACCGTGTTACCGTTTGCTATCGGTTCATTTGTTTATCTTTTGAAGGCCGACTAATTTTTTTTTTCGATTTTCTGTCTTTATTAGGCTTTTCGAAGACATGGTTGAAATTAATGACATTATGACTGAATCCCTGTATATCAAAGTTCCAAGTTGATTTTTCATTTTTTTTTCATTTATGCAAGAATGAATAACCACTTTAAGTTGATACATAATACGAAAAAAAAATACTAGGAAGTTGAGTAAAATTTGTGATTAAATTAATAAAATAATATTTCACTTTATTATTATTTTTTAAATATCTAACAAAAATTTATTGCATATGGGAACTGTAATTTTTCTTTACTAGATACTAAAACAAATGATATCGGATAATTTATTACCATTTTACACATTTATTTCCAAGTTTCTCATACTGATGTCTAATGGCAACATGCAAATAACGAATTAAAAATTAAGACTTTTTGTCAATACGGGGAAAATAGTCCAATTGTTTCTGATTTCAAGGCGTTAATTCAAGTTAATAGCTTTTATGTTTTAGTTAATGTTGCCCATATTTGCAAAAATAGTCCGGATATGATTGATTTTACATAAATCCGATATACAAAGCATTTCTCCTGTAAACCAGAAATAATGTAGATTGTAGATTATCTGAAAATAATAACTTGGATACCACAATGTTCTTATATCATTTTTAAAGCCACAAAAAATATGCTCTTGTTCACTAAACTGTTTCGTTTGACTATACATATTAAGTGATTTATTTGAAATGAATACGTGACAGAATATAATATTTCATTTTCACATTCCAACTGAGAAACGAAATAAAGCTTTAAAAAGCCCTACCCCTCCAGCTTAATGTTACTGAACAAGCAATCGTCTACTACACAATCATATGGTACGGTCCAAGCAGAGGTCTAAGTAGGATAAATATACTTCCACATGAAATAATAAGACGAATATGTGTGACATAAATTAAAAGTGACAAGTGCTTTTAAAGAATAATAAAAGACCCATATGGCTGGCACCAAAATGAGGGGATTAACATATTGTGCAATTTGTACTATAATTAATCATATTATTACCATTTAGTAGCATATTTGGAGTGTACTATTAATACCTTTTACAGGGTGATTCAGAAGTTATCTAAAAGCATTTGGAAATATATGCATAATAAAAAATGGAGTCAAATATCGTAAAAAAAATGTTTGTAAAATCTTTATAGTTCCCGAGTAAAACATTATTAAAGTTGTAGTATTTTCAACCTTTACATCGTTGGGAACTGTAGTCTCTAGACAGGCGATTCCGAATATTAAAATCTGATTACTTTTTGTAGGCACTAAAGTTTTTGTGACGTCAGTCTTTACATTAGCTTTTTGTGTGTCAAAAATGGCTTACGTGTATAGCAGCAACACGGAGTTGATGGATATCATTTTAATTTATGACGTTGTGAAAATGCTTTAGCAGAACGATTTCCCGGTAAACATATGTCAAATGTAGCTACTTTTACCGCGGTGTGCAGTGAGTGCAAGTGTAGGCAACGCGAGGGAAATTGGATATCGAATCGTGGAAGAGATGGAGGTCCAGGACTTCCACGGCCTATTGCAGCGGTATGGTACCGTGACCGCCACGATCTCTAGACTTTTTGTGGGGATATTTAAAAAATGATCATACGTACGTACCATAGTTACTGCCAATAACTTAGAGTTCAAAACGCATAAGAAGCAGAACATTTGTGTTAGTTTGTAGAAACTGGGTAAGACGGGCCCAAAATATTGTTGTAACATCAGGTATGTCAAACTATTTTATTAATTATCCATATGGCTATTAAAACAACAAATTAAACCTATTAATAACAAATAGCGACAAAAGCGACAGTTAAATTTGCCGTATAAAATCGGCGTTATGAAATGTTATTTATTTATTTCTTTCCTCGAGCATGTCAGTTTCCAGTGCCATACAGAAGTGTATTTTGAAATCATGTTCAAACTGCCCTTTTTGATTTTTTTTTATAAAATTGTATTTGCAAGTCCTGTACGGTCCTGTACACTAAAAAAAATGTTTTAGATAAGTTCTGAATCATCCTGTATATTAGGTATTTATGCTGTATTAATGTATCTATCAGAACTGGAACTGAGGAAAGTTAAGAAATATCTCGAGGGCTATAATAGATTATTTACACTTTTACAATGTTATAAAAACACAAATACGGTATTAAAGCAATCAACATTTTTTATTTATCACGTATAATATTGCATATCCTGTATATATTTTTTACTATCGCTTACATTAAAATGATTTTTCATTTTAACGATTTAACAAGTAGTAGTTAGTACTTACTTGAGGTGGGAAAAAAATTCTTGGTGATACAATAATTATTATTATATCAAAGGAAAAGATCAAAATGTAAAAAGTTTCTAGTAAATTTTGACCAGTAATGGATTTTCGAAAAGAAGTACAAAGTGAGCATTCATAATCTTGAAAAATTAGGTGTATGCAGACCCGTTTTAACTAATATTTTCACACGAAAATCACTACAGAAGTATTGAATGTGTTGCTATATGAAAATTACGTCTATTTATTTAAGCAGGAATCGAGGCAGGAATATAGTTCTACAAAATTTGGAGAAATAAATACCTAACAATAACAATAAACTCTTAACAATGTATTTCTATATTGTTAGATATATGAATCGTATCGGCCTGGTGTTTATAAACATTATTGGTTTATGTCGTCACCAAGCCCAAGCCGCCTCCTGTCAGCGGGGATTCATGATTCGACTCTGAACATGAGCGCTGCCTGGATTGAAAGGCCGCTGGTTATTTTGTAATTAGTGAAATAATTATAATCACATATAATTAATATTCGCGTATTACATGTGTAACGGTAGTGTTACTCAGTGAATTGTATTTACTAGTCAAATCAGTAAATATACAAGTGTTTATTTGTAATGTTTAACTTTTGAGATGATTTATTAATGTAAATCTCAAGCTTGGGGGCGATTTATTACCCCTAAATCTAACAATATTCTAAATAGCGTTAGTAAATGCTTTATTTTATAGACTCAATCATACCTACATTATTGAAATTAATAGGAACCTTCCTATAACATACCAGTGAAACATAAACTACTATTAATAAACTAGATTTAAAAAATTAGATTTATGATTAATCACTGTTATTATTTCTGTTTTAAATACAATTACATAAGCCCTTACTTATATCCAACCACTAAATAAGCACAAGTATAATATCGAGTATAATATTTATTATTCGTATATCGAGATGTAGGTACAATAATTATTTAGTTATTTAAAATAGTTATTAAAACTGGAAAATTTAAATAAGATACATCTATGCTGAAACGTTTTTACTACTTTTTTATGGCCTTTGAAAATCGCGTGATGTCCGAGTAGTTAAGACTTTAGAAACTCATACCGAAAATTGAAATCATGGGGATCACCATGATGTACCTAACCAGTTCATAAGGTTTTATTTAATCTATTGGTAGAGGTAGATCTATTATACACCTACGTATAAAGTTAACGAAGCATTATATTATAATATTTTTCTCTTCAAAAGAGGTAATTTAATATGATTAATGGTACATATTTCCAAATGTTATCTGAACAATAAAATAAATTACAAAAATATTTTGAATAAGTTTTGGTAGGTAGGATAGAAATCCATCCACCCTAACAAGGTTTGTACAGATCGTTCAATAGGTACGTATATACTCTTTAATGAGATAACTAAATAAATAAAAAAGCATGAAAACTAGGTAGTTCAAATCAATAAAAAATAAACCAAAGGTAAAAAAACTTCATGTTCCTTGTGTATCGGTGCAAATATTACTCAAATATTATTTGCAATTACTCAGAATGAATTAAGCATTAAGTACTCAATATTTCCCACAAATTACTTTTCAGTAGGTACATATAATGACTAAAGTTGGTACATTAAATTATTCCTGCATATTCCTTGCCGCGTATATGCTGCACTTTTTACATTTTGGTGTTTATATTTTGATTAATTCAATCAGTCGTAATAGCAAGTCAGCAAATTTCAATAAAACAATGATTACGAATCACCTTGTACATGAACTTAAGGCTTAAAATTCCAACTCCACTTTCATTCTCCACACGCTAATTTTACTACTTAGAAGGTTATTTTGTAAACCTCGTTGTAAACCGTATATGACCACATTCACAGTCGCATAAGTTTTTCTTTTCACAAAAAAATTCTTGCTGGACGATATAAGCACAAATAAATTACAGACAATAATTTAAATAATATTAAAAATGTGTTTATTTAAAATTTGGAGTCCTCGTTGCTGTGCATAACAAAAATATTTTCATTGCAGCATCTAAATTATTTTAACGTTTTAACTCGAAGTTATGATTAGTCAGATATTTGTGTGCCTAATATTGGAAAGTACCTACATTTTAGATTTATTTAAAACAAATACATATTTAATTTGTTTTACCCACTGACGCACTCATTGGGCCATTTTGATAGGGATTATAGTGTACCTGCTCTAAAGAATCATAGATAACAATTAACAAACCTAGAAAATAGTCTGCTGCTCTGTTGTGGAGTTATATCGGTGGTAAATACGGTAATCTTGATTGGTTTCCGATCTTCTCTATTTTAGTCTGTTTCTATTGGTCCGTATATCCGGGCTGTGACTAACAACTATATTAAATCTGCTATGGTTTTGCTAGTGGACGCCAGTTTCAGAAGTAACATGGACAGTTCTAACCGAGGGGGTAACCACTATCCGCAATACATGTACATACCTACATTTTTACTGGAAATCGCTCGCAGTCGCCGCAATCCCGTGGAAATCGCCTGATATCGCGCAGCTTTAACATGAAATCGCAGAAATCGCCCGAAATGCCGCAATCAACTCCGAAATCACCGAAATCCCGCAATCGCAGAAATCACGTAATCGGAGTAGGAAGTTGTGCGGCAAGTACATGCAGTACTATACGGATGTTGTTTAACGTTAGGGATTTAAATATTTAATGAAATTTGATAATTTAAGAGCGTTGTTAACGAGTTTCGGCCAATCAATCGTAAAAACATTGAAAAACGTTTGAGTCAGCGTATACAGGGTGTCTTCACTGGTATCCTTGCAAGGGTTGATTATACAGTCAAAATAAATGAAATATACTTAAATATACCTAGGGTGTCAAAAATGTCGCAATCCTTCGTGATAAAAGTAATAAAATGACAATAATTCTGCCGATAATTCTTCGTTATAATGGAATATCTTTATCCAATTATTCAGTATGTTTAAATATCAGTTTCAGTCCCCCAAACTTTCTTTCGGCTAGCCTCTGGTCATTTTTAGGAAAAGGATTTAATGTTCAATTTGGAAACTTTTTGGTTCTTGCCATTTTTTCACATGTGCCCGTATTCAAGCAAAAATTAAAAGTTTTTTTGACACTGTAACTGTTACTATTAACTTTTGAGCTAAGGTATATTTGGATCAATTCTTACATTTTAACCCCAACATACTCCAGTATCATCTGTGCTCCTTCTTTGAAAACAACATATGCACGGTTGGAAAACGGTGATGGTCCATCTGCCGTTACATGAGAGCGACAAAGTAAAGTATAGAAATCCGTGCGATTGACAAGGATGACTATAGGAAAACGTTTTATAAATTAGAATAACATCTGAGCAGTCACTCCCCCTTTTATTTGTTTTGAATGGCGAAAAGGGCGGTGACTATTTAGATTTTAAAACGTCGTCAATATAGTCATCCTTGTCTATCGCACCTTTTTATACTTTTTGTCGCTCTCATGTAACGGCAGATGGACCATCACCGTTTTCCAACCGTGTATATTCACTGACATTTTGAAATAATAATATTGATTATCTATACATATTTACAATAAATATAGTTTTAAAATTTTTCGTACTCATGGTTTTATTTGCCTTAAATCTGTAACTAAATGTATTCGATATTTACAGTATTGTTTCTAAATTAATGCAAAAAATTCAACTTCAATTTTTTTTTTGTCAAAGTTCCGTCACCTCTAAATTACAATCCTCTAAAGACGGAAAAAATGTCTTACATTTTCCCTATTAGTTAACCTGTATGTGATTAAAATTTTATTTTATTTTTTCTATTTTGACAAATTTTTAATTCAACATACATTTGGGATTATCAGATATCTCAATTAAAAACTATCAACTTTGCAAAAGAAAGTTTTATATGATAAGATGTCCCATATCTAGATGATATTCCAAAAATATTTTTATACAAAAATGTATACATTGGAACATACAGGGATATTTTTTTGTTTCATTATTCCATATCCTAGGTAATAGCTAATTTGACTTACAATTATTACTTTTATTATGGTATTTACGGTATTTGTGCTTGAAGTGTCCTCCAAAATTAAAAATGCCAAATCAAGAAATTATTTAGCGTAAAGTAGGTATCGAAATATTAAATTTAACTAAACAAAAAATATAAGGTCACGTCGCACCGCGACGCCTAGCGTCGTAGGTGGCCTTGTTACGGCGCTTAGGTGAAGTCACTTAAGCACGCTTTTCATTTTTTTAATATCTTTCATCGTTTCCGAAATATCGAATTTGGGCACATGAAATGAATTACCCTGTACATAGAATTCTTAAAAGATAAAAAGTAAGGGTAGCCAATTGATACATGTGAGAGAATTATTTATAGAAAAATAAAATGACACATTCGAAGGAATAGAGGGTACATTATAAACATTTGACATTTTTTTATTTTATTTTATAATTTATCTTTTTCATCTATATGTAGTTATTATTGACCTTATGTTCAATATGTGTTACCAAACAATTGTCAAACCTCTGTTAGATATTTGGAAATTATACTACTTGAAATCGTAAGAGATTGCGAGGAAATCACCGAAAATCATAGTGATTTCCACGAAATCATGCTTTTTTCGCAATACATGTACATTTTTTGGTAGAGTGGTTACTCCATCGGTTCTAACTTTAGCTGTTACCTAGGTCAAGACCTAGCAACCCGAATAACCATAGACAAAACCAGTATGCCTAACAACCGTGCCATTTTTTCGTGTTTTTCATTAACTCGTAAATACCATGATTGATAGTAAAAATTATTTTGCTTCTTCTATATTAAGCATACGCAAGCCAATGCTAACAAATTTAATTAATTGTCACTCATCGTCAATATGTTCAACAAAATACTGTTTTAAGTATTTAAATTTTGGTAATTTTTAAAACAGTAACATAAATTAAATATGATTTTCAAAAATAAGTAACAAAAACTTATAAAAAGACTCATGCCGCAGAAATAATCATAACTTACATAAAAAATAATAATGCCATTTTTAAATACCTAACATAACACATGTCAAAATATCCGTTATTTTCCACACATAAGTACCCAATGCAATGCAATTTTCGCGCACTATGGGCAGTTCTCGCAAGTCATCTTCTGTTTTTACTTCAGTGGCATAAACTAAGGTCTTCATGTGTCTCCATAAATAAAAATCCAGTGGATTTAACTGAGGTGTACGAGCTGGCCAACGACGTGGACCGTTCCTGACTATCCAATGATTTTCAAAAATATGATACTCAACTACGCGTCGACTTGCTTGTGCCCGGACCGAGGCCCGGACCCAATCTTGCAAAAACCACATACTTCTATGATCCCATACTAAACATTAATCGAAAAACGATGTTGGCAATATGATCTTTGTATGGTATGTGGAATTTCCCTGCCCAGTTATGAATATTCTCGTGAATATTATGAAAATGGAAAACGTCATTTCTAGTAAACCATGCCTTATCAGTTGCCGTCAGTTGCCAAAATTCTTTAAATAAAACGGTAATTGAAGTTAGTTTACTTCAGTTAAAAACCATCTACAAAAATTTAACTGGGGGCGAAGTAAACATTGCATTTATGATCATTTAATACACAAAATTATGGTGAGATTCCTTAATTTAACTGAATTATTACACATGAAATTGTAAATTTTTTTCTCAAAAATGGTTGGGTCAGAACCAATGCCAAATACCTAAGAATTTTGTTTATTTTAATAAATTGAAAGAAGTAGACATTGTATTTTATGATACCTTAATTACCTGAGTTTTTACACATGAAATAGAATATTTGTTAACTTTTTTTCTCGAAAATAGTTGGATTTATAATGCCATGTTTTTTCCATTATCGTAATAGAGTGTACGTGCGTACATAGTTGCATACTATTAATTCGGGTCGCTGGTCAAAAACTTATTCGTTGTTACCTGGAAAAAATTTTTTATACCTAATTCTTTTTTGATAAAGTTTTTAGTTGAGAGTATTTTTATCTAATCTGTCCTGGAGGATTCCCTATTTATATTTTTAAGTATTAGTGAGGCAGCATGGAATAGAGGCTTAAGTCTTAATCTTGTAAAAAATGTGGTTAATGACTACATACATAACCAGCTACTTAAAGTTTTAAATGTACGGACGTATAGGCACACCAGACAGTAATTAAAATTCAAATGTACAACGACTGAAACATGTATTTCTCTCCAAATGAAATTTCGGCGGATATATGAACGTTACTTTCACCACAAGGTATGTATAGACACTAACACTCGTGCAAGAAGCATTTATATTCGTAATACCTATTTATGTAATATATCAACATTTATCAAGAAATCAATATCTGACAAAACAGTTTTCCGCGAATATTTTGGAATAACAAAATTTACAATAGTTCACATATAACTTAATATAAGTATCCTGGGCAAATTTTAAGGAGGATTTTCATCTATTTTATTTTTAATTTCAGTCCCCTAAAAAGTTACAAAATATAAACGAATTTTGGCAGAAGCATAATAGGTACTTACAAAACGGCATTTTTTACTGGCAGATTTCCCATTTACCGGGTTTCCTATAAGAGAGTGAAATAAATCACCCTATCTATGTTTATTTTCTAAACTTTCTTATACTTTTAAAATTCTTAATCAATATGAAATTCTAAGATAGCTTTATTTCTTCAGAAACGTGTCTGTCTTAAAAAGATTTCATATTATTTTAGCTCGATTCGGAATTTTTCAGGAAAGACATTTTTTTAGGATGATTCAAAATTCAATATTATCAAAGTTTTTGTGCAATTCTTTCTTAGTAGCTAGGCTGCTATGACTAAAATTATTTTTAGTAAATGTCAAACAATTAAATAACATCTAAGTTTTAAATACAGAACATATATCAATATTTATCACTTATCTATTATCATTATGAATATTGCTGATTGTTCACCATAATTAAATGCTAAATAAATACAGGCTGTATCACATAAGAGGGCCACTCCCATGTATCTCGCTTAATATGCGAGACACGTCAAAAATCTTTGTTTTTTGTTGCATTTTTGGAGGCCTTTATGCTCGTAAAAACAAATTTGAGATCCATGGCCAACTTTATGAGTACCTAATAACAAAAAAAACTTGTAAAGTGCCCAAACTTTAAGGCCGTCTAACTTTTTTTATTTTAAGAGATAGGGAAAACTTATTGGTAATAAATTTTGATTGCAAAATTGATATCTTTCACCTGATATAACCAGATTTTTGAAATATCGTATGTGGTTTGCTGCGCCCTCTAGGCGGATAAATTTTTTTTTTTTATTGAAGCAGGCTATGGCCACAAAAAATTGCCTGTTTTTTCGTTTTTCATGCAATATACTACATGTTGCCCTTATCTTTCGTATTTATTACATTTTTTTCAATTTTAGTTAAAAAAATGTACCTAAATTTTTCGTGTTGCTCAAGATAATGTAGAACCTGTTTTAAAAACGCCAATTGCAAAAAAATAATAAACAGAATGTACTTTTTTTATGCAAAATACAGATTCACTTATAATATTATTTTTTCATTTCATAGGTGAGGATGAAGTTTGTTTTTAATTAGCTTGAAGGGAGCATAGTGCAGATGTATTCAGATTGAGTTGAGGGATCTATCTAAGTATAAATTCCACGATCAGTCGCAAGTCGATCAGTTTAGATATGTTTAGTTATACTGAATAAGGCTTAGAAACTAATTTTTCCTAAAAAGTTATACTTATGTATATTATTTATGTAGATCTGTAGATGGAATAATTTCTAAAGAAATACGAGACAGTTTTGGAAAATTAAAGGTATATTAGGTGAACTTGTGGGTCATTTAATGTATTTTTCTTTTCTTAGATATCTGGGTATTTAAGGGTATTTTTGAGTACTATTCGGTATTTCTGGGTACCTATTTAACGATATGTTTAGGTACTTAAGATATTATTGGGTAATAGTCATAGGTATTATTTGGGCATTTGGAGGTAATTCGTAGTTTTTGGGTATTTATGAGGTATTTGCTTATTTGATGAGGTATTTTTTATTTTTTTTGGAAAAATAAGGTATTTACGAGTAATATATTTAAAAAATGGTATTTCATTACACAAATTTCAATCAGTAGTTTTCCCCTCGGTTAAGACCCTTTATAGAAGATAGGGATTTTTTCGAGTGGAACGAGGATAGAGCGAGTAGGTTACGCCCCTTTCTAGACAATCGACAAATGCGTTTTGCACGGCATAAACGTCATAAATGTCAAATTTGTTGTTGTTTACGTCCTTTGTAGAAATTCAACAAACGTCAAACGAAACGTCAAAATGAATTAAAACAGATTATGTGTTCTGGAAAAATTTTCGGGTCCTTCCAGCTACGAGAAGTTGTTATTGTGTTGTCTCAGACATATTCGAGTCTTTTGGTGATGATTTTACAGCTCAAAATCTGAATTGGTATCTTTACATATTTTTGTTCACATATTATGTGGTAATATAGACGCTGAAATAATATGGCAACATGTGCAAAGGTTGTAGTTGCTCGATTGGTAGCATTCAGATTTATCAGTTCAGAGGACGGTGGTTTGATTCCCGCACAGACCAACTTTTTTTATAATTTTTTTATTTTTTTACTATACCTACTGCATGAATTTTTTGTCAAAAATTATATATACAAATCGAGAAAAGACAATAATGCTTTTATAGAAACTTTAAATTTGAACCTTCTAAAATGTCCAGTATGCCTTACGTCTGGGTTTAAAATTCGATTTTATAACGAAAATTGCTTAAGTTTCAGTCAACTACGAGGCGCACCGCCGACCAAAATCACCGAAACGTCAAACATATTATGCTCCGGCGGTGACAGCTCGTAATAAAACGTAGAAAATTTGGAAAAATGGGCCGACTGGAGGCCGGCAAATACCAAAAACTGTAAATTTGAAGTCTTTAGAAAGTTTCCCGTACCTTGGGGTTGGCACTGGGGTTTGAGGTCGTTTTTACATTGAACTTTGCATAAATACGAGTGAAAACGTGGTAAAAATAAGCTAGACAATATGGCGGTAGTCATTTCATTGCCGTGTCGCTTCAATTTATAGGGTGATTCATAAAGGCTTGATGGACAGTGTTAAAAAAATTGACAAAAAATTCCAAATTTGAGGAAATTTTCGGTTTTTTCGCTTCGGAACGGTTGTCGAACGTGCGAAAGACTGTTTCGTATACAGAGTGTTGAAAAAAATGTTACCATTAAAAAAAACTCAAAATTAAGGGAATTAAAAAAATGTTTTGATGAAACTGTTAGCATCACATAAAGACCGTTTCAATATTTAAAATAAAGGATGTTGAAAAAACAGAGAAAACACTAAAAATTACCAAAATATGCCAACCACTCTTCTATATTATAGAGCGCCGGATTTTCTCCACCATAGACAAAGTCACGTTTACATTTTATTATTCACAGGCGTAGAGCCGCGCGCAGTAACGGCAATTAAGTAAAAGGCACTACGCAGCGGTGGTCAGAAGGCTTTAGTCCGAAGAAAGGTCAAGTCGGCCATAACCGACTTGCCACCTTTCTAGTTATATGTAAATCTCGAGACAAATCCACTTGAGCTAGTGGCGCGATTAGACGTAGCGACTAGGCATTTCGTCTAGCAGTCTTATTTTATTGTTACCATTCTTACCAATTTTTTAAAAATTATATTTATCTCGAAAACTGTTAATATTTGCGAAATAAATAGAGCACCATTTTTAAAGAAAAATTTTTAAGATACTTACCTAAAGATAATAATTTCAGTTTGATCCCACCACTTCTACTTAACAAAAATTTTAAATAAATTGTGATAGTGCCAGCCTTATAGTCTAGTCGAGAAGTGAGTTTCCTGCCAATAATAGTTAGACTAAATTTAAAAATATGGGGTTTGGTTTATCGGATTCAGAATTAAATTCTGAGAATAGAATTTTGAATTTTTGCCATTAAAAATTTCAATTATTATTAACAAAAACGAAGAGAAAAAAGATGGTCTCCGTTTTTGCAATAACTATGGAACTATTAAAGATAGCGCCAATATTAAAAGATCCTAAAGAGGAGAAAATTTCACAAAAAAGTCGATTCCCGGAGTTGTAGCTCCATTATTTATAATTTTAATTTTACGTTGAAAATAGGGTTCCGCGCGGCCGTTGTGGCGCCGTCGCGTCGTCACCGAGCAAAGTGGACGTAAGCGCCACAACGGCCGCGCGGAACCCTATTTTCAACGTAAAATTAAAATTATAAATAATGGAGCTACAACTCCGGGAATCGACTTTTTTGTGAAATTTTCTCCTCTTTAGGATCTTTTAATATTGGCGCTATCTTTAATAGTTCCATAGTTATTGCAAAAACGGAGACCATCTTTCTCTTCGTTTTTTGTTAATAATAATTGAAATTTTTAATGGCAAAAATTCAAAATTCCTATTCTCAGAATTTAATTCTGAATCCGATAAACCAAACTATTTTTAAATTTAGTCTAACTATTATTGGCAGGAAACTCACTTCTCGACTAGACTATTAGGACATACCATTTCTGGACATTTGATAATAGTAAAAGGTTGGTTTAAGCATCAAGTTATAGATATTTATTTGTAGTACAATGTACCAAAGTTTTATTAACATCTACAAAGCTCGAAAGTTATACTAACTCTAAATATAAACCTTCTAGCTACTTCTTTGACACACCATAACTTCGTTAGGAGGTACATTAGAAAAGATATTATAGAGATATAGTATTGCTTTGATTTGATCTTCCTTTTACCCTCCCGAGAGATTAGGTGGTACCTCGGGAGGTACTTATACGACACCTTATAGTACACGATTTATGTTTCTTATTATTTTTAAATTTCATTCTCTCTAATAAAATTTGAAGTAAACCGAGGTGTAAATAAATAATACATGTGTGGGTGTCTTACTGAAATATTTAAATACGTAATACCAATAATACATACCATGTAATAATAATATACATGCAAATACATAATCTTTCCAAAGGAAAAATTTTCATTTAACGAAAGAACGTTGCATTCATCTGTCGATACATCTAGCATCTATTACAAAAACATAATGCTCATATTGAAGCAGCCAGGAAGAGAATAGGAATAGGAATTTGCCAAGAAAGTGGGCAAACTACTGTCTGCGCAAGTGCATTACACATATTAAGTGCCTAGTAATGCCCGAGTAAGTCCCTAGTAATTCCTCTGTAATTTGCAATATTCACAAGTAATGCCTATTAATATTAGTAATGCCTTGTAATTCCCAGCAATGTCTGGATTTTGTACACAATTCCCCAGCGGTTTACATCTTGGGTAAATTTTATAAGGCTTCTAGTAAAAAGCAAAGAAAAAGGTTTGAAAAAAATTGTATGATCCTTTGAGGGCTTTATAAATTCATTTTTAGAAAAAAATTCATCTTATGTATATAGCAAATTACTTTTCTCAAAATATACTGGAATTTCTGTTATAAGCAGCCCTTATAAATTTAAAATTAATGAGAGAACAAGGATGCAGTTACATAGGTATTCAAATACACATAGTTGATATTACAGTACTTTGCATAATACCTATCGGCACATTAAATATAATATGGTACTTACTTAACGTACAGATACAAATTAAACACTTTAAAAATATACCTAAATAAAGCAAATATCTATGTTAAATTGTTTTTATATAAATAAATATTTGAGGACCTCAGATGCCAATATAACTTTTGTAGAAAATTGCAACTAACTTTTTTTTAAGAAAAAAATAAAATTATGGAGGCCATCATTTTTGGTGGGAAACTAGATAGTAGATAGGTAGGTATTCATAATCGTAATGACTACATCGAGGACTACATAAAAAATAACTAGAACTGAATAGATACACTAATGTATTGCCTAAGCACATTGAGTTTTTTAATTATACCTAGGTACTTAGTTTAAAACAAAATCTACCTAGATAACTGTTCAGACAATTTTTGTTTATAATTGGTAACAAATAAATTGCAACTTTGTGTAAAATTCGTAAGTAAGTACCTATCTTAGCATGACTATAAACTGTAGTTTCAAATTAATATTTTTCAAAAAAATATATTTTTGGGATTTGATATCTCATTTTCGGATAAGAGAAAGTAGGTTAGTAAATAATTTGAACAATATTCCGAGATAATAGCTAAACCTGTTGAATAAATATTGAATTCAATGTGGAGAACTTTATTATATTCAAAATATTCGGCAAATATTGTTCAAGTAATACTACTAATAACAGCTGAAGGGAATGTTATGACATGACACTAACCTGCGTTTCTCCTTTGGGGCTTTTTCTTTTATATCCATCGTATATAAATGTACTTCTTAGGCACTGCTAAGGAAGTACATCAAATGCACATGAAAATTAAACCACAACAAACACAAAAATCAACACTGCACCACAGAAACAATAATTTTGTCACAATCACAATATAGCTGGCTTTCTATGACGTTATGAACATACGAACTGAAATAAAATGCACGTGCTGACAGCTGTTGGATTATATACCAACTAAACAAATGCGGGAAATTTAAATCTATCTAAATAGCAGAGAGGTACGATCTGTAATTTATGGATCGTGGCAAAGATGTAATTTCATTCTCATAGGAAAGATAAAGCAGAACGTGATGAAAGATTTGATTTTCTTATTTAACTGCATTTTAATAATATATTATTCCCAAAAATAGTAAAATATACATGGTAGGTAAATCAGATAACTATAGGACATATAAAAGTAACAGGAGTGCTTTTCAACATTAATAGGGTTTTCACATGAACCTCTTCCAAAAATATTTTTTTCAGATTAAAAGAAAATTCTTCTTATGTAGTATCAAGTCACCTTCATTAAATAATAAAAAAAGAAATAGTGGAAGTACCTACTCTGTTACCAAATAAAAATTTTCGTTACATTTTGATATTTTGTCAGTCTCACAGTTATTATTTTTTAAATTTTACTTTAAACTACAAAAAGATTATTGAAACATGATATTCTTACTAATTTGTTGTTTGAATAACTTTTGCAAACCAAGTTATTTATTTACAGATTTCCGTTAAATGCGAAAATATATAAAAGATATTTTAAAAACGATCAAAGATGTTTTTGCAAAAAATGTTTAAATATTTTATACAGTATTAGGTATCTCACATATATTCTTGGGCGTGATTTAATTGTACGACTGAGCCTGTATAAGGGAAGCCATAAACAAAACAAAATTTGAGGTTACCGAACACATCTATATGTCCTCATTTTTGAGGTATAGGGTGTTAAGTAGCAAATATACAATCGCAAAATTTGCATAGGGACAATTATTAAGTATATCGTCAACAATGGTAACTACTTTTCAAAACCATACAATTTCAACACTGCTCAGTTTTTTTTAAATTTAAAGTCTATTTGATTCATAATCATATTTCAACAAAAAAAAGATCAAAATTCAATATATATAATATGCGCGTCCATTGTAAAATTCAAAGGGAAGAAGAAAAGTCTTATCGCGCACAATCCTTTATTCATTTAACAAGATCCGGTTTCGAGGTAAAAATGTTGCACCTTATCTTCAGACTTCAGACCATATAAGAGGTTACAATATAATGTAATTATTAATTAGTAACTATTAATTTTTAAACAAATTTTGAGAAACTTTTTCAATTTTAACAATAACAATACTTTAAATTTATTATTTATTTATTTATTTTTAATTATACCTACAGAAAACTATTAATTATTAAATAAAATTTTAGAAATTCTTTTAATTTTAAGAGTATTTCTAAGAAGTTCCATTAATTTTACTAATTTTTAGAAAATCTGTTTCCTTTTTTCCTATTGTTAAAATTATAGGATTTTTTTTAATTATACCTTAAGAAAACTTAATTTTTAAACAATTTTTTAGAAATTCTTTTAATTTTAAGAGTATTTTTAAGAAATTTTATTAATTTTACTATTAGAAAATGTGTTTCCTTTTTTTCTTTCCTTTTTTTCCTAGTTAAAAAATTAAAGGAAACACATTTTCAAAAAATTTTTAAAACAATATTTCTCAAAAAATATAACGGAAAAATAAAAGTATTGTTAAAATTAAAGATGTTTTCTAAAAATTAGTAAAGTTAATAGTATTTCTTACAAATATTCTTTGTTAAAATTAAAATTTTCTTAAACCTTGCTAAAAAGTTAATAGCTTTCTTTATACTTAAAGTAAAATTAAATTTAATAATAGAATATTTTTGTTAGTTAATTACATTACAATATATATTATATGACCTGAAGATGAGGTGCTAAATTTGACCTCGAGTTAAATGAATAAAGGATTGTGACTGATAGGACTTATCTTCTTCCCTTTGAATTTTGTAATTTTTCAGATATTATTTTTTATGTCTGCATTAAGTACCTATGCAACATAAATAAATCAACAATAATGTTTCAACCAAATACAATTTTGATGCCATCATTAAAAGTTATGAAATATAGCATTTTGCCCCTGGGTATCTCTATAAGGACAGTATACATTTTTAAGACAATAATTCTATTGGGTTTTTAACTGAACTAAGTGAGTTGAAATTTTACATTTATGACACTATATAGCTGAAACAAAAACAGCACTGTGCACAAATTTCATTTTACATTTTCTTATTTATTAACATCAATAAATAGTTAAAACTGCGAGATGCCTGCTATTTGTGTTTGTAATAAAAGTGCAGTCATTTAAATTCTTGGAAAAAGATTTCAAAGATCTGTATTATATTTTCAACAAAATAGCAATAAATTCATTGTAGGACACTATGTCACCAAGAAAAAAGTTGTAACGATTTCCAAAATATTTTCCTAGATATACAGAGTTGTATTTTAATAACTTGAAAGTTTATAAAACTTGTTTGAATATGATGTTCTGTTATTGCTAAAGCTTGTAACTTGGCTGATAAGTTATTGAAAAATAAATAAATAAAGATGGATAATACCACATTACCTTTATTTTTTCTTTACACAGTTTTCTTCATTTGTGTGTAATGTAATAACAAAAACCAAAAAAATAAAAATTGTAACTACTTATTACTATTAAACGATATTTTAAGAACTATCACACTATTTATTAGAAACTTCTAATTTACTTCCTTCTGACTCAGTTTTTGACTCTGTTGCTGCCTTATCCATAGTACTTAACTCATCATCATCAGCCAAATCTTTATTGTATAAGGTTGGATACTTTTGCATACAAGTTTGCATTGTTTTAAATAAGTCGTAGCAGTCACTACCTATAATAAAAACCATATAGATGTATAAGTTTCTGAAATTTTTGATAAAATTCAAATAACTAAAACTTTGTTTATATGTTCCAAGAAGGTACTCCTTTAGAATTGTAATTTTTATTTATATACAAGTATTACATCAATTAGAAACTGTTTCAGTGAATTTTTAACATATCAAAATTGCAGAAAAAAAACCTAATATTGATTTCAAACAATATATCAGAATGCTTCACGCCACCTATAAAACCATAAAATATTACATTTTATATACAGGTGTATTTAAATGAAAGAGCAAAAAAATCTTTATTTTCAAGATAAAATATATGGGGAAATATTAACACATGACAATAAAAATAAAGAGTGAGCAGTGTTGCCTGTTGTTAGAAAATTTTCTGCACCAGTTTTCTCATTTTAGAGAGCCAACAAGTGCCATCTCTTTGGGATAGTGAAACTGTAGATATACATTTTAGTGTTTTTAGAATAGTTAACAGTTTAGGTTAAATTTTTTTAGTACAATGAAACATTTTTGTAAAAAAGAAACGAAGTTATTATTAAGCAGGCCGCATTTGCGCCCAGCAACGACTTATGTTGGTAGGCGCTAAACACCATTCAGTGCAGGAATGAGGAAAACCTCATTAATTAGGGGTCAAACGTCAACCGGTATCAATCTCTCACATTGAGCCAAGCCAACATTCTTCCACCCTACCATACCCGCAGAGAGGGTGTCAATCCTCTCTCGAATATAGGGTGTACTGGCTGCGGGGGTCAAACCCACAGCGATCTAGTCACCTCGATTCAACTGACGCCTTAAACCGCGCGACCACTGACCGATCAGGGGAGACACTAGAAACATACGTTCTGTTATACAAAAAGTGACAAAGCTAGGTAAGGCTAAATGTAGATATCAATATAGCTACCTCACCAGGACCACATTATTTTGAATTATAAATTACAAGTGGTGGGGAACCCATGGCCACCAAAGCAACATATACAGGGTGTCCGGAAAAGACGTGTACAACGGAAGACCACAGATTCCTGGGTTCAAAATAAGCCGATTTAGCCCAATTTACTTATTTACAAAATTGCTTCGTTTAGCCGCTAGGAGCACTAAAGTTCGCGAAATTTTTTGTTTATTCGAATATCTCGAAAACGACATCGATTTTAACCATTTTGGGCTACGCAGTTATAAGTCTAACCGACACTTTTTGACATTATTTAAAATCTTTTGCAGTGATTAGAAATATAAGAAAAATCATGTACCATGTAAATATAAACACATATTTTTTTAACCCCCTGTACAATTACTCTCAGTTTTTTTCTATTAGTAGCCGACTTTATTTAGAAACTTTTTTTATACTTTCAGAATTTTGAATATAATAGTAGTTTAGGCAGAACAAATATTTTTCGTATGCCAACAATATCGGCATTCGTTCTGCAATAAATAACGAAGTACCAGAAGTTGGCTCTGATATTTTAAGTATCAGTTGTGTGTCAAATCTAATCAGCTACTGAAATTAGTCTCTAGGTTTATTCTTCTTGCTCAATTACTTAGTTACTTTAGATATTACTTTATTTGTTGTTGTTGTTGTGTTTGTTTCTGTTCCTCATTTTTCATTATTTCATCATGGATACGTATACATATTCCGAACAAGTTGATATGCTTTTGGTTTATGGAGTTTGTCAAGATAACGGCCGCAAAAGGATCTACATGGACAGATTCCCCATCGACGAGTGCCAAATCATCAAACTTTTGCCAACATCGAAAGGCGACTTCGCGAATTTGGTACCTTCCACCAAATGAATGTGGCTCAAGGGCGTCAACGGACCACGAAAACTATTGAGGAGGAGGAACAAATCCTAGATAAGATAGAAGAGAGCCCAAAATTAGTGCAAGACGCATTGGACATGAAATAGGGATAACAAAACCATAGTTCATGATGTTTTAAAGGAGCAGTTACTACATCCGTACCATATTCAATCGGTTCATGAATTGCTACCCATTGACCCTGAAAAACGTTTAGCATTTTGTAATTTTATACAAGATCAAAGAGCCCATGATATCAATTTCAGTAAAAACATTTTATTTACAGATGAAGCATGTTTTGCTAGGTCAGGAATTATTAATAACCATAACAAACACGTTTATACTGATGATAATCCACACTGTACTGAAATAAGACATTTTCAATATGAATTCATAGTAAACGTGTGGACGGGAATGATCGACAATTTTATTATTGGCCCGGTTGTGCTTCTACATGGATTAAATGAAATCAACTATTTAAACTTTTTACAGCAAATATCACCTAATTTATTAGACGATTTACCATTACTACTTCGTCGTAACATGTGGTTTATGCACGATGGTGCACCCCCCATTTTACAATACCCGTTCGTCAGTATTTACATAACCTGTATCCTAGCAGGCGGATTGGAAGAGGAAACCATGCTCCTATAAAATGGCCACCTCGAGCACCAGATTTAACCCCTTGCGATTATTTTTTTGCGAGGTGCAATAAAAATCAATGTATTATAATGAAGAGGACTTTTTTAGGCGAATCCAAGACGCAGTTAACATTTTACGAGGTAATCCAGTAATCATGGAGACTGCACTACAACTTCGTAATAGGGATTACTTGTTGCGTACGAGAAAACGGGACACTGAGCATTTATTGTAAAGAGATTATAACTCTTTTTTATTTGTTATATTAATATCTTATTATCTTGTATTTATTAAATAAAATATAAATGAGAATTTTGTAATTTTTATTTGTTGTAGAAACGAATGCTGATATTGTTGACATACGAAATATATTTTTTCTGCCTAAACTACTCATCTATTCAAAATTCTGAAAGTATAAAAAGTTTCTAAATAAAGTTAGCTACTAGAAAAAACTGAGAAAAATTATACAGGGGTTAAAAATATGTGCTTATATTTGCATGATACACGATTTTCCTTATCTTTCTAATCACTGCAAAAGATTTTAAATAATGTCAAATAGTGTCGGTTAGACTTATAACAGCGTTAAAATCGGTCAAGCCGTTTTCGAGATTAGGAATAAAGAAAAAATTTTCGCGAACTTTGGCGCTTGCTAGCGTCTAAACGAAGCAATTTTGTAAATAAGTAAATTGGGCTAAATCGGCTTATTTTGAACCCAGGAATCTGTGGTCTTCCGTTGTACACGTCTTTTCCGGACACCCTGTATAACTTAATATTACAATTATTTATTTGGATAATATATATATATATATAAGAAAATACCGAAAAAAACAAGGCAGGTGCAAAACATACATTTATTGTTATATATAATACAGTATATAAATTTCCCAAATATGACCCTACATACTGTTTATAATTTTGGAACTTGTGATATGTTATTCCTGATATTTTCATTTTATCTTTATCTCTGCTACTACAGCTACATTCACTACATGAAACCATACTTTCTGCTAATATTTTAATTTAACTAAAGTTCTCAAACACACAAAAATACTTGAAACACACGTAGTTCTAGGCAAACTACTAAAATGACAGCTGTTTGACAAAATATTGTACCATAAACAAGGGAAGTATTATAGACCGGTATCTCTAAGGATTGGGTTGCTTAATCAAGCAACAGCAGTGCCAAAACTTAGCAACATTTTTAGGATGAACTAAACTAGCTATCTATATTTTGGGGAGGTTGGGGAAGTTTGACGATAGGTTTTAAATATGCTTGATAAGATTTGTTCTTGTAGCAGTTGGAAACGGTTTGAAACGAGGGGTAAACCACTGCTTAAAATTTGTACAATGAAATACCATTTAATAAAAATATTACCCATAAATACCCAAAAAATACCTCATCAAATAAGGAAATATCTCAAAAATACCCAAAAACTACGAATTACCCTCAGGTGCCCAAAGAATACCTATAACTATTATCCAATAATATCCTTAAGTACCTAAAAATATCGTTAAGTACCCAGAAATACCGAATAGTACCCAAGAATACCCAGATATCTAAGAAACAAAAAATACATTAAATGACCCACGATTGTACTGAAACTTTCCAAAACTGTTTCATATTTCCTTAGACTTATTCCATCTACAGATCAACGTAAATAATATAGAACTTTTTAAGGGCTATAGGAAAATCAGTTTCTAATCCTTATTCAGTATAATATATCTAAACTCGTGTCCAAGTTGGTAGGATATTGTGGATTATCATATTGCGACTGATCGTGGAATTGATACTTAGATCGATCCCTCAACTCGATCTGAATACATCTGGAAATAACATTTTGGATTACATAAACTGTATCATAAACCCATTGGCGCACCCAAGAAGGATGCCAATACCTACACTATGCCCCCTTCAAACTAACTAAGAACAAACTTCTTCCTCATCTATGAAATCATATTCGGTCTATACAGGGCGTCCCTAAAATTATTGTCCGGATCCCAAATACTCATCGGGTACACGACTACTGGGTACTATCGGTGTCTCCGGTACAAAGTACAACCAAAATCTTTCATGAACAAGTATAAATGGATGGATATCGAGGGAGAATTCAATTTTAGCCCTAGCTTGTTTTCCATCATCTATGACTAGAATTAGATAATTGGCAGCTGTTTACATAAAGGCTTCTTTTTTGTTAAATAGAATATGAATATGGTAGGAAAATCTAATTTAGAATATTTTAATTTTTATTACATATTTCTATATCAATAGAATATGTCGGTGAAATTTGACCAAAATCGTTAACACGTCGTATCGTATAATAGGCAATGTATTAATTTAAAGATAAAGTTTAAGAAATTATACCATACTAAAATTTGTTAACAGAAGACGGGAATGTGCTAGTATGTGAGTGGATATTTTCTGCATAAAGGTCTTATAAAACACTCAAATGATACTTGTTTATAGGGTGCTGTACGTACAATCTATTGCAATAATAATGGCGCTGTTTGAAACGAATTTGGCGATTTATTTCGAATTGCTGACATATTCGTAATGAAATCTACTTTTAATTTTAAGCATTAGTTCTTAGTTGTTCCACTCGCCCACAGAAATCTATTGAAATTTCTACATAGAACATCCAGTAGTCAAAAAAACTGAGAAAATGTAATTACTTTAGCAATAGATTGTATCTAATTCGAATCACCCTATATTATTTTGTAAACTAAAGGCTTACGAAAACAGACAGTAAAGGACCACATAGTGATTTAACAGTGCGTCCGAAAAATTATACAGACTATTTAATATATTTAGAAAATATTTTTATATATATTTTTAATAATTTTTATATTTACTATTGCGTCGTTCAGTTGTTTCCTCATATTTAAACTGTGCCATCGTCATAACGCATGCCATTCTATCGATCGCCATTGTATTTATAAATTGGTGGGAAAGTACTAATTTTCTCCGAAAATACTCATTAATTACCTTCGTAATACTCATTAAATACCCATTATTACCTTGATAGTATTTAAAAATACACAAAGTACCTAAAAATACTGACAAAATACCTATAAATACACACAAATACCCAAAAAAAGCAAAAAGTACCTTTAATTACCTACAGCTTGTACAGTAAAATACCCCAGTGGTTTTCCCCTCGGTTTAAAACTATAAGAAATATTCAACCAGTCAAGTTAAGAATGTGTAGACAGACATTTCTGATAGTTTCAAACTGTTTCCAACTGCTGCAGGAACAAACCTAATGTTAATGCTGATAATACTTTCAACCTACTTGCACTTTTGTACTTAATGTGGACCAAGTGCAAACTCAGGAAGTCTAAATTTTGGTTTATATTGGTAGGGCTCTAATATTAAACATTTGTACTAAATGATTAATTGCACTTAATGATTTGTACTCATAATAAAAATAAATACCTAACTGTGGTATTAGGTAGGTTAAATAGATGGATGGCGCTGATTTATTAATTTCTTTATAAATACTGCAGGTATAGTAGATTATCCATAAAATATCAGTATTAGCGGTATTATTATATTTAAATATAATAAAACTGCAGCTAGTAGGTATTTTATTTGGATACAACCAAGTGTGTCTAGTTACCTCCAAATTTTTATTGTTTTTACAACTGGGCACAACAATAAATTATTTTAACTCAGAAACATAAAATGCAACTTACTTTAAATAACCAATATCAACTACAAACAGAAGCGGCAATTTTGGTATGACATGTAACAAACGTCAAAATTGAAAAGATATGTAGTGATCTGTACAATACTTCGGTAATTCATCCTAAAAATGTTGTAGGCTACGAGAGTATTCTATAGACTATTGTCTATAATAGTTTCTTTGCCTGTGTATCGTACCAATGTGGTGGACTGATGCTTCTTTTGAGTGCATCACAGTGTCCCTTCCCCCCTATATACTAACTCAATAATCATACCACATGCATCATAAGTATTAGAGGTTCTGAGATCAGAGCTTAACCAACGAGTAACTGAGCATGCTTGAGCTCCGCTTCCACTTCCGTTTGTTTATTTTGATGTATTTGCATCATTGTTATTCGTCACTAACAAATTTTAACAGAAGTCATGTTTTTGTATGACATTATTGTCTGTAAATGTGTGTTCTTTAGTAATTCCTAGTGAACATTTGCTAGTAAAAGGTTTTGTATGAATAAAATATGACAATGGGCAAAGTTTGTTCTGTATTTACGATGTTATGGTTTTATAATTAAAAATACAAGTAAAAAATTAAACTTGGACATGAAATTAGCATTGACTGCAATGTCTTCCTTTTATATCATCTTTGATATATCCTACTTACTAATTAGATAGTGCAGTCTTCTACAAATTCATTAAAAGACAAAACATTTATGATGAAAAATATAGTATCTACAAATGTACAAAATTCTTCATTCCAGCCATTCCCCATTCGCAATACAAGTTCTCTGTTCTATAGGCATATATATATATATAAGTATATATATATATGTGACTCGATCTAAGGTTAATGCTTATTCAGGTATAGAGTTTACAAAGTACCAAAGCATAGCATCATTACTGTTTAAAGTGCAAATACCTGTGAATCAAATTACAGCATAAAACTATCTACTCAATGCCCAGATTTTATATTGGCTACCCATTACTTCAGATTTCGCCAAGTATTGGGTATTTTTTACCCAGTAGTTATAATACTCACTAGAAATAACATTAGTGAAAACAAACAATTTTAACTCTATCAAAGTTTACAGATAATAAGTTATATTACTCATCAATCTTTGATAAGTGGTCCTTTGATATCTTGTTTGCGTACCAATGTGTACCACAAATGATAGTCAGGGTACATTGAAAATATCGACACATGTTCAAGTGAAGCAATTTCTATTCCGTAAACTTTGACTTTAGATTTGGGGGTACCTATATAATTTGTGATTCTTCATTTAAATACACCTTGTATAAAAGCAATGATTAATATATTGTTCATTTATATAAAATGTTAAAACCTGTCTAAATCAAATAAAAAATATTTACCTTTTGGTTCAGCTTCTGAATAATGAAAACAGCTAAAAGCATTTCGAAATTCGACTCCACATGGACCTGTAGCCATTCCTCCCAGACATGGACAATTCCAATTAATATCGCCATTAGGCAAAATTAATCCAGGTTGTGGATCTGCTTCTGGTAATTTTACTGTACTAGGAACTTGATGGTCTTCTTTGGTGGCAAATATTACTACGTCTTTATTATTTGGACCAATCCTTCGACAGTGAGACATTTTCTTAATGTGTATAATCCCTACTATCTCCTTGAAGTGCTAAGAGCAATGGGCTTGCCTTATGAATCCTATAAGCGCAAGGTTCACCTTCGTATTTACCACAGAGGGTTAAACTACTCCGTAATTTAATATAATGTGTTTTAGGAACTCTTAAGATACCTCTTCTATTAATACAATCGTACTTTAAAATATCAATGTTTACTGCAGTTGCTACTTCTCCAAATAACTGATTTACAGCATTTATTATATTTTTCTTAAAATATACAGCAGTTACTTCGGTTTCAGAAAGTTCCGCCAATTGCCTGTAACCAAATGTAAGATTGACTAATATTAATTATTTTATCACATGAAAAGAAAAAAATAAATATTGTACTAACAGAGAAACATCTAAGTAATAATATTTGCTCATTCCATATTCTTTGTAGCTACATTAACACAAAAAATTATTACTTTTAAAGCTAATACCTCACTTGTAATAGTATTTATTTAATTTTAATTGTAAATTCAGATTTTTGCTTTTTATAGGTTATGAACATTGAACATGGATCAATGTGGTTATGTTATGTATGAATAAGAATAGGAAAGATGAAGTCGAGAATAGTCGAGATCATAAGGAGTTTACGAAAATGTACTCTTAGTGATCTGCACAAAATATCAGTTGATTTCTCCAAAACAAAATCACAAAAAATAACAAAAACAGTCATAATAATCTGAGCGACACTGCCTGACACTTCTTTATATTTTGTGCCTGAGATTAGCTCTTTTCCGTTATGTGTTCCAACACGGCACCTGACTGGTTTCAAACCTGTCCGAAGCCGTCAGTCAGTTTAGTATCTCTTTTATCTGTGGTTTAGTATTAGGGCCTTTGCCCACGAGACACCGGTGTCTGGGACACGTGTGTCCGACACAGTGTCTCAGTCTAGCAGAACGTTGAAATATATGTGTATTTACATCAGGGACCCGGACCGTACCGTTTTTAGACAGAAAACCGGACCAGAACCGTAATTTTTTTGTGGACCAAAACCGAAACTGAACACATATGTCATGTTTTAGTTTATTCCAAGCGTCGAACCCGAACCGGAAAAAATTAAAACGGTTTTTTGGGTTAATTTCTGTATTTCTTAAGCTTCCGTTGTTGTTGTGTTTCTATGGATTTATCTACCGATAAGTGCTTAGAGAGTTTATTTTTTATAAATCCATGTATATATTTATTTCATTTCAACTTATACCTGCTTATGACATGTACCAATTTTATCTAGGACATGTTTTAAGTCGGTGGTAGCTGTCGGCAAATTCTACTTTGTCACAAGCAGGTATTGAAATGAAATAAATGTGTTAATGTCGTCTCACCAATGTTTTATTACCCACTTCGCCTTTCCAAAATGATTATATATATATATATATAGGACAAAATATTTCAATGCCATACTCGTGGAGTAACTTAATAAATTATTGTACTTAAGTTTTGCTAGTAGAATTTTACATATGCATAATTAAATGAAAAAATCAAAAGCGATCATAGGAATTTCACTATAATTGTAATTATATTACGTCACAAGGAAAAACCGATAAGAATAACCCTTTGGACCGAAAAAGCTGGTCAGAACCGGACCGAAATATCAACTAGTGGACCGTAACCGAACCGAAACCGAAATAGTACTTTTCTTACTGAACCGTAACCGGACCGGTACCGTTATTACATTTAGGTCCGGGTCCCTGATTTACATACGGAACACATCAGCGGGACACTCCGTGTCCGACACGGCCACTGTGTCTTGCAAGTGTTTTGCTCCGCCACAAATTGAAAACACAGCGACTGTGTCTTTCTTTAGCAAAGCATTGTTTTCAATTATGCCTCAACAGACGGGAGACACCAGTGTCCCAGTTATAGTTCGCGTGTTGTAATCGTACGTCAAAATGAATACGAAGGAATTCATATCCGAAATATAAAATGACCTTTGATATGCATATGTAAAATAGATAATTATTCATCGAATGATTTTACAGACATGCGGAAGTACTCAAAAAATTTTGTCGGGTGATTCCGTAAATCCCAGTATAAGGTTGGATACAGCCCTTTTTGATACTTTTCGGCTAATAAAGTATGCCCGCAATATTTTCTTTTGCTGATGCATTTTCTTTTTTTACGTAGCCTCTTTCTTAACAAGAGAGCTAGCAAAACCAATGTGTCGCTGTCTATTGTCTCCATAATACTAAAAATAATTTATAAAAAACTTTTAACATAACAACTGTACTACGGACACTATGTCCACCACTTTATTCACAGTGTCTTCTCTTCTACGAACACTGTGTCCAGACACAAGTGTCCCAAACACCGGTGTCTGGTGTCTCGTGGGTAAAGGCCCTTGGATACAACTCCGCTGCAGTAATAGTCGGTGAACGATTTTGCTATCCACTTGGGACAGGTTTTCAACCAGTCCGGTGCCGTGTTGAAAAAGAGCTACTGCTGTAGATTTGGTTAAAATGAATGATTTTCTTTTAGTTGCGATAGGCCATTAGTTTCAAAAGTTTATTTATATTTAATAGGATTGAAATAAAATTCAGATTTCTCGTTTTTATATAAAAAATTCAATGGTACGTAACTGAATTGAAAAAAAAAATCGAACAGAGAGAAACAGTTTACGAAAGGTTTGTTCCAGTATTCAGGCAATAGTTTGAAATTGTCAGAAATGTACAATGTACGTTCAACCATAGACTTTAAATCTTTAAATGTTTCGAATGTTTCTATAGTCAGCGATCGAAATTGTAGAGATTGACTAATCGCTAGCTTGTAGACTAGCGCGACGAGCAAAATCACAAAACTAATTACATTACATAACATCCATTATTTTTAGAACAGAAACAGTGATATAACAGTTTTTACCAATTTCGAGGCGTTAGATATTAAAAATAATAAGAATATTTCAAAATTTAAAGTTTTTATCTTGTATTATGACTAATTTGCAACACAGAGATGGGTACGGAAAATACGGGTAGTACCTAAGCGTGCCACTTGAGAAGAGTTAAAACACAAAATTATTAAAAATAAGTTGACGGCGGCTGAACCTAGCACACAAGGGCCTTTACCCACGAGACACGTTGCAAATATATGTGTATTTACATAAGGAACACATCAGCGGGACACTCCGTGTCCGACACGGCCAGTGTGTCTTACAAGAGTTACAAGTGTTTTGCTCCGCAAATTGAAAACACAGCGACTGTGTCTTTCGGGAGACACCAGTGTCCCAGTTATAGTTCGCGTGTTGTAATCGTACGTCAAAATGAATACGGAGGATTTCATATCCGAAATAGAAAATGGCCTTTGATATTGTCACGGATTTCCCAATCCGTCTTTTCTCTTACTGACACAAAAACAATCCGTTAATTAATTACTTCCTTATTAACTACCGAACACTACTAATTACAGGTCAACTAAACACTTATTTAATTAATCGCTATCTAAATCACTTTGATATCTCCAACTAAACACTTTACTTAAACACTGTAATACAAGACTTATACAAGACTAACTAACTCGGCCGTTTATTCTTCTTTTATAGACCCAACGAATATTCCAGATATATTCCAGTATCTCTAGATCCCTTTTCTCGTACGACTGGAACGCTTCTCGTCGATTCCCGATTATTCCAGGCCGATCTCGATCACGGCATGTTGTTTGTTTACCAGAATGGCGTAGGGGCGATCGGGGCAATCTTAGACAATTCGCGGTGCCACAGTCGTCGGTTTGGGAGTGAGTGGGGCAAATTCCGTGACACTGCCCCCTCCCCAGGACCGATCGTCTCGATCGGATACACCTCTATACGGGACAGACGCTCCAGATGGACGACCTTCATCTTACTCCTGGGAGTCCTTTGTATCCGGTATACGACATCATTTTATTCTTTTAATGACGGTGTAGGGGCCCTCCCAACGGTTTTGTAGTTTAGGCGATTTTCCTTTCTTCCGCGTGGGGTTGTACAGCCACACCAGGTCACCTTGTTGGAATCCGACTGTATTGGCCCGGACGTCGTATCGAGTCTTCATGCGATCGCTCTCTAGTCGCATTCGAGATCTGACTTGATCGTGTACGGCTGCTAGTCTTCGTTCTAGCTCATGGGTGTAAGTGTCTGGCTCTGTGGGCTGTTCCGCAGGACGACCAAATACCAAATCTGCGGGAAGGCGAAGCTCTCTTCCAAAGATGATCCTTGCGAGTCTTTCCAGTAGTTTCATGGACAGCTGAGCGGTAAGCTAACAGGAAGAGTGGAATGAGCTTGTCCCAATCTGTCTGGTTCTCGTTCACAAACATCCTCAGATTGGTTTCTAGTGTGGCGTTGAAGCGTTCCACCATACCATCTGACTGGGGATGCAGTGGGGTGGTCCTGGTTTTCCGGATTCCCATAAGCTCGCAGACCTTTCGGAACACACCTGATTCGAAATTTCTGCCCTGATCTGAATGCAGTTCCATGGGCACACCAAATCTGCAGAACAGGTTGTTGACTAGGGCTTCTGCTACGGTCGTGGTCTCTTGATTGGGAAGAGGGTATACTTCCGGCCATTTACTGAAGTAGTCCATGGCTACTAGCAGATATCGGTTGCCACTTTGGGTTTTCGGAAATGGGCCAGCGATATCAATGGCAATTCTCTCGAACGGTGCTCCTACGATGTACTGGCGCATTTTGCCTCTGGAACGGGTCTTCGGTCCCTTGCTGGCTGCACATATGTCACATTTTCGGCACCAATCTTCTACATCCGTCCTACAGCTCAACCAGTAGAAACGCTCCCTAATCTTCTGTAGAGTCCTATTGATACCGAAATGTCCACCACCAGTACCTCCATGTACTTCCTGCAGCACTTCCTTGACCCGGGACCTAGGGAGTACTTGCTTCTTCACCTCCGTTCCGTCATTGTTTTCCCATGCTCTTTTTAGAACACCGTCTTCCAACACCAAGGAATTCCATTGAGCCCAATAACTCTTTAATGTTGGGCTTTTACTGCTGACTTCAGCCCATGAGGGTCGGTTGTTGGCTTCTTTCCAGTCTAATAATGGCTTGATGTCACAGTCAGCTTGCTGGTCTTCTCGAATTGCCGCTGAACTCCATCTGTCTTCAGGTTGGGCTACTACTATCTTGCAAGGAACAGATGAGATGTCCTCTTTCCTTTCAAGACTACTACAGTGCTTGCAGTTGACAGGACAGGGTCTCCTAGAAAGGGCATCTGCATTTCCATGTTTCCTGCCGGCTCGATGTTCAACAACAAAGTGATATTCTTGGAGCCGTTCCAGCCACCTGGCCATCTGTCCTTCAGGGTTTTTAAACTGAAGCAACCATTTAAGGAAGCGTGATCCGTTCTTAGGAGGAATTCTTGGCCATACAGGTATTTATGAAAGTGTTCTAGACTCTTGACGATGGCAAGCAATTCTTTCCGAGTCACACAATAGTTCTTTTCGGCTTTTGATAGGACTTTGCTGAAGTAGCCAACTACTCGCTCTTGTCCATCTTGTACTTGCGAAAGAACTCCACCAATTCAATGTTACTTGCGTCCGTGTCCACTATAAATGGTTGTCCAGGTATTGGGTATGTCAAAATCGGGGTAGTGCAGAGAGCCTCTTTCAGCGTCTCAAAGGCTTGCTGGCATCTCGAAGTCCATTCGAACGGGATGTTGTCTTCTGTCAGTTTATGAAGAGGCTTGGCAATGTCAGAGAATCCTTGGACAAACCGTCGGTAGTATGTGCATAGGCCGAGAAAACTTCGAACTTGATGTTTGTCTTTAGGAACCGGCCAGTTCTTTATGCACTCTGTCTTCTCCGGGTCTGTTTTCACACCGTTTGGAGTAATAATGTGGCCTAAGTATCTAACCTCCTTTTGGAACAGACTGCACTTCTTCGGGTTCAACTTCAGGTTTGCTGCTTTCAACTTCTTGAACACTTCGGACACGTTCTTTAGGTGCTCCTGGAAAGAGCGTCCCAGCACCACCACGTCGTCCAAGTAAATCAAGCAGGTCTCCCAATGCAGGCCATGAAGTACAGTTTCCATCAGTCGTTCAAAAGTGGCGGTCATTACATAGACCAAATGGCATTACATTGAACTGCCACAATCCATTTCCGGTAGTGAATGCTGTCTTTTCCTTGTCTTCTGGGCTGACCTCGACTTGCCAATATCCACTCTTTAAATCCAAAGTGGAAAACCATTGCGCACCAGCCAAGGTGTCCAGAGTATCGTCAATCCTCGGTAATGGGTAACTGTCTTTCTTGGTGACGTCATTTAATTTTCTGTAGTCCACACAAAATCGGGTGGAGCCGTCTTTCTTCTTGACCAGAACTACAGGAGAAGCCCAAGGACTCTGAGATGGCTCTATGGTGCCTTGATTTTGCATCTCGATTAACATCTTGTTAACTTCTTCTCGCTTGGCTAGTGGAAGTCCTCGTGGTGGCTGCTTTATAGGAGATGATGAACCAGTATCGATTCGATGCTTCACTACATTTGTTCTCCCAAAGTCGCCTGGTTTAAGTGCAAACACATCTTCATTTTCACTTAGCAGCTCTTCCAGTTGTTCCACCTCCATCTCTGTTAATCTTTCTTTGGCCCTATCCACGATGTCCCTTAGACATTCCGGTAGACTGGTCTTGTTTGGTTTCTTCTCTATTTCGTTGTTTTGTTTGAGTGTTCTGACCATGGTAACAGGTTCACAGAGTCCTACTTCAGTTCCTTTTGTAATTTTCTGTGGAAAAGTTTTCAGGTTTACTACCCGTACTATTGTCGTTTTCTCTGGTTTAATCAGGGTGCGGCCGGTGACTATAGATTTATTGAACAGATCCGGATTACTGGGTTCCACCACTCCAACACTGCAAGACATTTCCCCATCCATTACAGTGGCAACCAATATTTCGGTCTGACCAGGTAGTACCACATCTTCTTTAACAACGAGTCTCCGTACAGCGTTATTCTCAGTGGTGGTCGTTAGCACTACTTCCTCACCCATTATCCGCAGCGTACCAGCATTCAAATCTAAGTTCACCCCTTTTGCTCGTAGTAAGTCTAGTCCGAGTATGACATTGTCCGATATATCTGCTACCAGGGCTCTGTGTTTGAATTTGACGTCTCCTAATTCTATGTCAAGCTCGCATTCCCCCTTGACTGGCAGTTGTTGTCCATTGGCTGTTGTAAGGACATAACGCTTGGTAGGGCTCTTAATACGCCAATCACCAATAATATTCGGTCGTACAATAGTTCTTGCCGCTCCAGTGTCGATTACCATAGGGAACATACGACCAAAAATAATGCCTTCTACTAGCAAGGAGTCAGAGTCCTGGAGACGTGACAACGTAATTTCTTCTCGTGGGGCATGGTAGGAGGACGCAGCCGGCTTTTGCCCCGTTAAGCCGGCTGAGCCTAGTTTTCCTGTGCAGCTGCCGCCTGGGAGTCGCGTTTTTGCTGATCCGCGACCGGGGCCCTACACTGTCTCTTCAGATGTCCCGTCTGCCCACAGTTCCAACATTGGAGAGGGCGATCTCTTCGGCTGCCAGGTTGTTCTCTCTTCGGATTGGCAGTTGGGCTAAATTTCTCAATGACCTCCTTCAACGTTTTGATTATGTCTCCATTTGCCATACTATCGCTGGTATCACTGATGGCCCGAACTTTAACATGTCTACCGGATGCCATCTTTGCTGCCTCAAATTCTAGTGCATGCGAAAGAGCGTCATTCAACGTTTTAGGTCTAGCGAGCCGTAGTGCCTGCTGTGTTTCGCAATCTCTTAGGCCGTCGATAAAGACTTGGATGGAGAGCTGATCTACAAATTCGGACGGGGCTGTTGGATATGCCAATCGAACCAGTCGGGCAACGTCTGTCTCAAAATGTTGTAAATTCTCTCCACTCTGCTGGTGACGATTTTTCAATTGTGCCTGGTACACTTGCTGCAGGTGCTTATCCCCATATCTCATTTCCATATGCTGTTTCAGAAGGTCATAGTTACTCTGCTGCCCAGCAGGAACTCCTTGTAAGACGTCAAGAGCTTCCCCTCGTAAAGCAACTATCAGAGCTGTAGCCTTCTCATAGTCAGACCATTCGTTTGCCGCAGCTGCTGCTTCGAACTGACGTAGATAGACATTCAGGAGACCTTGCCGTCAAATTCAGGAGGCTTCGTTTTCTGAGTTCGGATAACAGGTCCTTCTGATTTGATTACGCCCTCCTTTGCTATCTTGTCTAATTTATGTCGAAGCTCTTCGCAGGTTTCTCTAACCAAGTTTATTTCTTCGTCTATTTCTTGTTTTTGTGCTAACATTTTCTCTTCTACTTGTGTTTCTACCTTATGTGACTGCTCCTCTAGTTTTTCTTCTAGTTGTGTCACTTTATATGACTGCTCCTCTAGTTTTTCTTCTAGTGTATTCTCCAATTTCTCTAACTTTGTCTGCATTTCTTTCGTCTGATCCCTCATTTCCTGTTGTATTGCCTGTATCTGATCTTTCATTTTATACCCTTGTTCGTCTAATTTCTCTTGCATCGTCTTCGTCTGGTCTTCTAATTTCTCCTGCATCATCTGGGACTGATCTTCCATTTTATGCCCTTGTTCTTCAAATTTTTCCTGCATCGTCTTCGCCTGGTCTTCCATTTTATGTCCCTGCTCTTCTAATTTCTTTTGCATTGTCTGCATCATTTCTAATAGTTTTGCCAGTTGTGCATCCATATTGACTTGGCTTCTAGTTACAGGCATGCACTCTATTTGGAAAGTTCTAGAATGTCCACGAATGTATTTCTAGATATCACCGTTGCCTTCCTTACAATGAAACGAGTGCAGTGATATGCCACACTTGGGTCTTTGTCTCACTTTGGTATAAAGTTCTAGAATGTTCGAGATTGTCCTTCGCGAATAACACCGTTCACTTCCTTAAGTCACGACGAGTGCAGTGATATGTCGCACTTGGGTCTTTGTCTCACTTCGGTATAACGTTCTAGAATGTTCGAGAATGTCCTTCGCAAATAGTACCGTTCACTTCCTTAAGTCACGACGAGTGCGGCGATATGTCACACTTGGGTCTTTGTCTTACTCCCGTACAAAGTTCTAGAATGTTCGAGAATGTCTTTCGCAAATACCACCGTTCACTTCCTTGAGTCACGACGAGTGCAGTGATATGTCACACTTGGGTCTTTGTCGCACTCCCGTACAAAGTTCTAGAATGTTCGAGAATGTCCTTCGCGAATAACACCGTTCACTTCCTTAAGTCACGACGAGTGCAGTGATATGTCGCACTTGGGTCTTTGTCTCACTTCGGTATAAAGTTCTAGAATGTTCGAGAATGTCCTTCGCAAATAGCACCGTTCACTTCCTTAAGTCACGACGAGTGCGGCGATGTCAGACTTGGGTCTTTGTCTTACTCCCGGACAAAGTTCTAGAATGTTCGAGAATGTCTTTCGCAAATACCACCGTTCACTTCCTTGAGTCACGACGAGTGCAGTGATATGTCACACTTGGGTATTCGTCTCACTCCTGTACAAAGTTCTAGAATGTTCGAGATTGTCCTTCGCGAATACCACCGTTCACTTCCTTGAGTCACGACGAGTGCGGTGATATATCACACTTGGGTATTTGTCTCACTCCTGTACAAAGTTCTAGAATGTTCGAGATTGTTCTTCGCGAATACCACCGTTCACTTCCTTGAGTCACGACGAGTGCGGTGATATATCACACTTGGGTATTTATTCCGCGCACAGGGTTCCAGAAAGTTCTTCAAACTTCCACTTAAATCCCACTTTGTGGACAGGGTTCCAGAAAGCTCTTTAAAACTTCCAACTAAATCCACTTCCGACACCAAATTGTCACGGATTTCCCAATCCGTCTTTTCTCTTACTGACACAAAAACAATCCGTTAATTAATTACTTCTTTATTAACTACTGCACACTACTAATTACAGGTCAACTAAACACTTATTTAATTAATCGCTATCTAAATCACTTTGATATCTCCAACTAAACACTTTACTTAAACACTGTAATACAAGACTTATACAAGACTAACTAACTCGGCCGTTTATTCTTCTTTTATAGACCCAACGAATATTCCAGGTATATTCCAGTATCTCTAGATCCCTTTTATCGTACGACTGGAACGCTTCTCGTCGATTCCCGATTATTCCAGGCCGATCTCGATCACGGCATGTTGTTTGTTTACCAGAATGGCGTAGGGGCGATCGGGGCAATCTTAGACAATTCGCGGTGCCACAGTCGTCGGTTTGGGAGTGAGTGGGGCAAATTCCGTGACAATATGCATATGTAAAATAGATAATAATTCATCATTTTACAGACATGCGGAAGTACTAGAAACATTTTGTCGGGTGATTCCGTAAATCCCAGTATAAGGTTGGATACAGCCCTTTTTGATACCTTTCGGCTAATAAAGGGTGCACCCAATATTTTCTTTGGCTGATGCATTTTCTTTTTTTACGTAGCGTCTTTCTTAACAAGAGAGCTAGCAAAACCAATGTGTCGCTGTCTATTGTCTCCATAATACTAAAAATAATTACCCCACCCACCCACTTACACCTACCTGATGCGCACTCCGCGAATATCACACTAAGCCTTGTTCTCATGGACGCAAAATTCCCAGATTTTTGCACGAATTTTGCAACTTCTGTTTAAATTATTTATGGCGAAAAAATATCAACTTTTGACAATTGCAATTTGCGAAACTGTCAAACACTACAAATATTGTCCCTTTCATTACCTATTATGTGGTGTTAATAAATTTGTTTTGAGCTTCTGATAATCTACGATGGCAGTTTCATGATGAAAATGAAAATGTTATAGGTAGTTGACAAAATTTGTTACAAATAGAGATTTTTCCACCTTTAAATAAATCGTTCAAATACACAGATTGATTCATTAAGAATGGGCAATCTCTGAACTGGAGATACTACACACCAAAATATGGCAATTGAGCCAAAAATGCCTTATCCGAATGTTGCTGGTTTAAAAAATACAGGGTGTTCAATGCTAGAATTTTATTTTGAAATATCTCAATAACTTTGAAACCTGTCGGAGTATTAAAAAAAAATTGGCACAATTATGTTTTTGGCACGGCAAATAAAAATGTTTAACTAATTTTGACGTCACTAGTAGAGGGCGCCACTTATGGCACAGCATGTTTGTTTTAAATGGCAGAACTTTGTTGCTGCTTTGCTGTGTATCCATCTGTCTATTGAAACAATAGATTCTCCTATCTGTTGTACCTAAAAGAGGTATACCTTGTTGAAGTCGTTAGGAGTAACAGTTTGCGAAATAATCCTATTTGAAATATTCAGTCTATCGATTGAAAACTGTTATCGTTTCAGGTAAAGTGCCTATTCTACTGAAAATACAGCAAAATTTTACTTGAAAAAGTTGTTCAGAACGGTAAATTATAAATAAAAATAAAAACAAATTTAGATAATAAATAAATATTTTCGATTGTTAGGTTATTACAGTTTAATAATTTTAATATTACGTTTTCATTACGTTTTACAATTGAATACGAATTTTAAGTATTACTCATAAGTACAATTAATTATTTAGTTTGTAGTTACGTGCATCTAGTCTAGAAATTTATTGTTTTTAAGTAGTATGGTACTAACCTGTTAAAAATTCCAGTTCGAGTAAAGTTGCACTTGTACACTGTTAGGTTAGACATCTCCGATATTCCGTAACAGCGGCATTCGCATTTCGTAAACATTCTCCGTATAACACTACCATTTCCGCATATTCGAAATTTGTAAAATTATGCATTTTGAATTTACGACAAATACGCGAGACCGAAGTAAACAAACTACTGCTTACTGCTTGTATTCTCTCCCTCCCCCAAATGTGTGGCGTAATCTACAAATTTGGAGGAAAGAAATGCGGGAAATGCAGAAAGTGCTAAATGGGGGTAAATTATACACGCTGAAGTGTTAGACGATATTATGTATGTAAACATGATGTGGCAACGATGTTAAATCCGGCATACTATTGTTGTATGGGTGCGTTATCAGAAAGCTCGTAGCGCACTAGGAGCGTCCTGTTACCGATATTTATAGGGTGATTTGTTTATTTTTTTAAAGGTCAAGTAATTTTTTTTTTTCATTTTCTGCCTTTATTAGGCCTCCCGTGGTTAAAATTAATGACATTATGACTGACTCACCTTGTATATGCTACTCACGTACAATTTTGTTAACGAAATATATATTTCAACATCACTTACACTCTTATTTTGACCTAGCGCTCTAAACTCTTCATACATGTCATCATCCGATATTCCTCAGTTTGATCAGATCACTAATAAAATTAATTACATTCATAATTAAATTAATGAAAAGATATACCCGTAATTTTGTCCGTCCGAACGATATACCCGCCCACGACAGCGCTGGAAATGAAACAGTTGGATCCGATAATAATTCGTCGCAGAGCCAATAGGTTTGTTCCATATGCATAGAAAACCGTACAATGTACGGTTTCGAGTCTGTGCAATAGCAAAAAACTGTTCCAAATTAAAAATTATCATTCATTCTATGATTTCCATAGCATTGAACAGTCCCACGGCGATAATATCAGTAGATGGTCATGTGTAGAAAATACTTGTGAACTGTTTGTATAGACATGCACACTAAGTAAACTCGTTTAAATTTGACGTTAAAGCGTCGTTTAGTCGTTTTTTGATTGATAAATAGTAAATTGAATTTTAAATAAATGTCCATCCATGAATAGTTTTTAATTTTAATGAATGACTTGTATACGAGGTTGTTTACAACTTCAAAGTTAAATTCAGAGGTTATATTATGTTTGTCCCCACTCATTTTTCGGTCAAGAAAACGTTCCAAACATTCGCGATTCCATGCACGGTACAAACTTGACGCATGCGCCTATTATCAGTGCATATAATCTCGTGACGGTATCGTGGCCGTACAAAAGTATTTATTTGGAACCACAGTATACTAAGCAATTGGAACAAACCTAATGAAAAGCAGCAGCGCATAGCAGAAGCTGTGTAATTGGGTATGCTCTCAGAGATATGCGGCACACGATTTTGTAAGAAAAATATACGGGCTGCATGTATATTTCTTTGTGTTGATTTCTATAATAAATTGTGAGCAGGTTTATAACATTGGTCCCTTTACAATTTCGGCCGCTGTCAGAAATCCGATTTGTGTCGATAAAAATAATGGTTGGGATACTATTGAACATCGAAAAATTTTTGAATATCGAACGTTTCGATACGGGAAATACCGTATTAAAATTTATATCTGTTACGTTGTCAAACTATTTTGATTTTGGGCTGTTTATGTAAAATTCCAATGGAAAACCGGTACCCAAATTTACTATTATATTAACACAAACCTAGAAAAATATAGACAGCGTCGGTTCATGATACAAGTCTCGTGACAGGTCCCGCGTTGCCTTCACAAACCTAGAAAAAATATAGATGGCGCCGTTCTGTTATATAGGTCACGTGACAGGTCTCGCGTCTCCTAGGGTCTTAAGGTCCGGAAAATGGATATTTTATTTGCTTTATATACTCGCGACAAGAATTCAGGCGACTTACGTCATACGAACAAATGAATAATTCATTATATTTTCATCAAGGTTTTTAAGAAACTGCAACTGATAGTAATAAAACTATATACTACACTAAAAGTTTGCATTGTATATTGCACTAAATTGCAAAAATTGATAGTTTTTAACGCGACCAAATATCGGAAATTACGTTGACAAGAAAAACAAACGTCTGAATTCTTGACGCGAGTATATCACGAAAGATATAGTAACTACAGCTAGTGTAATAGTTACTTTGTATGTCAACGGAAAATCGCCTACGGCTTACTGGCATAGACTACTAAACTGGTTTTTAAGATCCATGCTTTCAGGTATCACAGTCTATACAGTCCGTCATCATCACGTCGGTTCCTTTGATGTCGATGTCCCAGAAGAAATAGATTTTCTCCCACTTCGTCATGTATAAATGAATTTCATTGGTGTTCATTGCGCATTTAGCCGCGATTTAGCCACAACCTCTGGAACTTTCACTCGACGAACTATATAGGGGCGTTCGAGTTCTACAAGAGCAAAGCGAAGAGAGCGGGCACAGAGCAGATTGACGTTATATAGGAGTGTTTGTGTATGGTGACCTACTCGAACGGTGGCGGGTAAAGAACAAAGAAGCTTAACCTATAAATTGAATTGTAATTATTTTGTTATAATTATAATGGATTTAATAAGATTGCACATTATTCATATTGGAGTGGAAATGTTCTTTGAAAATGTTGAAGAGGAGTATTTCTCAATTTTAGAGAAAGTGTGGGGCTTTGCTGAAGAAACTGTTCCCAGTTTTAGTAATAAAGTTTCAGTCACATTTTAGGTTAACCCCAACAACATTTGAAAAATTGTTACAAAATATTCATTCATTGAACATTGGAAATGGGAGGATTGGAAATCCAGAGGTAACTGCTGAGAAACAGTTATTAATTTGTTTATGGTACCTGGCAAATATTGAAAATTTTAGGTAAATTTATATATATTTTCCTATATTTGAAAAAATTAGTGTGTTTAATAATTTGTAGGGGTGTTGCGGATCGGTTTGGGGTTAGTAAGTCAACAGCGTGGCACTGCCTCTACCAAGATTTGTAAAAAATTGATAGAATAAGTCAATGCCAGATATAAAATTATTTATTTTCCCAATGATCCAGTTAGATTAGATAATATAATAAATTCATTTAGAAACAAAGCTGGTTTTCCAGGACACTTTTTTCTTTAAACCTGAATTTAACATTTCTTCATGACTTTCTACAAGTCTTATTAATAATAAGACATGTTGTGGTGCCCAACGAAAACTGTCTGCACTATCGGTATGTGTATTTTCTGTAACGGCATCCTGCGTTTCTTGTTCACCTATAAGTAGGTAAATATTAATATTTGTATAAGTATTTAATTTAAGTACTTACTTATTAAGTGGTCCAGTAACCCTTGTGCATAGTCTATGTCTTAAAATAGAATAGAATGAATAGAATAAAATAAATTTTACATTTATTTATCTTACCTGCTTCTGCTCTCACCGCATCTTCCGGAGATACCATACAGGTATACGTAACATTTGTTTCGGGATCTAACAAACTTATCGCTACTTGGTCATTCATATTTAAAATGATCCAAGTAGCTTTGAAATATTTCTTTTGTAACAGATTAAACAAGAATGTTTTGTAATGTAGGATGTGTTTTTAGGTTATGTTTTAACGGTTTTAACTGACTCCCTATGCTCAAAGTTAAGCTCGATCTAAAAGCACCGAGTAAAGCGAGCGCGCTCGGTAGGAACGCTCTGACCCGTTTCGAACGCAATAGGAACCACTCCGAGCTTCAAAAAAAACGCGCAGAGTGCGCCCTGAACGTTCGGAGCGTCAACTCGAACGGCCCCATAAACTGTGCTGGTATGTCAACTGTGAACTGTGATGTCAAGGTCAAGGATGTCAACTGTGACAATAAGTTTGTAGGTTAAATTTGAAACATTTGTTGCTAAGTTTCAATTATATTTTGTGTGTCAGTCTCAATAGTTCTATTCAAGCACCAGTCAGTATCATTTATCAGTATCTCACAACGTTCAATACTCTAATTTCCAGTTTTAACATCAAGCATCAAATAATAAAATGGTTGACATTAGTCAAGTAACAATACAGGTAAAACAGCAATATATTGAATGAAAATTTTATTCAAACATTTATTTTCGTTTCAGAATAATGACTTAGATGAACTAAAATTATCTGAGGGTATTAGTGTATGGGGTACACATCAGGAAATATTAGAGAAGCAGGCATTAAAAGAATTAGAAACATTTGCTGTGATAATAAGAAAAATATTAACATCTTAGAAGATGGTGAAATAGTAGAAATTGAAAGTAATAACAAAGAACCAAAGGAGACAAATCTAGATATTGGAACATATATTAAAAGACAACAGGAACTGAAAAAAAAACAAGAATACAGAAAGTCTTTGGGTATAAGTGCTCACAGTAAAGAGCTTGCTCAGAAAATATCAAAGAGAAACAAGAGCAATGTTTATTCTAAGGGACTCAAAAGGGGCAAATATAATCCTCATGACAAAGTGGATGTTACTCACACACAATCACAAGATAAACAACAAAATGAGTTAAAAGAGAAAGATAATTTAGCAGTCAGTAACGACATCCCAGAAAAACATTTTAATGAAAATTCTGACAGTGAATATATTCCTTCTGATAGTGAACTTGGTTAGAGTTTTATATACCTATAGTTACTATTCTTCAATGTTTGTACAGGGCACTCCTAAATTGCCGATATTTTTACGATAATAGTAGTTACATAAAAAATAAAACATTCTTACATAAACATTTATCCCTAAGAAGATTTGTAATAAGATAAATGTACCCCTTTAAGGAGATTGTGATTTCAAATCTAAACTTAAAGCATTAGGGCATTAATTTACATAGCATTGTTGAAAGACAATTTAGGGCACCCTATACAAAATCTTCAATTTTTTTAACAATACTTAGATGTAAGAGTAGGGTTGCCACATGTCCTTGCATGGAAAGGACAGTCCTTACTTCAGCCTCTGTGTCATTCCCTCCTTACTTTTACTAGAAATATCGTTACTTGGCAGAAAGAGATAAATTTATATTAATATAGAATTGTTGGGACACACAAAGAGACAAAATATGTAAAAAATGTGTTTAAATATAATGTAAAATGTTGTACACACCCTCATACCCCGCATTTAGACAAAGCAAAGAATGTCCTTACTTGAGCTTATGAAAAAGTGGCAACCCTATGTAAGAAGTAATTACTAGACTTATTTACCTTACCTGTTATACTATTACGCTATTACTATCATAGTAATTTCATATTTGATATGTCTTTTTAAAATATTTTAAAATTTGTTACAGTTTAAATTCCATAATTAATGTCTCATATTGTTGTTACTTAAGTATATATTATTATTTATTTATTTTACTTTTTGGAATCACCAGATATTACATCTACTATATAAAATTTGATCTAGACTGCATTAGTAAATTTATTTGAACAATGATTTTCTTTCCAAAAAAATTAAGTATGTGGAGAACACAAATGATCAAGTTAAAAATAATTAAAATGACGAGAAATGGTAAAAACTAAATGTTTTGATTTTCAGACAACGATAAATCATAGACCTGTCGTGTCTATGCCGTTAATGCTTAATGTAATATTTGAGCCTAGAGTAACATGTTTCATTTTTTTTTTTCAAGAAAAAAATTCTTCCAGCGTAGGTTTTCATAATTAGATGTATTACAATAAAGTAGGGTATATATGTATATGTATTCACACATAGTTTTATACCACAAAAACAAATTCAGGAGTATTTGAGTATTGTATTTTACAATGGTTTAACCGGCTACATCTTTATACAGTACCTACATTTCAATAAAAAAAATATAAGTTTCTTCAGAAGTTGTTTTTTATGCTTACTATTATTATTATGATTATTATTGCTTTTCTTTTTCAGTATAAGAAACTGTAGTAGGCAGTAATAATATTTTAAAAAGTATTTATACTATCTTTCAATATCATCACTACGTTTTATTTGAGCGAATTATATAGTTAAAAATAATTTTATAAGTAATGAAGGAAAAGAGCAAAAATTGTACATTTAGGTAAATATTACTTTTTTACTATATTATTGTCATTTTATTTATCTTCGACTTGCTCAGAATTTTATAGAGATAAAATAATTTTTATCTTAAAAATTTAATTATACTACTACATAAAATCTTATAAGTATTATCAGCAGAAACAAAAGCTTTGATGATTTCAAAAAAGTAAAAAAAATGGTTGCCAAAATTAAAATTGCATATTGATGACAATAGAAATCCAAGGTGAAATTAATGTTACATATTTGTTTATTATTATTGGTTATTTCTTGCCTAATAACGGTTTTACATTTTTTTTTTGTTTTATGTATTTCATTTTTCTCTCTGTTGCCCAGCTTAAAAAAATATTTTGATATCTACCGTATCAAATGTCACAAAATCAAACATGGCAATTCTTTACATAAATTTACAGTGTAGAATGTTGACCTTGATAAGAGCCCACAATAGCTATTTACTATTTGCACACAGTTATTGTATGATTTCAGTTTAAAAAGTCTGTCAATAAGAACATCAGTTATACATTAATTATTAATTTTTCAACAATATGTCTATTATACAATTAACAGTTTTCAATCAAAATTCTAAGTAATACATATAACTTCTTGATGTAGACTGTCTGGGCTCTTTAAATGCATGCCCTTCAGATATATCTGGAGGTATCCTACCACTTGACTTTGGTTATTAGTTTTTAATACAAGAGGGTCTCATAAGTGCTCTGCAAGTAAACCAGGAAGTAAAAAGAAACATCTCTAAAGTTAAGCACTAAATGCACAGGGCGCATATATTATTTTTGTTCTATTTTTATGTAGTTTGAGGCCATTACCCATTTAACAGCACAGCACATGGGCGACAACTGCTGCCGGTCATCACATTTACATTTATGTATATGATTAAATCTGAATGCTGTCACTTAGTTGCAACGGCTGATCGACAACACTCTTTTGTACCGACCCAACACTGATAAAGTACCTCCACTAGAATGTTTTTCTAGTCGGGTGACGAGGTGGTTTTAAAGGAAGTCCGTTTTAAAAAGTGAAACCGCCCCGTGTATTAAATATCTTATTTTGTTTTTATTTTCTTATTCAATTATTAAGCTATTAAATAGCTATCATAACCATTTCTTGCATATAAAACATGTTTATGGTATTACCAATGAGACAAACTGCAGGATATGGGCAGTTGCAATGCGTTGTTAAACTGTGATAAGTTATATATGTACAAGTAACCGCATTGGCGTATTAACAGCGTACAGTTGGTCAATCGTGTGCTGTGCTATTAACTAGGCGAGGACCTTTATTTTTAACATCAGAAAAAAAGAGCAGACATGAATTATACAGTCCATTATTGTTCGCCGATCCATACATTGTGGTTGGCATACACTTGTGCAACTACACAATGTCAGCAGTGTCAATGGTATCATTTAAAGTTCATATGTACAACAAATGAATATAGTTCTACAAATATTCAAGAAAAAATTACCATTTCTCACAAAAATTTACTTGATCAAATATAAAACGTAAACCACACATGTAAAAAGCCTTCAATAATAATAATATCTCTACCCCTCATTATAATCAAGAAGATTAGTCCAGAAGTCGAAGATTTGTGCGGGAGAGAGGGCGGTGTATTATTATTAAGCAGGCTACATTTGCGCCCAGAAACGACTTACGTTGGTAGGTCCTAACAATGGTTTAGCCACATCGATTCAAGTACCTACTGACACCTTAAACCCCGCGACCACTGACCGACCTTTTAGAATGTTTCTTTACAATTGTATTTTACATAACTATTGCTAATATTACTTATATAATACTGTATTTTAAAAGCTTGAAAAATAAAAAAATATGTTTTGGGTAACATTTTTTATGATGTGTGATATTGTGAAACAATGTGTAATATTACATTTCATATACTAAGAAGTTTAGGTACCTTCTCTATATTTGATTCTGAAATATACATATATGAACTTTATTTTTAATATATTATATTATAGAAAAGCAATATAATGATTTTATTTACTTTTATTATCTTTCCTCAGGCTAGCATCTAGTCTATCTAGTTTAATTATACAATGTTTAGTTGTTATAACGAATTTATTATATCATTTTAGATAGTGAATATGAAGGATACGAAGAGGATGTGAAAGTACCAGCAAAATCAACAAAGAGGAAAAGAAGGGAAAAAAGCGAACATATAGGGAAAGTAGTAGATGATGGTTTGCTTCATTCTTACCAATCAAGACTGAATTTATATTACAAGGAGTTAGAAGAAGAATTAACATTAAATTCACTAAATGACAATGTAGAAGAAGAATCTGAATATAATTTACTTAAGGCGGGTTAAAAGTTCCAGTCAAAATTTGGGAAAACTTATATAGGTAGGTAAATTACTTTTCACTGGGGCACATTATTAAATATATTTGTTTAAAATAATACAAATAAGCAATACCTTATAAGAGGTTGTGAAGGTTATCAAAAAAAAGAAAGAAAGAACGTAATGAATATAGTTGCTGCAAGAATTCAGACGACTTACCTCATACGAACAAATGAATAATTCATTGTATTTCCATCAAAATAATTAAGAAACTGCAACTGAGAGTAATAAAACTATATACTATACTAAATGTTCACACTATACAGGGTGAACCTTAAATAAGTACAAACATTTTAACCAACAGTACAGTTCACTATGTAGAACACATAATTAATAGTTTTTTTACATAAAAAAAATCAGGAATAGAAAAAATCAAGTTTCGTGATTTTCAATAGAAAACTTGTTGAGGACCACTGATCCGGAAATCATGGTGGATGTGAATTCCACAGCATTGCCAGTGTTACACTAATGTTCGAATAGGCTCCAACTAAGTTAACATTTTGTTATTTCATGTTTTGTGTTTCTGTTTCACCCACTACAAAACTACAAAGTACGAAATGATTTGCACTGACATATAGACTTATATTATAATAAATCTATGCATTGACACGTGGCTTGAGGTTATGTGGCGAAAATTAACTCTAAGATTTTGTTTGAAAATCATAGTTTTTTTTGTTATTCTTCATAAAATAATATAAGGGTATAATGTTTGATAACCTTTATAACAGTGTACAATGGTATTAACTTCTGAAATGTGGATAACTGTTTAAATAGATGGTTTTTCAATAAGTAGATGACCTTTTTGCGTTTATGGATAATTTTTGAAATTATTGAACAAAGTCACTTCCTAAATACTTTAATTGATAGAATCTAACTTGCGGAAATTCATATTTTAATCGTTTATGACAATTTTACTTTACTTATAGTTAAAAATAAGTGTTTTTAAATTTGAAACAACCGCAAAAATTGAATTTACGTAAATAATTATCTTACAGACAATATGGCAACCTGGCCTTCAGTAAATCATATGGTTTATTTTATTAGGTTACCTCAGTGGTCTATCTGGTCAGCGGTCCTCAAAATGTGTTTTTTTTTAAATTAATATCTCCGTAAATAATTGAAATTTTTAAAAATGACTCACTAGATTTATCTATATGACGAACTACACTTTGTGAAGTGCAAGTGTAGTGTTGGTTGTATATGTGCCAGGAGCAAAAGATATTGGGGAGAGGGAGTAGTGTAGCATAATTGTTATTTAAGTTGTGGCATAAGTTAGGCTAACAGGGCTAACAGTCAGTCTCAGCTGAGCTAGGCACTGAGACGTATTTATTTTTGCCAGCATTTCTCCTAGAAAAGTTTTATGTAACTGTGATATTTTTTGTATAATAATAAGTTATTGTATAGCAGCCTCCAGATTCTTTCTGACAAGTGTGGTATAGGAACTGTTCAACAGCTAGATCAAGTGCCATTGCAGCGAAGACCTATGTGTTAAATCGCAGCAAGGTTTTACATATTATAACTTGCAGTAAAATATTTGTACTTATTTAACATTAGTATATTACACTAAATTACAAAATATTGTTATTTTTAATGCGACAAACTGTCGAAATTTATGTTGACAATAAAAACAATTGTGTAACGTCAGCTGTGATGTAAGTCTGAATTCTTGCCGCAACTATATTCCTTACATTCTTTATAATATTCATATAATATTTGTTTATAGTTATCAACAAGATGGAATAAAGTGGTTATGGAAAATTCACCAGAATGCTTCTGGTGGTTTATTAGGTGATGAAATGGGTTTAGGAAAAACAGTTCAAGTAATAGCATTTTTACATTCATTGGAATATAGCAAAATTCTGTCTTGTCATGCAAGGTACCTATATAAATAATGAATTTGTAAAATTTTAATGTATTTAAATATGTATTTCTAGATTTAAAGGATTAGGTCCTTCTTTAATTGTATGTCCTGCAACTGTTATTCATCAGTGGGTTCAACATTTTCATAAATGGGCACCGGAGTTTCGTATTGCTGTACTTCATCAGTCTGGAAGTTATCAAGGTTAGAGATTTATTACCCTGAATCTATCTAGCGGTTATTAAGTTCTAGTAAACAAATTAGAAAGTAAACTCGCGTCAAGAATTAAGACGTTACACATTTGTTTTTATTGTCAACGTAATTTTCGATATTTGGGAGCATTAAAAACAATCATTTTTTGCAATTCAGTGCAATATATAATGCAAACTTTTAGTGTAGTATATAGTTTTATTACTATCAGTTGCAGTTTTTTAAATATTTTGATGAAAATATAATGAATTATTCATTTGTTCGTATGATGTAAGTCGTCTGAATTCTTGTCGCGATTATATTAATTGTTGTATGAAGGATAAGACAGAATATTGATAGGCAACATATATTTCTGTCATTCTGTAGCAGTAATTCTTTTGTTATAATTATTTAAGTTTTATATAAATCGGAAAAAAGGGCTACTATATATTTTAATAAAATTATATGATTTCTTGTACTGTGTGGGAAGCAAATAATTTTCTTAAAAAACTATATTTTATTGAATGAATATATTTTTGAAATATACACTGACCAGACTACCCAAAATTTTGCCAAATTGTATTGTAACCTCGAAATTAGGTTATCGTAGAAACACTTCACGTAGACAAACAAACTTTATTGTCACTCTTGATTATACAAGAAATATCCTTCGAACAAATTTTGCAACTGTCAATGCTTTACTTTGATGTTTGTCAATTGCCTTCGACTGCTCAATACAAACTGACCCCAGCGGCGAAATGATCTGCTTATATAGGTTTTTAGAGTTCTGTAAGTTTCTGCAATCTCGAGAAGGTGTCGAGAAACAAATAAAATATAGCCTGGAATATTCCGGAAAACGTCAAAATAAAGGTATCACAAAAATTATAAATTCTAACGTAAACAGGAACATAATTAACAATCAATCACAAGGTAGGTGAGCTTCCATAACAGTATTATTTTATATATTTTTTATTTCTCCATCGATTTAGAGGATTCCTTTGTCAAGTTTGCAGATATCCTTGTTTAGTTTAAGGCTTGGCAATTTTAGAAAAACAAAGCTGTGGTATCAGCATTAAATTTAAAACGCCATGTAGAGTTAGCAAGAACGTTCAGAACTGTATGTCAAATGTCGTATGGTAAAGTGGAAGAACGTTGACTTGGGTCAATGTGAGAGATTGATACCAGACGGCGTCTGACCATCCCTCTAATTAATGATGTTTTCCAGGCTTCCCTCATTCCTACACTGAACTGCTTTTTAACTTTAGTTGAATTACAAAGAACTAAGAGAAGTGTGGTGTGTACAGGGCCATAGCTAGGGTATTTCGCGCCTGCATGCGATAATCTAAATGTCGCCCCTATTCAGCACTTATAAAAAAGTAACACAACTTTTTCATTAAAATAATTATTAAATTTTATTATTATTAATTTTCCCATCATCCATTTTCCATAATTGTCTATAGTAAAAATGCATAGAGTGTAAATAACTAAACCTGTGAAGAAATTGAGTGTTACGATTCCCGAAAAGAATATAAAATTACACAAAAAAATATTTAAAGTAAGTAGTTGTTAGTTGAATAATTTAACAATTATTGTTAACTATCTAATAATCGCATACTAGAAACGTTTTCATTTTGAAATATATGCATGCAAATCAGGTTCTGTATCGTACATAGCTTTTTTATTTGAAGTTATTTATTTTATTTACAAGTATTTTAAATACGAAAAAAATGAAATGGGCAGTAATCTTTTTATTATATACTTAAGTGCGTAAAATCAGTGTTTTTGCAAAGTATGTACAGAGCATGTTTCTTTTTCGGGCCCCAAATCCGTGAGGGGGCAGAGGCACTTTTTTATATGAAATACCTTATTTTAATTTTAAATGAAGAATCATCCCTTGAGGTTTTTGCGTTTATTTGTTTACACCCGGTATACATATTTATACCATATTGCACCTTTATGGTACATCTAGGATTTGAAAGTGTAAAAAAAATACACCTTGCTGTAAAGTAAGATATAAACCATCCTGAATTTTTAACGTAAAACTACACAAATTTGAATTATCTGTCATTTTTAATAATTTTTCAAATAAATCTAAGAAAACAAATAATTGGCTTAAAAAAATCAGTTTAATTTGGATCGTGGATCGGATTCTCTATATATAAAAATTTCTATTTTAACCAGTTCTATACTGTAAATATATTTGATGGTGCAACGGATGTGTTTGAAAGCGTCTTTTATAATAGTTATACTTTCTACGATCAACGATATTTCATCTCAACTAATAGAGTGTATTAATTTATTTTAAATGCAAAACATGAAACACTTTATGCTGTTTCACTACATCAACCCAAAAGTGAATTTGAAAGGTTATTAAAATGAACGTTTTTGATGATTTTACAGATCCTTGAAACTGTCATTTTTTGTCAACAATGAAGTAAGATCTTTTTTTGTAAGCTATGTAAGTTTGAAAATTTATAAAAAAAAAATGTGATAGCATACCTACTAAATTATATTTAAAATAAGAGTGTTAAATGTCGTATTAAATTGAAACCCCTACGCTAGTTGTAACTAATTTTAAAATATGCAACTCAAGTAATAAGTACAACTTCAAGTGCATTTTTGTAATATACGAAATATGATATTGCACGAAAGACTGAATAAAAAGATATAGGAACTATGTGTACTTACTTCGATTAACCAAAGTTTAAATTTTAAATGTGTGTATTACATAACATACGCACTACCAACTGCTACACCAACTCATAATAATAAATAACACTACGTTACAGCTAATGACATATCAGAAGCAGACTACTCGGTCGAGCGAGAGACTGTAGAGTATGTTATGCTTATAAATTAGAGTACTGTAAAGTTTAGTAAGGTACGTTCTTGACTACTTTTATTTAATTTCGTCTTGTGTGTGTAGCTACGTGTAACTAACTCACAACGTAGTAAGAATGGTGGGCTCTGAATGCTCACACTCTATATTATCATTTTATGAAAAATTAGAAAAATTAACCTGAATTTGGCGCCCCTCGTAAGAGGGGCCTGCGTGAAAATCACCAGGGTTCTCAGCGTCAGGGAAAACCTGAAAAACCTGGAAATGTCAGGAAATTTGAACTTTGTCAGAGAAACGTCAGGAAAGTGCCAATAATTGTCAAAAATCAGGAATTTTATTGTCGTCAGGAAAATTTCTGAATGCTACTCATGCCGTGTCTAAATTCTTTATTTAATGAACGCACCCAGTTGCCTATTTCTGTTTGTTTTAATCACACGCATTCAGATTGATATAAAGAAACAGATATATCTGGAGTGTATAGCTGTTTTTTATACATATTCATCGCCTGTTTCAAGACATATTCAATGGTGACGTTACTTATGTAATGCACCAAGAAAATGTATAGTTTCAAAACGTAAAATCATTAAATATTTGTTTCTATTTAACATCACACTCACTTTTATATTATTGTTTATACAATTTATTTATAACATTATAATATTTGGAAAATGTGTGAGATCTGCAACAAAAATTTGGAATTTATTTTATCAACTGTATACCAAATACAAATAATTACCTACATGTTCGTGTGAGTGACAGGTTTAATGAAATTTGAAGAGAAAAGTAATTGGAATATGCGTTTGTAATGTAATTCAAGATGTCTAAGAATACGTAAATTTGTAGAGGTACATACAATAATCCACAACCAATTACTTTTAAATAAACAAGATAAGAAATATAAAAGTATCAACCATTAAATCTGAAAAGTTAAATCACACCGATTTTGAAATTTCTATCTAGCAACTGCTGCATAGACCTTAGCAAAGCATCTAAAGAGTTCAAACAGCGCTCTGTGGACGTTTTAAACACGGTTTAAAAAGCGACCTGTGTGACGTTACTGTTTCAATGCAAAAATATAGGTTTTGAACCGATTTGAATACATTTAATGAAATAAAACAGCTAAAGCTGTTTTTGTATAACTGTTTGCTCAGTAGTAAAATATATTTTTATTGGTTTTGTTGTGTTTGTTTATATATATTTCTATTAAATCTCTTAAATATATATTATTAGATTCCTTAAATATTTATATTTGTTGCAATGACTGAAATAAATATTTCTAATAAAATTAAATATCCATGTCACTTATTTGTCATCAAATGGGCTCATTTATGCCTTATCATTTGACTGCTTTTTACTTTGGTTTAAGTTTTAAAAAACATATTTTGTATGCTTTTGTCAGGGCATTTTAAAAAGTATGTCAGGAAAAACCTGGAAATGTCAGAATTTGGTTCTGAAAAATTGCTGAGAACCCTGATCACGCAATTTCCTCTCGTAGCTACGGCCCTGGGTGTGTATATGTAAATAGTGATATAATTAGAAGATTAGTTTAGGCATTACTAATGTGACCATTTATTTATTTTGTCAGATCGACGTCCTTATTATAGTTTTAAAAGTAATATACATATTTTATAGGACCTATAGGTATATTTTTTATTAGATTTTCTACTGTTGTTTGTTTAGTTTTTAGTGGTTTGTCTAATAAATTTAGTGTATCTATTTTTTCCTAAATATTTTCTTTTCAATTTAATTCCTATTCAAGGAGAGTAGGTATTTTTTAAGATTAATGATATATAATTTATTTTATTGAACGATATTGACATGGTGGCTTTTTGCTTGATGCTACGCTTTTATCTTGTCAAAGCAGGACATTTTTGCGTAGTTTGGGGACAGCGGGACACATAGTTTAAAAGCATTAGGCATTACTCTAGAAGACCTGCAACAGGGCGAGACCTGCTAAGGCCCGTGCAGCTCGATTCAACTGTGCAAACAAACATCTAAATTGGAACAACGAAGTTTGGCGATGTATATGTATTATTCATGGACAAATCTCGATTTGGTCTTCAGTCACCAGATGGACTCAAAACGATTATGGCTGGGTTAGTTTTCCACGAGGGTTAGTGAGTATACATTGGAATTTCTTTACAAGCACGCACCGAATTGGACATTATCGCAGGAGGAACATTAATCAAGATTTCATTACTACCAACATAGTGCAAATTTTTTTAGAAGTTAGAACTGAACGACTCAATTGGTCAGTGCGAAGTCTAGATAGAACATTTTGGAATGAGCTAGGCAAACGTGTCAGAGGGCAATATTGGACGACTTTGAAAACTTTGGAAGAGTGGAAAAGTATTCCCCAGCTAACGATAAAAGATTATTGGGGAGGAAAAAAACTGACTTTAAAATTGTTGTTATTTTTTTTGTTATGTGTTGTTATCTAGTTAATTTGATTCATTATTTTTTTTTAATAAAAAGTTTATTTTCTAGTAAAGTTACACCAATATATTAAAAATTCAAAAAAACATTTGATGCACAAGAAAATGTATTTCATTGTTTCAGACATTTTACAGTTACATGCCTTTCTGTTAACTCTATAGGGTGTTTTAAATTTAATGTAGAAAACAAGAATTGTCTGAATCAATGGAGAAATATAAAATATCTAAAATATTGGACTTTGCCAAAATTTTGGATGAATCGGTTATTTGCTGGTCAATGTAATTAGAAATCAAATTTTTACTTAGGAAACTAGAAATTATATGGTGATGGTGGTAAGCAAATTCAGTGGACTTTTGTGAACTTTTAACATTACTTAATTTATTAATTGTCTCCTTAAATCATCAAACTGTTTTCAAGATCTTGATGTTAATGTGATATTTTTAAAAAAGTGAAGAGTCTGTACTTCTAAGCTATTTTATAAGAACTTTTTTCCTTATAATAATCTAAGGAATTGTCACCTAAATTTTATATTTGTATGACTCCAGTAATAGCAGGTAGCTCGTGTTAAATTCAGATAACTGTATTTCTAGGAAATAAGGCAAATCTAATAAAAGAAATTAACAAATGTAATGGTGTGATTGTTACAACATATCTGGGAATTCTCAAATATAAAGATAATTTATTAGAATACAACTGGCACTATGTAGTATTGGATGAAGGGCATAAAATTCGTAATCCCACTGCCAAAGTGTCCATTGCTGTAAAGCAGATCAGGACACCTCACAGAATCTTATTGACGGGTAGCCCAATGCAGAATAACTTGACGGAACTTTGGAGTTTATTCGATTTTACCAATCCAGGTATGCTGGGCAATTTAACAACATTTCAAGAACATTTTGCTAATCCCATTTTACATGGCGGATTTACAAATTCCACTCCTATGCAGGTAAGAAAATTATTAATAAACTTGAAAGTACGTAAAGGAGAATTTTGACAAATAATAATATACAGGATTTCTTTAACTACGTACTTCTACTCACAAAAAGTCAGCAGCTACTTTTTCAGTTTTTATTAATTAGCCTATACATTAATGACCTACAGTATTGTTAAATATTTCCAGTTAATAATTATCTTATCTAACTTAATCACCACCAATATTTTGACTGTAACCTCTAAAATACATGATTGCTATGATGTCTAATATTACTTAAATAGTCATATTCGAAATGTCGGGAACTTTTTGAATTTTCTACACGCTTCCAGGGTGTAGATGTAAACCGAATGTATCCTCTTGCTCAGTTGAATGGAAAAGTTGAACATAAAGGCATCAATATAAAGAAAATAATTTTAGACATCCTTTATAAAATATGTTTGTAACATTACTTTGAATAACTTTGATTTAGCCTTCTTCGCAAAATTTATAAAAAGAAAACAGTGACCAAAAAATTCTTAAAAAAAAAAAATTAAACTTTGCAAAGAGGCATTTAAAGCCTGAATAAATTTAAAGATGTTCCAGTTGAAATAACAATGTTTATGATTATTAATTTAACAAGATATGTCATGTCCTCTTTTATGCGCCACACTTTTGTCTACATCCTATACACATCACTAATTCTATTTCGTTGGTATTTCCATAACGAAATTTTAAAAACTAAAATTTGATTTTCAGGAGGCAACTGCTTTGTCAGTTGCCACAACTTTAAAAAATGTTATTACTCCATATTTGTTAAGAAGATCTAAAAATGAAGTTCAGCACGATATTTCCTTACCTCATAAAAGTGAGCAAGTATTATTTTGTTCATTAACACGTGAGCAGCGAGATTTATATAAAGGATATTTAATGGTATGTATTGAATGAAAGTTTATCTCAATATATTTTTATACTGGACATATTCTCGAAAACAATCAGTTCTAACAATAGAAAAAATACTTAGTAAAGATAATAATAATAATATCTCTTAACATTTACAGAGAAATTTAGCCAACATACTTTAATAAATATATTTCTGCATTTTAATATACAACCTATACCCGAGTGCAAAAATAGTAAAAAGACGAATTTATAGCACTTAGATGAGATGGCAAGTGAGGGTTGCAGGGTACAGGATTCCATATGCACTTGCAAAGGTCAAAGACCACCCATTTAAGCCTTGTCCTCATGAATGCGAAATTCGCATAAAATCTCGCAAATTTTGCAGTTTGTGTCTCACTCCTGTATAAAGTTATAGAATGTTTGAGATTGCCCTTCGCAAATACCACCGTTCACTTCCTTAAGTCACGACGAGTGCAGTGATATGTCACACTTGGGTCTTTGTTTTACTCCTGTATAAAGTTCTAGAATGTTTAAGATTGTTCTTAGCAAATATCACCGTTCACATCCTCAAGTCACGACGAGTGCGGTGATATGTCACACTTGGGTCTTGTCTTTGTTTCACGTCCGTAACACAGAGGGTTCCAGAAAGTTCTTCAAACTTTCAGTTAAATCTACTTCCGACACTAAATTGTCACATTTTCTTTTACCAGAAAAACAAACAGTTAATTTGTACTGATATTTATTAACACTGTATACTACCAAATACTAATTACAACTCAACACTATTTAATTAATCACTATCTAAATCGCTCTGAATTCTAATTGTTCTGTCCTAAATATCCAAATAACAACTCTCTAATTCAAGACTGACTGACTCGGCTGTTTCTTCTTCTTTTATAGACCTAACGAATATTCCAGGTATTTTCTAGCATCTCTGGATCCATTTCTCAAACGATTCTCGCTGCTTCTCAAATTTCCAGTCGCGCCTCAATACACGGCATTATTTTGTTTGTTACCAGAATAGCCTAGGGGTGATCGGTGCCATCTAAGGTGTCGGGATACTACAGTCGTCGAATTGGGTGCGAGAGGGGCAAATTCTATGACAATACATAGAACGCCAAAAGAGGTATCGAAAATAGTCAACCTATGGAGAAAACATGAGTCTGGTAATATTGCAGTAACTTAGCTTTCATGAGTTGGTTATACTAACGGGGTAGCTCCACACTAATAGGCGGGAATTTCAAAATATGAAAATTTTACGTCCAATTTGTGATTTCTATGGTCCAATTACAAACATTTCGTTTTGGATTCAATTGTATGCTAGGATTAAAATGCAGTGTAACCAACTGTTTACATTAAGTTTTCCCTAGCTGGCTGCTTTCTAAACCTCTTCATAGTCTGACTATTTTTGACTGCTTAATGTAAAGGCTTCTAGCGTTCTATATACATATTGTGTGATGTCTATGGATAAAGCCCAATAGTATGATTTTCAGTCAGAGATTTTAAATTAAATTTTTGTAGAGTGAACATGTAAATATGATTTTGGGAAGAGGTGTTAAAAATTGGTTTTCTGAGAATCATACGAAAGCAAATGTATTAGTTGCAATTACCACATTGAGAAAGATTTGTAACCATCCCGATATATATTTAAATGAAGCAGATGATAGTCATGATAAAGTAAGTAATGATATACTGTATGTGTAAGTTTGAAGGCAGTTTGAGATTCCGATTTTTATAAATTTCAGGATAATGAATCTACTCCGATTGAAGAGAGATTTGGCTATTACAAGAGGTCTGGAAAGATGGTAGTAGTATCTGCTTTGTTAAAAATTTGGAAAAAACAAGGGCATAGAGTCTTGCTTTTTACTCAAGGGAGATCGATGATATCCATTTTTCAAGATTTTTTGGAGCAGCAGAGCTATAAGTATTTGAAGATGGATGGGTCAACTTCAATATCTAGCAGGCAGCCACTGATTGATAGGTTTAATCAGGTAACCTTTTTTTGTTCTAAACTTCTCAAAATTTTATAACAAATTTAATTCGTATACAGCATTTTTACAGTCAATTTAAAATTATTGTTCTATATAAACAACCTTTTATCACTATAGTTTTTTTTATGAAAAAGAACAGAATGGCAGAATACCAGAATCAGTTTCCAGTCATCAGGTGCATGTGTTTTTCAACTAAAACAATTCAATCTTATGCGGGCATTATTAGTACAGTGCGCATACGTCTAACGATTGGAACCCTTATTTTCAACTGTTGTGTGATTAGGGCTAATATGAGAAGATTGACCAATAGAAAGCAAGAATAACTTTATATGTGGTTGATAATGGCAGTATATTTCGTAATTTATAAGGAGAATAAAGTGATCCGGTTATTGTACTATGTAGTTTCCAAGGACATTCTAAGTATAATCTTATACCTGATATATCCTTGGTTTTTAGAACCAGGTTTAAATGACATTAATTTTTTCTTAATTTTCGAGACCAATTTAAATTTCATATGTAAATTATAAAGAGTTGAATTGAATGACCTCTGACACTCGAAGACATCCTTATGCAGAGTATGCTTGATATTTATTGGAAAAGGTTACAAATAATTAACAGATGATAAATAAACATTTAATGGTAATAGTAATAAACAGTTTTAATAAGCACTAATGCATTAATTCACATTCAACAACCACATCAAACATAGACAAAATTTGCTGATGCTATCAAACATCTGTTGTTAAGAAAAAGCTCCTGTAAATAACCTAACATCGACACCAGTGTACTGAAATGTCAAATATCAAACAGAGCAGTATACGAGAATGGCAAGATTATGTATATGCGTAGTGGTTCCTACTTTTCATTCAACAGTAAACATTTTTTACTGTTTAAGAAAGGTATTTTAAGCTAATATGTATCAAATCTCCTACAATTCCTATCAATGAAGTCATATGTATGTTCTCTGATACCAAACATCTAGGTATGCTAATGAACATCCACAGACAAAACTCTATTCAATAATTATCTAAAAAATTTAATATATTTACTAACCTCTGGAGTGGGAACTCGAAATTCAACCACAATAATTGAGATCTCACTTATTTCTGCGTTTTAGATAATTATTGAATAGAGTTTTGTCTGTGGATGTTCATTAGCATACCTAGATGTTTGGTATCAGAGAACATACATATGACTTCATTGATAGGAATTGTAGGAGATTTGATACATATTAGCTTAAAATACCTTTCTTAAACAGTAAAAAATGTTACAAAAGCTAATAATAAGGAATATATGGGTAGATATTGTGGGTGTAATTCAACGCAGGTTGGGGCTTTTGTCCACTGAGTAGTTAGTTTCACACAATATCGTTAATACCTGAAAATATATGAGAGAAAAAAAAGTAAACATGTTTTCAATTTATTATTATATAGGTACTAATCAATAAAACAACAAAACTCAAAAAAGTAAACAAAATAAAGGATAAAAATAACACATTTTCCTATTATTATTAAGAAAAGACCCCGCCACGTTTCTTATGGGAAATGGGTTTTGGTCAATTTTTTTTTAAACTTTGCATATTGATAGTTCTCAACACACTGATCAAAAGTTACAATGGACACAATAATGTGAATTTCTCTTCGTGGTAGGCATGAAGGATCTGTATCCAAAAAAAATTGACAGAAACTCATTTTCCATAAGAAACGTGCGGAGTGGGTAAAATACCCCAAACCCGCAATTACAGTTTCAGGGCATGTCAAGCTACAGCCTGGTAGCTGCTTAAGTGTTTACAACCTCGACAACGGTATCATATAATTCGGTAGAACAATTGAGTAATAATCAGTCATGGTGATCCTGGTGGCTTGAGGGTGATTTTGGGGGGATTGGAGGGTTTTTGTTTTGTGCTCATTGTAGCTTTTGATCAGCGTGTTGAGAACTATCAATATGTAGTTTCAAAAAAATTGACCGAAACTCATTTCCAATAAGAAACGTGCAGGGTCCTTTATGAACTAGACTGAACTAACTCTGTTTATGTGTTCACTATACCCGAGTTCCAAAATAGTAGAGAGTAATTCATTTATAACACTTAAATTAGTACAGGAGGTGAGGGTTGTACTTCTTGAGAAGGGTTTAAAAAGGTGCCGTGACCTCGGTAACTGGTAGCTGCCAGAAACAGAGTTATAAAGCACATCCCTAGCGTTATCCGGGATTCTTTTACCTGCCCTGCTTGTTCTCGAGCTAGGCTCTGTGGGGACAGACCCACTATCAGTGTCTCTGGGCTCGTCCATATATTGATTTTGGTTCCTATTGTTGGTTTTACGACTGCTATGGCCGGAACCGTTCCTCGAATAATGGTGGTCCTCCGAGGCGTTCTGCAGCTGCCGCTCTAACCGGACGCATCCCATGTTTCCAAAAGTTTTGCCGCTCTTCACTGTCGCCATCTTCAGTGGTGACTCTGAAAGAGCTTTGCCGTGACTGAGTCCCTAACAGTTAACAACTAGGGCAGGTAAAAGAATCCCGGCTAATGCTAGGGATGTGCATTTTATCTCTGTTTCTGGCAGCTACCAGTTATCGAGGTCACGGCACAACAATCTGGAAAATCACTATGTATAAAATGATAGCACTGGCCGTGAAAGCCTGAAAAACCACTATAGGGTTTAAAAAATTTATACTCACGCATAGAATGCACACCACAGATATTATACTTTAACACTGCACTATTTAGATACACACTCTACACTACTGGTTACTAGCACTGTCACTATACGGCTACACATTAACACTTATGGTTTGCTATTATAGGATGCATTATGCATTACAATCACAGCACTAGGTTTCATATGTGACAAAATAGTGTCACATTTTAGTCATCATATGGCCTTCATTTATTCATGTTTTGTCGGTGTATAATCTTCGATTCAGATTTGGAACTTCTAACCTAACTCTTAAGTAGTTTCTTCGCCACATCAATATTTCATCTTTTTCTATCAGCTTACTCTTGAAGGGTGTTTACGACTTTGAGAACACGCTGTAGAGTTTGAATTAATGTCCATTCTTAAGAACACAAATAAAAAATTACTGATAAATTAATTACACACAATAAAATTAGCAGAAAGATATACTTTAAATTTTCCCACACACACGTAAGCAATAGAAATTGAGCAATCTGACAGAATATACAATTTAATACAATTTTTTCAAAAATATATGGACAACATGTATTTCTCCTTGTGTTGACTGCTATAAATTGTGAACAGGTTTATAACATGAATCACTCTCTACTATTTTGAATACCGACTGTAGGTAAATTGTTTTATAATTTTTAGCTGGACTGTAGAATATCGTACCAAGGAAAACTACCATGTTTTTACTAACTTCTTTCTTACTTTAAATCAACAACTTTCTTGAAAGCAATAAAAATTATCGATATTGATCGATATTGTTGCTGAAAATGTAAAAAATTAGAAACAGTTTTGTTGTCAAAAATTTTCCGAAAAATTGGCTGATATTACTGCTATTTTTGTATTACTTACTAATCATACATTTTTTCAGTGTATAAATATAAATATTGTAATTATTTTAAAATTCCATATCAAACGAAAAAATGTAGGTATGAAATAACTTTTAGGATTCAAGTTACGACATCTTTTTATTGACAACTAGAGTTGGAGGTCTGGGTATAAATTTGACAGGGGCAAATCGAGTCATTATTTATGACCCTGATTGGAACCCAGCTACTGATACACAAGCTAGAGAAAGAGCTTGGAGAATTGGCCAAGAAAGACAAGTTACAATATATAGACTTCTTTCAGCTGGTACTATTGAAGAAAAGGTATATTTGTGTATACCTATTTGAATCAATCCCAAATAATATTTTCCTTTCATTATAGATGTATCAAAGACAAGTATGGAAACAGTTATTGAGCAACAAAGTGTTGCTTGATCCAACAACCAATAAATTTTTTAAAACTTCTGATTTGCACGATTTATTTTCACTACAGGAATCAACCGACTCGAACCCAGAAACAACAAATATATTTCATGAATCAAGAGTAAGATATTTTTTTGGTTGTTTTGTAATTAATTTTAAGCTATTCAGTTATTTAGGTAAGGATTCAGGAGAACATTAAACAAAAGGAAAAGAATAAAAAAAGAAAAAAGTCTAATGTTACCACATCAGATAATAATAATTTGCCTAAAGTAGAGTTTACAGAAGATAAAATCCAAGCCATGAAGAATTTAGCACAACAAATAGCAAAAACCCTTTCAAATAAAGATGAAAAGCCTGCTAAACCTAAAACATCTTTTGAATTTGAATTGGAATTAGAAAGACAAGAAAAATTAAAAGTGAAACAGGAACTTAAGAAGCTAACAGCTCAAGAATTACTTTTCTATAATAAGGAGAAAGCAAAACAAAAAGAGGATGATACAATTAATAAAGTTGATGGTTGTGAAACTAATGTTAGTTTTTCAAATGCTCTTGAATATTCTGAAAAAACTGCTAAGTTACATCATGTTCTCACATCAGGTAAAGTAAAGGATCCTGCTATTATAGTAAACAAAGTCAAAGATATTCAACACAATATTGTAAAAATTAATAACAATGCAATGCCGGAGGCCAAGGGAAGAGATTTTAGTGACAGTAACAGTACAGATACAATTGAGCATAGAAGTAGGAACTCAGTAAGTGACTCTAGTCAAAACCATTCTGATCATGAGAGAAAGAAAACAAAAATTAAAAAGAGTAGCCACAAGGACAAATCTGTAGTAGATTCTTCTGGCACTGTAGAGGGAGAGGAGGTTGAAGGTTTAGTAAAAAGTGAAACAAGAAAGGTTAAAGACAAAAAACAGAAATCTGTGCATAAAGAATCTCAAGATGACTTCATTTTAGGAAAATTGTTTTCAAAAAAAGGTATTTTAAATTTCATGCAATTGAAAATTACCTACTTTCACATTTGTTTATTTTCTTTATGTTAACGTTTTGGTGACTTCAATAATATTTATTAACCAGTAATCTTTTTGAAGTGGTATATTCATAATAAACATTTACAGGTGTTTCTGGTGCATTACAACACGATTCAATAGTACAAAGTGGATCTCAAAGAAACAGTTTAAAAATCCATACTGAGGCTCGAATGAGAGCCGAAAAATCTCTTGCAGCTCTTAGAAAATCAAGACTCGATAATTGGAGATGGTAATCTGTTTAAGATGAATAATTTCTTGTTACAGTATTTTTTTGTATATTTTTGTAATAAATATTGTTTTTTTATATGTGTGTAATTTTCTTAACGATATATTAAAGATAAGCAAATGGTGTCTACTCTCGTGTCTACTGGTAAGTATAAGGCAATTTTTTTCATTATTTAACAATGACAGTCCTGTCAAATATTTATCATTTATTCCGCCCTCCCTTTCTATACTGAGACATGTTTATTGCCGAAATATATACAGAATCGGAAATTGCGGATCTTTACAGATAAAGTAGAAATTGCAGCTTCATCCCAGGGAAGGTACGAAGTATAAGGGGGATCACAGTCGACGGATATGCGGTGCGTGTGCTGTATTCACGCTGTATTGCAGTGATTCTTAACTGTATTCCGTAAGGGTACCTACATTTTCTGGAAACAACAGATTTTACGACCCGTGAGTTACCCTGCGTCACGTCAACTGCGCCTCAACGTTCGCCCGGCCTAACAATAAAATAAATTAGAAAGGTTACGTGGTTAATAACTTTTAAGTAAGTACCTACCTGTAAGTAATAATATTATGATAAAATAGCATAACATAATGCTTTTTAATGAAATAAAAATGGCATTATAAAAGTAATTAAAAATTAAGCTGTGTCAAGAGGTGTTTTTTGATAAATTAAGCCATCTCATGCTTTTTTCTCCAAATCTGATGCTTTTTTGAAATTATTCTCATGCACTGAATTTTTCCCACCTGGCAACACTGCCTGATGCGAACAGAGGAAGCACGCTGTGGTGGAACTATGCCTGTAGCATGACACAAATACACGCAAGCGGCAAAACACAATTCACCATCAAGATCCTCACTTTCCAAATGTGTATAATTTTTACATTTTTGTTTAAAATGAGACCAGTTATTGACAACAAAGTCAGAGGTAAAATGACATGAAATATTATTATTTTTAATAGAACCAAAGTAGAATAACGTTTGAAAAGATATCGAGCGGTATTGTTTTTTTCTGCATTTTTTCCTACTAATACAAAGATAGTAACATAAAACTATGAAAAGGAAGAAGTAAAAATTTGCAACAGTATTTATTTATTTATTTAATTAGATCAAAATTGATACGTGATAAAGTATCAATGTCACTATTATTATTAATAGAATTTACATTTTTTTTTATTTGGATCATTTCTAATATACATCTTTTATGAAAGTTACTTTCATTATTAAGAATATTGACATTGAAATCAAAATTGTGGTTATTTTCTATGGCATGTTTAAACAAAGCAGTAAGTACTATTGATATTTTGAACTCTAACTTTGTGATTATAGATTCTTTTATGTAAATATTGTTTAGTTTGGCCAATCTACACACTATTCTATTGAGATTTTTCTTGGCTGTCCTCTGTAGGTTTTTCCTGGCACTTTCTATGATTTTCTACTGATATAGTATGAGGTTAATTTTTTCTTTGTTTACAGTGATCATCCTACAATATATTTATCCATTCATCCCTATCTATCTTGCATTATCTATTACATAAATACTTTCGTGGTCTGTTTCATTGATTCTTGCACCTTCTTCAGTTTGTTCCATCCATCTTTTTGTGACTGTCCTTTGTAGTTTTTCCTTATCAACATTTCATACATTTTTTTATAAGTTTATTGTTATTCAATTATGTGCAGGAGTCCAAACTACCTAGATTAGTCTTCCATCAATGTAAGATTTGATGACTATATTTTTAAATTCTTGCTGTGTATTATTTCTTTATCTCTTTTTATTCTACAAGTTGAATAAAAATATTTTCATTGTGTTAATTATTGTCTTATTTATCTTCTAGTTAATATGCATGCCTCGCTGCGATGGGGTATTGATAGTCCTATATTGTTTACTGTTCTATTTTTATAGTCTTCGGCATTTCCCTTTTCCATATTAAATTTGTCCAGCGTCGTTCATTTTCTTTTTCTGTCTCTTTCTTCACTTTATCATTACGTCTGTTAAATATCTTAAATACTAGGCTTGTTTTTGCAGCAGTTGAAAACGACTTGGAAACTGTCAGAAATATTCACCCAGTTAAGTTGAGAACGCGTTACCATTGAATTTGACGCAATAAATAGTTGGACGGACATTTCTGATAGTTTCCAAATAGTTTCAACTGCTACTAAAACAAACCTACTATTAACTCTTCTACCTGTTGTACTTATTTTTTTAACTTATGCTATGAATTTTTTGTTCCCTTGATACAACGATGCTTTTACTTTATTTATATTTATTTTTCGTAAAATTACTTCATACTTCTACATTGTTACTAATTTCATTGGCTATCAGCTACAATATCATTTGCAAACAATCATTATTTCAGCTGCATACCTTCATCTCATATTCCTATTTGCTAGTATTAATCTCTTTTTTGCTTATTTTATGCCCCATGCCTACTGTGGTATTGAAATTATAGAAAGTAACATAATTTCAACATGTGAACCCACACGACGATTTGGGTGTGTGGGCTAATAGAGAACTCTTGTAAAATGTAAACTAAACTTTTTATGATTCGCTCCTCATCAGTTAAAACAATAGAATTAGTTTTTATTACAAATAATAATAAGCCCTTTAAGAAAGATATATCACCATAGAAAAATAAAAAATTCCCATAAACAAAAACATTTTTTTAATAACGAAATGATGAAGTCTTCTCATTTTATTAATAGAGGTTAGTGATTGCCACCCTTTTAGACATTTGGTAAAAATAAAAATGGTACTCGACCATGCCACTTAATTATCTAATGTATTCACCGATTTTCAGATGTATAAGTTTTCCAATTTTTTAGAAGCCTTTATTTCATAAGGGAGGGCTCAAATCGAAAAATTTTATAGAAAGAACCCCCCCTAAAATGACCCAAGGAACACACCCTCCAAAGGAGTGCACATCATGTACAATGGTCGTCAGCTTAAAGTCACCACCATTATACACAGTGCTAGAAAGGAACAAAACATGGAAGTGGTGACTTTAAGTTGACGACCATTGTACATATGTCATGTCATCACTTCAGACAGCCTCGTTCCCTTAGATACATCTGTGCTGGTATCCCACGCCGACGCCCTCATATATTTTGAAAATTATTATATACTTAATTGATACGTCCATACACCACATAACACTTGTGCCATACATTGAGGCAGGTCAGCCACAAAGTATAAACTAGATAGAGTTGAATCTCTTGGATCGAGTTTGTATAAAAGTTTCAGCGCTCCTGGTGGATGGACTGAACTATTTTTTTTATATTTTAGCTCTGAGGATATTTCATTTAATAGAATAATACACATTCATCAGTAAGATATAAAGTTATTTATGTACTACATACTATATGTACCTACCTAAGAATAATTATAAAATATTTAATAAATTATTTATTTCTAAACAATAACTTACATAATATGGTATATAATATAATATAATTTAATAAAATATCATCTTATTTTTAATACAATATTAAAATATTCTTCATGTTCCTGGTTCCTGTAATGTTCTTCAGAATTCATTTCTTCAGTAATAAAAACCCCACATCCTAATGATATGTAATATATTAATATCACAGATTAAGTATATATAAATAGAAAAATAATAATATATTAAATATACTCGGTTCAAGAATTCAGACGTCTTACGTCACGGCTGACGTTACACATTTGTTTTTATTGTCAACGTAATTTTCGATATTTGGTCGCGTTAAAAACAATGATTTCTTGCAATTTATTGCAGTATATAATGCAAAGTTTTAGTGTAGTATATAGTTTTATTACTATAAGTTACAGTTTCTTAAATATTTTGATGAAATTATAATGAATTATTCATTTGTTCGTATGACGTAAGTCGTCTGAATTCTTGTCGCGAGTATAAATGGAATTGTCAAAACCAAAAACAGTCACAGTAAATTAAAACGTTCCTAAGTTACAAATAAGTTGAATCTCAGTAAGTAACCCATAAATATACACTACATTTACTTAAAGTACTACAGCAGCGCTTGCAGTGGATGGACTTGTCCCTAAACAATTTTCATGTGCTATATAGTAATCAAGATACCGCTCTATATAATTTATACTTTGTGAGGTCAACGCAGGAAACCTGCATGCTTGTTCTATAGGAATGAAAATTTCGTTTATTTCATTTGCAATTAACAACCAGATCATCATTAGATCAAACGTTTCGCAAGAAAATAAAGGTGTAACTGTCGAACTGATACAATTTGAGAATTGAGCTTCTGACAATCTGCCATGCAGTTAATGACAGTTTTGAGTTTTATGATGAATATAATAAAATACATGTGACATTTGACGAAATTCGCCAAAAGTTGAGACCACAAACCAAAAAAAAAATGTAGACGGCGCCACTCCGTTATATACGTCACGTGACAGGTCCCGCGTCACCTAAGGGTATTAAGGTCCGGAAAATGGATATTTTATTTGCCTTATGTTGCAGTTCTGAAAATATGATGGCTGCATTGCAATATGAAATAACTAACTTGCTGTCATTTTAAATGCCATTAGAGAGTTATTGGAAATCCCTTTAATACTGCCAGTATTGGGCACGACTTTATTTAAATACTGCTTACCCTTATTTTGTTCTGAAAAATATAGATATTGGTTAATAATTTGACGGATCGGATTCCCTTATTCTTTTGTTTATATTTCAATTTAATGATGAATGAGAAAAGGAATAGAAGTCAATATTTTAAAAAAATGAAGATAAGTACTTATCTTTATTTCATTTTTCTTGAAACATGCGACGGAACTTATTTAAAAAAAAAAACGAAAAACATTTTATTTTTACTTTAGTTTAGGACGGGTATGACCGATTGCGGCCGAACGACCCTATCTATCAAAATAAGGGATTACTCAACGTTACCTTAATCATGCATAAATATGGTCGAGCACTATTCTTATTACTATTGCCTTAATAATACAGAGCATATACGCATGCTTAGATCTAAATATAAGGGAAACCTAAATACTGCTTAACTTTATGACACAATAACTCTCTATTAAAGATTGTAACCAATCACCGTAAACAAATGAGTTTCACGCTACAGTACAACCAACGGAAATTTGCATAATAAGCAAGTTTTAGCGATTCTGAACCTTTTAGGGTGGCCATGAATTAGCAATCGTCGGCAATTTGCCGCTGGCACCGTTTATATTTTTTATAGGTTTGTGGTTGAGATTTTTCCCACCATTAAATAATTCAAGCGAGTTTTGTTTCCATGAGGATAAGGTTTTACTCTGTGTGATAAGCGCGAGCAGGAAACCTCTGCTTCCACAGTGTTTCTATCCTGAAGTGGGCATTACACTAACAATTTCTTCAAGGCCGCACTTTGGTTTTACACACAAACTTAGAAAAAATATAGACTGCGTTGGTTCATGATATAGGTCACCTGACAAGTCCCGCGTTTCCTAGGGTCTTACGGTCCAGAAAATGGATATTTTATTTGCTTTATGTTGGCGGCTGTGCAAATATGATGGCTGCATTGCAATATGAAATAACTAATTTGCTGTCATTTTAAATGTTATTAAAGAATGTGACCAATCACAGTAAACAAATGAGCTTCACGCTACAATACAACCAACGTAAGTTGGCATAAAAACGAAGTTTTAGCGATTCTGGACCTTTTAGGGCAGCCATGAAGTAGCGGTCGCCGGCAATATGACACTGGCACAGTCTATATTTTTTCTAGGTTTGTGGTTTTACATATGTGTTCAGGGCTTTGTCAAGTTTCTTAACTATTTTTGCTATCAGATGTCACCCTTACCAACCTAAAAGTAATTTTAATTATATATCGTTTCCATTTGTATACGAAACAAAAACTGTTAAAAAGGAAAAATAACTTTAATAATTATATTTTAAGGCAAAAAATGCTACTGCTCGGTTACTGGTTAAATATTTACATTTATTTTAGGTTGGAAGTAATTGGAATGGACTCGTCCTCACCGATCCATACCAAAATTAAGATTTGAATTCGACAACGTTGGGAAAGGTTCGGTGTCGTTGAAATGTTGAGCGATGAGAACGATTTGCTGTTGGTGATGCGGGATTTATAGCAACGTATTTTTTAATATAAAAAAAAGAAAAAAACGGTGGCCTAGGCGTTGGTGGATGACAACACTATTTCAAAATAGAAGGTTGTACCAGTGGCAAATATTTAATTATTGTTATTATTAAAGCATAAGTCTAGTTCTTATCAACTGCAAACCTACTGAATACCAGAATTACTAGAAACAGGCTGCAAATCCTGTTCATACCAAATCAAACATTCATTTTAAGTGCCGATCAAGTAGCGAACGTTAAACTTGGAAACCGTTGAGTACAAACCTAGAAAAAAATATAGACGGCACCGTTTCATGTTATAGGTCACGTGACAGATGTCGCGTTTTCTAGGGACCTAAGGTCCAGAAAATGGATACTTTACTTGCGTTATGTTGGTGCTGCTGCAAATGTGATGGCTATATTGCAAAATGAAGTTAGTAAATTTTTTTACAGAGACGCAAAATGTAAAACATCAATTCACTATATAACCATTAAGTTCGGCGCCAATACACACTACAAAGAGTGATCGTTGTTTGTAAACTAATTAATAATCTATAAAAAACATAATCAGCTTCAGGTTACAGTGACCAATGTAAACCGGCGTAAAAAGCAAGTTTTAGTGATTCTGGCTTTCGTTGACAATATGCCACAGGCATCGTCTATAGTTTTTCTAGGTTTCTGCCGTTGAGATTTGTTGGGTCGCTCCGTACACATCGATACCAATCTTTTCCACATTTGCCTTGGTTTTTGCGTTGGAATATGAGTCTGGATGTGGCATAAACAAACCAAGCTTAAAATATTTTCGTTCGGTAGCTTGCGCCTTATTCAAGCAGATAGGCGCTGGAAAAATGCTTTAATTTATATCATACCAAATCATTAATACATTGTTTACAAATACATATAAACTCAAAAACTGTTTTTAGTTAGTATAGTTTTTAAACGTCAAAAACTAGCCGCCTGCTACTATCCGTTGCGCACAGAAAATGCGCTTTGCTCGAAATGTTTGGTGACGGTAGACTCGACTATAATGTTTAACTTAATTGATCTTGATCTCATGGACGCGGCTATTCGCGTGAACTACGTAATAGTAATAGTAATAGTAATAGTAATTTATTATTCCAACAGGAAATATCCCAATTACAGGAATAAACTGATACAAAATTCTAAATAATACATCGAGTAAGTAAGAACATTATACATAATACAATAACAAAAGCAAAATATATTCTAGAACAAATAGAAAATTTTAAACTAGTTGCGAAGCACATGGCTACAAATTGCCCTTATATTATCATTAAAGATATCACAATCCGATGCGAGTCTGTTATAAATACTACACATTAGAAATAACGGAGATTTGGACGTTGGTTCGAGGTACACTGCAATAAAACAGTGCCTGATGTCTCAAGTTTGCAGGTGATACCCGAAAGCATATTTTACTTAAAATATCCGAACAGTCAATCCTATGATTCAGGATTTTAAAAAGATATCGAATTAAGGCAATATTGCGTCGTACTTCAAGAGTTTGGAATCCAAAGCGATTTAAGAGATCAGCATGATTAAAACCTATTGGCGGATAAACATCATCTTTCAAAAATGCCAAAAATTTTAGAAACTGTCTCTGTACCGATTCTAGTCTTCGATTGTGTACATTGTAAATTGGATTCCATATTATGGAACCATACTCCAACCTAGAGCGAACAAGGGAACAAAATAAAATCTTTAAAGTTTGTACATCCTTAAAGTCCCTACAATTACGATAAATAAAACCATAAGACTGGACAGCACTCGATATTACATTATTGATATGCGGAACAAAAGTGAGTTTCTTGTCAAAGATAATCCCTAAATCTTTCAGTGATTCAACACGGCTAATGACGTAGTCATTAATAGTATAATCATAAGTTACAAAATTGGTCTTACGGGAGAAAGACATAGCCTTGCATTTAGATGAGTTGAGGGATAGCTGATTGCGTTTACACCATAGGGACACCTGATCAATATTAAGTTGAAGCAAGTAACAATCTGACAAAGAATTAATTACTGTATACAGCTTAAAGTCATCAGCAAATACCAATTTTTCACAAGATACCATATCAGGAAGATCGTTAATAAAGAAAAGAAACAGCAGGGGTCCCAAATTGAACCTTGGGGTACCCTGACGAGGGATCGATAAAATGAACAAGATGTAAAGTTTGAGTATCTGACTTGAAACTGTCTATTCGTTAGATATGATTCAAAAAGTGTAGTTAATGAATCAGAAAAACCGAAGTGATGTAACTTTTGCAGTAATATGTAGTGATTAATTTGGTCAAAAGCGTTTTGAAAGTCAGTAAAAATTACATCGACTTGACCTCCACCATCTAAAATTTCAGAAATATACTGCGGAAAAACAGCAAGATTCGAAATAGTTGATCTTCCGTGTATAAATCCATGTTGTTTTATGGATATTAACTGGTTAGTTACCCGATAGATTTCACTGTACAATGTGGCTTCAAAGATTTTGTAATGGCGGGAAAGTCTCAACTTCTAGCCAACTGTAACATTTTCTGTCATTTTCATTATAAAACTGTCATTGGTAGATTGCCAGAAACTTAAAACAAACTTGTTAATCCTATATAATGGTAATAAACTCGAGACAAGAATTCAGACGATTACGTCATAATAATAATAATAATACACTTAGCCCAACAGGTGCAAACCCAATTACAGGACTAGCTAGAATACAATACTAATGTCAGATATAATTAGCTCTAATAAAAGCACAAACCTGTGAAAATACCATAGACCTTATAAATCATGGACCGGCCCTAGAAAGAGAGGTCCGGTGTCCTGATGTGTACAAGAGGGATGAAGCTAGTTCGGGAAAAACAGATGTTCTATGACAGAAAAATATATAAACATAACCTGACAAAACCTTTCCTGTTAATAATGTTAATGATTTGTGTGACTTTTGTGATTTAGTTGGGTGTAGAGTGTTTATTAGCAATAGTTTTTAAAAACTCATAAACCATGGTGGAGTGTCTGTCACCGTAAATGTCATACGTCTGTCATTTACGGTTTTTGTTTTTCGGCCAATGATCTGTGGGTTTTTGCCCGAGTAGCTCTATCTCTGTCGCACAAATCTGAGCATCAACGATTTGTATAGGGAGAAAACAGTTTTGGGCGCGTCCATGATTTATAAGGTCTATGGAAAATACAGATAAACAAAGAAATAAACAAAGAAATAAAGTGTGTGCAAAAAATTAAAAACAAAAACAATAAATAATATCCACATATACACACATATACAAATACTAGTACACAATATAATATATATATATATATATATAAATATATACAAGAGATATGTCTACAGTTTAGCTACAAAAAAAGAACTACTTAAATCTTCTACCATAATTATATATTAAATACCTGCCTAGCACAATGTAACAATTCAGATTGACTTGAAAAATGAATATCAAAACATGGATTTAACTCATTTAAATAGTTGCACATACTATAGATAGGCGACTTCAGCAGTATATTAGTATTACAACGTTTACAGTAAAATGTTACATTTTGCCTGGAGTGAATCCTTGGAACATATAAACTCAATTGAGCCAGCAATTCCGGACAATCAATTTTGTGGTGCCACAGTTTATATAAGAATATAAGGAATGCACAAACTCTTCTAAACTCTAAACTGTCAAATTTATGCTTAAAGGAAGACTATTCTGAATTCCTCTTTCCGGATACATGCCTGTCGCTCTAAAAGATAAGAACTTCAAAAATTTCCTTTGAACCTGCTCAATTGTTTGTTTATGGGTACCATAAAAAGGAGCCCAAATTATTGACCCATATTCAATCTTGGATCGCACATATGCGTAATATAGCGATTTCAAACATGATTGATTGGTAAAATCTTTGCAGTTTCTAATAATAAAACCTAACATTTTTACTGCCTCCTTACATTTCAGTTGCATATGTTCCACAAAATGCAACTCCGTATCAAATACAACACCCAAATCCTTTATTGTCAATGTTCTTTCCAGAGCCGTACGTCATACGAACAAATGAATAATTCATTATATTTTCATCAAAATATTTAAGAAACTGCAACTGATAATAATAAAACTATATACTACACTAAAAGTTTGTATTATATTTTGCACTAAATTGCAAAAAAATGATTGTTTTAACGCGACCAAATATCGAAAATTACGTTGACAATCAAAACAAATATGTAACGTCAGCCGTGACGTAAGACGCCTGAATTCTTGACGCGATATTTCAGTTACTTTACTATTTTGCGAAATGAGACTTTCCCGCCCATTTATAATTTAAAGCGAATATCCGCGAATTTATGCCAATTTCGACAACTATAACATTTTAATCATGAAACTGTCACTGACTATCATGCTAGAGAAGCTCAAAACAAACTTTTTAACACCACATAATGAAAGTAGCAATAATACTTGTAATGCATCACTATTTTGCGAAATTAATGCACACAAATTCATTGAAAATACGAACATAATTAAAAAATGAGTAGGTACAACCATAAGCATTAGTAAAGTCACTAATTACTGTCACATAACATTACTGTTGCCTCTATCGCTATATCATTGTCACTAAAGCTGTCAATCGAGGTCAAAAATTTATTACACACGCCCCACAAGTTTTTACATTCCCTTTTAGTTTAATGGGGTTCAGCTCGGAATAGCATGGAGACAATCGAAGAAGTGTAACATAGCGAACATAGTAATTTCATTCACTATATATTTATGTATCTGGTTGTTTCTTTTTGTGCACTTATCAATAATTGTACTTTTAATATCGTTTCATTATATTCAATATGTTTTTCATTCAACCATTCCGTGATTCCTCCTTTTCTCCATACTGGTGTTGGCAATTATTTTGATGAGGTGCATTATCTATACAACAATCACTGCATCAGGTTCGATATGAGACAAAATAGACAGAAACTATTTTGAAATACGCCACTATCCATATCTTCATGGTAATATCCGGTTCGTTGCGGCTCGAACACATGTACACCATTATCCAAAATGCCTCATTCACCTTCGATATGTGTAAAATTATTAATCGCCGTTCCTTCTCCGAGTGTACCTTTAATCCAGTAGAAAATTTACAAATATTTGTCGTTTGATATTTTTATTTAAATCATACCAAGCTTTGGAATTCGTTGTCCTTCATAGAGCAATGACTGACTCTTTTCCATTTACATTAAAAAAGGCTCCATGTAGCTGTGGTGTCGCTGCTACACAAATTTGATTGGCACATTTGGTGATATTTATTGAGCTGGTAAACATTAAACATTGCTACAAGTGAGATTTCAAATTTGTCAGGATATATTTAGGTATTTTGTGGACAAACGTAAAGATAAATATAAACCAGCAAAACGTATATCTTCTCATCATCTTTTCTGTTGTTGTCACTGACGACAGTATAATATATACTTTGTGGACGATAGTTGTGACCTCTTTGAAGCCAACTTAATTTACCCATGTCTTATTGAGATAATAAATTCTCCTTTTTGATATTATTTTATCTATGTAAATACTCTCTTTACCATACTACTACGTATTTCTTTTTTTCTATTAGAAGACTTTCGTTTCGTTTTAAGTTCTAAACAATCTAGGTAAATCTTCATCTTCTGCAAATGTAGTTTCAATTTTTTTTAGTGATGAAACCTCATTTCAAAGAAAATCCGTGAATTTGCCTAAAAATGGCATATTTCACGTCGATTGTAATTTTCTTCTTGTTGCGTGCTTCACTTATTTGCATGTTTTCACTATTACCACTTTTTGTTAAAAAAGTCATCTTTTCATATCATCGACATATGCGCGATTTAATTCTCAAATTACCTGATACACATTTGTTTATCATACAACGTTCTTTATCTGTTTGCGGCTAAGCTGATTATTATCAGATTGGCATTATTAACATTTGAGGAATGTGGCTTAAGCCTATAAAATATACCAAGTTCAAAGTTACAGATGTCCATATTTTGTTCTCTCGAAAAAATAATTCTTTTTTACTTTACTTTTTTGAAGTTTGGACCTTTGCAAAAACATATTGTCACGGAATTTGCCCCACTCACTCCCAAACCGACGACTGTGGCACCGCGAATTACCTAAGATTGCCCCGATCGCCCCTACGCCATTCTGGTAAACAAACAACATGCCGTGATCGAGATCGGCCTGGAAAAATCGAGAATCGACGAGAAGCGTTCCAGTCGTACGAGAAAAGGGATCTAGAGATACTGGAATATACCTGGAATATTCGTTGGGTCTATAAAAGAAGAATAAACGGCCGAGTTAGTTAGTCTTGTATAAGTCTTGTATAAGTCTTGTGTTACAGTCTGAATTAAAGTGTTTAGTTGGAGATATCAAAGTGATTTAGATAGCGATTAATTAAATAAGTGTTTAGTTGACCTGTAATTAGTAGTGTTCAGTAGTTAATAAAGAAGTAATTAATTAACGGATTGTTTTTCTGGAAGTAAGAAAAAGACGGATTGGGAAATCCGTGACAATTTGGTGTCGGAAGTGGATTTAATTGGAAGTTTTAAAGAGCTTTCTGGAACCCTGTCCACAAAGTGAGTGGGTTTAATTGGAAGTTTGAAGAACTTTCTGGAACCCTGTGCGTGGGTGGAATAAAGACCCAAGTGTGATATATCACCGCACTCGTCGTGACTCAAGGAAGTGAACGGTGGTATTCGCGAAGGACAATCTCGAACATTCTAGAACTTTGTACAGGAGTGAGACAAATACCCAAGTGTGATATATCACTGCACTCGTCGTGACTCAAGGAAGTGAACGGTGGTATTCGCGAAGGACAATCTCGAACATTCTAGAACTTTGTACGGGAGTGAGACAAATACCCAAGTGTGATATATCACCGCACTCGTCTTGACTTAAGGAAGTGAACGGTGTTATTCGCGAAGGACAATCTCGAACATTCTAGAACTTTGTACGGGAGTGCGACAAAGACCCAAGTGTGACATATCACTGCACTCGTCGTGACTCAAGGAAGTGAACGGTGGTATTTGCGAAAGACATTCTCGAACATTCTAGAACTTTGTACGGGAGTGCGACAAAGACCCAAGTGTGACATATCACTGCACTCGTCGTGACTTAAGGAAGTGAACGGTGCTATTTGCGAAGGACATTCTCGAACATTCTAGAACTTTGTACGGGAGTGCGACAAAGACCCAAGTGTGATATATCACTGCACTCGTCGTGACTCAAGGAAGTGAACGGTGCTATTTGCGAAGGACATTCTCGAACATTCTAGAACTTTGTACGGGAGTGCGACAAAGACCCAAGTGTGATATATCACTGCACTCGTCGTGACTCAAGGAAGTGAACGGTGACATTTACAAACACATTCGTGAACATTCTAGAACTTTCCAAATAGAGTGAATGCCTGTAACTAGAAGTCAAGTCAACATGGATGCGCAACTAGCAAAGCTATTAGAAATGATGCAAACGATGCAGGAACAGGGACGTATGATGCAAGAAAAGTTGGAAGAACAAGGACGAACAACACAAGAAAAATTAGAAGAACAGGGACAAACAATAGAAAAGAAATTAGAAGAACAAGGGTGTAAAATGAAAGATCAGATACAGACAATACAACAGGAAATGAGAGATCAGACGAAAGAAATGCAGACAAAGTTAGAAAAATTGGAGAATACGCTAGAAGAAAAACTAGAGGAGCAGTCACATAAAGTGACACAACTAGAAGAAAAACTAGAGGAGCAGTCACATAAAGTAGAAATACAAGTGGAAGAGAAACTGTTAGCACAGAAACAGGAAATACACGAAGAAATAAACCTGGTTAGAGAAGAGCTTCGACATAAATTAGACAAGATAGCAAAGGAGGGTGTAATTAAATCAGAAGGACCGGTTATCCGAACTCAGAAGACTAGACCTCCTGAATTCGACGGCAAGGTTTCCTGGAATGTATATCTCCGTCAGTTTGAAGCAGCAGCATCAGCAAATGAATGGTCGGATTATGAGAAAGCTACTGCTCTGATAGTTGCTTTACGAGGGGAAGCTCTTGACGTCTTACAAGGAGTTCCTGCTGGGCAGCAGAATAACTACGACATTCTAAAACAGCATATGGAAATGAGATATGGGGATAAGCACCTGCAGCAAGTGTACCAGGCACAATTGAAAAATCGTCACCAGCAGAGTGGAGAGAATTTACAACATTTTGAGACCGACGTTGCCCGACTGGTTCGATTGGCATATCCAACAGCCCCGTCCGAATTTGTAGATCAGCTCTCCATCCAAGTCTTTATCGACGGCCTAAGAGATTGCGAAACACAGCAGGCACTACGGCTCGCTAGACCTAAAACGTTGAATGACGCTCTTTCGCATGCACTGGAATTTGAGGCAGCAAAGATGGCATCCGGTAGACATGTTAAAGTTCGGGCCATCAGTGATAACAGCGATAATATGGGAAATGGAGACATAATCAAAACGTTGAAGGAGGTCATTGAGAAACTCAGCCCAACTACCGGATCAAAGAAAGAACAATCTGATAGTCGAAGAGATCGCCTTCTGAAATGTTGGAACTGCGGGCAGATGGGACATCTGAAGAGGCAGTGTAGGGCCCCAGTCGCAGATCAGCAAAGGCACGACTCCCAAGCGGCAGCCTCCAAGGAATATGTTAAAGTGCGGACCATCCGTGATAATAGCAAGAGGATGGCAAATAGAGAGATAATCAAAACACTGAAGGAGGCCATTGATAAATTCAGCCTAACTACCGGACCAAAGAGAGGACAACCAGATAGACCAAGAGAACGCCCACTTCAATGTTGGAACTGTGGGCGGGCGGGTCATTTAAAGGGGCAGTGTAGGGCGCCAGTCGCGGATCGGCAATGGCGCGACTCCCAGGCAGGCAAGGAACATGGAAACTCAGACGCCCTGTCTAGACCCTGTCCTACCAACAACAACAAACACTGTAGTAGTCTCGAAAGAAAAGAGGACATATCATTTGTTCCTTGCAAGATAGTAGTAGCCCAACCTGAAGACAGATGGAGTTCAGCGGCGATTCGGGAAGACCAGCAAGCTGACTGTGACATCAAGCCCTTACTAGACTGGAAAGAAGCCAACAACCGACCCTCATGGGCTGAAGTCAGCAGTAAAAGCCCAACATTAAAGAGCTATTGGGCTCAATGGAATTCCTTGGTGTTGGAAGACGGTGTCCTAAAAAGAGCATGGGAGAACAATGACGGAACGGAGGTCAAGAAACAAGTACTACTCCCGAGGTCCCGGGTCAAGGAAGTGCTGCAGGAAGTACATGGAGGTACTGGGGTGGACATTTCGGTATCAATAGGACTCTACAGAAGATTAGGAGCGTTTCTACTGGTTGAGGTGTAGGACGGATGTAGAAGATTGGTGCCGAAAATGTGACGTATGTGCAGCCAGCAAGGGACCGAAGACCCGTTCCAGAGGCAAAATGCGCCAGTACATCGTAGGAGCACCGTTCGAGAGGATTGCCATTGATATCGCTGGCCCATTTCCGAAAACTCAAAATGGAAACCGATATCTGTTAGTCGCCATGGACTACTTCAGCAAATGGCCGGAAGTATACCCCCTTCCCAATCAAGAGACCACAACCGTAGCAGAAGCGCTAGTCAACAACCTGTTCTGCAGATTTGGTGTGCCCATGGAACTACATTCAGATCAGGGCCGAAATTTCGAATCAGGTGTGTTCCGAAAGGTCTGCGAGCTTATGGGAATCCGGAAAACCAGGACCACCCCACTGCATCCCCAGTCAGATGGTATGGTGGAACGCTTCAACGCCACACTAGAAACCAATCTGAGGATGTTTGTGAACGAGAACCAAACAGACTGGGACAAGCTCATTCCACTCTTCCTGTTAGCTTACCGCTCAGCTGTCCATGAAACTACTGGGAAGACTCCCGCAAGGATCATCTTTGGAAGAGAGCTTCGCCTTCCCGCAGATTTGGTATTTGGTCGTCCTGCGGAACAGCCCACAGAGCCAGACACTTATACCCATGAGCTAGAACGAAGACTAGCAGCCGTACACGATCAAGTCAGATCTCGAATGCGACTAGAGAGCGATCGCATGAAGACTCGATACGACGTCCGGGCCAATACAGTCGGATTCCAACAAGGTGACCTGGTGTGGCTGTACAACCCCACGCGGAAGAAAGGAAAATCGCCTAAACCACAAAACCGTTGGGAGGGCCCCTACACCGTCATTAAAAGAATTAATGATGTCGTATACCGGATACAGAGAACTCCCAGGAGTAAGATGAAGGTCGTCCATCTGGAGCGTCTGTCCCCGTATAGAGGTGTATCCGATCGGGACGATCGGTCCTAAGGAGGGGGCAGTGTCACGGAATTTGCCCCACTCACTCCCAAACCGACGACTGTGGCACCGCGAATTACCTAAGATTGCCCCGATCGCCCCTACGCCATTCTGGTAAACAAACAACATGCCGTGATCGAGATCGGCCTGGAAAAATCGAGAATCGACGAGAAGCGTTCCAGTCGTACGAGAAAAGGGATCTAGAGATACTGGAATATACCTGGAATATTCGTTGGGTCTATAAAAGAAGAATAAACGGCCGAGTTAGTTAGTCTTGTATAAGTCTTGTATAAGTCTTGTGTTACAGTCTGAATTAAAGTGTTTAGTTGGAGATATCAAAGTGATTTAGATAGCGATTAATTAAATAAGTGTTTAGTTGACCTGTAATTAGTAGTGTTCAGTAGTTAATAAAGAAGTAATTAATTAACGGATTGTTTTTCTGGAAGTAAGAAAAAGACGGATTGGGAAATCCGTGACAATATCAAAAATATCTATGGTACAAATCTTGTGTATAATAATATGTAGGTATTTGCTCAGTGACGTTTCATAGTATAGCCAGCCATCTGATTATGTTAGTCCAGCCCTTAGGCCCGTTTCAAAGCTTCGTGCATCATGGATCACAGGTCTGTAACATACATCAACGCAAGCAGCAGCACACCACTACACCCTGGAGGCTATTTATGTATAATGTAAATACATAATGCCCAAGTTATCCTAAACATTCGTAAAAGTTCTCTTTTAGAGTAAATTCTTCATTCATAAAAATATTTTATGGTGCCTTAAATTAATTAATTTGTAGATTGTGGAAACTATTATCATTAGAAAAGATTCAGCTGAGGTGACAAATACTTGCTACACTTTTGATTTAATTTTTGTCCTAGTATATATTTATGCAAATTTTGTATTCTCCTTTACCTTTTTTATGAAAATAGAAATATTGTATGTCAATTTCTGTTTTGATTTAGGTATAGCTTAATACCGCTATGTATAATAATAATAATATCTCTACCCCTCAATCTAATCACGAGGATTAGCCCAGAAGTCGAAAACTTGCGCGGGAGAGGGGGCGGCATATTACTGTTAAGCACAGCACATAGTTAAAAAGATAAAAAAAATCAGAATTAAAATCCAAAATTTTACCGTCTCGAAATCTTATTTAATTACCTATAAAATCTAGCATAAAGTAAAATTAATAGTATATTATTTAACGAGCGGTAATGAAGGTCATAACTCTCACAGATGAAGTTTGCAGCACGAGCCGCAGGCGATGGCTGTAATTTATCAAGTGAGTTATGACCATTGCCGCAAGTTGAATACTATACTTTATCTACGACTATAACATCTTTTTTAAGACTATTATTAGAAATTGATTTGAAAACGTCAAAATAATTTTGTTAAAATATCAAATGACATTAGTCCCCTCAATGGATCGGTCAGTGGTCGCGCGGTTTAAGGCGTTAGTACTTGAATCGAGGTGACTAGACGGAGTTGGTTCGAGCCCAGCTGCCGGTAGACCGTATATAAGCTATATCCACAGAGAGGGTCTCTGTGGATATGGTAGGGTAGAATAATGTTAGCTTGGGTCAATGTGAGAGATTGATGCCGGTTGATATTTGACCACCCCCCTAATTAATGAGGTTTTCCAGGTTTCCCTCATTGCAGCACTGAATAGTGGTTAGGGCCTACCAACGTAAGTCGTTCCTGGGCGCAAATGCGGCCTGCTTAATAATAATATGCCGCCCCCTCTCCCGCACAAGTCTCCGACTTCTGGGCGAATCCCTGTGATTAGAATGAGGGGTAGAGATATTATTATTATAATGATAATAATTGACAGTTCCGCCTACTGACAGGTGTTGGCAATTTAATAATTTTAAAATCTTTTAATTATTCATTCCTTTCCACTTGTTAAAAATTCTTTCCATTTTACACCAATGGAACGTATTTATCGGCTTAAAAATTTCCAAGAATTTACTGCGTACACTATTTACATACCGAATTATCATTGTAGAAGCCCAGCGTGAGTTATAACAACTCACTATAAAAACTCACGCTATTTGTTTATTGATACTATTAATTGCTCAAAAGCAGTTGAATAATTAATATATAAATTAATAGGAGTAGATAAAGTCAATAAACTGCAAGAGTTCAAGTCAGAGGATTTAGTATTAATTAGCTTGTAACTTAATAATTAAAGTTTACGTACAAGTCTAATTTAAAACTTCTGTCTAGAGGAAGGTTATTGTTTTACCTTCATTATATCAAATTTCATGGTATAAAAATAATTTACATATCACTTAATTAAATAAAATAGATATTTTTATAATAATAATAAATCTTTATCACATATGCCTACAAAGGTTGTGAAGCGTCAAAGGAACATGTGTTCACAGATATATGTAAGTTACTAATACTAGAACATGTGACGCTTCGGCGGCGGAGCGATGCGATGCGGTGTCACTATGACGTCTGAGCTGCGGCGGTCGGTTGCCTCGGGCGCCAGTTTCTGTTTTAAAGTGTAGAAACACCACTCAGGCAGCTACAGTAAAAATACGGTATGTTCAGCGGGTCTAGGGAAAATAGTTAGACTTCACGGGCGGAATAAAAAGTCACAATATATATCACTATCTATACATTAAACACCAATACATAATGTTGCAATACCAACTTAAAACTAAAAACTGAATTGAATGAAAAGCAAGTTAAACGGGCGGTATAAGAGCTAAATGCGGGGCAGTTGCGATTGCGGTTATTGGTGGTCCTGGAAAGAGAATTACTGAGTTAGCCGGTCGGTGGTAAGCTATGGACTAAATATCACGAGAGAGGAAGCAAACAAGCAATAAGCACAAGCAATGACTACTACTATTGAATACACTTGGCTACAATCACTCCTGAAAGAGAACAATTAATAGAAAGTCAAAAACAGATGATGATCCCTCGGGCAGGCTGGCAGGACGGCTAACTGTTACGCTGAAAGAAAAATGACAAGCAACGAGTGATGAAGGCAACCTCCTTCCTCCAAACGCGCAGTTAAGTTCGACACACTTGATCAAGGCAACCGTGTGCGTCACCGCAAATTAAAACAAACAGAGAATAGGTCAGGTAGGATAGACGGAGAACAGCCTACGTTTCAAAGCAAAGGGGTACCCCCTTCCTCCGAACGCTCAGCCACGCACGTGATCAAGGCAACCGTGTGCGTCACCACGCTGAAAGACAGACGGAGAACGGCCTACTTTTCAGACTAAAGGGTTACCCCGTTCTTCCGAACGCGTAGTTAGGATTGACACACCTGATCAAGGCAACCGTGTGCGTCACCACGCCGCAAGACAGATAAGACGGACGAGAGTTAAAAGTAGCCAAGTGTTATTTACAACTTCCTACTTACTTCCAATGCTCGTGGTCGAACGCGTCTTCCTTCTATGCACAGCAGGACGGAACTAACTCTCGGATTTAGAGATGGGCGGAACATGACTGACCCGGCTCACTGAGCCGGCTCTTAGAACTGCTCTGAGTGAACCGGTTCCTTCTAAAGATCCGACTCGGATCTCAGATCTTTGTAGGCACAGAATGTTAACGTGCACTGTGCACTGTGCACTGTGCAGTATTGTACCGAAGTCATGAAATGAAGAGTTGAGCGAGCAGCTCCGAGTCCCAACGCGACGGTTAGATGACCACAGGTGCTCGAATAAAAACATTGTTTTTCTGTGTTATTATTATTTTTGTTGGTATACTAAACCTTTATTAAAGTCTGCAAATTTAGTGTGTCCCCGAATTTTGAAAAATATATATCTTATGCAAATTAGATCGTTTGGTTGGGTTAAGTTATGTATGATTTATAGTAGGTACTTACATGCTTTTACAATAATAATGACACTCTCTCAAAACAGTTTGTGAACTTCTGAATAGAAATTTCATTAAATCTCTTTTGGTGAGTGAAACAACTAAGAACTAATGTTAAAAGTAGATTTCATTGCAAATATGTCAGCAGTAGATATCGCAAAATTCATTTTAAAGAGTGTCATTATTATTGCAAACGATTGTACATATTTATTATTTTTTAATCTTTATCATTTTATGTAGAAGTTGTAATGCTACAAGAAAATTTATATCAAATTCTATACCGACATGGGAAAACAAACTTGCACCGGACAGTTTGTACAATGCAGGTATAGATTGTGCGCTGTGTGCTGTGGCCTGCATAAAACAAATACATGCGTCTGCGTACGAACACTACAAGGTAGAGAGAAGGGATCTATTGTGAGTTTGGGATTTGGGACGAATCCGGCTCTAATGTGCCGGTTCACTGTACCGGTACACTACAAAGATCCAGAACCGGTGAACCGGATCAGTGAAATGAACCGGATTTCCCATCTCTACTCGGATTTCGCTCTCCTACTAGTTCACCCGGCAGAATTCGGAGACCTGCGTACTGGCGGTGCTCTAGACTTACTTACTTGTTAGCCGGTAGTTGGAAGACCTAATGCGCCTGTGAAGTTGTCGGCTGCGCACTAGTCCCCAATTTGGACTGAAAATTCTCACCAATTACGGCTTCTCTACAGTCTGGCAGGTCTTCTGGTGCTGGTGCGGACAGACAGGACTTCTCATGGTGACAGCATGTCAGGAACTGAATACCCAAATCTACGTTTGGAAACCCTAATGTCGATGCGGAGGTAGTGGTTGCGCACTGGTTGATTTTCGGACTTGTACAGTACCACAGTTTATTATACAGTTCGTCGAGTGAAGGTTCCAGAGGGTGTGGCTAAATCGCGGCTAAATGCGCAATGAGCACCAATGAAATTCATATGTACACGACGAAGTGGGAGAAATTCTATTCGCGAGAATGTGCGCGGCTAAATGCGTAGTCGTTTTTTGGTCGTCTAGAAAAACGAAATCTGGGACCTCGACATCAAAGAAGCCGACGTGAAGACGTCGGACTGTATAATAGGGACAGGACAGGTACTGAATTTTCGTATATTCATATTCGAAAATGTTGGGCTTGATTCGGAATCGCGCGCTGAATCGGGCGCGCATCTCTACGTCATACCTTCCGTGGTGGTGGACCGCATCTGACCGGTGATGGATGCGCGTACGGTTCGCGCGGTCTACCTCGCGCTAGAGTTCGAGCATCGACAGGCTCTCAACGTGGATAATTTCAAATACTGTTACACTGGTTTGACGGACGAATTTCTAATTACTAAGGTACTAATCTCTCTCATTCCACGGGCAGACAATTGTACACTCTACTGCAAAAGTGAAAAACGCTTTTCTCTGAACCAGCTAGATTTGTGTTTTGTCTATAAATAGCATTGGTAGTGCGTATATTATATTTGTGAATATCACAATATCTTGAAAATTTAATAAAATTTCCTTTAATGTATAAAGCTGCCTCATAAATACACATGCAAGGGAACGTTAGTATGTTATTTTGTTTAAACATTGGCCTACATGAGTCTAGCGGATTTAATGAAAATATAAGTCTAATCTGACGGAATCCACAGCTTGACCCCAGAAAATTACTAAATACTTCAAATGTGAGTAAGCTAATGCATAATAAACATTTAATAAGTGTTTGCGATTCATTATGTGTCTAATATTTCTTAAAGCAAAATATGCGGTATTAAGTTTAGATCAGTCAGCCTAAACCCTTCAAGGCTACCCTCTCCAACAAGGAGGAAGTTATAAAAGTACTTCAGTCTAGGCAACATATTGGCAAAACTGATTTTCCTAATGCAAGGATTAAGAAGGATATGACGCCAATGCAATCTAAGGAACTTGTTGATCTTCGAAACGAGCTTTCCAGGCGCCAGAATAATGTGAAGTCAATCTTACAATTAAATACGTAGGAGGTATCCCAAAAATTGTAGGCGAGGACGGTAGAAATGCACAAAAGAGGGGAAGAGATGACGACAATTCTCCTAGACCAGCCAAAGGCAAGAAAATGAATACGCGCAGTACAGTCTCTAAATAGCAACCACTCAGTATAATTTTTTGGAATGTGGAGGGTGTCAATAATCTTAACGACTATATTTCCTCTGAAAATGTGAATCACTTTGATATTTTGTGTGCATCCGAAACGTGGTTTACTGGTCAGACACTGTCTCTTTCAACCAGGTATAATGTTTATTGTTCTAGTGCTGTCTCTGAAAAGTTTCGTGGTAGAGCTAGTGGTGGTCTAGCTATCTTCGTGTTGAAAACATCTAAAGTGAAGCTACTTCATAAGTCTCCCTGGTGGATTATTTTGCTTATTAATTCCAGTTCTGTTTTTAAGTTTATATTGTGTGTAGTATATTTTGCTCCTAAATATGATATTTTTTACTTGTTGGACCTCTTCCAGCCTGTTTTCTCTGGCATTGTGGAGGTATATCCTAGCTTAACCTTTGTTATAGGCGGTGATTTTAATTGCCGTGTTTCTCATTATGGAGATATACCTCTTGAGGCTTTAACATTTTCCAATCTTTACGAGAAGAGATCCAGCTGTGATGAAGTTATAAATGCAAGAGGACGATGTCTCCTTAACTTTATGCAAAGCAATTCTTTTTCACTACTTAATGGCAGAGCTGTCCAGGACACACCTGCTCAATTTACGTTTTGTTCTGCCTGTGGAAATAGCGTCATAGATCTGGTATGGTGTAACAATATTAATTTCGGCGTTATTGATTGCTTGAGAGTTGACAATGAATGTTCACTATCCTATCACTTTCCGGTATCTTTGAAATTAAAGTTTCATTTCCCACTGAGTGATGTCCCTAGTAACTCTAATGTTAGGTAATGTAGCGATCACCACGTTCTCATTCTATTTCTGAGGTCTCTGACTCTTATAATAACATATGCAATGCAATAATTGAATCGGCTAGAGCTATCGGCTTGACAAAACAAATATGGCATAATCGCGGTGATAATAATGCTAACCAAAATAAAAAACCGTGGTTTGATTATCAGTGTAAAACTTTGAAATCAGACCTCAAGCGTAGTCTTAGTATTTGCAAAGCGAATAATATTACTAACCCCTTTAGGGATATATATTTAAATGTGAAGAAAGAATGCAATAAGCTCATTAAATTCAAAAAGGGAGAGCATGATAAATATTTTATTGCCAAATTGAGTAATGCAAGGGATCAAAAGACATTTTGGCACACCTTACAACAATTTTATAATAAGAAAAATGTCCCTGGACTGTCTGTTCAGATTTGGGAACAATTTTACGAGAGCATTTACCCTTTATCTGTAATTGATAATATCTTCTATTATGGGGTAAGAGATCCTTTTCTTGATGCTCCCATCACATCTGAAGAGCTTGATTCGGTATTAGTTCATTGCAAGAATGGTAAATCTCCAGGCGAAGACGGAATATCATATGAATTTCTTAAGAATCTACCCCAAAATTGGCGATTGTATTTATGTGTTCTTTTTAACAAGATTCTTGAAACAGGAGTGATCCCGGAAAGCTGGTCTAATATTATTCTAACCATGCTACATAACTAACTATTGATGACCCCAACAATTACCGCGGTATAGCGTTGATTAACTGTTTTGCGAAAGTGTTTACTAGTATTCTCCTCTCAAGACTAACCTGTTGGGCAGAGTCCAATAAAATACTACCTGAATCACAGGCAGGATTTCGAAAAGGTCGGGGATGCGTTGATAATGTTTATGTACTTAATTCTATAGTTCAGTTTCAGCTTAGATTAAAGGGCCGCAAAGTTTTTGCAGCTTTTATAGATTTTAAACGTGCGTTTGACTCTATCAATCATTCTCTTCTGTGGGAAAAATTATATGCTCTAGGTTTAAGCCCTAATATAGTAATGTTTCTTAAGAAACTGTATACTCACGCACACATTAGAATCCGTACAGAGGGTAATTTAACAAGGCAATTCAACATTACTTCAGGTGTTTTGCAAGGAGAGTCGTTAAGTCCTCTTTTGTTTTCTCTTTTCACTGCTGATATTGAAGATTTTTTTGATTCGTTTAACGCTCGTCGCCTCAATATTGATAACCGTCACGAAATACTTATGCTCTTGTATGCCGATAATTTGGTGCTATTGGCTGATTCAGAAATTGACCTTTGCCGTAAACTCAATATCCTGGAAAGGTACGTAGCACTAAATCAATTAACGATTAACACTCAAAAAACTAAGATCATGTGTTTCTCTCGTGGCGGTCGCAGTAATATTTCTCCTTTCCTACTTAATAATCAACCTGTTGAAACTGTTAATTGTTTTACCTATCTAGGAGTAATTTTTTCCTCCTCTAGCCTCTTTCGAATAATGACCGAGTCAATGGTCGCAAAAGCTAGGCAAGCAGTTGGGTCTGTCATTTCTCTAATGGCCATATCCAAAATAAACTCTTGGGATTCATGTTTAGTTCTGTATGACTCGATCATTGTCAACTCCTTAACCAATTCTTTGCAAGTCTGGGGACTGCGTTACACAGACTTGTTAGAAAAGGTGCAAGTCATTTTTTTTTAAAGACTTTTATTGTTGCACTAAACACGCCTGGTTAGATTGTTAGACTTGAAATAGGAATTAGCAGTCTGTCGTTACTGGTTTTTAAAACGGCTTTAAATTGGTTACTTAAACTTTTGGCAATGGAAACCAATCGTTATGCTCGTGCGTGTTTTCACAGGCAGCTGCAACTACTAAATGATGACACTCGTTATAATTGGCTCCTTCAAGTCAGACAAATGCTTCACAATATAGATTGTGCGGATGTCCTGGACAACTTGACTTGCTCTCGTCTAAAAAGACATATGCCTACCATGTTACAAAAATATAAAGAAATGCTTTATCAGAGAGACATAGCTTTAGTTATGATGTCTACAACACCTATTCTGTATAAAAACTTTAATATAACAAGAGACATCATATCTTATTTGAAACTTCAATGGGCCTTTTCCAATAAATTTAATTTTACTGTTTTATTGGCATCAAGCGTTATACTGGTACATAAGTAAAGGTAGATTCGACCCAATTTACTAAAAAATTGTAATTTAGCGAAGTTATGCAACTACAAAGTGACCGATCATTTTAAACTGCGTGGTTCGCTGACGTCACACTCCAGCAGCAAATTAAATGTGGAGAAGTTAAAGAACAGCTCCACGTTGCCACATACAGTTTTAATATTTTCTTGGCAACCATTAATTTTACATTGTGTTAACTTCGAAATGCATTTTTATGTAAAATGATAATTTCGAAATGAAAATATGTTACTCATATTTATTAGACAAAGGCATTAGATAAATATTCTCCATAACTTATTACTAAAGCAAATCAACTCTCTGGAGCAAAATAATTTTTAGGTATTTTTCGCTAAATATGACAACGCCGCCTTGAATCAACTGATGACAGATGATTTGATTATAAGTCAGGTTATGGTTAGTGTTTACGTTTTGAGTAGTGTAGTTTGACTGTAACGTAGAAATCGTTTATCATTTCACTGTCAACTCTTGGTAGGTTGTCCGAATCTGCCTTAAGATATCCCTCTTCGATTTTATTCATTTTAAATGAAATTTAATCCAAACACAAAACGAAAATTAGGTTAAACACCAATCATAGAACTTCAATAATTGACAGATGACTTGGCAGAACCGGCAGAACAGCGTGACAAAGATAGAGCACAAAAGCGTTGATTGGATACTGGAGTATGACGTCAATGGCGCGTTATTTAAAATATATGGGAATTTTACTGATTTTTTTAAAATATACCGGGAGAAGAAAACATTTTTTTAAAATACTTTTTAGGCATAACTAGGTATATATTTTTATAATAAAATAATAAAAAAGAAATGTGAAAAAGGCCCATTGCCTATTTACATTATTAGACTTGTCTCACAACTCTGCCTCTGCAACAAATTTTGTATGAATTTTAGTTTTAATGGCATTTCATACTCTATCAATCCTTCTGAATTGTGTACATTGTGCAACCAGAACAAATTAGAAACCATTGAGCATATTTTTATGGAGTGTCCTATTTACGTCGGTTTAAAACCCCCAGAACTGAGAAATCTAACACTTAATTCTTTTATTGCTATGCTCGATGGTTTAACACTAAGTAAAGCCAAGTTGTTGGCTGGTTTCATAATGGGTTTTCTGCGACTTCCCTCTTTTGTGCTCAGTGAATGATATGCCAGTAATATAGTGTCTTGGTTATTTTTGTTTGTGGGTTTGTTCTTAATTTACTCTTTTTTTTTAGTTAGCACAATATTTGTATCTTAAGTATTGCTTTTTATTTATTTATTTGAATTTTCTATGTACGTAAGTCGTTCGGTTCTTTCTTTTGTCACCGAACATAGTGTAGAACCTCTTCCTACAAAAATTGTATTATTTTTTAGAAGAAATAAAGATTATTATTATTATTATTATTATTATTATTATTATTATTATTATTATTATTATTATTATTATTATTATTATTATTATTATTATTATTATTATTAAAATATGCGGTATTAAGTTTAGATATTACATGGTGTATTTGACTTCCCCATTTTAAATTTTTATCTACATATATGAAGACCTAAAAATTTTGTGCATGAAATGTTTTCAAGATTTTTGTTTTTTAGGTTCAATCGAATATTCTTTATTTCACGCCTTTTCTTAAAAATAAATAATGTACTTGGTTTTATCCGTGCTTATAATCAATTTGTTAGAGGGACACCATTGCCAAAAAAGTGTTAGCATGTTATTAGCTTTTTCTTCAAGTTGCTTTAGTGTGTTAGAAGAGATACTTATAGTTGTGTCATCTGCGTACATAACTAATCGAATATTGGGATCTGCAATAACATTGATGTCGAGATCATTCAAAAACAATGTAAATAGTAGATGTGCGAGAATACTACCTTGGGGTACACCAAAATTCAAATTCAAAATATCTGATCTGGTTTCGCCTAATTTTACTGTTATTTTCCTGTCTGAAAGACAATAATAAATAAACTTATTTAAAGGTTCTTTAATTCCTAGCGAGCTGATTTTTTTAACAACAATCCCTTGTCTATGCAGTCAAATGCTCGGGTAAGATAAAATAAATTGAAACTATAAATTGTTTTTTATCTAAAGCTTCATAAATATAGTTGGTTAGATTATAAGTATAATGGTATCGTTCACAAAACTTCTCCATCGTTTTCAACAAAAGCAAGGTCGCGCTGATGGGTCGATACGCCTTTGGGGTTGTGTAGTTCAACCTGCCTGTTTTAGGGACGAACACAACCCTCACTTCCCTCCAAATGTTCGGAATGTAGAAGTGTATAAAGTACAGCCTAAACATTTGTTCCAGGTGTGGCATTAAAGCATTCAAGCCTTATTGCAAAATGGCTGGATATATTTCACCAATCCCTGGCGGTTTTCACTACCCATCTTATCTTTGGTAACAGTCTGGTTGGCAATCTGCCATTCCATGACCGATGGTTGATTCTCAATTTAGTCTGGCTATTCTCCCTGTTACATGTGTGGATCCTGGGAAGGGGTCTGCATCAGCAGCTCCAGACTTTCATTTAGATTGGTGGCTCTTTCACCATCTTCTTTGGTTGATAAGCCAAAATCATGGTCTTTCTCTTTTTTGCAATGACTTTACATAACCTAGCAGCCTGCGAGTAGACTTCAATCTCCTTACAGTAGGCCCTCCATACATCCCTTTGTCGTTTCCTGACAATTTTTTTAAAAGTCTCAGATGGGTTTTGTACAATTCCCAGTCCGAGTCTTGTTTAATAATGTTTGGGTTGTTGAATGATATCCTAGCCTTCTTCTTCAGTTCGCTCTCCGTTCCACCAGCTAGTGGTTGCACCAAACTGGTGGGCTGGTCTGAGGGGGCAGGATGTTATAAAGGCTCTCTTTATGGCAAATTGTACGGTATCCACGAATACATAAATCAATATCAAAATTTATCCAGCGATGATGTAACATAGAGGCAGTATCTGCCACATGCCAGTTCTGGATTACCTTAGTAACTACGCCGTAGTTAATGTGACGCCTATTAGTCTGAGTTAACAAATGTCGGTACATAGTCTTCATTACTTCTAGAAAGGTTGCTAGCTTAATGTAATCATATAAAGGCTTACCTCTTGTGTCTTCACTACTTTCACGAGTATATAACCACTCGTGTAGGCCTCGATCTCTTGGTGGAACAGGCACCACTTGTTCATACTCAGGTATTTTAACAGTTGCGTCAGGAATTGGTGGAAGACTCTTTTCCAACTCATCCCGCAATGATCTTTTGATAAGGACCTCCTTATCCTTGGGAATTTTCTCTTAAGAGTTGTCCCTGTCAATAATGGCAACCCTAGATGTCCTAGGGCGGCCTCACTATAGGTAGTGGTGGAGAGAGCCTATTTAGCCGTCTTATGAGTGAGAGACTCGAAGTGGTATCCGATGAAGTCTCCGACCTAATCCTCTTTGTGGAAGGTGGTGCCATCCCTTCTTAAGAAGTGGTTTTCCCTGAGAAGGCGGCACATCTTGCGAGTGCTCAGCCTTCTTTGTTGATGGCATTCTTTTTGCGGATTTTTTTATTGGCTCCCGTTTGAGGGCTGTGATAAGCGTTGCAGCATCGCCGCTGGTGGTAGCAGCCTTATAGGTAATAGTTAATCCACTTAGCTGCAGTATTATACATTCGTTGTGAACTGTCAAAACAACATTTTTACTTATTACAGTTCCGTCAGGATTGCCCACTAACAACAAAACACACCGCCTACAGTTGAATAACATGTATATTTATAAGAAAATCGAAGAAAATGAATTAGCATTCCTTTGGAAGATAACAGATAACTTCAAATGCGGCAGTCTTTAATTATAAAATATTGTCCGATAACAACGAATTTTAAAATTTAGTCTTCCGTCCGCCATAATTGTATTGGTGGTTGTCGTACTCTCCAAACGTCAAACGTCGCTCATAGTCGTCGATAAGTAAGGGTTTAATATAGCGGAGTAGTTGTTTCCTGCAGTATCATTTATAGATTTAATGGCGCATCGCCCGGGTGAGAGGTCTGCAGGTAAGTACTATCATTTGCAATAATAATGACACTCATTAAAATGAATTTTGCGATTTCTTTAGAACTTCCGATGTATTTATAATGAAATCTACTTCACATTTTTAATATTAGTTATTAGTTGTATCACTCACCGATAGAGATTTAATGAAATTTCTACTCAGAACTTGCAGAAGTTCAAAAACTGTTTTATGAGAGTGTCATTATTATTGCAAACGATTGTACCTACGATATTGTACGTCGCTTTCTGCAAGTCGAGCCGCTTAGGCCGAGCAGGAAGTAGCAGACCAGTTACATCTTACCTGCACTCGATTTATATGCGAAACTACATATGAAGGAACAGCCAGCTCAATTGTCGGTCATCTCATCTATGGCATACTGATGAGGGCTAACAAGCCCGAAGCCGGTCTATGTCTGGTGGAGTGGCCGACAAGGGTTCTTGGCTGTTTCACACAGATACTGCAGGTATAATTCAATGCCGGTCGGGGCATTAGCCCGCGGAGTAGTTGTTTCCTGCAGTATCATTTATAGAGGGTTTAATATAATTTCGAAAATTTTGTTTGAAGGGTAATTTCGTTATTGATATATTTTCTCTATCCCTTTTTAACATATTTGAACTTAGTCATAGTTAACCCTGTATTTATCTGTTATATAGTGATATGATATTAGTGGGTCAGATGAAATTATTGATTTATCTTATCAAAATCAAACGTATTAAATTTTACACTGTTACCCAGCCCTCGCACTTAGGTAATTATTTAAATTATTAATCAGCCGTAAAAGCACTATTAGAAAAAAATCTATTAGACTTTATAAGTACACATGTCAATATCTTCTTCGTGGCAGTATCGAGATATTCATGAAATATTAATATTGATGTTACAGGGAGAGGTTCCAAGTTTAAAGCGGGCAATCATAAATTATTCATGAACCTAACATATATTAAATTAATTAAATACCAAAGTTTACGGGTCTTTGGCTAGCCGATACTTTCTGTAAATTATTCAATTTGCATGTAATTTATCCCCATATTCGAGGCTTCTCGAATAATAAGTGAATTACCATTTTTATACCACTAATTACTAATAAGCGATATGCTACGTAGAACTTTGAGTTTAAATCCTATAATATGATAATAATTTGTATCTGGATCTATAGAACCTAACTGAGCTCCGGAACAGGCTATGATGTTTACATTAGTAGATATATTCTAGACAAATAAATATTCTGTAAATCAAAAGCAATTTGTTAACGTTACGTAATCCACGTTGTTTTCTTTCGAGTTTGCGACGAGTAAAGCCTTTTATGCAATATGAGATAATATAATATATAGATAGGGTGATTCAGAACTTATGTAAAAAACATTATTGAATGTACTTGGGACTCTTACAAATATAATTTTGTAAAAAAAATCCAAAAAGGCTAGCCAATCAATCCTAAACTTAACTCTAGCAAAGAAGAGAGTAGAGAATGGTTATTGGATGGGAGGTGATGGAGGAGGAATCACTGAGTCTCCATAATTACATTATATTTGAGGTGGAAAAGAAATTTTTCTGGGCGGCAGATTCCGTAAGGCGGTTATAGGGGACCCTGCCTTTTCGGAAGACATCAGCAACGTAGAGGACTTTGTTCACCTCCTTAAAAGGTGCAAGACAAGTCAATGATTAGATTAAGGTCGAGTGAGCAAGACAGGAACGTCTACTGGTGGACGGAGGAAATCCAAATACAGAGTAAGTCACTTGCTGCCAGAAGGCGCTACACCAGAGCAAGAGTAGATAGCCAAGTGACGGACGGGGAGGTAGATAACTTGCATGCGCTGTATAAGGAGGAAAGGAGATTCCTAAGGAGCAAAATAACTAAAAGTAAGGCAGGCTAATGGAGGAAACTGTGCGACGACCTGGGGAAGGTATATGAGGCTGTAATCCGCAAAAGAATCGAGATTGAACTGGAGAACAGGGCTCCCCTAGACGAGATGAAGTTCGGCGTCAGAAAGGGAAGATCGACGATGAGAGCTTTGTAAGAGTTGATAAGAGTAGTCGAGGAGGCAGGGCGCGATAAATGGATATCACTGATCCTCATGGACGTCAGAAACGTCTTCAATATGGCAAACTGGGGTTTCATCTTAGATGAGTTAAGGACGAGAGGGGTGAATATAAGGCTGGTGGCCTTAGTGGCAAATTATTTTCGCGATAGACAGCTTGATATCTGCCGAAGCACCAGCAGGGAGATCAATATGGGAGTCCTCAAAGATCAGTGATGGGTCCTCTGCTGTAGAATGTCCTTTATGACGGAGTTCTGAGGATCGTTAGACCGGCCCAAACAAAGATACTGGCGTATGCCGACGACTTGGCAATCGTAGTGGTGGACAGTTCGGAGGTGGGAATGGTGCAGAAGGGCAACATGGTTATGCGTACCATTGACAGGTGGTTGCCGGTCGGGGCCTGGAAGCCGCGCCGGAAAAGACAGAAGTTGTAGTCTTCAACGCCAGGAAGCTGAGAACCGCCGACTTCCATCTAAGAGGAGAAAAGGTGGCGATAAAACCGGTTGTAAAATATCTGGGAGTGTGGTTCAACCGCCATCTCAATTTTGGGAGACACGTGGGAGAAATATGTAACAAAGCTACTACATTGACAAGAATAATGCCCAACATAGGGAAACCTACATCTAAGAAACGGAGAGCCCTGGGGAACATTGTAGATTCCGTGCTGCTGTACGCGACCCCGGTTTGGAAGGGAGCCTTAGCCAGGAAGAAATCGTCGAATAGTCTAATCGTAGTAGGAGAATAGCGCTAAGAGTCGCTATGGCCTATAGAACGGTCTCGACGACGCACAGTGGCACCAAAATTACTGTACACCCCGTTTGAGTTGATTTTTTTTTTAAATGTTTGTCATAAAATTGCCCATCAATCCCTTTTTCTCAATTTTCTCTTTGGTTCTTCATTTTTGCGGCATTTGACTTCAAAAATGAGTTTTCATGAAAAAAACTAGATTTTTCACACAAAAATTACCCTACGGAACACGAGATTGAGATTTTTCCGCATTTTATTTTATGGGGAAATGCTCGTTTTGGAAAGCCCTATAAGACTGTCCACTTAGATTTCGAGGAGAAATTATCACTATCATACATTTCCATACGAACAGTTCCAGGAAAAATCAATCATTTCTCATTAACAAAGAACTATTGTATCCAAAATGGCCACTTTTGTCAAAAAATTGAATTCCCAAAATCATTTATGGAACTTTTCTGACATTTTTCAGAATTACGGGAAAATTCGGAAAATCTGTATGTGGCCATTTTGGTGAATGTTCAAAAGTGTGTCCAAAAATTCTGAAAAAATTTTTGCGGATTCCTTGAATGTGTACAAATAATTTTTGTGAGATGAGATTTTTTCCAATACTTTCCCAGTTTTCAGTAGAAGGACTTATGTGAACATTTTTGGATGATTGTGGCCATTTTAAGAGCAACGGAAAATTTCTCCTCGAAATCTAAGTGGACAGTCTTGTAGGGTCATTTTTGTGCAAAAAATTTAGCTTTTTCCATGCAAACCGATTTTTGGACCCAAATTCCGCGAAAATGAAGACTCAATAAAAAAATTCAGAAAGAGGAATCGATAAGGAATTTTATGACGAACATTTAAAAAAAAATCATCTCAAACGGCCCAACCCTAAGGGGTGTACAATAATTTGGGTGGCACAGTGGCGTGTGCAGCTAGGCCGGACGTGCACATCGCTTTGCTTAAGGCAATACCGATGGAAGCCGAACTGACGATGCATCACGAGGAATCCACAAATCACTCGTCTGTCCTATTGGATTTAGGACAGGAGCGTCGCGATGAGGCAACCGTCGTCAGGAGGCAGACCGACTGGGAGCGGTTTCGTGTAGAAATGCAACGACTCTGTCAACCCGTCCCTGTCATCTAAGACGAAGCGGACCTCGAGGCGGCAGTCGTTAGCCTTGAGACGGACATCCGCACCACCTTGGAAAGCAGCACCACTGAGAAGACGGAAAGGAGACGTGCAAACCACTCAGGTGAGTTACCTCTTATTTTGCAGGAGCAGATAAGGGAGAGACGCGCGGCCAAGCGGCGAGCCATGAGAACGGGCCACCCATTCGACAAACAGATCGCAAACCGGTTCAACAGGAGAGTCAAAGCCGCTCTGGACGAGCTTTACCAGGAACGGTGGCAAAGGCACCTGGAGTCCTTGAATCCCGAGGATGGCAGTCTGTGAAAGATGCAAAAGGCGCTGAGGACCTCCCGTCGTCCGATACCTCCAATTCACGTAGAGAATGGGGTCGTTTATACGAAGTGTGACAAGGCAGACGCTTTCGCTGACAGCCTTGGACTGCAGTGTAGGGAGAACTTTCTCGATGACGAAGACGAGGATCACATGGACGAGGTGGAACGTTGCGTGCGGCGCCTAATACGTCTACCCGATGCTGAAGAAATCAGACCTGCCACTTCGGAGGAGGTAAAAGAGATTTTGCGCCTCCTGAATCAGGAAGCTCCCCCACCGGGGAGTAATGGCGCTGCTGAACATCTGCAACGTCATCCTGAGACTGCGCAGATTTCCGAAGAGATGGAAAAAGACCGACGTGATACTCATCCCTAAGCCAGGTAAGAACCTAACGTTCCCCTCTAGTTACAGCCCCATCAGTTTCCTACCCATGATAAGTAAAGCAGCCGAGGGGTGATCCTGGCGAAACAGCACGAGACCACGGAAGAACTGCAGATCTTCGCGCAAGAGCAGTTCGCGTACCGCCGTGGCCACTCGACAGTGCAGCAGATTCTCAGGTTAGTAGAACTTGTTTACGCAGGTTTCAATACCAGATAACCTACCGGAGCAGTCTTCTTGGACGTCGCCAAGGCCTTCGACAGGGTCTGGCACGATGGGCTTATCGTTAAGACGCTCGACTTTGGTTACCCTGTCGGCCTAGTCAAGCTGGTGGCGTCCTTCCTCAGTCGCAGAGAGCTGCATGCGAAGGTGGACGGGGCCCTGTCCACCTATCGACCCATGGAAGCCGGCGTCTTCCAAGGAGCCGTGCTGTTTCCGCACCTTTTCAATATCTTCAAGGCGGATCTATCCAGGAAGGAAGACACTTCCGTGTGCCTCTACGGCGATGACACCGCCATTTTGGCCCGATGTCTAAATCCGGAAATGGCGACGTGGCGACGCCAGAGAGCGATAAGTAGAATGAAGGACTGGTGTAACCGCTGGAAGGTGGCGATCAACTCAGAGAAAAGCCAAGGTATGATGTTCTGTCGTAGGTAGAGAGCGCAGCTGATAGGCTGCGTGACGTTCAACGACGAGTACATCCAGTGAACCGACGAAACCAGATATCTAGGGGTGACCCTAGATGGAAAGCTGATCTGGAAGCCACACGTCAACGAAGTGGTTCGCAGAGGCAAGTTCGTGAGGGCGAAACTCTACCCGTTACTCCATAGGGATAGCCGACTGAGTCTTGCCAACAAGGTAAGGTTAATCAAGACTGTCTTGCAGCCACAGTTGACGTATGCCGGAGCAGCATAGGGATATGCAGCGAAGACGCACCTGGAAAGAGTGCAAACCGTCCAGAATGTCGCCCTGCGTTGTGCGACGACTTAGTTCGTCCGCAACAGCGACAATCGCCGGGATCTGGGAATCACGCCAGCCCTGGAAGCGATAACAAAATACGAAACATTAATTTTTTGAATTCATTGTACTTTTATTATCTTAACTAATAAATTTCAAATTACGTCTCTATCACAAATTATGACAAATAAAAAATAACCGTAATCAGTCTCTTAGTGCAATGGAGTATACGATATTTTTAGTGAGTCCATCTTTAGCCAACACAAACAAACTGGATGGTTTGCCCACTCGAAAGCATGCCACATATAATTGTCAGTGTGAAAAACATGGTGTGCTCAAATCTAAGCCACAAACGGACATCGTTTGGCCTTGGGATCGGCCAAGGTTAAAAATGATTAAATTACTAAAATGGCTATTAAAAAGGGGTTTGTGATAGAAGGGTGGAAATTAAAGATTGTATGTATTTTTTAATGCCATATCATAAAAAAATTGTATGTATTTTTTAATGCCATATCATAAAAAAATATAAATAAAAAAATTTGTCCAAAAACTAAAAAATAAAATTTTGGGGTCGACCACCCTTATCACTTAGGGGTATGAAAAATATATTGCAATCGATTCTCAGACCTACCGAATATACATATAAAACTTCATAAAAATCGGGCAAGCCGTTTCCGTATGGATGGAGTATGGCGTCTACACGAGAATTTTATATATATATATATATATATATAAATATATATATATATATATATATATATATATATATATATATATATATATATATATTGTTGTGTTATGAAATTTTTGTTGGGCGCCAATTAATATTTGTGTTGAAATTGTATTTGTGTTTCTGTATGATTTGTATTTATGTGTTTTGTGTATAAAAGAAAATTGCGTTTATTGGACTACAAACCTGTATCTTATATATTTTTTATGCTTATTCAATTACCCTGGCTGCTTGTAGAACATAGACTCTGGTAGTCGGTTCGCTCGTCAAGTCAAATCTTTTTTAACACACTGTATCTTACTTTCAAATAAATATCAATTTAAAATGGACAAGTTTTATTTCATAAGAGATTTGTTTACTACTTATTCAAGAATATTTAACGTTTTATGAACATTTAATTAACAGGTAACATATAAATTTTATTTTTAAAGGCAGTTACGTATTAAAAGTTGCCTATCTTTGAAATTTACATAGTACAACACATTCTTAAAATCCGTGATTCTATGGTATTCTGCTAGTGTATGTTTATTGATGGTAATGTATTATATTTGCAAAACATAACCTTTTGACAGATGTTCCACTAAATAACGAATTTTAATATATTAAATAGAAAAGTAAAGATTATTAATTATACTACGGTAAGTAACTTATTGTTTTAATAAGTTTTAGAGTCTGTGACTGTCTATTTTGTGAATTTAATAGCTAGCTAGCGTTTATTTTCTCTGATATAATTTACGTAAATTTCTGTGAATTTATGTGCACATAAAATACCTTTCTGTAGTTGATTTTCTTTTATAAGACTTCGACTGGAAATCCTTTGGAACTCCCTCTGAACTGGTGATTGGGCTGCAGATGATTGGTTTTCCCACTATATGGTACTGCCAAATTTCTGTCTTGGATCTGGATCTCTGTTTATATTGTTGTTCGACACTTTTCTTGCAACGTGAGTATTACTTTTGACTATTATTTGGACTTTTTCTTGCTAATTTCTAAATTTTATGGAACCTCTGTTCAAAACCGACGCTGCCCGTTCTTACATTCTTTCGTATCTAATCAACAAACTTTTGTTTTTCCACTTTTTCTACCAATTTGATAACTTGATGCCTTGTTGTAAAATTTGCACACATATTATGGTCCATACATATGATCTTATATAGTTTTTCGATGCACTGTTTTTATGTTTTCACTCCACTACTTAAAACTATGACAAAATTTTTAATGTTATTACAATTTTCCTTATATCTAATTATTAAATATTCTTCAATATTACTCTTTTTATGTACATTGTTATATCCCTTGTGAAGCCAACTTTAGACTTGACATTTGTCCCTGTCTATGATATTTATTTGACATTTCTAAATATTTTACTAATTTTATTTATTTAAATTACTAATATTTTAATTATCTTCACTTGACTTATGTTGATATGTGTGTGATGTTATTAAATGATCTTTTCTTTTTCTTTCTATATACTTTAATCTTGGTTTAAGTCCTTTTTGTTTATGTACTATACAAAAATGTGATATCATGTCCCAATATTTAATGAATTTTAACTATTTTTTTTCTTTCAAAAATGGTAATTTATTTAATTTACTCTACAATAACTGTTTATATGCTCTGCATTGTCAATTTTTATATTATTTTATATAATTCTACTATGTTTTAATTTTTATAACAACAATAATTTCTATTCTATTTTATGGTTTTTCAAAATAAACATGTAAATTCTCATAAGTATTGAAGCTGATTTTTTTATATTGTCTCAATTTTCCCAAAATTCAATTGGAAATTTTATTTCCCAAGAAAATTTTCAATTTAATTTTTTTTTTAAATTTTATATGATTTGTATGATATTTTACTTTTATTTGTCCTATATTATATTTAGTCTTTGTAGTATGGGTGTAGTTGTGTCACGTTGTATATGCCTTTTGTTCTGTCTGAGTCTATGTATTTTAGTTCGTAACTGTTAGTCCCGTTTGTCGTGTTGATCATATAAGGTCCGTCATATGGTAGCATTAACTTTGCACATCGGTTGTCTCTTCTATTTGGAACCCTTAGTGTTTTCACAATAACCAAATCTCCTTTTTCATATTTTATAAAATTTTTCTTTGTCTTTGTCATGCGTCTTTGGTATTTGTCAGCGGCTCGTCGTAGTCGTTCGTTTACTTTTTGAATTATGTCATTGTACTGAGTGTTTGTCGTTATCGTCCACGGTCTGTCAGGTTGCTCGTTTTTGAATATTGTGATGGGGCTTTGGTCTGTCACGTTGTTTGGTATGTGATTTAAATATTTTTCTACGTCTGTCAAGTAATCTTCCCACAGTGGTTGTTCGTCAAATACTAGCATACGTAGGTACTTAGATACCTCCTTTACGTATCTCTCGGCAGGATTAGCCTGTGGATGACGTATACTAGTATAGTGTAGTCTTGTCTGTCTTTGTCTAAAATAATTTTGAATTCTGTCATTCCTAAAATATGTAGCATTGTCAAGTATACATTCTTCGTATTGTCCTTCTTCTTGTACGTATCGGTTTAGTAAGTGTATAACTGTTTTCGTGTTTGTCTTTCTACAAGGGTAGATTCTCACGTACTTTGAAAAATATCAACAATTAGAAAAATATGTCTACTACCCTTGTAGCTTGTGATGAGGTTGCTTATAAAGTCTATTGCAATTTTATGTCTAGGTCTTGTCGCTCTTTTTGATTTCGGCTGTCCTTATTAATGTCGGTTTTTGTCTTTTGCTAGTTGGCATATATGGCATGTCTGTATAATATTTTTCGTAATTTGTCGGTCTTGTTTGTTATAGTATGTTTCTCTGTAAATTTTCCATGTCTTGTCAATCCCTACATGTCCATAGTCATGATGTATTCGTCTTACTATTTCCTTCGTCAGTTCATTTGTAATGGCATATAACTCTGTTTCTTTAATTTTCTTTATATAAATTTGATCTTTTACTGTGAATTTCTTCTTGTCATTGTCTGTTAATTTTTGCTGGTCTTGTAATATCGTTGCGTTTGAAAACAGTCCGTCATTATCTTTTAAAACATTTACTCCAATTTTGATTATATTTCTATCATCCTGTCTTTCATCCATCCTTGTCAGTGCGTCAGCTAATATGTTAGTCTTTCCCGGTATGTACTGTATGTCAAAATTGTATTCGTTTAATAGTAGTGCCCATCTGTGTATCCTGTTGTTTCCGTATTTGTTGTTAAGTATCGATGTCAATGCCTGGTTGTCTGTCTGTACTATGAATTTATTTCCTAACAAGTAAAATCTCATTTTGGTTATCGTGAAAATAATGCTAGCAAGTTCTAGTTCCGATACGCTATAGTTTCTTTCATGCTTCTTTGTTACCCTCGATGTGAAAGAAATTGGTACCTCTATGTCGTCTTGTGTCTGTAGTAATACTCCTGCCAGTCTGTGTATAGAAGCGTCCGTTCGTATAGTAAAAGGTAAGTTATAGTTTGGGTGGTAAATTTTAAGTTTATCTATTATAATGTCTTTAAGATCGTCAAATGCTTTCTGTTGTGTTTCTGTCCATGTCCATCGTACGTTTTTCTTTAATAATTCTATTAGTGGTAATTCAAAAGCAGTCAAGTCTGGTATAAGTCTTTTAAAATAATTTATCATCCCCAAAAATCCCCTTAATGTTTTTAAATTGTTCGGTCTTTTAAATTGTTTTATCGTTTGTATTCTGTCCTCGTCCATTTGAATTCCCGTCTGATTAATTTGATATCCCAAATACGTTACTTGTTGTTTGTAAAATTGGCATTTGTCTATGTTGAGTTTGAGTCCGTTCTTGTCTAGTTCATACAGTACTATGTCTAAGTGTTTTCGGTGATTGTCAATGTTGTCTGAGTATATTAGTATATCGTCAATATAATGTAGAACAAATTTATCATATTTATTAAGAATGTTATGTAGGGCACGCACAAGAGCAGAGCATGAACTTTGCAAGCCAAACGGAGTTGTGTTGAAGTGATATATTTCCCCATCCACTGTAAATCCTGTATATTTTCTAGATTCTTCATCTAACGGTATGAGCCAAAAACTATGTTTTAAATCTAATTTTGAAAAAATTTTAGCATTTGTTATTCTACCTAGAATAGCGTCCACCATTAATGGTGCCTCATATTGGGGAACAGTGTACTTATTAATAGTCCTAGCGTCAAGACATATTCTGATCTCTCCACTCTTTTTTGTTACTATTACCAGCGGATTTATATATGGTGTATTGCTTCTTTCAATTATTCCATCTTTTAATAATTTGCCAATTTCAATCTTAACTTTTTCTTTATGCATATATGGTATGGGATATGTTTTGCTTTAAAATTCGTAATATCTCTAACCTCTAATCTATGTACATAACTCTCAGCTACTCTCATTTCATTTGACACTAACCTCTCATATTTTCTTAACGCTGCTCTTACCTCACTTTCATAATTATCATCTACATTTATTTTAATTTTATTAATATCAAATATTTCATCATCTACCTCATCATCATAATAATTATCATTCCCACAAAAATACATTTCCTTTTCATTCCTACCTTCATCAAAACCTACTTTACCTTGTTCACTTCCTTCTATGTACATAAATTCATCCCTATCTTTTTTAAATTCAACCCATATATCATCTATGCATAATTTTCTTGCCTCATAATCTATTTTAGCTTTGTATTTGTTTAAATAATCAGAACCTATCACTATATCCATTGGCATGTTTGGCACGATTAAAAGTTGAAATAATACATTTTTTTCATTAAATTTTAGATTGATATTTAGCATTTTATTTACATCATATAGTTTCTTTTGGTTAGGACCTATTAATGTTACTCTATTCACCTTTATAATATGTTTATTCAATTGAGGAAATTTATCTATAATATTTTGACTAATTAATGAAGCTTCAGAACCAGAATCTATCAATATCTCTAGATTTGAATTTTGAAATTTTGAATTTACATATACTAAAATATTATTTTGATTTATAATTACATTTTCATCTAACTTAATAAATTCACGAGGATGGGTATAATTACTAATACAATTTTTGACTATGTTGTTTGACTTGCTCTACTGAAAATTTTGATTGTTATCTACATTTTGTATTGCAGGTTCCCTATCCATTGATACAGATCTGCGCTGTTCGACTGGTCGTTCGTCACATTGTGAATTTTGGACACGTTCTACTGATCTGCTCGAGTTTCGTATACTTTGAAAATTTACCTGTCTATTTTGGTTTCCATCGTCTCGTCTCGATGGCTGATTTTGATTTCTGTTATAATTTTGGTTATTGTTGTTAAATCTATTATTAAAATTATCATTGTTATTATTGTTATAATTTCTATTATTATTATACTGATATTGTTGATTTCTATTGTTATTATATCTGTTATTATAGTTAAAATTATTACCATTATTGTTGTATCTATTATTAGTATTAAAATTATTGTTGAAATTGTTTCGTGGATAATTAGTATTATTATTATTACTAGGCCTAAAGTTATTGGATCTATGATTAAAATTGTTATTATATCTAAAATCTTGATTATTATTATTTTGATTGTTACGAAAATTTTGTGAAACATTTCTATTACTATTATTCATATTATTACTATAATTTTGATGATTATTTGTGACATTTCTCTCTACCCGATTTAAATAATTGTACATTTGTTCCATAGTCCTAATATTTTGCATAGCAATCGTTTCTGCAATTTCCGGTTTGAATTGTCGTGAAATGTATAGCACCAAATCTTGTTCGTTTAGCTTTGGGGTTAGATATTGTGCAGACGAGTATAATCTTAATGCATAATTTGTTAAACTGTTTGTTAAATTAGGATTGTACTTTCCAAAATACAATTTTTCTCTTACTGCTAGTTGTGCATTGTCCCCCCAAAAATGTTGTGTAAAGCGTTGTGTAAATTGTGTATAGTCGTTTATATTATTTTCAATACCATTAAACCATAATAACGCCTCATTTTCCAGGTTTTCCCTAATAGTTTCCTTGATTCTGTCTATTATTGTTTCTTCCGACGTTGTCCTATCATAAATTTCTTGTATTTTTCTGGTTAATGCTTTTAAAAACACTACAGGGTGTAGTTTGTTGATATTCCCAGAAAATTTGTGAATTTTGTTATCTTCATGGCAGATTATTTTTGTTATTACTTCTCCTTCTCTATTCTTCATCTCTCGGACATGCTCTATTTCCTTCTTAAGCTGTTCTATTTGTTCTTCTGTTCTTTTTCTTTCATTGTCCAATACCTCTTGATCTGCTGGTATTCCTTTCTGTACTTGACTTTTGACTAATTCAATTTCTTGTGTATTCTTCGTTATATTCTTTTCGATATTTCCAATTTCATGTTCTTGTTTTCTTACTATATCTTCAATCTCTATCGTCTTCTTTACCACAGTTGTCATCTCCTGTTCCACCTTCTCAACAGTTTTCTACATCCTTCTTCCAAGATTGGATATCCGTTTTTATTTCTTCTTTTAAATCTTCTACTTTTTCTCTATTATTTTGGCCATATTTTCCATATCTTTTTTCTGTTCTGTTCCATTTGCTTTAATTCTTCCAATTTTCTGTGCGTCTTGTTTTCTTCCTTGTTCCAATTTCTCCAAGTCCTCCTTTCGTCCTTTTTCTAATTTCTCCAAGTCCTCCTTTCGTCCTTTTTCTAATTTCTCCAAGTCCTCCTTTCGTCCTTTTTATAATTTTTCCATATCTTCTTTTCGTCCTTCCATGATCGTTTCAGCCAATTTTTTTCTGTCTTCTTCTTGTCTTTTTCTGTCCTCCATAATTGTCCTCATCATCTCTTCTAACATACTTTACTCCTGTCTCGCTTGCTTCTCCTACACTCGTTCCCTGTTCCTGTACACTTTCTTGGTCCGATTGTGTCTCCGTCGACTCCTCTCCAATTTGTTTCCCACTTCTTAGATCCATTTTCCTTCTTTTTCTGTATTCTTCTTTTTTTAACCCTGTACTATTTTCGAGCTTGCCTCACGTTGGGCACGCCAATTTGTTATGTTATGAAATTTTTGTTGGGCGCCAATTAATATTTGTGTTGAAATTGTATTTGTGTTTCTGTATGATTTGTATTTATGTGTTTTGTGTGTAAAAGAAAATTGCATTTATTGGACTACAAACCTGTATCTTATATTTTTTTATGCTTATTCAATTACCCTGGCTGCTTGTAGAACATAGACTCTGGTAGTCGGTTCGCTCGTCAAGTCAAATCTTTTTTTAACACACTGTATCTTACTTTCAAATAAATATCAATTTAAAATGGACAAGTTTTATTTCATAAGAGATTTGTTTACTACTTATTCAAGAATATTTAACGTTTTATGAACATTTAATTAACAGGTAACATATAAATTTTATTTTTAAAGGCAGTTACGTATTAAAAGTTGCCTATCTTCGAAATTTACATAGTACAACATTCTTAAAATCCGTGATTCTATGGTATTCTGCTAGTGTATGTTTATTGATGGTAATGTATTATATTTGCAAACATAACCTTTTGACAGATGTTCCACTAAATAACGAATTTTAATATATTAAATAGAAAAGTAAAGATTATTAATTATACTACGGTAAGTAACTTATTGTTTTAATAAGTTTTAGAGTCTGTGACTGTCTATTTTGTGAATTTAATAGCTAGCTAGCGTTTATTTTCTCTGATATAATTTACGTAAATTTCTGTGAATTTATGTGCACATAAAATACCTTTCTGTAGTTGATTTTCTTTTATAAGACTTCGACTGGAAATCCTTTGGAACTCCCTCTGAACTGGTGATTGGGCTGCAGATGATTGGTTTTCCCACTATATGGTACTGCCAAATTTCTGTCTTGGATCTGGATCTCTGTTTATATTGTTGTTCGACACTTTTCTTGCAACGTGAGTATTACTTTTGACTATTATTTGGACTTTTTCTTGCTAATTTCTAAATTTTATGGAACCTCTGTTCAAAAACCGACGCTGCCCGTTCTTACATTCTTTCGTATCTAATCAACAAACTTTTGTTTTTCCACTCTTTTTCTACCAATTTGATAACTTGATGCCTTGTTGTAAAATTTGCACACATATTATGGTCCATACATATGATCTTATATAGTTTTTCGATGCACTGTTTTTTTTATGTTTTCACTCCACTACTTAAAACTATGACAAAATTTTTAATGTTATTACAATTTTCCTTATATCTAATTATTAAATATTCTTCAATATTACTCTTTTATGTACATTGTTATATCCCTTGTGAAGCCAACTTTAGACTTGACATTTGTCCCTGTCTATGATATTTATTTGACATTTCTAAATATTTTACTAATTTTATTTATTTAAATTACTAATATTTTAATTATCTTCACTTGACTTATGTTGATATGTGTGTGATGTTATTAAATGATCTTTTCTTTTCTTTCTATATACTTTAATCTTGGTTTAAGTCCTTTTTGTTTATGTACTATACAAAAATGTGATATCATGTCCCAATATTTAATGAATTTTAACTATTTTTTCTTTCAAAAATGGTAATTTATTTAATTTACTCTACAATAACTGTTTATATGCTCTGCATTGTCAATTTTTATATTATTTTGTATAATTCTACTATGTTTTAATTTTTATAACAACAATAATTTCTATTCTATTTTATGGTTTTTCAAAATAAACATGTAAATTCTCATAAGTATTGAAGCTGATTTTTTTATATTGTCTCAATATATAGAGTTATTACGCCGCTAATACAGACCACTTTTGATATATGCCGCATACGTTATCAGACCAAAATTGACGTTACCAGACCAAGCAAGTGGTCTGGTAACGTTAAACCATACATTAATGTTCACAGTGGTGATGGGACACCACACAGAAACTTTGGGGGTGGCGTAAAAAGTCGGTCGAATTGGTATTTTTATATAGATTTAGTTCAGACGTTCAATGGCTAGGTAGCGCTCATGCGGCATCACATTTATACAGTTCATGTAGTGATATGAAATCAACTCTGTCAGACCAGAGATTTGGCAACCGCGCTGAATGTGAGTTTGGAATGTAAATAAATATTTGATACTTGCTTCATGCGCGGCTTTTAAATGTTACTAGAAAGGTGGCAAGTCGACTTTTCTTCAGGGCATGACCACCGATGCGTAGTGCCTTTTATTTAATTGCCAATACTGCGCGCGGCTCTACGCCTGTGAATAATAAAATGTAAACGTGACTTTGGCTGAACTCTATGGTGGAGAAGGTCCGGCGTTTTATAATTTTTAGTGGTTGGCACATTTTGGTAATTTTAGTGTTTTCTCGAGTTTGGTTAATTTGCAGTGATAATATAAAAATCTCCTAACTTAATTTGAAGAGTATTCTACAAGAAAAATTTTTCAAATTGTTACACAAAACTAAATGAGTATTTTTTTGTATTTGATTATAGTTATTATTCAGTTGTAATCAGCATAATTTCAATTAAAAGTAATACTTATATACATAGTTGTTTATTTTTTTATTAGTGACTAAATTGATTAACTTAACCCTTTATTTTTAATTATTCATTATTTCTTAAACATTTCTGTTTAATAATTTGGGTAGAATAAAAAACGACAAATACAAATTTTAATTTAGTAATATAATAAAATTACAATAAATTAAAAGTAACTAAGTACTTACATACATTTAATTGATTTTATTTTAAACAGTTGATCTGTATTCTAATTTCTTTTACACAGGACCGTTCAATCTGAGGGATGGTAATGCATGTGCAGTGACATATGCACAGAATAATCAGAACAAAAATACACCCAGTATACTTTGTGCTACTAAAATATACTTGTTTTAAATGTTAAGGACCAATTTAAAAGTTGTTAATCATCAGTCAAATTTTCAAATTAAAATATCAATTAATTTATTTCAAAATTTATTAACGAAAGTAATAAAAAAAACAGAATTTAATGACCCCTAACTTCGTGGAGTAAGCTCAAATCATTTTATATTAAAGACCCCTACACTTCTTCTACACATAAAATAAATGCAAGGTAAATGTATTCTTCACCGACCTGTACGTAATACCGACCGCCACATATTTTCCCTCTTAAATGTTAGTTAGTGACCCTCATTTTAATTTTTTTAGTGTTGATTATAAATCATACGAATTTTTTGCCATAATGGAACTTATCGAACCGTTGATATATGTAAATATCGATTAATTATCGGCCAGACCGCGGAGTAGATACACGCACTTTTGCAACAAAAACTGTTAAATCAAATCACCTTTTGGGTATCTATTGTATTTCAGTAAGTATTTCACCTGTATTATGAAGTAGTAACGTATTTCAGACTTTTCGATTGTCGATTTTTAAATATATTTATTGTTGTGTTAAATATATTATAATTAGTGAAAAAGGCGTCGGTCGGTAAAACCTTCATAAAAAATTTTAGTGTCTTTATCAGTCGGAATTAGGAAACATTTTTTTCATAACTGGTAGGTTTATTAAACATTATATGAAAGAAAAATAATTTTAAAATAAAGAATATCTGCGAATAGTATAAGAGGTATCACCGACCACAAAAATCATTACATTTAATCTTTTAAATAAATTCCGAAATTGTACTTTCTATGCAGTTATACTGTTGTATTTTTTAGCAAGTGGTTATAGTTTATGTTATTGTTAATTATTATGCTTTAACACTGAGTTGATTATAAATTATTTTAACAATATTGAATAAATATTGTTCAAAAATATATATTTTTTTGCTTAGATCCTCAAAAATTCATTAAATATATTACGTTTAAATCGGTCTGTTAATAGGTTATACAGAATTTAATTCTTTCTTATTACCGACGACGTGCAGCCGGTATTACGGGGTGGCCCAAAGTGAGTGGATGATTAGGTTATTTCAGAAACTACTTAACTCAAATTTTGAAATTTGGCGCACAATTTAGCCTAATGAAGATAGGAAACCGAAAAAAAATGTTACTCGACTTTAAAAGTCAGTAACAGTCTGAAAAGAGGGTTTAAGTTTTAAGTAATGATTTCAAAATATTGTTTTACCGTAACTAAGCAATTATTTTTTTTTAAATTGTATATTCGTATTATACTTATGTTTCTCTATCTTCTTTTAAAATTAATGCCATGATGATTGAATCTCCCTCTATATTTTTCTGTTGTATTTAGGCATTTATAATTTTTGGTATATCATGAGATCTGCTGCATCTTTTGTATTTAATAGACCTTCTAAATTACTACACCACGTGTTCAATTTTTCCAGTTACGCTTAATTAATTTCAATATCTAGGTCTCGATCTAGGTGAAAACTTCATTATTTCAAATCGAACACTTTGTATTTTTTGCTTCACATTAGTCAAAATTAAATTTTCTCTCAGATATAGATTTTTCAGGTTTCTAAATTAATTATTTTTTTAAGATTATTGCAACTTTTTTAACGGAATTAATGGCGCCCATGATAATCACAGAAATATGTACCTAATAAATTCCACTGGGAGAACACTCAATTTAAAAATTTCTAATTGAGATGCTAGCAGATATTCCTGTAACTATTTTGATCAGCGTATTTTGGAACTTTAGAAAATTATGTGAAACATATTGTAGGTATATTGTTAACAAGAATTTATGAACATAAACTTTGTTTAGCCACTGACTACAAAATTGAATGGAATCAAGTGATTATTTGTCGTCAAGTTTTGAAACAAATTATGAGTCACATTATTTTTAAAAATTTCGAAAATATTAAAATCAAAAGTTGTTTGTTTTAATTTTATATTGATTTAAAAAAAAGAATTTGCAGTTTAATGGAATTTAGACAAAGGCTTGTTTTTCCTAGTTTATAGTCCTAATATCCCAAGCTACAATAGACTATAATATGGTTCCAGTGGAGGGCTGGTTATTATCAAGGCTGGTATATACCAGCCTTGGGTTATTATGGCCCATTAATTTGAAACTTTACCTAACCCACTATCAATTTTTTTGTATTTAAAGCACTTTAAAAAATAAAACATTCTTGAAGTGTTGGCATCATCCATTATTACTTTACGTATTTGCTATACAATTTATAATAAACATGAATTCAAAATATTTTTCGACTTTTATAGACTAGACTAGACCATTTTACATAAAATAAGCAGTATTCTCTTTTATAACTACTATGTCCACTGTCAACGAAAACTATTAAAACCATCTGTTTAGGCCCTTTAAAGTTTAAATGCCCATTTAGGTAGGTACCTCAGACATTTTCTAAGAATCAGCTTGCAACCCTTGAGATTACTGTAAGCAAATTTTAACCTATATGTTTAAAAGATAACAATAAAAACTTGGTTGCATATATTTTTTATTTCAGCTTTTCAAATAATTGCAAAAATGTATTGCATTTGTGTGCTCTTGTACATATTTACAAAAGCACTATTTAGATGTTGAATATAAAGTCAGGTTTGTTTTAAATTACCAAGTCAAAACAGAATAAGATTTCAGTTGAATAAAAAATATCAAAGTATTTTGGAAAGATATGGAGTAGAATAATGAAATCTCTTTACAGTTGTTTGTTGTTATTTTTTTATTTAAAATATAAAATATGTCGCACTAGTAATTAGTTTTTTATAAGAACTAATAACAAAATGAAACTTTATTAAGAATAACTTAATAATTAATTCGGCTTATTTCTCGCCGTAAAATGATCAAATTTTTGGTATTTTTCAGAAATATCGAAAAATAAAACAATTAGAGCAAAAGTAATATCAAAAATAAAATATTGATATTTCGTTTATTCGCTTTTACTATTTAAATTCTTCTCAAATAATAAAATAACTTTAAAAATGCATTTGCATTGCAAATGCACCACAAAAATCATTACATTTATCTTTTAAATAAATTCCAAAATTGTACTTTTTATGCAGTTTTTCTGTTGTATTTTTTAGCAAGTTTTTATATTTTATGTTATTGTTAATTATTATGCTTTAACACTGAGTTGATTATAAATTATTTTAGCAATATTGAATAAGTATTGCTTAGATCCTCAAAATTCATTAAATATATTACGTTTAAATCTGTCTGTTAATAGGTAATAGGGATAGGAAACCGAAAAAAATGTTACTCGACTTTAAAAGTCAGTAACAGTCTGAAAAGAGGGTTTAAGTTTTAAGTAATGATTTCAAAATATTTTTACCGTAACTATGCAATTATTTTTTTAAATTGCATATTCGTATTGTTGTATGTTTTCTCTATCTTCTCTTAACATTAATGCCATGATGATTGAATCCCTCTATATTTTTCTGTTGTATTCTGTTATTTAATTTTTGGTATATCATGAAATCTTAACCTGCTGCATCTTTTGTATTTAATAGACCTTCTAAATTACTACACCACGTGTTCAATTTTTCCAGTTACGCTTAATTAATTTCAATATCTAGGTCTCGATCTAGGTGAAAACTTCATTATTTCAAATCGAACACTTTGTATTTTTTGCTTCACATTAGTCAAAATTAAATTTTCTCAGATATAGATTTTTCAGGTTTCTAAATTAATTATTTTTTTAAGATTATTGCAACTTTTTTAACGGAATTAACGGCGCCCATGATAATCACAGAAATATGTAATAAATTCTACTGGGAGAACACTTAATTTGATAGAAAAAATTGCAAAACTGTTGTCTTGAACTTGTATGGATCTTATTAATCACGAATTTTTTGTTTATAATTATCCAGTAAATATTTTACTATAAATAACATTTATTTTTAATTAAGTACTTTTATATTCAGTTCAAATAATTACGAAATATACAGGATAAACAATTTTTATCCTGGTGGAAAGTGCAGTCTTTTCTATTGCATGTGTCGGTTGGTAATAGAATCGAAATCGGTCGGTAATACGGAAAATCGTCAAACATGGTCGGTGAAACGTACACTACCGCGAAAGTATTCAAATACATAATTTTCTTTTTTTTAAATTTGGAAATTAATATTTCATTAATTAATTTATATCAGGACGTTTTAAAGGGCCTAAACTGTTGTATAAAAAATTACAAATTAAATTTAACTCTCCAAATACTTATTATAAAAATATTCCTTGGTAAAATTCTTAGGTGGAAAAGGTACAATTACCTTTATTAGAAAAATGTAGTTAGACTTTTTAAAATTATATCGGACACCTTATCATAAATAAACAATGTAAATAAAATAAACAAAAATATTTTTACACTGTTATTTTGGTATCGACTAAATTAAGACATTAATGAAAAAATTTTTTCAAGTGGAGCACTCTCAGGTTGATTGTAATAAAACTTGTTTTGCAAAGTCAAAGCCCCAACACACCCAACATTCGATTCTATGTTTCTGCTCCAAAAACCTTTCAACGTTAATTTTCAAAATTTCTATGAACACATTTTCAATGAGCATGTTCATTGTGTTCAATTGGTCTAATACGGTTAAACGCCCTGTAGTACTTACAGTGCAACATTACAAAAGTTGTATCTATTGAAGGGCTATTTATCGTAAAAATATAACACCTGTAAAATTTCATTAAAGATTTAGACAAATTATTACCGCCGATATAATCAAGTATCAAGTGCCCCAAATTTCAAATCAGTAGGTACCTTGTTTTGTTGAAAAGATATTACAAAAAGACTTTAACAATTTTGAAAACAAAGCCTTCAGAAGAAAAATATTACATGAATAACCCCTAATTTTCAACGAGTTTTAACATTTATTTTTTTTAGTAAACAAGCGTGATTAAACTAATGAAACTAAAATAACTAATTTTGTTGATGTAGTTACAACAGCAAATTATGTTCTTAAAAACTAAAAATAATTATTACCCGTTTCATTATTTTTGGCCAATTGCACAGCCTTGACAACAGCCTTGAGTGATTCATTTTGTGCCTGTATAAAATATTTACAACACATAACCTTACGCTTTCGCCGTCTTTGCGCCAGAAACACTAAACTGCTTAAATAAACCTACTTAAAAGTGGCAACATCGCCTGGTCTGGTAACGTTGATGTACTATGTAAGTTTGTATATCAGATGGTCTGAAAATGGGGTATTCTGTATGTGGTCTCTCAACGTTGACGAAACGTCTTAAAAATTATATTTATTTGAAAAGTTTCCTCCCATATTGCGCAAGAAGTTATACTTCAATACATTTTATTTTTGTGGTATATACTCCCCCTTCTAGCTTATTTATAGGTGGTCTAAGGTTGTCTGCGCTACGTATGTGGTCTGATAACGTTGGTTGGATACATATATATATATAAATATATATAGATTATGCACTTTATGGATCTTAACTCATTTGGAACATACAGTGTGTTACTTTTCAAATTATTAAATGAATTAAATATGTATGCTATATATTTAATATGTATAGATCTTAAGTAGAAAGAGCAGAAAGTAAAAGAGAGCTGCGATTTATTAAAATTATAAAATACATACATATTGTTATTATTTTTTGAGTTTTCCTCTCCAGCAATTTAATTTAATATAACTTTATATTAGTTTCAAATGTATTACAGGGTAATCTCTCAAACATATTGAAGGTCAGAACATGTGTCTGACGGTAATAATCACATAATAATTAAAATAATTAATACAGAATGTAAACAGAATCACGTCACCGAAAATGCCATATCATTGGTTAACGTCACATGCTTGTCTGAAAGCATAAAAATCAGATACAGATATATACTAAAGCACACTGCTTTATTTAGGTACATATACACATACATATACGTGTGAACGGCGTCTGACGTCACAGGTCTACGCTGTGACGGCTATCGTTTTATATGGGCGTGGCCAGACTAAATTATTAAATACCGTTGGTTTATTTTTCACGAAATTGTCTTGGAAAAACGCTAATAATACATCATCATGTGTAAACTCTTTCTTCTGCATGCATTTGGAAATATCATCCAATTTCCCCATTGCCTGTTTCAATATATACTTTTTTAAATTTTGAAACAAAATTTGTATGTTTAAATTTACCCAGAATTACATAGGTTTTATATTATAGATAGTTTAGGAAACTGTCTTTGAATAAAAATTAAATACAATTGTCATGTAAATGTTATTTATAGCCATAGCTATTTTTAAAATAAATGGCTATTTCTTATGCATATTGAAAATATCTTTAGTTGCTTGAAACTGAATACTTACAGGCAAATGTGTAAATTGCTTTATTGAGCTGAAGCTGATAATTAATTGAGTAGTATCAATCATGATATATGGTATAAATTGGCTACAGTTAAGATATCCGAAGGGATTACCGACACGTCCACATTTGTCAGCCTAGAGACATCGAAATTCTCTTGAGAAGGTAATTCAGGTGAATCAGTGAAATGTAAGACAAGAGAGTTTCAATAATATACGGAATAACTGACATTTGTCTGGTAGAGATTTGTATTACTTGTTGCCAGAGTTAACATAAACAATGAAAGTATGGATTTTATGAAAATATATTAGTAGGTATATTATATTATTAATTGAATTTTAAATGTTTTATATACAGTGTGGAAGAAAGGTATGGAATAAATTCATTATTTCTAAAACTAGTTTCATGAAATTTACTCGGATTTTCCTTTTTAAAAATGCTCTTTTTTCTATACCAACGCATTTCCGACGTTTATTTGTTTTCGCGTGATGACGTCATCGGATATTTTTTTAAATAGAACCCCTATATTTTTTCATTGAATTCTTGTAGAGCTTAACTTGCTGAATTCAAAAATGTATAATTTCAACACTTTATTCCTTCAACTTTAGCAATAGTGCAACTACTGAAAACTATTATCGTTTCAGGTAAAGTGCCTTTTTTTACTGAAAATACAGCAAAATGTTACTTGAAAAAGTTGTTCAGAATGGTAAATTATCAGGACGTGCAAAATTTTAAGAAGAGAGGTTTGATTTTGAAACCATTTTTCAACAAAGCACAAAAATTTTATCAAAGCAGGCCGATCTTTTTAAAATTTTGCACGTCTTTATAATTTACCGTTTTGAACAACTTTTTCAAGTAAAATTTTGCTGTATTTTCAGTAGAAAAGGCACTTTACCTGAAACGATAACAGTTTTCAATAGTTGCACTATTGCTAAAGTTGAAGGAATAAAGTATTGAAATTATACATTTTTAAATTCAGCAAGCTAAGCTCTACAAGAATCCGATGAAAAAATATAGGGGTTCTATATAAAAAAATATCCGATGACGTCATCACGCGAAAACAAATGAACGTCGGAAATGCGTTGGCATAGAAAAAAGAGTATTTTTAAAAAGCAAAATCGACCTGTCCGAGGAAATTTCAAACTTCGTAGTTTTAGAAATAATGAATTTATTCCATACCTTTCTTCCACACTGTATAATTGAATATGTCACAAACACGAGTAGTAACTTAATCTATTCGAAATGAATAAAGAAAATCATATTTTTAGAATGTATGTCATTTTTCTTATTGACAAAGTATAATGTAAATTGATTTGAGTAATTATTATACAGAATGTTGACATAACATGGCATAACTTGCTGGAAAATTCATCAGCTGAATTGTTTTGTTCTTATAATTTGTTTTACATTAATATTAGATTTACAATAATCATTGACAAATTTATATCAAGGTATACAGGGTGTTTTTGAAATAAGTGCTTCCCTTTAAGGTTATAAAGAGCATGGAAATAACAAATTTTCGTCTAGAATTCTGTGGTCCAAAGTGTCATGTGTTCCACAAAATTAATCTTGAATAATTACTTAATCAAATGATGAACTGTATACAATATGCTGACTGGGTTAAGTTCAGTCTTATTGTGGTTAACAGTGCGGACGGATCTCAACGATTGTAGGTTTATTTACGTTGTATTATTTAAAAATACCTTACTCAAATCAAGAATTAGCAGATATGGTGTGAATAGAGTGTCTACTGAATGCCCATTGTCAATGCTGTCGAACGTCAACAGTATATTTTTGCTGCTGATGATGAATTTAGATACCTGGAGATACATTTGACTATGCTTTTATTAGCTCGTGGGAATAATTTTGAACAATTTTTATAGAATTACCTAATATCAATTTATGGTAAGTAGTTTGTAAGTAAGTGAACGTTGTTAGGCGAATACATTCATTTAAGAGTTTTTAACTATGTGACGACGTTACCGCTTTCAAAAAGTAATTTTTGATTTTTATTTTACATTCGTCCAATGCCGTTGAAATATCTTATTTTTATCAATCAATGTCAATTTGTAATATAAGTAATTTTATTGTGCAAAATCAAACCCCGTAATTTTTATATCGCAATCCTAAAAACGCAGAAATAGGTCAGATCTCATCTATTGTGGTTGAATTTTCGAGTTCCTACTGTCAAAAGTGAAGTTAGATATTTATAGAGTGTTTTCATTAAAGCAGGTTAGAAAATTTAGATAGATAATTATTGAATAGAGCTTTGTCTGTTGAATTGTTCATTAGTATACCTAGATGTTTGGTATCAGAGAGCATACATACTCGTACGACTTCATTGATAGGAATTGTAGGAGATACAGTAAAAATTCATGTTATTACCTCAAACTTTATCATTCTCTCTATTATCCTTAAATAAAATGCAAAAAGTTTATATAATTTCGCGCTAACTTACTAATGTTTTACCTAAATTTGGAATTGAGTGTTTTAATTTCTGTGGCAAATAATTTATCATCATATGTAAACGTTGAAAAAGCGTGTATTTTTATTAAATACTTAGTGTTTCTCATGTTTTCCCATTCTTCGACCATGGCACCGTTGATTATTTGGCCCTGGCATTGTCATTTGGCACATATAAGACTTAATGAAAACGAAACGAAAATTAAAATTTAGATTACGATCACTAAAAATTTTAAAATATTGAAAACAAATGAGGAGTCACGAACCAACGACTCTTTCGTAGAGACGTGCCTCCGAGGGTCTTTTCTCACATGTTTGGTGTGTTCTCTGTCTCTGTCTTATCTATATGCCATATACCTAAGGCATGTCTCAGCTGCCTCCTTATTTATTGTATTGTTTTTATGGGCGTATTGAAGATTGCCTACACATATTATTGCGTATTATTATAATGATTCATATAGGTAAATTGAAAGGTGCCTCAAAGTACCCACATAATACAAAGACGTCCTAGAGATGTTCTTAAGACAATATTATTGGACATTAGGATGTCCGTTTCTGGATGTTAGATGGCTGACCGCTATCTGTAGGAGATTTCTACAAAATTAAACAGCTCTGGGTTGTCCATCCATTGACCAAAAATGGATATTTGAACCATCTAGGGATGTCTTAAGGGCGTACTAAGTGTATAAAGTATAAACCGAATGAATGCCCCAGATGAGACGTTTTTCGGATATTCTAAATTATTTCCAGTGCCACGTTTTATTTTATGAGTAAAATATACAAATATCCATTGATACAAAAAAAATAAGAATACTCGATCTTGGGGTGTCCTTAAGGTCTTTGGGCAGAAACGCCAGCTAGCTCTTAGTCGGAGCTGGTCGTGAGTTAAATTTAGAACGACAATAGTTGGACCTTTTGTCATTCAGGGCGCCAGTAACCAAAACAATTGACGCTAGCGTTTCTTAAGTCACTTAAAACCTGGTTACAAGAATTTAAGTACATTTACTTTAAATAATAGCAAGTATGCAAAGGAAAAAAAATACTTATGCATTAAACATACAACAATAAGTATATTATAATTAGGGGCAACAAAAGAAAGAAAATGTATATCTATTATAGTGAGGAAGAAAATATCGTATAACCGCTCGTGATCACGGGTGGCGCACAAAATTTCTTAAATATATCAAACACCTTGTATTGTACAACCTAAATAACCAGTTAATGATTAGAATTACCCAAGGTTTCTATGAAAACTACATACGGATATAAATATAGAAAAAATACAAAATATTCGTTGTTATTACGTAAGAGGAGGACAAAAGTCTTAAAACTACAGCTTATCTGTTTGTTGATCTCTGTGGACGTCACCAGAAGTTGGACTACAAAATGGCGGCTTGGTATTGAAGGACAGCCGGTATACTACGGACAGCCGGTATACTGCAACTTTCCCAAATATATCCCAAATGCACTGTAGACATCAACAGTATTCGCTTCCGTAATGCAAGAGCTTATTGGTGGAAATAATAGTACTTGCAATAATGCTGCAGCGGATGCACTACGCATTTAAAGCCCTAAAATTGGGAATTTACACCGTAATTAATAATAATCCGATAACAAGAAACAGTAAAATAACTTACGTCGTTGAAGAGTGGCTTGATAGTGGGCTATTCTTTATGTAATAGCTGATATAGTTGTTAACCACGTGGGTCGAATGCAGATGCAGAAAATCCAGCAATATAGCCGAAACTATGCACTTTTAACACCGTTCCAAAACGAAATAGGCACAGTTAATAATCCTACACGTTCCGACTATCCCACAAGGAAACAATCAATTTGTTTAAAAGGAAAATTTGTAAAAATTACACCTGCTGATTGATTCAACTATTCTCGAAGACCCGAAAAGTAATCTTTTATCGGCTCCGCTCTTTTTGTTCCAACTCGCAAAAACGTTGCGATGTACATTTCAAATATATACGCCAGAAACTATTATTAAAAGACCATAAAGTATTGAATTAATGGTTGCCTACGGTTGTACTTAATTAAAATAATAAAGATGTTAATTTTTAACGTTACAAATTCTCCCCTCACTTTAAGATTTTATCCTATAAAATCTTTTATAGCTAAACTATCTAAAACTAATAAGCACTATTCTTCAGGCGGGTGTGCCTTTAAATCTTTTGCATGCCAAACTCCACAATATTTATTATTGGAATCCTTTAGCTCGTATGTCCATGGCGAAATACGTTTAGCAACGATAAAAGGACCTAAAAATGTAGGAGCGAGTTTTGAAGTATAATACTGAGATTTATCAGAAAGTACATAGTTACGTCTCCAGACTAATTCATTTTCTAAGAATTGAGTGGCTCTACGACGAAGATCATAAAACTTTTTATTGTGCTCATATGCTTTAGCTAATCGACATTTTACATCTGCATAGATACGAGCAAATCCGGTCGAACGTTGATCATTGATCAAAGAACGATCAAATTGGATGGGGACCTCATCATTCAAGGGTTTACCTTTTAAAGAAATTTCTCGACCAAAATTAATAAAGTTGGGCGTAAAACCGGTAACTTCATGTTTCGTTGACCTAATAGAATAACCAACTTTTGCCAAATGAATATCCCATTCTCGATGATTTTCGGATACTAAAGAACGTAACATAGTTTTTAAGACTTTATTAATTCTCTCGCAAGGATTAGCTTGAGGATGATACAAGGCAGTATATTTAATTGTGACATTATACAACTTCATAAGTTTTACAAATTCTTTTGACCTAAATTGCACCCCATTATCTACTATGATAGCTCTAGGAATTCCAAATAAAAGAAATACTTGTTCTTCTATTAATTTGACGATATTAGGAGATTTTGCTGTTCGCAACGGAAATATTAGAGGAAATTTACTAAAACAGTCGGCCACGACTAAAATATACTGATAGCCCGCCTTAGATTTGGGTAATGGGCCTACCAGATCAGCACAGAGTAATTCAAACGGACGAGAAATACTAGTTTGTGCACTTAACATAAGACCTTGCCGGACGTTTTTGTTCAGGCTTAATAGATTGACAGATTCTGCAATGACGAACAAAGGAGGCTACATCGCTGCGCATTTTTGGCCAGTAGTAATCTTCGCTTACCTTGTGGAAAGTCTTATAAACTCCTGGATGGCACAAAGTATTATGGATATCATTAATTAATTTCTGACGACTGGTACGCGGTATTACTTCCCGCCAACAATCATACTCTCTAGTTAGCTCAGGATATAGAGGATCCACATGCTTATAGAGTTTCTCATTTAATACTCGCCAAGCAGAATACTTTCGAGGATTTTCCGTAACTTTTACTTTCATCTTACTATACCACTTATCTTCCGTTGATGATTGGAGACTAGAAGATGAATTATCGATTTTTGGAGGGACTGAGTTAGACATGGATATAGTATCAATAATAGGGACTGATCGAGATAACGTGTCAGGAACTACGTGTTCCTTTCCTTTTCGATGTACAATAACATAGTCATATTGTTGTAGGCGTATTGCCCATCGCGCAAGTCGACCGGTAGGGGATTGTAAATTATTTAACCACACCAGGCTATAGTGATCGGTAACCACTGTAAAACCTAGAGCCTTCAATATATGGTCTAAGTTTCTCGATTGCCCACAACACAGCTAAGCACTCGCGTTCCGTAGTACTATAATTGCGCTCCGGACGAGTGAGAGAACGAGAAAGATAACATATAACCTTTTCACCTTCAGGATGTTGTTGTGTTAAAACTGCCCCAATGCCGAAACCTGATGCATCTGTTTGTATCGTGAAGGGAAGAGAAAAGTTTGGGCATGACAATACGGGAGCGGTAATTAAATGTTCTTTCAATGCTTTAAAAGAATTATCACATAGTTCGTCCCAAATGAAAGGTTTATTTTTACGGAGTAGATTAGAAATAGGTGCCGTGAGGGTAGAAAAATCTGGCACAAATCTACGGTACCAAGAGGCTAATCCAATGATTCTCCTAACTTCTGAAATATTGGTTGGAGGAGGAATATTTATGATGGCTTTAATTTTATCAGGATCCACGTGTAATCCGTTACAGTCAATGACATACCCAAGATACCGTAATTCTGGTCTACAGAAAAAACATTTTTCTTTTGACAATGTCAGATTAGCATTTTTAAGGCGTTTAAAAACTTCCGCGAGAATAGAAAGATGTTTTTCAAAGGTCTGTGTGACAATAATAATGTCATCTAAATAGACGAAGACGTGAGGTTCGAGTTCTGGACCAAGGACGCGATCAATCAATCTTTGGAATGTTGCCGGAGAATTGGCTAAACCCATAGGTAAACGCTTAAATTGAAATAATCCACGATTTGGAATGGTAAATGCGGTTAAAGGACGGGAAGCTTCTGAGAGAGGGACCTGAAAATACGCTGATTTTATATCTAAAGAAGATAGATACCTAGCATCGCGTAATTTGTCCAAAGTTGCAGATACGTAGGGTAACGGGTAAGCATCACGTTCACTTACTCGGTTTAATTTCCGATAGTCGACGCAGAATCTATAACTTTGATCTTTCTTTTTAACAAGTATAATAGGTGATGACCAGGGACTACTCGATTTCTCGACAATGCCTTGAGATATTAATTTATCTAATTCTTTGTCAATGTGAGACTGCATGATCGGTGATACCGGATAGTATCTCTGCTTGATTGGAGAAGACGAAGTTTTTATCTCGTGCTCAATTAAAGTGGTACATCCTAATTTGTCACCCATTTCAGAAAATGATTTTTCGACTAACTCATGCAATTGTTGCGATTCATACGGTGATAGGGTAGTTTGAGATTGTAAGGCCACGGAATCAACAAAGTTATCGCAACTATCTGAAAATTTCCACGCACCGTGCCGCAAATCAGGAACAATTTCCATTGCTTTCCAGAAATCAGCTCCCAAAATGAGTGTATGAGAAAGCGATGGGATAACTAAAACTTTAATGAGCTTTACTCGATCTTGAAGTTGGAAGGGCAGGATCAAAGAACCTATACTATTACATTTATTACCATTAGCTACTGTACACGAAGTTATATCTTTGGAATTTAACTCGAGGTTTAAGTTACTCAAAATTTTCCAACCTTTACCACCGATAATAGTATTAGTTGCGCCGGAATCTAATAAACCTAACATTTTACTACCTAAAATTGATATCTCCAAATATGGTCGCTCGTCGCCCTCAGCATGTGCTAAAATGTAATCTAAAATGGCGATTTGAGAGGAATCTGGTTTGAACATAGAATGAGTATACTGTGTTCCACTGACCGTTGCAACCGACGAGGAGGCCGTTATACGATCATCTAACGTCTCCGGTTTGCGTTTCCCGACTGATTTCTACATTTTGGACAACTTCGCACTGTATAACCAGGATTGCCACACCGAAAACAATGTTTATTTTTAGTGGAACTAGTGCACTGACGTGATCTGTGACCAGATAACTTACAATTCCAACAGACAAGCTCATTAACACCAGCAGATGTCGAAGGTCTCTCGGTATCTGTATACACGTATGCTAAATCAGGCTCCATTAATGAGGACCTATTTCTGGGTGGAGGTACGAAAGATTCGATTGATTCTTTCTATGTGCTTTCGACCTAATGTTAATAATTGATTTATAGAGGTAATTTCGATTAAACTTAACTGACTCTGGTAAAATGGTGCGAGATTCGGTAGAATAATTTTTAACCGAACATCTTCAGTAACGGATATAGTTAAACGATTAAACATGTTATTCATTACTGCAATATAAATACCTATAGATTCTTCAAAACCTTGCGTTCGCTGTTTAATTTCTTTTAATAATTTTTCATTGAACCGAGGCGGCTGAAATTGAATACGTAGTTCATCTACCAGTTGAGACCAAGATTGTATCTTACTTCGAATTGAACGAAACCATATCAAAGCTTTTCCCGAAAATAATTCGCTGGCAGAATTTAAAAGTTGAGTTTCAGTTACATTCCGAGAAATACGAAGTTCATCTACGTTTTCCAGAAAGGCATTTAAAGATAAGTTAAGGTTTTCACCTGAAAATTTACTCACGTTCCATTTCGAAACCGGTACCGACTTCATTGAATTACTAGAACAAGCTACAATCGGTGCTGCCTTACTGACAACATCGGATTCATCTGAACTGCTACTACTTGAATCAGATGAAAGATTTGTGGAGGACATGATAGTAGTAAGTTCCATTGGTAAATCTAAGTTACGACTCATACGTTTAATTTTTTTCAATTTAGACTTTAACTGACTTTGTAAATTCAAAATTTCTAACATAAAATTCGAACGCTGTGTATGTTCTGCATCCGTTTTAGATTTAGCTCGCTCAGCTCTTCTAAATATATGTACAAGCTTAGATGAAATTTTTGAAAATAAGGCACTATCTTCACTATCAGTAAAACTCTCTATGGATACTAGCAATTCCTGAATTTTAGTTGTTATGTAATTAGCATCTTCCTCAAAAGTAAATGGATACTTGGGATATTTGAGAGAAGAGCCGGTCTTTTCCAAACGTAAAATTGCACGCAAGCATTTCCGCATGTCATCTACAGTTTTCTTATCAGTTATACCACGAAAGGCCAGTTCATATGTTAATTCATCTTTATCCAACCTATTTATTTCATATTTCAAATCCATATTTGATTATTTATCTTTATTTAACTCTTAGTACAAACAAAATTATAATAGGAGGAAAACAAAATTTTTACTCAAACGGCAACGCAACGATAAGGATCTAAAAATAAATGAGTGTTGCTCTAAACGCTTTAGGACTACAACTTTAAATGTGCTTAACTATAACCCAAATTTTAACTATAAAATTAAACTTTAGCAAATACTAGCGATTTTATAACAGCAATGCCTAAAAAAAATAAACTTACGACATTATTAAATTATTCAATGAAGCGTAAATAATGAAATTTTATCAAAATTCCCGAAATTCTTTTTCTTTTTAAGTTATGCCAAAGATTACTAAATAGTACCTAAAAGTTGTATAAATTATAACTAGACTATTAGGAAAATAAAAAAATATCGAAATTCTATCAAATATAAAGATCGATGCCAGGCGTCGGTAGTCGTCGGTAGGCGTCGGTAATGGAAAATCGATAATTTATATCAAATATACCTGAAAATTAATTTAAAAGTAGAAATAAACGTATTTTAAACCAACGACGCTAGGCGTCCAAAGGCGTCGTATAACAGAGGTAATTGTTGCAATATAACGGCTTCTAAAATTATTATTTAAATTAAATCTACATTTAAATATGCTACCTATACCTATTTAACTATACTTAAAATCAATAACTATAATATCATTGGCAATATGAGACGTCTATTACGTCGCGACGCCAATGAATACAAAAATGACAACTTATACTAAATACTGTTATCGCAACTTCCTGCTAAACAACGGATAAGCTGTATACATAGAAATATATATCTTACAGAAAACTGAAATATAAAAAAAAAATTGTTTTCTTTTCTATATCTTTTTATTTTTCCTCGGGCCCCACGTTGGGCGCCAAATTTCTTGCCACGTTTTATTTTATGAGTAAAATATACTAATATCCATTGATACTTAAAAAAAAAGAATACTCGATCTTGGGGTGTCCTTAAGGTCTTTGGGCAGAAACGCCAGCTAGCTCTTAGTCGGAGCTGGTCGTGAGTTAAATTTAGAACGACAATAGTTGGACCTTTTGTCATTCAGGGCGCCAGTAACCAAAACAATTGACGCTAGCGTTTCTTAAGTCACTTAAAACCTGGTTACAAGAATTTAAGTACATTTACTTTAAATAATAGCAAGTATGCAAAGGAAAAAATATATGCATTAAATATACAACAATAAGTATATTATAATTAGCGGCAACAAAAGAAAGAAAATGTATATCTATTAGTAATATTATTATAGTGAGGAAGAAAATATCGTATAACCGCTCGTGATCACGGGTGGCGCACAAAATTTCTTAAATATATCAAACACCTTGTATTGTACAACCTAAATAACCAGTTAATGATTAGAATTACCCAAGGTTTCTATGAAAACTACATACGGATATAAATATAGAAAAAAAATACAAAATATTCGTTGTTATTACGTAAGAGGAGGATAAAAGTCTTAAAACTACAGCTTATCTGTTTGTTGATCTCTGTGGACGTCACCAGAAGTTGGACTACAAAATGGCGGCTTGGTATTGAAGGACAGCCGGTATACTACGGACAGCCGGTATACTGCAACTTTCCCAAATATATCCCAAATGCACTGTAGACATCAACAGTATTCGCTTCCGTAATGCAAGAGCTTATTGGTGGAAATAATAGTACTTGCAATAATGCTGCAGCGGATGCACTACGCATTTAAAGCCCTAAAATTGGGAATTTACACCGTAATTAATAATAATCCGATAACAAGAAACAGTAAAATAACTTACGTCGTTGAAGAGTGGCTTGATAGTGGGCTATTCTTTATGTAATAGCTGATATAGTTGTTAACCACGTGGGTCGAATGCAGATGCAGAAAAATCCAGCAATATAGCCGAAACTATGCACTTTTAACACCGTTCCAAAACGAAATAGGCACAGTTAATAATAATACAATTTCCTACTATCCCAAAAGGAAACAATCAATTTGTTTAAAAGGAAAATTTGTAAAAATTACACCTGCTGATTGATTCAACTATTCTCGAAGACCCGAAAAGTAATCTTTTTATCGGCTCCGCTCTTTTGTTCCAACTCGCAAAAACGTTGCGATGTACATTTCAAATATATACGCCAGAAACTATTATTAAAAGACCATAAAGTATTGAATTAATGGTTGCCTACGGTTGTACTTAATTAAAATAATAAAGATGTTAATTTTTAACGTTACAAGAACAATAAACGTTGTTCGACTGATATCCCTCGGAGGTCCAATTCCACAAATGAATGTTTTGGATCTACCTACCAGATGTGTATAAAATATACGGGATTTTGGGACTTTCAAAATTATTTATAATTTTTAAGAAGAAAAAATATATTGTCTGAAGCTATTTATTTGTAGCATAATTTTAGTTTTTCTTTGGTTTTATTGGGTTTTGCCACACTTCTGAAAAAATAATAAAGATTAATTAAATAAGCCCTTGCGCCAAACGGAACAGTCAAGGGTTATTTTTGAAACTAAGTTTGCCTAACCAAAAAATCTCACACTGAAAAAAAACAGATAAGTACAAAATAACAAAAATCACATCACTATCGCGCACTTCCGTATTATTGACGTTTCGAAAAACTCTGTTTTTGTTCTCAAAATCGTAGTAAAAATTTTTAAACGTATGTCAAGTTTGATAGTTTAAAATTTGTTTATCTGCTTTCATAGAGATGTTAAATGATTTTTATTTTATTGTTACTTACTTCTTCTTGATACAACTGTAGCCAACAATGATCGATGTTAACTGAAAAGTTAGACACACACTTATCTCCGTGCAACAAAATAATCGCAGTCTCTTTTAATTTTCTTTATTTAAGATAACCCAACAAAAAGAAAATTAAAAGAGACAGCGATTATTTTGTTGAACGGAGATAAGTGTGATTTTTGTTATTTTTTACTTATCTGCTTTTTTCAGTGTGAGATTTTTTGGTAAGGCAAACTTAGTTTCAAAAATAACCCTTGACTGTTCCGTTTGGCGCAAGGGCTTATTTAATTAATCTTTATTATTTTTTCAGAAGTGTGGCAAAAACCCAATAAAACTAAAGAAAAAATATATTATACAAAATTAAGTATTTTTTTATGTAAAATATATAATATTTATTTCTATATAAACTAGTATATGCTATGTATAACGAAATAATTTTGTTCTTCTGCAACCTTTCATTTCTCTAATTAACAGTGATTGGATCGCTACCTCCGTTAATTTATTGGTAGTATTTTGGACTCCCCTTATACGAGTAGTTAATATATGGGAGATAGCGCATATGTATTAAAAATAAATCAATATTTCGTTTTGCTTATAATATTTACAAATTTTTTATTTTATCCACCACATACAAGATGATTATAAAGTTTAGAATAAAAATTGTAATATTATATTTTTTGTTACAAAGTTCAGTAACACGATCCACTACACTTTTAACTTTTGAAGTAAACAGTAGACCTACCACCAAATTTAATTTTAGTTTGTTGTATTTTTCAGAGTTACGTATAAATAATAGTATATTAAAGTATAAGGCAATTAGCAAGTATGGTATAGCCAAGAAGGCATATGTTTTTACGGATGCACCGGACATTACGTATTTATTTTTGAAGGTAGTAGTCCTTTACAGTATCTTTGGCTCTTGTAGAAGATGTGAATTGTGCGACTTACTCTTACATGATATCAAAGAAGAAGAAAGTCTATTGATTATTACTGTGTAACCATCTAAAACAGTAAAGGCTTAATGTTTTACTGTTGCCAACAGTGATGGAATTAGTTATGTGCGTTTGGTGAAGCAGTATTTACCACTGCGTCCCCAAAATGTACATACCGAGTTTTCTTACGGAATTCTATGGGGAAGTGCACCAATCAAGAGATGGGTATTAATACATTTGGATCATGTCTCTTGCAAATTGCACGTTATATTAAATTGGACGATCCTGAGAAATTCACTGAAGATGTGTGTCGACGTACGTCCGCTATCATTATGGAGGATAGTGCCATGATAATAGATCAAATAATCCAATGATAAGTAGGATGGGAATCGGCAACTATGGCGACTGGTTACGTTGAAGAGATTATCAGCACTAACAAGAATGCTTCAAACATTATTGGAAGTTCCATTAATGGAAGTGCAACCTCGTTGATTTTCGCGAATTTAGCAGTATTAATTTGGACAGCATTTCCTTCGAATTAAAAAACCGAAGTATTAATATTTCAAATACCACCTGTACTTTTTACATTCATTAAAAAAATTAAAATTGTTGAATATTTCAATAAAGCTTTTGAAACATTTGATCATATGTCAATAATTAAAAAGGTGACATTTTAGACTTGACGTTTCTCGGTTAGTTGATTTTGCCATGGTTACTTTAAAACAGGCGCGTTTTTAAAAGTTTGATTTAAATAAGCTAAAAACTTAAAAATGTATTCGCTAAAGTTTTATAGAAATATTTTATTACCTTACGCCAACTTAACGTAAAAATTAATTGGAGAATAAGTGTAAAATGAGTTGGAAATGCGAAACAAAGTTATTTAGAACAAACGGTGCCTCAGTAAAAATAATCCTCACTGTGCGGCAGGAGAACACTATTACGGGTCTAGTTACGGAAAACGTTAGTTGCACCATTCATGTTAACGTTAATTAAATGAAACACTTCAGTTGAAAGGAAGCACAGTCCTTTGGCAATGTCCGCTTGCGGAAAGTGTTCTAACTCAGAAATTACCATGTCCATCACACAACATTATTATTTGTGCAACTTCCTTCGCAACAAAGCCCTCTTAGGGAATAATTAGTTGCTACAAGTTGATGGATTAGTCATCTTTGGATTGAAAACAAAAGGTCACACTCTGGCTAGAGGAAGTTATTTATCTGCAAACTACGTAGGACGTGAGATATATTCAAATGTTAGCTGCTAATATTTCATTAAATGTGGGGGGCATACAACAAAACTGTTTAAGTAAATATTTGATAGCGATGAAATTAGAGTAATTCATAGATATATTAAAACAGTTATTGAAAAGTGATTTCATGTTGAATGCAGTGGCGTAGCCAGAAATTTGACATGGGGGGAGGTCAGTGAACAAAGTATTTCAAACTAGATTTTTTTTAATAAAAAAAATAAATAATTTTTAAATTGAAACAATAAAAAGTAAATAAAAAAAAACAATCTCATCATAAACATGTAAATAATAAACAGGTACGAACAATATTTGTTACAAAAATGACAAAAATGAAATTAAAACTTAGTTGCAGGTGAACCCTAATGTAAGTTTGCCGTAGGAGATCTAGTTCACTGACCGCGTTGCTAAATCTTGGCGAATAGAGTGATTGCAGGTTTGTAGTGAGACAATACCTATATGACCCAACCAACCCAACCCATGGGGGGGGGGGTTCTGACCTTCCCCCACCCCCCTCGTGGCTAGGCCACTGGTTGAATGTGATAGCATTTCTGTACCTAGCACCTTGAGAGAGAAGGATGTAGTTAAGTTAAAAATAGTGAGAGTAATTGATATAGTTTTTCCCATTAACATGGCGTTTTCAAGCGCAGGGTGTTAAAGTTGTTACTCTGAAAAAGGGTTTAACGATCTTGAAGTATAGTTAGTTATAGAGAAAAAGATATCAAAATTGATACAATTACGAATTAATATCAACTGTGTTTTGAGAAAAACATAAAAACCGTTTTATTCCTAATAGCAGTGACGTGCATGCGAGTAGTTTGAAGAAACAATATGTTAGATGTGAACATTCCTTAAATATGCTAACGGTTATGCAAACACCAAACGATAAAACAAAAATAAGCTCTCTGCTCACATAAAACGTTAAGTTCACTAAAATTTGACAAAACAAATTTTAATTGTTTAAATATATCAAGCTTCATATTTTTTAGATAGAAGTCTTGTATGAAATTTGATAATTTCAATAGATGTAACTACCTATATGAACGTAAATTGAAAAATTTTCAGTGTCTTTAAATAATGCTAATAATATTTTAAATAAACTTTAGTGGTGATTTTTTCCATAAAAGTAAAAGTAAATATATTGCAGGTTACTCTTAATGAGGTTACAGATTATATGTGTGGCAAATGTTTTGATGTTTTCAAGTAGTAGTTGAGTCTAGCTTGGAAGAAGAAATTTCTATTTTAACGATGTTGTATAAAGGGGAAGGAAAAAAGTGAGGAAAATGAAAAAGTGTTGGGTTCACTTACGTCTATTTACATTATATTCGCAAGATAACTGATTGATTATTTCTAACACTGTGAAAGCGATACCTGACTTTTGTGGGAACAGAACTTACGTTGAACTAGCGTGGCCAAGCATAGAAATTTCAGGGCACCCGGGACGACCTACAGTGAGGGATGTTGCAGTAGCTTGTCTAGTGTGCGATGCTCCACTAAATAACATAGGGACCTTCATGAATCGGCTTTGCAGCTTTGTGCTGTACAGGTCCACGCTGGTACGTGCAGGCATAATGTGCGCGATTCTTTAATGCGAGCCAAAATGTGCGCTTAACAAACTCAGCAACATGCGCCTCATTATTTGACTTATTTCTACACTACATAACACAAAGCTTATGAAGATATACCATCATATCTAAATTAAAGAAATACGCGTTTGCCTTTTAAAAGTTATACTGTGAAAACAATTTAAATTATTAAACTTCAACACGCTGTACACTAGATGTAGGGTGACTGTTTACATTTCAGCAGAGTACTTCTTATCTATCCATCTTACAGTTCAAAAGTTTTTCTTGAGTCAATTTTCTTGGTTAAATTTTATGCAGTTCTGCAAACATCATAAAAACGAGGCACGTATTTGAACCTGACCTACATTTTACAGGAAATACAATTAAATAGTCTGTTAGAGTATACATTTTAACAAATTTCTATTTAAAAAAATGAAATGAATGATGGTTACTCGTTGACGAAGCGTCATACTGAAAAGTATATTTCTATTTCAAAACACTAGCGAAAATGGCAAAATTTTCCCATGAACTAGCCTAAAAATGGTAAAATTGATATCTGAAATTTTTTATAAAAAGTTATTCCACATTAACTAAACTATTTTTGGTTTATTGGAGGGAAATTACTACCCACTAAAATACGCATTTTTTCCATAGATAGGTACTGATATCTCTGATGGTTTTCTAGATGACGTAATATAAAAAATGATTGAATTAACTATTTTATTTCTTAAGATACACGTGCGGTACCAAACAATGAACTAATTTTTATAGAAACTACAAGGTTCAGTTTTTGTCACCATACCTCCTGTAGAAATAATGATCTTCATTCAATATCCTAATCAGACGCTAGAGACTGTGTTTGGCTATTTCTTAGCATCCAGCTCGCTTATGATCATAATTTACTATATTTATACTTAACTTTGAGGCAAATCCAACATTTCGTGATTAGTAAGCTTTTTTGTGGAGGTAAAAAGGATATTAAGAAAGATAAATAAATGCTGGTATATTCAGTGACGCAAAGAGAAATTTCACTTGGGGGATGGTGGGGTTTCCAAAATCACCTCAGGTTTTTTCTAGCACATTTGCCATTTGCTTGGAAAGCATGTTTAGTAGTTAAACATTAACAACGAATTTGTAATTACCGTCCAAAAAAAATAAACAGATTTTTCTCGCATACAATAACCACTTAACACAATAGTACCTTTTTAATATAGAGACCTCTGAAGTTTAGATTTTGATTGTCATTAAAAATATCAGGTGACTCTCCCAAATCTGATGTCTATGGTTACAATTAAAAGATAATTTTTACATCAAAAGCCTCTTATGATGTAAAAATGATCATTTATTCGTATAAAAGTTAACACATTAGGTCTGCTCTCACAAGAGACAGGGACTGATTTCAAACTGTTAGAAATATTCGATCAGTTAAGGTGTGAATGTGTTTGTGGTGTATGTGGTTCAGGAAGGAATTCGTCGAATATTTATGACAGTTTCAAACACAAACTTTTAAAGCTGAAGCTACATACATGTTTTGAATTTGAAAGGATTTTTATATTTTTAATTTTGAGTACTCTGGAATTATATTAGCTCTTGAAATATATTGATTTTTATCCTATTGTTTTTTATCGTAGTGTTTTTAAGCGGGCGTGTGTGTTGTAACTGTGTAACTAAAGTGCACCAAGAATTCAGACGACTTACGTCATACAAATAAATGAATAATCCATTATATGTTCATCAAAATATTTAAGAAACTACTACTGAGAAAAATAAAACTATATATGCACTAAATGTTTGCATTTTATATTACACTAATTTACAAAACATAATTGTTTTTAACACCACCAAATATCGAAAAATATGTTGACAATAAAAACAATTGCGTAACGCCACCGTCGCTTGAATTCTTGCCGCGACTATACTACCAGATTAATAAGAATGTATGTAGTTGAGCAAGAGCAAACGGGCAAATTTAAAAGATGTTACTTTATTAATTATTAATGTTTTATATGTTATTGATCATTTGCGGATAGGCGATTATTTCTTAACATCTCGTCACAGTGTGGCATTCAAAATACTTTTATAATAATTATTTCATTGGAGAATTACAGGACCATTAATGTTTTCTGTCCTATACAGGGTGTACCATTGAAAACATTGCACCCGGCTTATTTTGATCTACGTCCCAAAATATTAAAATTTCCGCGACACGTCCATTTTGTTTTCGAGGGGGAAACATTTTAGCGTTAAATACAGACTCGCCAGTACAACCCCCTTCGCGGGGGCGCATTCAACTTTAGAATCTTAAATGACACTCTAGGTCGAGTGACACCTCATTCGAAAGTGTTTTTAATTTTGGTTGTCGTCATGTAACTTTTTTTCAATTTTAGTTCATCCGTTGCTGAAAAAAAATGTTATGCTTAGGAATAAAAGATAATTTTGTATTAATCATTTAATTAATTGATATGGCCCTCAACCGGTGGCCAGTAATAAGCCCAATAGGGGCAAAAGAATTTGTGGCGGTGAGTCCAAGAGGAGGAAGAAAGCGCGACAAGAGGAGGCTCGAGCAGCGACTGCAGCTCCCTCCTCCAAACGCGCATCTACTCCTCTGGCGCAGCCCACAATGTCTGGTGGGCGTAATCCTACGTGGACGGCTGGCAAACCCAAGGGTTTGCCACTGTCCGCACGGGACAAACGCCACCCAGGAAAAAGTGGGCCGTCAACAAAGAAGGCTGAGCACCCTCAAGGTGTGCCACCTTCTCAGGCGCAACTACAGTCCAAGAAGGGAGGGCACCCACATGGAGCGCCACCTTCCAAAAAGAGGATCAGGTCGGGGACTTCATAGGATACTACTCCGATGAAATATAAGAGGGCTAAACAGGCCCCCTTCGCCACTACCTACAGATAAGCGACCCTAGGACATCTTAGGGACAATCCTTATGGGAAAATTCCCATAAACAAGGAGAGTCTTGTCAAAAAAGCAGTGAGAGAGGCGTTGGAAAGGAGTCTTCCACCAACTTCTGACGCCACTGTCAAAGTGCCTGCGTTTCACTCGTGGACATACTCTGGTGAGATCATCAGGGTTGTCTGCGAAGATGATTTCACGCGGTCATACTACTAGCGGACGCAGTGGGTAGGCTGCGACCTTGGGAGGGCAGTGCCCTTACCGTGGTGCGCTCTGACCAGCTGCCAAGGCTGACGAAAGCCACACTCTGGATCCCCGTGGAAGCCGAAAGCGACCTCGAGGAGAAGGAGGTGGTAATTCGTCACCTGGCACGTCAGAACCCCTCGGTGAGTGTGAACAGGTGGTGTCTGTTCCACCACGTTAAGGCCGCCCCGCGTGGTTATCTACTCGTCTTCGGTATAGGAGACGAGGATTTAAGAACCCTTGAGACAAGGGCGATGAAGGTGTTCTACATCTTCCAATCCCTTGTTCTCAAGGTAAAAACGAAACCTGAACCGGTATCAACTGCCCCTGGACCACCGGAGCAGGAGCAGATGGAGATAGAGGCTGGAGAGGCGGAATTGCATGCGAATGCAGCTGCCTCCTCAACTCCTCCATCCCTGGCTCAGGAAGCAGAGGAAACCCTCCCCTCCTCCTAGGAGGTCCGAGAGGATAAGGAACAGCCACCATAATTCTTCAAGATGGTTGGTGATATTAAGGTAAGTGTTGTACAGTGTAACCTGCAACACAGTCGAGCGGCCACGGCTGCGTTATGCCGCCGTCTTGATGTGGAGCGGGATACACTGGCACTAATACAGGAACCCTGGATAGTCAAATCTAGGGTTTCGGGTCTAACCAAACTAACTGGGCGTATTTTCAGCACACCCAATACAGACAGGCCGAGGACGGCGATATACACCCCTCGCCTCCGTAAGAGGCATTGTTGCAAGGGGCTGCCCCCAGGGAGGTGTTTTATCACCACTGCTATGGAACTTGGTTCTGGACAGTCTCCTGCATCACCTCAACTCGGAAATTGGCATCTATACCATCGCTTATGCCGATACCATGCTGATTAGTGGAAGGTTTGAAGGGATTCTTTGTCAAAGAATGCAAACAGCCCTAAGAGCCGTTGAAGAGTGGTGTGAGGACCATGCTCTGTCTGTCAACCCCAGGAAGACGGAAATGGTTCTCTTCACGAGGAAGAGGAAAATGGGGCCCATAAAGGCCCAACTCTCCTAAACACTACGTTAGGCTTCGAATCGGATGTGAAATACCTAGGAGTCACACTTGATTCGAAGTTAACATGGAATCTTCACTTAGAGAGAAGACTAAAAAAGGCGTACATATCCTATGAGCAGTGCCGCAGAACCGTTGGTAAAACCTGGGGAATGAAACCAAGGGTGGTCATGTGGATATACACTGCTATTGTGAGACCAATGTTAGGCTATGGAGCTGTCGTCTGGTGGCCGAAAGTTCAACAGACGACAGCTAAACAAAAGCTCAGCCAGATACAAAGGATTGCCTGCCTAAGCATAAGTGGAGCTATGCGTACGACACCTACCATAGCAATGGAGGTGATGCTATGTCTACCACCTCTGGATATTTATCTGAGAGAAGTGACTGTGACAACTATGCTTCGCCTCAAAAATATTATGCCTGATGCAGGATGTGGAGAAGCTAGAAGTCGCCTGTGGAGTGGGGTCGTCAGAAAGATGCCCCTTTTGCAGGCAGACACTGACAGCATTTCTCCCAAGTTTGTGTTTGACAGACCCTACACGGTACTTATCAGGATCGAAGAGACCGCCAGTGAAGATGTTATCAACATCTACACGGACGGGTCAAAAAGAAGGAAGGTGCAGGATGTGGGATTTATTCCAGATCCTTGCATATTCGTTATCAGTGGGCAATGGATAGGCATGCTACCGTAGTACAAACGGAATTAGCAGGTATAACCATAGCCGCCAAAGAAATTGCCCGTAGAGATACAACGGGCAAAATCATTAGAATCTACACAGATAGTAGACAATCCCTACTGATCTTACGTAATCATAAGATAATAACTAGATCAGCATGGGAATGCCATCAGGCACTAGTAGTGGCCTCAACTAACAACAGCGTATCTGTACTCTGGGTAAAGGGACACGACCGGTGCAATGGCAATAAAGTAGTTGACGAACTGGCTAGGAGTGCATCGGGTCTGAATATTTTTGGACCCGGTCCCTCCAGTATGCTTCCGTTGTCAGCATTTGTTGAAATTATCAAAGGATACACCCACAAAGAGTTTATGAAACGTTGGGATGAAACAAATGGCTGCAATTTGGCTAAGGAGTCTTTAGAGTACCCCTGCAAGGATACAGCCAAAAAGTACCTGGCTATGTCTAGGACAAACCTTCTATAACATGAGGAAGTGTGATACACCTCTTTGTAGGGGTTGCGAACAGGAAGACGAGACAGTGCTCCATGCACTCTGTGAGTGCGCTGCCATCTCGTCAATAAGAGAGTCCGTGTTGGGAGAGCGATGGCCTTCTATGGCCTACATTAGAGAGATCCTCCTGAGCAGCGTCACCACCTTTTTCTCCTTATTAGGTTGGCTGACGGCTTAGGTGGACTGATCTCCTAATGGTAGGAGGTACAATGGGCCCAATGGGGCCCAAGTGCTGTAGCCGTTTCGCTACCCTCCCCCTTAATTCCAGATTCCAGATTCCAGAATTGATATGTACCTTGAGCTTTTGAATAACAACATTTATCCAATGATTGTTGAAACTATGGAAAATGATGATAACATTTTAAAAGACAATGATTGGTTGCAACAAGATGGCGCACCTCCACATTTTACAGTTGCAGTTAGTCAGGTTTTAAAGCAACATTTCCTAAATCAATGGATAGGTCGCCGCGGACCTATTGAGTGGCCACCCAGTCTAAAGTCTAAAATTTATGCCACTCAGCCGCAGTCTTTAGAAGAACTCAGGCGGCGCGGCGTATCATTGAAGAATGGCCACCTAATTACCCCCGAAATTCTTAACAATGTTCGTCGCAAACAGCAATAACACAACTCAAAATACAACGTTTTAAATTCTTAATTGAACAACAAAAATATCCAAATTTGACTCCAGACATGTAATTGAAGTACGTTATATAAATGTTGAAAAAATGGTAATATATTTGTACGCGTTGATAATTTAAACAAATATATGGAACGGGTATCAACCAGCGGAACGTTCATCTGAATAGAACTAAGTATATCAAGCTATTTAATAGCTCTGACAGGGATAATCTCGAGTTGTGTAGATACCTACCATCAGTTTTAAAACATAAATATTTCAGATATTTTCTCTGAACTCTCTCCAAGGTTGAAACATGATTATCATAATGTGGAGTCCAGATGACAGAGGCATGTTCTAATTTCTGCCTTAAAAAAGTTAAAGAGATAGATTTTTTAACATTTCTAAAGGGAAACCGAAATTCTTATTAGCGTTTGAAACTATAAAACTATATAAAATTTGTATGGAGAACGAAAGTTAATTTGGAATTATTAAGAACTCCAAGATCTTTAACATATACACCTTTCACCAGCTTCATTATTAAATACGGAAAACATTGCATTGATCGTCCTAGTAAATTTCATATATTAATCTTAGTGTAGCAAACTGCTACTGCATTACTAGTTGCATACTCTCCAAATCTCAAGAACATGCGAGGCTTAGTTATATTCTAAGGGTCTAAAAACCATTTTTACAGAACACTGTAAATATCTTGGGATGCTATAATTTAAAATATTACTAATTATTTTATGCAAACATCTTCGATTACTGTTAATATTGTTGCTATTATTATTATTAACAGAATTTGATTCCAGAACAACACAAAAAGTTAAAAATTCATCAGCGTGAAGTGTACCTTGCACTAGTGGCCTACAGATGGCGACTGCAAATGTCAAAAAATATTGCATAGGTACGGTTACGGTACTCTGATTAGTTTGAAATAATTTTCCAGTACTTGTTTTTCGCAAATTTAATTTTCCGCATATTTTTTGTGTATTTACAAACATGTCATATTCAAATGCCTAGACGACGGATAAGGTGCTGATTATGGAAGTGCATAATAGGTTTGCAGCAATTGGTAACAGTTTCAAACTGTCAGAAATATTCGACCAGTTAAGTTGAGAACGCGTTAGCATTGAATTTAATGGAATAAATAGTTGGACGGACATTTCTGATAGTTTCAAACTGCTACAAAAAAAACCTATTATCGTGTGGCAGCGTAACACCAAACACGTTTTCCGTATACACAAAATATTACGCTGAATACTTTTTGAACCACATTGAAAAACTATTATAATGCCTTGGCGGTAAACGTATGACAGTGTTTTTATGTATTTGTGTACATTGCGTGTATCTTTTTGTTATCTTTTGTGGTTTTTCTCGACGTAAGTAATCGACCGCCTGATCAAGTAGGTACTTTGCTTTAAACAAAAAAAAAAACGATCGAAGGAAGGAGAGGTCCACAGCGAGTACAAAAATCTTTGCAATGGCAGGTTTTAACAAGTAAGAAAACAGAAAATAATAAAACATTCTTAAAATCTCTCCAAATATCAATCCTGGAAATAAATATTAGTAAGGTAGGTCTGCCTCCCTGTGCTACCATATCGTGATTATCAATAAATAATCTACATTTTGTAAATATTTTTATTTCTTTCAAAGCGGCGTAAACTGATAAACGTGGCAACGCGGTAACCTGTCACTCCGTATGACAGCTTTGACTTTGGCAGAATATACCTAACCTCGCGGCTGACTGAAGGTCAGTGACGGCGACAAATGAGGATTTAAGATTTGAAAAAAATTTTTTCGTTTTATAAACAAGTTTGGAAATTTTTTGATAGATGATTCCGTTAATTCTTATTTTTCCCTATCCCCTCTTAAAATATTTGGACAAAGTCATAGTTAACCCTGTATATGTACACCCTTTCCAGAATTTAGGGGAAGCTGCTACTATTTAATTTTTGATTTAGCAAATGTCGTTTGAATCATTTTATTCTTTGTGATCATAGAAATCATTAAAATCTTAAAAGACGGTATGAATTTCATGCTTCTTTATAAAAAAAATAATCAATTTAATTTTCTATAACCATCACTGGTAACAATATAATTTTAAGCTTCAGTAAACAGAATTCAAAAGGCATTTCTAACAATAGTAAGATTATCTTGTCTGTTTTCTGTCTGGCCCGTAGTCTTCTCCTTGTAATTATTATCAACGCCCCTAACTTGTATTATTGTTTAACAAAGTCATTTACTCCGTTTACGCTTTCATTCTCCATTGTCGCTTGCTGAATTAAATTGTTTTAATCGCGATAATTAAAAATAACTTTTTTATTTCACTTGTTATTACTTCACACTTTCAAATGTTAAAATATTTTATGTGTCTACGTACCTACGACCTATGAAAGCAAAATTTGATATTTTCTCATTTTAAAATTATTAACTTTTTTAATACTTTGGAAAAATGTTCATATTTATTGCGATAGTTTGTATGACGCTACAATAAATAATACAATATCTATAGAAACGCAGAATATACATATACTTTTGTGTGTGTGTAAAGAAAGAACAATGTTAGATAAATCGGGCATATCATGATTACTGACATAAACGCAACATCAGTTTTATCAATTAAACATTTTTTCCAAAATATAGTACGTAGTAAATATTATATATCAAAATGAAGGAAAAAAATAATGCAATTGAATGGCATACAAAATATGCAGGGTATTCCATGTGAAAAAATGTATGTAAATATTATATATCAATATGAAGGGAAAAAATAATGCAATTGAATGGCATAAAAAATATGCAGGGTATTCCATTTGAAAAAATGTATGTTTAGGTCATATTTTAAAAGAGACACCCTGTGGAGAAATTATTAGTACAACCCTGAACTCTACGTAAAAAACTTTGTTAGAAGCAATTTTCTCCATTTCGATATCTCAGCTATTCTTTGAGATACAAACAATGCCTTAAGGTAGCCATAGTTGTGGCTCAAAATAGTGGACTGTCGTCGTAATTTTAAACCCTGTTAAAGTTACCAAAAACAATTATGCATTGTTAGATATTGGAATGTTCAACTTAGGTAGTGTATTTATATTGTCAAAATGTAGCGATTTTATACTTAAAATATTTATTAAAAGTGGAATTTTTACATAAATTTCAGCAATTAATTTTTCATATTTAAAAGCCAAAGTAAGAAAAATGAACCTAAACCTTTCCTAAGTTCATTCTTTATGTGTATTTTGATGCAGTCAAACAAAGTGTGAACTTTATTGTAGAAGAGAAAGGTAAACTTAAAATTATCTATGTCGATATATATGTTGTGTTGATTATCACCATATTTAAACATAGTAAGATTACGTAATATATAGTTATCGGTATTTTTCTAGCCATAAATAGTTTAGCTATTACTAGTTAGCAGTATCTGTCAATGGTTTAAAATCTTACTGTTTTGTAGAATACTATGCTAATACACGATGACGGCGCCCCTAAATGTAGTTTTTTTTTTAAATTTCGCCCTGCATCTCAAAAAACGAAGAGAAATATGGAGGTTATGATTAAGTTTTTCGAAAAAGCAACCTAGTGTTTGCTAAAGCCTAAAGTGGACTTTGTTTTTGGTTCTGAAAGGTCTGTGAGTTGTTTATAAATATTTTTGGGAGGGCTAATTCGATTTCTGGGGGGCTAAGCCCCCACAAGCCTCTCTCTAACTTCGCCCATGATTTACACTACGATTGGTTGCTGAAGTATGTGGTATGCTCTTAATAAACCGTTCGATTTATAGAGTGTGGTGGTAACTTAAGGGAGATATCCATATGACTAATTAGTTACTCGTATGGAGATATCTGAATACAAATAAAGAGACAACACAACAGATACACATAGGAGATAGGAGAGACCGTGCATATGCTACAAATGGCGAAATAAATATCTAGAAAAACTACACGGATGGACAGAAGTAGGGAATAAAATTAATATATTTTGAATGAGTGAATTTTTTTTAAAACGCCGAAACACGGTAACTGATCTTGATTTTTTCCCATCTTTCGGTTATATAATAATTAATTTTTCTTCAACTCGCTAACCCACACTACCCCTACTTTTTTTTCAAATGGAAACATAAGGCATAAGGGGCTGGAATCTGGAATTAAGGGGGAGGGTAGCGAAACGGCTACGGCACTTAGGCCCCATTGGGTCCATTGTACCTCCTCCCATTAGGAGATCAGTCCACCTAAGCCGTCAGCCAACCTAATAAGGAGAAAAAGGTGGTGACGCTGCTCAGGGGGATCTCTCTAATGTAGGCCATAGAAGGCCATCGCTCTCCCAACACGGACTCTCTTATTGACGAGATGGCAGCGCACTCACAGAGTGCATGGAGCACTGTCTCGTCTTCCTGTTCGCAACCCCTACAAAGAGGTGTATCACACTTCCTCATGTTATAGAGGTGCTTTCTTAGCCAGCAGTGTCCAGTTTGAATACCTGTCACTAGAAGGGGTACCCTAGGGACCCCTTAGCCAAATTGCATCCATTTGTTTCATCCCAACGTTTCATAAACTCTTTGTGGGTGTATCCTTTGATAATTTCAACAAATGCTGACAACGGAAGCATATTGGAGGACCGGGTCCAAAAATATTCAGACCCGATGTACTCCTAGCCAGTTCGTCAGCTACTTTATTGCCAATGCACCGGTCGTGTCCCTTTACCCAGCGTACAGATACGCTGTTGTTAGCTGAGGCCACTACTAGTGCCTGATGGCATTCCTATGCTAGTTGTTATCTTATGATTACGTAAGATCAGTAGTGATTTTCTACTATCTGTGTAGATTCTAATGATTTTGCCCGTTGTATCTCTACGGGCAATTTCTTTGGCGGCTATGGTTATACCTGCTAATTCCGCTTGTACTACGGTAGCATGCCTATCCATTGTCCACTGATAACGAAAATGCAAGGATCTGGAATAAATCCCACATCCTGCACCTTCCTTCTTTTTTGACCCGTCTGTGTAGATGTTGATAACATCTTCACTGGCGGTCTCTTCGATCCTGATAAGTACCGTGTAGGGTCTGTCAAACACAAACTTGGGAGAAATGCTGTCATTGTCTGCCTGCAAAAGGGGCATCTTTCTGACGACCCCACTCCACAGGCGACTTCTAGCTTCTCCACATCCTGCATCAGGTATAATACCAGTATTTTTGAGGCGATGCATAGTTGTCGCAGCCACTTCCCTTAGATAAATATCCAGAGGTGGTAGACATAGCATCACCTCCATTGCTATGGTAGGTGTCGTACGCATAGCTCCAGTTATGCTTAGGCAGGCAATCCTTTGTACCTGGCTGAGCTTTTTAGCTGTCGTCTGTTGAACTTTCGACCACCAGACGACAGCTCCATAGGCTAACATTGGTCTCACAATGGCAGTGTATATCCACATGAACAGCCTTGATTTCATTCCCCAGGTTTTACCAACGGTTCTGCGGCACTGCTCATAGAATATGTACGCCTTTTTTAGTCTTCTCTCTGAGTGAAGATTCCATGTTAGCTTCGAATCAAGTGTGACTCCTAGATATTTCACATCCGATTCGAAGCTTAACGTAGTGTTTAGGAGAGTTGGTGCCTTTATGGGCCCCATTTTCCTCTTCCTCGTGAAGAGAACCATTTCCGTCTTCCTGGGGTTGACAGACAGAGCATGGTCCTCACACCACTCTTCAACGGCTCTTAGGGCTGTTTGCATTCTTTGACAAAGAATCCCTTCAAACCTTCCACTAATCAGCATGGTAAGATCATCGGCATAAGCGATGGTATAGATGCCAATTTCCAAGTTGAGGTGATGCAGGAGACTGTCCAGAACCAAGTTCCATAGCAGTGGTGATAAAACACCTCCCTGCGGGCAGCCCCTCGCAACAATGTCTCTTACGGAGGCATCCGCCACACTGATTAGAATGGCTCTTTTAGTAAGCATATTTGATATCCAACCACAAATGGTAGGAGAAACTCCTCTTTCCACAAGGGCTGAGTTAATTTTGGGGAAGGTTGTTTTATCAAACGCTCCCTCTATATTTGTGAATACTCCCAGGGTGGACTCTTTATTGTCCAGTGATTTTTCGATCCTGTCCACAACTTGGTGAAGGGCAGTGTCGGTGGATCGCCCTGGAGTGTATGCATGTTGATTAGGTGTGACTGTCTACCCATCAGTACACTGTCCCTTGCATAAGGGGCTCATTGAAAAGCTTATAGAAAACCGAATCCAGCCATACCAAATAAACAAGTTTTATGTTTTCAATAGCAAGGTTTTTAGAGTTGTATATAACACCTACTTAAGTGAAATAAAATTTAATTATCTTCAGTGTTATCCTCCATGATTTTGCATAGAATAAAATAAAGAATTTGAAACTGCTAACGAAAAAAAAGATATCTTCTTTATGTTGCGTTTCCTTTGGTACCACTTACTTGCCAGGCTTTCTGGTTAATTTTTCACTTTAGTTGTCGAAACGTTACTATTGTATCAAAATCAAGTTATTTACTGAATCGCAATGGTATTCTAGGAAAGGCAACGTAGCGAAATCTTGATATTGCTTGGAAATGGAGACAAAATAAGAAGTGAGGCTGAAGTGCGCGATTTATTTAATGGGAAATATCCAGAAAATCAAATCTCGCAAGGGACAGGTGGTAAAATATTTCACAAATTTGAGAAACACGATACAGTACAGACTTTGCCAAAAACTGGACGGGCACGTGCTGTGAATGAAAAAAAGAAATTAGGCATTGCATTAGAACTTTTTGAAAATCCCCATACTTCAACTGTTTCATTGGCTCGCAATCTCGATGCTTCTCTAACTACAATTCAAATGTTTTTGAAACAAGAGAAATCGATCCCTGTAAGGTATCTCTTGCCCAAGAGCTTTTGGAAGACGATTATGATAGGCGAATACAATTTTGAGAGGAAATGATGAGACGGTGTGACGACAATAATGATTTTCAAGGAGATGTACTTTTTTCGGATGAAACTACGTTTTATTTAAATGGAGTGGTTAACAGGCACAACTATCGCTTTTGGTCCCAGGAAAATCCACATTGGACATGCCAATTGTATACGCAGCACCCACAGAAAGTTAATATATGGGCAAGTATCATCAGAAACTGAATCTTGGGTCCATTCTTTTTGAAGAAAATCTTACTACCGCACGCTGATCTGGAACAGTTGACCTGATGCCTGCTCTAGCTGTGATTTTTCCCCATAAAATTGTGCCAGATATACCGAATGAATGAATTTGGTTCCAACAAGATGGTATTTACACATTTTGGTATTGATGTTCGAAGATACTTAGATGAAATGTTTCCAAATCGTTGGATTGGTAGACGGAGTACAGTTGAAAGGTCGCCAAGATCCCCCGACTTAACGGCTCTGGATTATTTTCTTTGAGGATATTTGAAGGAAAGAATCTACCAAGACAGACCGGATAATATTGAGAATTTAAAGAAGAAGATTAGAGCGGAGATGCATAATTTACCAGCTGAAGTCATTCGGAATGCTGTGGACAGCTTTGACTATCGACTTGGGGAATGCCAAATAGTGAATGAAGGTAATTTTCAGTATTTGCGGCATTAAGTTTACTTTTGTAAATTATCTAGTTTCAATTTCTAAATGAAGTCTTACTCTACAAGCTGTTAACTGTCATTTTGTATATTTTATTGGACTAATAGGTTTTGCCTCTGTTCTTGCCTACTATCTAATAATAATAATAATAATAATAATAATTGCGATCACCATATTCCAAGTCACCAGCGTGCTTTGATTTTTTTTGTAATCATTTTTTATAAAAATCATAGCGATATTTAATCGCAAATCTGAATAGCTTCGCTCCAAATCCCTCAAAACCGAAAAGCCCAAATTTTATAAAATTATCTTCATTTATAACTTTTCTGCAAAACATTGAAGTTGATGAAATAGGAAAAAATTCTTTGGTTGGATCATGTAGGCGGCTATGAAGAAACAAGAAATAGGTAGTTATTGACATACGTCAACAGTAACATAGTCAGACTTTGAAACACTTCCCCATATTGAGTTTGAATATCATTTTTGGTAATAGTTTTTTAAAATTGAATTAACTAATAACGAAAAGATTATAATTATTCGTTTAATTGGCAGAAAACATAGTAGTTCTAGGGAAGTGGCGTGATTGTTCAATGAAGAAAGTCCGAATCGACAAATATCGATTTGGTCAGTATCAATGACAAATAGGATATTTGATGAAATAATTAGTTACAACAGATCGTTGCTACTTTTGGCAGGTAGTGTTTCATCAGTCAATAAAAGAAGTTAATATTACCAAAAATGATGTTCAAAACTCAATATGAGGAAATATTTAAAAATCTGAATATGTTACTACTGGCGTCTGTCTACTCCTTTTGATTTTTCATAGCCACCTACATGACCGAACTAAAACATTTTTCCTATTTCAGCAACTATTTTGTAGAAAAGTTAAGCGAAGATAATTTTTCCATAACTTGGTTTTAAGGTTTTAAGGGATTTGGAGCAATGCTGAAAATGAAATTAACCACAAAATCATAGCACGCCAGTGACTTGGAATATGGTAAGAGTAAAATGTTCCTAAGTCTCCCATCTAGAATGCTACTACCTACAAAAACAAAACACGCAAATCGCACAATCCAGAGTTCCAGGTCAAATACATTGTATATTTTTAGAGTTCTGGAAATTTCCTAGGTCCTCAAGAACGCATCTAGACCTAAGTCGAATATAGCATGAAATGTTCTAGAAAACGTCAAAATAAACATAATTAACAAATTCACAAGGTAGGTGAGCTTCCGTATCAATATGTTAATATAAAGAAATAAAAAAATCTGAACGGGGAACTGAATTTACTTTATTTGGTAAAATGCTCAAGTGTTTTGAATCTAACCTTATTCGTACTCTGTCCACGTGAAATACTTAAAATTTAATTTGTTAATGGAAGAGTTATATTGAAATATTTATTTTTATGAATAATAAATCCCATTCCTTGGAACTTGGACCGAAAAATACACCAAACCTTACTGCCAACTTTGAAACGCCGGGTTTTATATTAATCTGATACTTGGTAATTTAGGGAAACCAGAGTGAACTAAACTGACGTCCTTTAAATCTTTCCTTTTCAATTACCAGGTCCCCGAAAAAATAAATTAAATTCTCGGGGGCTGCCTGAAAGTTTTTGCAAGTAACTTGAGTGTATTTCAGATAAACCTTCGTCATTCCCTTTTAAATGACAGACAACACTAGGCCTAAACAAAGACATCTCGATAGTCTAACTGGTTTAACGAAACCCAGTTTCCCGCAAATTCACTTCGGATAATTACTTTTAAATAAAAGGGACTCAAGATTCAAGTTACAGACAACTGCACTGTTTTATCTAATAAAATAAACTCTGGTTTGTACTGATTTTTATTTTATTTAAGTTCCATAGCAGTGGTGATAAAACACCTCCCTGCGGGCAGCCCCTCGCAACAATGTCTCTTACGGAGGCATCCGCCACACTGATTAGAATGGCTCTTTTAGTAAGCATATTTGATATCCAACCACAAATGGTAGGAGAAACTCCTCTTTCCACAAGGGCTGAGTTAATTTTGGGGAAGGTTGTTTTATCAAACGCTCCCTCTATATTTGTGAATACTCCCAGGGTGGACTCTTTATTGTCCAGTGATTTTTCGATCTTGTCCACAACTTGGTGAAGGGCAGTGTCGGTGGATCGCCCTGGAGTGTATGCATGTTGATTAGGGTGTGACTGTCTACCCATCAGTACACTGTCCCTTGCATAAGGGGCTCATTGAAAAGCTTATAGAAAACCGAATCCAGCCATACCAAATAAACAAGTTTTATGTTTTCAATAGCAAGGTTTTTAGAGTTGTATATAACACCTACTTAAGTGAAATAAAATTTAATTATCTTCAGTGTTATCCTCCATGATTTTGCATAGAATAAAATAAAGAATTTGAAACTGCTAACGAAAAAAAGATATCTTCTTTATGTTGCGTTTTTTTGGTACCACTTACTTGCCAGGCTTTCTGGTTAATTTTTCGCTTTAGTTGTAAATTCGAAACGTTGCTATTGTGTCAAAATCAAGTTATTTACTGAATAACAATGGTATTCTAGGAAAGGCAACGCAGCGAAATCTTGATATTGCTTGGAAATGGAGACAAAATAAGAAGTGAGGCTGAAGTGCGCGATTTATTTAATGGGAAATATCCAGAAAATCAAATCTCGCAAGGGACAGGTGGTAAAATATTTCACAAATTTGAGAAACACGATACAGTACAGACTTTGCCAAAAACTGGACGGGCACGTGCTGTGAATGAAAAAAAGAAATTAGGCATTGCATTAGAACTTTTTGAAAATCCCCATACTTCAACTGTTTCATTGGCTCGCAATCTCGATGCTTCTCTAACTACAATTCAAATGTTTTGAAACGAGAGAAATCGATCCCTGTAAGGTATGTCTTGCCCAAGAGCTTTTGGAAGACGATTATGATAGGCGAATACAATTTTGAGAGGAAATGATGAGACGGTGTGACGACAATAATGATTTTCAAGGAGATGTACTTTTTTCGGATAAAACTACGTTTTATTTAAATGGAGTGGTTAACAGGCACAACTATCGCTTTTGGTCCCAGGAAAATCCACATTGGACATGCCAATTGTATACGCAGCACCCACAGAAAGTTAATATATGGGCAGGTATCATCAGAAACTGAATCTTGGGTCCATTCTTTTTGAAGAAAATCTTACTACCGCACGCTGATCTGGAACAGTTGACCTGATGCCTGCTCTAGCTGTGATTTTTCCCCATGAAATTGTTCCAGATATACCGAATGAATGAATTTGGTTCCAACAAGATGGGCTCCTCCACATTTTGGTATTGATGTTCGAAGATACTTAGATGAAATGTTTCCAAATCGTTGGATTGGTAGACGGAGTACAGTTGAAAGGTCGCCAAGATCCCCCGACTTAACGGCTCTGGATTATTTTCTTTGACGATATTTGAAGGAAAGAATCTACCAAGACAGACCGGATAATATTGAGAATTTAAAGAAGAAGATTATAGCGGAGATGCATAATTTACCAGCTGAAGTCATTCGGAATGCTGTGGACAGCTTTTACTATCGACTTGGGGAATGCCAAATAGTGAATGAAGGTCATTTTCAGTATTTGCAGCATTGAGTTTACTTTTGTAAATTATCTAGTTTCAATTTCTAAATGAAGTCTTACTCTACAAGCTGTTAACTGTCATTCTGTATATTTTATTGGACTAATAGGTTTTGCCACTGTCCTTGCTACTATCTAATAATAATAATAATATTGCGATCACCATATTCCAAGTCACCGGCGTGCTTTGATTTTTTTTTGTAATCATTTTTTATAAAAATCAGCGATATTTAATCGCAAATCTGAATAGCTTCGCTCCAAATCCCTCAAAACCGAAAAGCCCAAATTTTATAAAATTATCTTCATATATAACTTTTCTGCAAAACATTGAAGCTGATGAAATAGGAAAAAAATTTTTGGATTGATCATGTAGGCGGCTATGAAGAAACAAGAAATAGTTATTGACATATGTCAACAGTAACATAGTCAGACTTTGAAACACTTCCCCATATTGAGTTTTAATCTCATTTTTGCTAATAGTTTTTTAAAATTGAATTAACTAATAATGAACATATTGAAGATGGTTAACCCGTATGAGTAGTAGATGAATATGGTGTTATAAACAAAAGTCTAAATCTCATAAACTCCTTTTTATTTTATTTAGACAACCGGTTTCGTAGTAACCAAGACTACATCTTCAGGTCTACAAGGACTACAAACACCCTATTATATGACTTACAAATACAGATTTAAAAGTTTAAAAGTTTAAAAATTTTTAAAAAAATTGGTAAGATATGATTAATATTAAACAAAAATAAATACTTACATTTTAATAAAACAAGAGTTGTCAAGCTATCAAATACCAACGTATATATGTCATAAATTATATTAATTATAAATAAATAATATGTCATTCAGTTCAAGAAGCTAACAGAATATAGAACTAAATTTTAAAACCTCAACATTCCACAAAAATATGAAACCGAAGAAACACTATTTTTTGTTATAAAAACTTGTATAAAACCATTTACAAATAATAACTAACGTACACATTTAAACAACCCTCAACTACAAATCTAATATAAATTGCACCATGAATCTACAGGGTGGATAAAATTACTTGACTATACTAACACTGAAAAAGTAAGCGTAGATTCGAACTGACTTTGTGTGTTCAACAAGTTAAACCCTTATCTTTGGAAAACCTTAAAATTTCCAGACTTTCCAAATTATTCAGAATCAAACCTTTATTAGCTACGTGTAAAATCTCGAAATTATTATTAATGTCACATATGTGGCCTGTGTTAAGTAAATGATCTGCAAATTGTGAATTACCACTATCCGAGACTGTACATCTTAAATGTTCCTTTAACCTAGTTTTAAAATTTCGGAAAGTTCTACCTATATATACAGGGTTAACTATGACTTAGTACAAATATTTTAAGAGGGATAGGAAAAATCAAAATTAACGGTATCACCGTTCAAAAAATTCAAACTTATTTATAAAGCGAAAAATTTTTTTCAAAACCTTATTAACCCCTAATTTCTCGGCGACTATGCCGCCTGTCAGCTTCGAGGTTAGGTATGTTCTGCCAAAGTGAAAGTTGTCAAAGGTAGTGACAGAGCACCGCGTTGCCACGTGTAACGATTTACGGCGCTTTTAAAGAAAGTTTTATTTACAAAATACTAGATTATTTAATGAGAAACCCGATATGGTACCTAGCACTGAGAGTAAAACCCACCTTACTGATACTTCCAGGACTGATATTTGGAGATTTCAAGAAAGTTGAATTATTTTCTGTTTTCTAACTTGTTTACATTATAACTTGTTGTAAAAATTGTTATACTTGCTGGGGACGTCTTGGTTTCCCTCAACCATTTCATAAATAAAAAATACTTTTTTTCTGTAGGTATAAGTATCTATTGTAGTTTAAAAATGCTTTATTTTTATGTCACTAAGTAAAGAAGTTTCATAGAATTTTAAAAAGTATGAAATTGGTTCTTTTTTATTTTCAAGTTAGGTACATACGTATTTAAAACTCCAGCACGTGTAAAACAACATTCGTGGACGTTGTACAATTCGTACAAATGTACGAGGATTTGGCATATTCTGTCTATTTGGAAAACGTCTTTGATATTCTGCTGCTGCACGCTATGCACTTTCGTCGCACTTCCCATAAATTAGTACCATATCCGTAATTTCCGCGATTACACGAATTTGAATGTGCGAAAAGCAAATACTGAAAACTAATAATAGTAACGATATTAACAATTGTTAGGGAATATTTTCTTTGTTAATTAAATAAATACCCAATAACGTTTTACTACTTTCTTTATTTCGCACTTCCTATCTTTACAACAACAACTCAACTCTGACACACCTCTTCCTCTTCTTCTTACATTCTTTCTGATCTACATTTTACAAAACATATATTTATGCCTACTTACTAAGAAATTTTTATTAGCAAAATAATTGTCCACACAATAATCGACCATGTTTGCATATAATAATATTGTAGTATTATTATTTTAAATATCCAGAGGCGTTCACAGTGCTCTGTAATATTACTTTTCTGACCACTACTGTTTGGCATTTGTAGAGTATTAGACACAATGCAACCAACAACACAGTATAGGTTTATATCGACTGACAAGTGCTATGTGCGTGTAACCCCATGTCACGGAGGAAATGTCAAAACAATACTAGAATGAAGAAACCCACGATCGTACATAAAAGAAGATAATATTGATTATATTGATTGCCATAAGAATATTTATCTGAAGAATGTCCGCGTATGCGATTTGATTGGGGAATGTTTAATATGATTCCTACAACGCTGCAGAGCCCCGTCGAACCCTACAGACGTCGCTCTCGCACAGCGGGACTGTCGTTGTTGTCTCGAGACCGATCTGGAAGCCGTGCCATGTCTTACGATACCCAGGCGCTGTCGCTGTTTCGCGTACGCGTTCCTGCGCGACCCTTCTCGACGCCTCCCGCGTCGGGCACACGTTTTCCCGCGTCGCAGCAATGAAAATTGCTGGTTGTCGAATATCTTTTAAGAGATTATTCACATTCCATCATCGTATACCTCGAATTCTCTTAGCTAGCCAATTGTGGGAGTTTCGTGTCCCGACAACTGCACTAGCTAGTGTTCACCCTGTAACAATAAAATAATATTAGCTGAAGGCCGAAAACACCCCAGTTATGTTGGGCTCCGCTGAGCCATGAACGGGCTAGCGTGGCGTTGAGCCAGGGGCCGACAGAACTCCACCGAGCTCCCGTACCACCTGACCGCCAGCTGCCGAACTCGCGTTAGCCAAGCCGCTCTGATGGAGACGGCGAGACTCAGCTCTCTGCTGCTCTGCTGCTGTTTGCGTTTCGTATTTATACAATTTTGATCGCGCGTCACAGTTCAAGAGGCGTGGCCTGCCAGACAAAACCACGGAGCTCTGTTCCTGTGACACCTCCCTCGTTAAGAACACTAGTGCAGTCAGTTGTCGTGGCACTCCACTCCTTAGCAATAAAAATTGCCGTTTGTTGTTAATTTTGTTGTTGGGCCTAAAAATCCGTTAGCTCGATTACTGCCGCGGTGGAAGAGCTAACAGAGAAACCACCGGGAGTACCTGTCCTTTTAGGTTACCTATGTACAAGCATCCGTTGTTGAATCTCAGGACTACGGCCTCGTCTTCAGCGGTCGCCAGCTACAACACTAGTAGGGTGGCTGCGCCTCGTGCAATGGGTCCGTGTGCTGGTCCTGGATCTGTAACAGTCAATTCAAACAACATTAGGGTGTTACTACCTGTAAGTGGCTTCCCAAAAAGGATACACGTCGGGGTCCCTCTCTGGAATTTCCCTCGTAGCGTGTGCCTTGAGTTCTCCGTCGATGTCAGCGTCGTGCGGCCTCCTTCGTCCTGTAGGAATGGTTCTTTTCCTCGTCGTATGGCGTCGTCGACTCCGTAGCTCCGTCCTTTCTGTTGCTCGGCGATCACCTCGTGGGATCAGCACGAGCCTTGTCGTCCGTCGTCGTCGAGGGCGATCGTCACAGCGTTCATTCCTTCGTTTCATTCCTGGTGCGTACGTCAGCGGGGACCCAAATCCATGGTATCCACACCTCCCTGGGGGCTTATCCGAGGCAGGTCTAGCGGTGCTGCTGAGATAGGCTACCTTCGTACTCTGTGCGCGTCGGCTCGGCGATCGTCGCTCTGTTCTACCTGCTCTGCTCGCTAAGCCGCTCGGAATCGTTCCTTGTGCCCTTTCCTTGCTACTTCGTCTTCGTCAGCCACATAGACCGTCCACGGCTTCCCATTCCTCCGACTATCTCGCTGACCGACACTTCGCTGCGCCTCGGCTCGAACCCACGACCCTGAGTTCCGCCTCGACGTCTCTTGCTATTCTCCACATCGGCCTCCCTCGTCGAGGCAGCCCTTACAGGTCTCTGTTGAAAGATTATTCCGTTTTTCAACCCCTGTGTATGCTTGCGCTCGAACGAAGTCGTTTGTCACCGATGTTTCGAATTTTCTTCTTTGTTGGGCGCCATTGTATATTTCTTCGTCCTGGGCATCTACGACGGCTTCGGCGCGTTTGACACGATGTTCTTGTGCCTGCCTACGCTGGTCTCCGTCGTGACTGCTTCGCGATCGAATCTCGGTTTTTCGCTTCAGTTTCGAATTCTTGGCCGGCTATGTCCTCTTCTCAGATTCGCGGTGTTCGGGTGCTCTCCAGAGCCTCCCTGGGGGTAAACAGGTCTATTCCAGCAGTTTCGCCATGCGAGCGTCCTCGCAGGCTACTTCACTTAGTAGATGCCCACCCTCGAGCCTCGCGTTGGGCGACATGTCCGCGTAGCGAAGAGAGGAATGTTTAATATGATTCCTACAACGCTGCAGAGCCCCGTCGAACCCTACAGACGTCGCTCTCGCACAGCGGTACTGTCGTTGTTGTCTCGAGATCGACCTGGAAGCCGTGCGATGTCTTGCGATACCCAGGCGCTGTCGCTGTTTCGCGTACGCGTTCCTGCGCGACCCTTCTCGACGCCTCCCGCGTCGGGCACACGTATTCCCGCGTCGCAGCAATAAAAATTGCTGTTTGTTGAATATCTTTTAAGATTTCACATTCCTATCATCGTATACCTCGAATTCTCTTAGCTAGCCAATTGTGGGAGTTTCGTGTCCCGACAACTGCACTAGCTAGTGTTCACCCTGTAACAATAAAATAATATTAGCTGAAGGCCGAAAACACCCCAGTTATGTTGGGCTCCGCTGAGCCATGAACGGGCTAGCGTGGCGTTGAGCCAGGGGCCGACAGAACTCCACCGAGCTCCCGTACCACCTGACCGCCAGCTGCCGAACTCGCGTTAGCCAAGCCGCTCTGATGGAGACGGCGAGACTCAGCTCTCTGCTGCTCTGCTGCTGTTTGCGTTTCGTATTTATACAATTTTGATCGCGCGTCACAGTTCAAGAGGCGTGGCCTGCCAGACAAAACCACGGAGCTCTGTTCCTGTGACAGACTTGTAACCTCGCTTGCCTCTCAGCTAGCTTCTTCGGCGGCTCGCGGCGCCGTAGCACCGGAGACGCGCTCGAATCTGCATTAGCCTCGAAGAAGTGGATCCTCCGGCTAGCTCGCTCGTCGGTATGTAGGTCTTCTGAGGGAGGTGTACGCGATGTGTGGGATTCCATCGTAGATACGCTTGTAAACAGATGCTAATCGTCGACCCTTTTGTACGTAGATTTGCGAATTTCTATTTACCTCGACACCGTATATTCACGAATTTCTTATACCATACGAATTCTTTTAAGTTTTTACCTATTGTCGTATACCTTTATGATTACCTTGTCGTATGAATATCTTTTAAATACCTGTGGCCTACTGGCTCTTTTCAGTAATTTAGATTTCGGCTAAGTCTTTTGCCAGGAAGTGTATAATCTTTTACTCCCTATATTATTTTATTTTAATTCTTTTTATTTTATTTTTTTAATAACTGTTCTTTTAATCTTAATTAGCAATTCTTTTTAATATAATTAACTTTGGAGCACTGCTCTCTTTTAATTATTTTATTAATTGTAATTCTTTTGATTCTTTAACAGTTATTTTATTATATTTTTTTAACTTGGGCAATGCCTCTTTTGTTTAAGTATTTTTAGGGTTGTAGGAGATTGAATTGAAACAATTCAAATATGAGCTAAGTGACACAAGTTGATCTTCCACGCGAAGTTGTCGCGTGCATCGCCTAGGTCGAAATAGCTGGCTAGCAGCTCCGACCGTCGCTATTTATAATATTTCGGGCAGTTAGGCCACGCCCACTGCCCTAGTCTACCGCGGGCGACATCCCCCCCGGCAGAAGATCAATCTTGTGGCAAAGATTTATTAAAAATACTTTACCACCTGATTACATTTCTAAAATAAAACATTCAAAAAATTCCTATATACATGTCAAAAAACACAAATAAACTCTATACAATTCAAACAAAACATTACAATACCAAAATAAACGAATTCTTTCAAAAACTGGGACCTGGGGCACCTAGAGCACCTGGGGATGAGCTCCGGGTCCTGGGGCTCGAAAACGCCCTGGGGAAGGCGTCGCTGGTGATGCCGTCTAGGCTCAGGGTGAGCTCCACGTCCATGCAGTCCGGAGTGCGCCATCGCACCTGGTTCTGGGGCTCGGGGTCGTCCTCTGGCTCGACACACGTCCACGGTGTCGCCTCGACGTAGGCCTCGGCTTTTGGAAAGCAAGCCGGCGGTCTCCAACATTGCTGGGGGTCTCTGGGCAACGAGACAGGCCTCTGCTTCGCGATCGCGCCCTGGCTCGGCCGCTGTCGTTCGTCTGGGGGACCCTCTTGGCAATATACGGCGTTTAGCCGCGTAGAAGTCGTCGTGGGCTTCTCGCTGTCTCTGCTTCGGCTCCTGGTGAAGTAGGGTGAACGACTACGAGCCGTCGGCGGCGCTGTCTCGACTGCTGTGGCACCTGGGGCTGGTGCGGCGGTCTCGCTGACACCGTGGCGGACTGCTGGCTCGGCACTGCTAGCGTTCCCTGCTTCTACAACGTTTTTGTCGCCGTACTGACTGGCGACGGGGCTGGATCGCGACGCAGAAATCGTATAATCTGCGGCGTGCATAGCTCCTCTGGGTGGCGATAGGGCGACGATCTGTGAGCGCTGCCGTCGTCCAGGCGGCAGACAGGTACCTGGGGCTCTCGGTGTGGCTTGCAGACTTGTAGAGGGCTTTCTTGGTAAAGACGGCGACGGCTGGGTATCCTCTCTCGGCGTCGTGCGGAGCGGCGACGACGGCAAGACACACTCCTTGTGTCTATTGGAGACGGCTGCAGGCACTGGCTCGTACAGGGGCTCCTCCGTGTGGCGGCTTGGCATTCGACGGTGTCGAGGTATTCGCAGGGTCGGCGTAATGTTTACAAAGCGCATCTACCTTCGCGTCTGGGCTCGAACCTACGTCCTGGGGTAGCGTCTTATGCTCTGGGGCGACTAGCTGGGCATCTTCGTCGTGGTTTTCTGGCTGAGGTTTGTCGTTTGTGTTAGTGTCGTCGTTTTGAGGTTGCGGGGGGTCGGCTGGCGGTAACTCGGCCTCCAAACGTCGACGAGGCGGCGGCGGCGTCCTAATGTCGTCGACGTGAACATGCTGGTAGTTTCCATTTTGGTCGACAGCATATACATTGTCGCCGAGGACTTCGACAATAGGATGTGGTCCTTGCCATTTCGCATCGAATGCCTGGTTTCCGGGCCTTGTTTTTGTCATCACCATATCCCCGCGTTGATACTGTCTGGGAGCCTCCCGTGGCTCTGGAAATAACTTGCGTTGGTAGACTTCTTGCCTAATACGGGCGCGTTCCAAGCGTTCTTGACGTGGCTGACGGGGCTCTGGGGCGGCTGCCGTATTTGTCCATTCGCCTGGCCTTTTCAGTTCGGCACCGAACAATATTTGGGCCGGCGTCGCTCCTGTGGCCGCGTTGGCACGCGTTCGTAGGGCAAACAGCGCATGGTTTAACTCTTGGGGCCATCGCTGCGGTTCTCGTACTACCAAGGCGCGTAGGGTTTTCTTCAGCTCCTGTATACGTCTCTCCACCGGATTAGCACGCTGGTGGTATATCGCCGAAGTATAGTGGTCGATGCGGTGACGTCCTAGGTATCCTTCCCATAAGTCAGACCTGTAGTTCGGGGCTGCGTCCGTGATAATTTGTGCAGGGTAGCCGTATCGACTGAACACGCTCTCTAGAAAATGTAGCTGCTCCTGTACCCTTGCTCTCGGCGTAGGACTCGCTTCTACCCATCGCGAAAACAAGTCAGTTAGGACCATCAAGTACTTGTGTGTCGGTCCTGTGCCCTCGAATGGACCTAGTACGTCGAGGCTTACGATTTTCCAGGGCTCCGTCGGTGTGTGGGGTCTAAGCGGTGCTCGTGGCGTTGCTCGGCCTACTTTCACAGCCGCGCAGATGGTGCACGACCGCACCCACTCTGCCACGTCTTGCTGCACTGTCACCCACCAGTACCACCGTTTTACAGCCCTCAGCGTCTCCTCGGCTCCTGGATGTCCTGCGTGTAGGTCGTCGTGGTAGTATTCCATTACCGCTCTGCGTGCTTCCGTAGGTACATATAGTAGGCGACCTTCTCCGTGTTTTTTCCAAACGTGGTGGTCGTGTACTTCGTATTCGCGGAGTTGTCGCGCGTCCTCTTCGTCTGCGGCTCCGTTAATTTGTAACCGCGCGATGCGCAGCATGTCTCGCTGGCACGCGGGGTCGTCTAATTGCGCCTGCTTCACTCGTTCCATTAGAGTAGGTACGCCGATCTGTGTTAGCCGCGGCTCCTCGTCGTGCTCGTAGCTTGGGGGCCCTCTCGTCGGCGTCGGCGGTTCGATGGCGACTACTGCTGCTGGGGTTGAGTCTGGGTGTGGGGCCGAGCGCTGTTCGACGCCTCGGCCCCCTGCGAGTTTCCCTGATTCCTGGGGCAATTTCTGCGAAAATGTTCGCCCCCACAGTTGTTGCATGGACCTGCTGGATTCCTATTGTCTCTCAGAGGCGCCTGCGGTCGTGGCTCGCGAGGTGGCAAACGACGTTCTTGTTCGACGGCACGTTGCATCGGCGGCGGGTGATTTCGCGGCCATGCTCGTCGATCTTCTCGTACGTCGTTCTCGATGTCTTCTATAATTTCGATGAACTCTTGAAAGCTATTATAGGTCCTAGCTTTGGCGATGTAACGTAGAGACGGTGCGAGCAAGGATAAAATCGATCCGATACGCTCATCCACCGGCGTGTGCGGCTCGAAGCGGTCGAAAAATCCCCATTTTTCTGTAATGAAGTCGTATGCGCGTTCGTCTTCGCCCTGCTGTCTACCATACAGCTGGTTCTTGTACCGCGCCCGTATTGCTAGTGAGTCGAAGCGGGTACGAAATTTGGACAGAAATATTTCCCACGTGAGACTTGGAGCGTTTAGTTGCCGAAACCATCGGTCTGCATCGCCCTCCAGAGTCCTCTTCACTGTAGTTGCGAATCTATTTCTTGGTATTTGATTTTCTACCATGTATTCTTCCAAATTATCCAAGTAGATACGGGGTCCTCCGTCGGTCTACCAGTAAAAATAAACGTCGGCTCCTCGTGCGACGGTAGCGACATGGCCTTGAGTTTCGCCAGCTCCCTGGTGAGGTCTGCCATTGCCTGCGCTATAGCCACCGCTGGTAAGGTCTCCGTCGTGTCTAGGGATGGTTCCCTACGTTCTCCTAAGTGTTGGTTTGGGCGCCACTGGGTTTTGTTCGGCTCACCCAGAACCGTTTGTGTGGTGTCCGGTGACCTATCTATTGTGTAGTCCCACATAGGCACCGCGGAGTCGTTGTTCACAACACTCCCCCACAACCTCGTAGATTCGTGGACACTTCCTGTGGCCAGTCCAGCCCCACGTTCCTGGGCAACATGTAACCTCGCTTGCCTCTCAGCCAGCTTCTTCGGCGGCTCGCGGCGCCGTAGCACCGGAGACGCGCTCGAATCTGCATTAGCCTCGAAGAAGTGGATCCTCCGGCTAGCTCGCTCGTCGGTATGTAGGTCTTCTGAGGAGGTGTACGCGATGATGTGTGGATTCCATCGTAGATACGCTTGTAAACAGATGCTAATCGTCGACCCTTTTGTACGTAGATTTGCGAATTTCTATTTACCTCGACACCGTATATTCACGAATTTCTTATACCATACGAATTCTTTTAAGTTTTTACCTATTGTCGTATACCTTTACCTTGTCGTATGAATATCTTTTAAGTACCTGTGGCCTACTGGCTCTTTTCAATAATTTAGGTTTCGGCTAAGTCTTTTGCCAGGAAGTGTATAATCTTTTACTCCCTAAATTATTTTATTTTAATTCTTTTTATTTTATTTTTTTAAAATAACTGTTCTTTTAATCTTAATTAGCAATTCTTTTTAATATAATTAACTTTGGAGCACTGCTCTCTTTTAATTATTTTATTAATTGTAATTCTTTTGATTCTTTAACAGTTATTTTATTATATTTTTTTAACTTGGGCAATGCCTCTTTTGTTTAAGTATTTTTAGGGTTGTAGGAGATTGAATTGAAACAATTCAAATATGAGCTAAGTGACACAAGTTGATCTTCCACGCGAAGTTGTCGCGTGCATCGCCTAGGTCGAAATAGCTGGCTAGCAGCTCCGACCGTCGCTATTTATAATATTTCGGGCAGTTAGGCCACGCCCACTGCCCTAGTCTACCGCGGGCGACAAAGAATATTAAGTTCTCGGTGTAGGCGGACCGAAGACTGAACGGTGGCGTTGACAATGTAATTTTAGTTTTCCGTTTTTAGTGACAGTTTCAGTTTTAAACGTTTTATTCATTAAATAATGGATGGTTGCGATATATTGGGACATGTGTAGTTTTCCACAATTTTCTTTAAACGTACGTGGAGATATTTCCTAGAGTTGAGAGCAATGCAGTGGAGTGACCGTTATCGGACAAAATTTTATAAATTAAAAACTGCCACGGGTGTATTCGAGGTTTTCTGTTAGTATTTCTTTCACAATCAATTTTCTTAAAATAAATGGGCAATTTTATTAACTTTGTGGCGAGTAATTCTGACGGACCTGTAATGAGTGAAAATGAAGTTTAGGCAGTTTGGAACGAAGGAACGAAAAACGAATGCAAAATACTCTAGCTAACCGGATTAACTGTTATCTATCAGGTACTTAGGTATTATTATTAATAAAAATGTTTACTTTCGTTGTTTCTACATTCGGCAACGTTGTGAGAAACGACCGCATGGTACCTAGTTGCACAGAACATATACCTAGTTGACATATGAAGCCATCTTGGACGATGACTGATGACATAGGCGCCGACTTTCCGTAGGAAAAGAGGGTTTTACCCCATTTTTTAACATCGAGCTAAAATTCCGAAATAAATATTTTATTGACTTTTAGGCCTCCCTGAGCAGGTGGGTAAAATATTTGTAATTTGTCATAGTTAACCCTGTATACTATTGCATTCTGGACAAGACAATTTATATACTCCTCTTTTTCCAATTTATCCAATTTATCTTTGTTGTTAAAAAACAAATTACTGACTGAATCTGAACCCTTAAATGCTATATTACAAAATGGTTTAAAACAATTACTAATTTTATATGTGACTGGTCCTATATATGTAAAACTTGAGTAAATTCTTGGTGCATTATTGTCTACAACGGATTGAATATTTACGCGATTATTATTTTCATCATTAATATAAATTTGGTTCAGTAACAATTTATTTTCTTTTTTGTTTAGCAATTTATCAATTAGACTGTCCTTGAAGTTGTGTGTTTCAGCAATCTGTTTAATAATCGACAATTCTTTCAAAAACGAATCCCTAGATAAAGGTATTTTCAACAAACGATCTAGATAACAATTAAATGCTGCTAACTTATGTGAAAAAGGATGATTAGAAAGGTTATCTATCACTAAACCCGTGTTAGTTTTCTTTCTATATATGTCAAAATTATGTTTATGATCTTTTATAGTAATTGTAAGGTCTAAAAAATTTATTGAATCATTATCTTGTATCTCCAGAGTAAATTTAATTGTGTCATGTAATTTATTGATATAATCCAAAAATAATTCTAAATCATCTCTCGTCCCATTCCACAAAATTAAGCAGTCATCTACATAGCGATAGTAATATGAAATAAATGTGGTAAAATTATTATTGTTGACTGTATGGTTATGTTCCAAATTATGCATAAATATATCAGATAGAATGGGTGACAAAGGGGATCCCATAGCTAGACCATCTTTTTGTAACCATGTTTCATAATTAAATTGAAAACAATTTTGTTTTAAACAAATACTTATTAAATCTAAGATTTGGGAGTTTTGTATATCAGAAAAAATATTATATATAGGTAAATGATTCTTTATTAGTTCTAAAATTTCTGTCTGAGGAATATTAGTAAATAAATTTTTTACATCTAAGGAAATCAAAAAAGAATTGTCTGTTATAGCCACATTTTTAATTTTATTCACTAGTTCAATGTTATTTTTTAAGGAATATGTAAATTGATTTTTATATATATCTTTTAACAGATTATTTAACCATTTTGCCAAATTATAGGTTGGTGAATTATTAAAGGAGACAACTGGTCTAATAGGGATCTCCTGAAAATTGTCGGATTTATGAATTTTTAACAAACCGTACAGTCTAGGTAGTAAGGTGTGGTTGGGGGATAATTGTTTTATTAAATTATTATCTAATATATCTGTACTTCTTTTAAGAACATTATTAACTTTTGTGATGAATGTGCTTATTCTAAAATCTATTTTCATAAAATTATCATCACTAAGAAAACTTAATACTTTGTTTATCTAAACCTCGCGTTTTAGAATTATGACACAATTACCTTTATCTGCTTTAGTTAACACAAGGTCATTATCTTTATTTTATTTCTAATTGATTTTATAACATTGTTGTTAAAACTCCCATTATAATGAACTTGTGTTTTAATTTTTATTTTTCATTTTTAAATATTCTTAATGTCATTTCTGAGATCATCTTTATTATCAATACGTATCCTTTGTAAATTTGACTCAGCTTCCACTGCAAGTAATTCAAGATCTTTAATTTTCTGATTTTTATTGTTATTTAATGGATTAAATTTAATACCTTTATTCAACAAGTTAATTTCTTTTCATCAAAGATAACATCTGAAAAATTCATTAAAGGGTATGAAATTTATGTTCAAATCTAGGACTTACCCTATCATTACATAAATATTTTTATTTTTAAGGAATTTAATTTATTATTTAACTTCTTTATTTTTACTTCTAAGATATTCTACTTTATTATATATTTCACTCAAGTACCAATTCAACGTTTCAAAACTCCACAAACTCTTTAATCTATCATACCATACCTTCAGTTTCATATCTATGTTATTAATTTTTACATAACTAATTCTTATTTGATCCTTAATTAAAGTTCTTCTTAACTTCTTTAAACAGCGTGTAGTAGTGTTGGATGAAATGTCTCTATTAATTTTGATCGAAATATACCTACTTCGGTTGTAAGTCATATTCCAGGCATCTGTTGTTGAAGAAAATATTGCATCTAATTAGCATTCTTCTTATAGAAAGTCTCTTGTATTGATGGGTTAAATTTACCAGACCAGTATGTTCCATATTGAAGATGGTTAACCCGTATGAGTAGTAGATGAATATGGTGTTATAAACAAAAGTCTAAATCTCATAAACTCCTTTTTATTTTATTTAGACAACCGGTTTCGTAGTAACCAAGACTACATCTTCAGGTCTACAAGGACTACAATATAAACAAACACCCTATTATATGACTTACAAATACAGATTTAAAAGTTTAAAAGTTTAAAAATTTAAAAAAAAAAAAATTGGTAAGATATGATTAATATTAAACAAAAATAAATACTTACATTTTAATAAAACAAGAGTTGTCAAGTTATCAAATACCAACGTATATATGTCATAAATTATATTAATTATAAATAAATAATATGTCATTCAGTTCAAGAAGCTAACAGAATATAGAACTAAATTTTAAAACCTCAACATTCCACAAAAATATGAAACCGAAGAAACACTATTTTTTGTTATAAAAACTTGTATAAAACCATTTACAAATAATAACTAACGTACACATTTAAACAACCCTCAACTACAAATCTAATATAAATTGCAGCCACCATGAATCTACAGGGTGGACAAAAGAAAATAAATTGTTACTGAACCAAATTTATATTAATGATGAAAATAATAATCGCGTAAATATTCAATCCGTTGTAGACAATAATGCACCAAGAATTTACTCAAGTTTTACATATATAGGACCAGTCACATATAAAATTAGTAATTGTTTTAAACCGTTTTGTAATATAGCATTTAAGGGTTCAGATTCAGTCAGTAATTTGTTTTTTAACAACAAAGATAAATTGGATAAATTGGAAAAAAGAGGAGTATATAAATTGTCTTGTCCAGAATGCAATAGTATATATATAGGTAGAACTTTCCGAAATTTTAAAACTAGGTTAAAGGAACATTTAAGATGTACAGTCTCGGATAGTGGTAATTCACAATTTGCAGATCATTTACTTAACACAGGCCACATATGTGACATTAATAATAATTTCGAGATTTTACACGTAGCTAATAAAGGTTTGATTCTGAATAATTTGGAAAGTCTGGAAATTTTAAGGTTTTCCAAAGATAAGGGGTTTAACTTGTTGAACACACAAAGTCAGTTCGAATCTACGCTTACTTTTTCAGTGTTAGTATAGTCAAGTAATTTTTATCCACCCTGTAGATTCATGGTGGCCGCAATTTATATTAGATTTGTAGTTGAGGGTTGTTTAAATGTGTACGTTAGTTATTATTTGTAAATGGTTTTATACAAGTTTTTATAACAAAAAATAGTGTTTCTTCGGTTTCATATTTTTGTGGAATGTTGAGGTTTTAAAATTTAGTTCTATATTCTGTTAGCTTCTTGAACTGAATGACATATTATTTATTTATAATTAATATAATTTATGACATATATACGTTGGTATTTGATATCTTGACAACTCTTGTTTTATTAAAATGTAAGTATTTATTTTTGTTTAATATTAATCATATCTTACCAATTTTTTTAAAAATTTTTAAACTTTTAAACTTTTAAATCTGTATTTGTAAGTCATATAATAGGGTGTTTGTTTATATTGTAGTCCTTGTAGACCTGAAGATGTAGTCTTGGTTACTACGAAACCGGTTGTCTAAATAAAATAAAAAGGAGTTTATGAGATTTAGACTTTGTTTATAACACCATATTAATAATGAAAAGATTATAATTATTCGTTTAATTGGCAGAAAACATAGTAGTTCTAGGGAAGTGGCGTGATTGTTCAATGAAGAAAGTCCGAATCGACAAATATCGATTTGGTCAGTATCAATGACAAATAGGATATTTGATGAAATAATTAGTTACAACAGATCGTTGCTACTTTTGGCAGGTAGTGTTTCATCAGTCAATAAAAGAAGTTAATATTACCAAAAATGATGTTCAAAACTCAATATGAGGAAATATTTAAAAATCTGAATATGTTACTACTGGCGTCTATCTACTTCTTTTTTGATATTTCATAGCCACCTACATGACCGAACTAAAACATTTTTTTCCTATTTCAGTAACTATTTTGCAGAAAAGTTAAGCGAAGATAATTTTTACATAATTTTAAGTTTTTTTTAAGGTTTTAAGGGATTTGGAGCAATGCTGAAAATGAAATTAACTACAAAAAAATCATAGCACGCCAGTGGCTTGAGATATGGTAAGAGTAAAATGTTCCCTAAGTTCATCTAGTAGGCTACGTGCAAAAACAAATCACGCAAATCGCACAATCCAGTTAAATGTTACAGGAGTTCCAGGTCAAATTTAAACACATTGTATATTTTTAGAGTTCTGGAAATTTCCTAGGTCCTCAAGAACGCATCTAGACCTAAGTCGAATATAGCATGAAATGTTCTAGAAAACGTCAAAATAAACATAATTAACAAATTCACAAGGTAGGTGAGCTTCCGTATCAATATGTTAATACAAAGAAATAAAAAAATCTGAACGAGGAACTGAATTTACTTTATTTGGTAAAATGCTTAAGTGTTTTGAATCTAACCTTATTCGTACTCTGTCCACGTGAAATACTTAAAATTTAATTTGTTAATGGAAGAGTTATATTGAAATATTTATTTTTATGAATAATAAATCCCATTCCTTGGAACTTGGACCGAAAAATACACCAAACCTTACTGCCAACTTTGAAACGCCGGGTTTTATATTAATCTGATACTTGGTAATTTAGGGAAACCAGAGTGAACTAAACTGACGTCCTTTAAATCTTTCCTTTTCAATTACCAGGTCCCCGAAAAAATAAATTAAATTCTCGGGGGCTGCCTGAAAGTTTTTGCAAGTAACTTGAGTGTATTTCAGATAAACCTTCGTCATTCCCTTTTAAATGACAGATAACACTAGGCCTAAACAAAGACATCTCGATAGTCTAACTGGTTTAACGAAACCCAGTTTCCCGCAAATTCACTTCGGATAATTACTTTTAAAATAAAAGGGACTCAAGATTCAAGTTACAGACAACTGCACTGTTTTATCTAATAAAATAAACTCTGGTTTGTACTGATTTTTATTTTATTTTATAACAAAGTACTAAACATCATTTATACAGGGTGGTCCGTAATAAAAAGACCATGAGTAACTGTTGAATGTGGACGTCAAAATATAAAGATTTAGCCAAACATGCCTTAACAAAATGTTGCTAATTCCCGCCTCACAGCGCGTTAATGTCTTATTGTAAATTTCAGATTTATTCTATAAGACACCTTTAGTAAGAACTTGAACCAGGAGGTTCTTGATAGTGAGAATCCAAACTTCATTTTTCGACATCATGTAGAGAGCACTAGTTACACACTTTGGCATAATTATTTTACATTGTAACATTTTTATGTAACATCCCATATTTTAAAGGGTATATTTGTTTGATACAGATGAATACTTTCCGACCAGTACTAATATTAATCCGGCTTTGTCTTGTGAAGGCGATACTAATAAAAGTAAATAAAATGCAAATTGTTTTCTTATTTTATTTAGAATTTGGAATCAGTGGCGGCTCGTCACTTTTTAAACTGGCGAGGTAAGCAGGTTGTGACTGTTAATAACGAACTATAGAGTTAACATTTTTGGAAACTTTTTTCTTAGTGATTACTTATAAGCAAATAAGAAAATTCAAATACAGGATTACTTGAATGATAATTTACAGTTTTAAAAAATACAATGAGTTATTGTGAAATTATGAGTTATTATGAAATTTTAATATATCTCGCGACAACTCTAAATTGCAATATCCATTTTGCCAATGTTGAAAATGCGTCCTTATTTATTGAATAATTAATAATATCATTAGCATATTCCTCGCATTTTCCTGTTCTTCAGTCGTACTTAAGGCCCTGGACATTGCCATTTCACATTACAATAGTTACAGTACACACATCTGAAACTTAACTGAATCCGCCAAATATAACAGGAACAAAAGCGCTTCAAGAGCAGGGCCTTGTGGAACCCCAGACTGTACTCGATGCGGAGAATAATGCTCTGATCTAACACAAACAGGGAATGTTCTATTGCACAAATAGTTACAAATCCATTAATTCAGCTCACTTCGAATGCTTAGATAGTAAAGTTTTAAAAGAAGTATTATATTTGGGCAGTTTGTCAAAACTTTGGAAAAATCCAAGTAAAGAACGTTCACAGGCTCTCCTCTATCAAAAGCAAGGGACCAATAATTTAAATAGGGTATAATATAATTATTCCTACGACTTTAAACTTACTTGTCGGCAATTATCAGCAATTAAAGTAGCTACTACCATAAAATCAGCCGTGAGATATGAGGTGGCAAGGGAAAATTTATATTTAATATATCTGCTAAAGAAGTACGGCATTTGAGTACTGATGTTGAAATAGCATCGGGTATTGGCACCAATTCCACATGGAGGTTATTGGTATGCTGTAGCACATTCTGATCAAAAGTTATAAAATTCAAAAAGTGATAATGCCTAAAAGTTGAAAATGCTGAAATAGGGCTCAGAGATTCATCAGTTAATAAACATGTTTTAAACGTAGTGGCTCAAACTTCAGCACATTCTAAATCAGAGGCGTCCCCTGCGGCATTACGAACCAGTGGAGTAGAAACTAGAAGAAACAACTTTTCTAATATATTTGAACACAATTTTTTTACTCTTTTTAAAACTCAATATATTTTTGCAGCGCATTGAAGAAATTTCTATGAGTAGTAAAATCTTTTTGAGTTAAATTGCTTGAATTTTCCCCAGAATCTGCTTTTAGTTTTTCATTTCGCTACATTGCTATTGTAATTTTACATCTAGAACATTTGTTTGTATTGGTTTTTTGAATTTATGTCATTCAAATTGTGAATGTTTTGCCAATTTGTCACCCGAGATAAATTATTTAATTTTAAAAAGTCAATTTTTTTAATTACTTTTGTTTCATTTTTAGGAGTGCTATAAGTTGAAAGTTGTAATATTGCTTCAATACTATGTGGTTAGATATTCCGACAGGAGGTAGATAATGAACAAAAAACAAAAGATTTTCATTGTTAGTGAGTAAAAGATCGGTACATGAAGGTATTTCGTTGGCATGAAAACGAGCAAAACCGTATTCTAATATAGTAGAATGGGAACTACTTTGAAAATATTTTTACTTTAAAATAACGTTATGTTCCTTAGTATTACGTTCGTGATTACAGTAGGTAGTTTTAAATTAAAATTTATTATTTAAATTAGACACTTAAAATAACTTGATTTGTTACATAACAAATATTTACTGCTCCTTCAAAATAAATTTATTAAAATTACTTTACTAGAAAATCGTTTTCCTTTAGCTAATAATGAGTGGTGTGTTGATGTTTTTGTATTACTGCAACCGGACTGCAGCCATTGACGCTGTAAAATTTCCGAAGTTTGTTTTTCATAAATTATCTAAAAAACTATCACGTTTATCGAAAAATGCAAGAGAGAAAAAATGTTTGTTTTGAGATGTTACGTTCGAAAATGAAAATAGGATATGTATTTTCATACAGGGTGAAAAATTCTTTGGAGTAATATGTTGCATGTAGTCCACAGCAGCGCCTCTGATGGATATATTTAAACAATATTAATAGAAAGTATGTGTTTGCGCTGGACAAATGTCTGTACCAAATATAAATGATTTACGCCACATCGTTCAAGATAAATTGAAGAAAATATTGGTTGGCTCTACAACATTCAAGACCCTGTAATTCCTCAGAAGTGCAACTTTTGTCTAAGGTATATTTAGTTCATTTACCTTATTTTTTCATCTAGATGCACTGGTAGCGCTTGTGCTAGTCTATTCAAAATCACCCTGTATATTTTTCATAAAGACAAAAAAAGATTTGTATTATATATATTATCAATGTATTAGATATATTTATGATATCGCCCTCTTTAAAATTAGAAAGGTTTCTGAACAGGTAACTTTTTATATAAAACGAAAAGGATAGATTAAATTTCAGTTCTTTAGTTTATAATTTTTTTAATCTGGAATTTTCATGTTTAATCTGCGAAAATGCCTTAGGTTTATCGAAATTTAAAATCCTAAAAAACAGCACAAAGGTTTATTGAATATAATAAAGACAGTTGATCAAAGAAAGATGAAAATTCAAGATGAACTCTAAATAATATAAGCAAAACATATTATCGAGCAATAAATATTATAAATTTCACAGGCCTGTCGAAGCTCAAATTGGTGAAATAAATATTACAATCAGCCATTTGACCAACCACTAAAGCCAGTGCCAAGAACTGCCACACACGTTGCAAATACCCACAAGTAGAGGCACTTGCGACTTGCGGACAGGGGATATTTGCACTCGCCAGGCAGTCCTGTCGTACTACGCAAATGAACCTGCTACTACTTGCACTCAATTCATTATTGTTCATGTATACAGAGAGTAGTTAGTGTATGTGACAGAAGTGACCTTCTAGAATTGCGACAGTTTCGGCAATTTTCGAATGCTAGCATTTTGAACCTAGATAACAACATATATTAAGATTTTGAAAGAAGCGCGAGTAGTCTGACAGGACGCAATGGTACTTGCGGTTACTTGGAAATAATCATACTCGGCTATACTCGCGATAATATGTCTGGCGCCGACTTTATAAAGAAGTGTAAATATTTCGAAATTAATATTAAAATGTACTTATTTTGTAACAGAGTACGAAAGAAAAAAACAAAAAATTAACTTCTTTATAAACAGATCTTGATATATTTATTATATAATTTAGAGCAATAAAAAATCACTAGATTTTTTGCGAAGAAAGTTTCAAGTTTATATGACAGGGTACCTTCCACAAGAAACATTAAAACTTTATTAGAAAATATTAGGATTAATAAAGTCCTATTAAATTGCAACTTTAAATTAAATAGTAAGAAAAAAATTCAATAAAATAAACCACTGCATCCACTGTTTGCAGAAATGAAGATATTTTAGTCGTAGTTCCGATAAAAATAATATTTTACTATTCTAACTCGAGTTTCTGGAAGATAACAATGAATTTCTAAAATTAACTAGAAGCATTTTTGTCAACAGCTATGAGGATTAAAAAAATACGAAATGAAATATCCATAGCATCACCTCCATTGCTATGGTACTTGTCGTACGCATAGCTCCATTTATGCTTAGGCAGGCAATCCTTTGTACCTGGCTGAGCTTTTGTTTAGCTGTTGTCCATAGACTAACATTGGTCTCACAATGGTAAAGTATATCCACATGACCATCCTTGGTTTCCTTCCCCAAGTTTTACCAACGGTTCTGCGGCACTGCTCATAAGATATGTACGCCTTTTTAGTCTTCTCTCCAAATGAAGATTCCATGTTAGCTTCGAATCAAGTGTGTCTCCGAGATATTTCTCACCCGATTTGAAGCTTAGCGTAGTGTTCAGGAGAGTTGGTGCCATTATGGGACCCATTTTCCTCTTCCTCGTGAAGAGAACCACACCACTCTTCAACGGCTCTTAGGACTGTTTGCATTCTTTGGCAAAGAATCCCTTCAAATCTTCTACTAATCAGCATGGTAAGATCATCAGCATAAGCGATGGTATCGATGCCAATTTCCAAGTTGAGGTGGCGCAGGAGATTGTTCAGAATCAAGTTCCATACCAGTAGTGATAAAACACCTCCCTGCAGGCAGCGCCTTGCAACAATGCCTCTTACGTAGGCATCCGCCATGCTGATTTGTCTGGCTCTTTTAGTAAGCATATTTGATATCCAGAGCTGAATTTATTTTGGGGAAGGTTGTTTTATCAAATGCTCCCTCTATATCTCTGAATACTCCTAGAGTGGACTCTTTATTGTCCAGTGATTTTTCGATCCTGCCCACCAGTCACCACTTAATGAAGAGCAGTGTCGAGTGTATGCATGTTGATTAGGGTGTGACTGTCTACCCGTCAGTACACTGTCTCTTATGTTCTGTTCACACAGCTTCTCCATCGTTTTCAACAGAAACGAGGTGAGGATGATGGGTCGATACGCCTTTGAGGTGATGTAGTCCAACCTACCTGTTTTGGGAATGAACACAACTCTTACTTCCCTCCAAATCTTCGGAATGTAGAGGTGTGCGAAGCACAGCCTGAGCATCCGTTCCAGATGCGGCATTAAAGCATCCAGGCGCCATTGTAAAAGGGCTTGATAAATGCCGTCAATGCCTGGCGAATTGAAGTGTGAAAACGTTTGCACTGCCCATCTTATTTTATCTTTAGTAACAGTCTAGTTGGCAATCTGCCATTCCATGATCAAAGGTTGATTCTCAATTTCGTCTGACCATTCTTCCCGTTCCATCGGTGTGGATCCTGGGAAGTGGGTCTGCAACAGCAGAATCATTTAGATTAATGTTTTCTTCACCACCTTCTCTGGTTAGTAAGCCCAAATCATGGTCATTTTCTTTTGCAAGGACTTTACATAGCCTAGCAGCCTGTGAGTAGTCTTCAATCTCCTCGCAGTAGGCTTTCCAAGCATCCCTTTGTCTTTTCCTGACTAATTTTTTGAAAAGTCTCAAGTAGGTTTTGTACAGTTACCAGTCTTGTCTAGTCATTTTTGACTCATTGAATCACTGACATTCTTCTTCAGTTCGCTCAGCTTCCGGTTTTACCAACTAGCGGTTGCACCAGACTGCTGGGCTGATCTGAGGGGGCAGAATGTTGTAAAGGCTCTCTTTATGGCAGATTGTCTCCTATGACATACTTTGGTAACAAGCTCAAAAGCAATATATGCCTGGTGTGCCGCTAGTAATTGACAGTTTACTGTCTTTCATTCCTTATATAAGGAATTAAATACTACTGAGTGAATAAGAGGATCGTGGCAGCCATGGTACCGGTCTTCTTCGCCCAATTCCTTTATATTAATGCTTGGACACGCTGTATATGGTACGAATATAATTGAGCTTTGTGTATGATACGCAACACTGCTGTAATACGTCGTGGACGCCCTGGACCTCCATTTCTTTCAGGATTCGGTTTCAAATTTTTCTTGCGTTTCATTACAGTTAGACTGACTCACTGCACACCTCGGTAAATGCTACATTTGGTACATGTTTACCGGGAAATATTTCTGCTAAAGCATTTTCACATCGCCATAAATTAAAATGATATCCATTTTTGACACTTGAAAACTAATGTAAATACTTGCATCACAAATAAGGTTAATATCTACAAAATGTAATCGGATATTCAATATTCTGAATCGCCTGGCTAGAGATTACAGTAGCCCAGCGATGTAAAGATCGAAAATACTACAACTTCAATAATTATTCACTCAGAAACTAGAAGGATTTTACAAACATTTTTTTACAATATTGACTCCATTTTTCATGACGCATCTATGCCAAAATTTTTATAGATAAGTTATGAATCACCCTGTATAAGGTATATTATGGTATAGGTATATTAAGATATATTTATTTATTTATTGTATGCAAGGCAATCCAACATAATGCTATCAAGCATTACAATTATAGGGTGCACAATAACTAAAAAATAACAGAATATAGAATACAGAATACAGGTACATACAATGACGTGTAATGACAATAAAAATATAGCTAATCCTTAAGCTAAATTATACTACAACTAAGTTAAAAAAGATAAATATAAAAAAAGAGAATAATACATAACATTATACATATTGTGCTTTGTAAAAGCAAATACCTATATAAATATCAAATATTATTGAATACTTGAATAGCTTGGCGTTTTACACAATTTAGAGACAGATGGAGTATATCTATGTGATTAAAGAACATGTTGTATTGTTTTTGTAACAAACACGTGAGTGAGTTGAGACGCTGGTATTATATATTTGATGATAAAGTAAATTCCATGATCAAGTAGAACGTAGTTTTATATTGAATGACAAACGACCCAATATATAACTTCAGTTAATTTTATCCGTTAACAAATTAAACAAAAGTAATATATGTGCAATATTTCTCCTAGAACTTAATTTTAACATATTATATCATAATTTTCAAATTGCAAGTTACGATTGTATCTAGATATCTAATACTATAGTCTGTTTGGAAATGAAAGAGAGTAATAAAACCCCCGAGATAAGAACCGGCCATGGGCGTGGTAATATTTCGTTTCAGGTAATTATCGGGTAACACTAATGCTAACAGGTAATGGGTGTACATTAGCATATTTTATTGGATACATCATAGGGCAGGAGCCAGTGTATTGTGACAGATCAATCCAGTCTTAGAGCTGAATGTACGAAGACGTGCTAGTGCATTAGAGTAAAATTCGACTTGTGTTTAGTGACTATTGTGCCAGTGGATATAATATTGTTTGGGTAAAATGTCGATTTTATCAGATTACGTACCTGCTAAACGCGTGAAAAAATGTGCGCTGTCTCAGAATGAGAAGATTATTATATTAAATGTATTTAATGCATTGAAACACCAAAATCGTACCAACAGTGTTGACGACATCGTGGAAAAGTGATAGGGATTGGAAAATTGACTATCTACAGACTTTTAAATAAAACAAAAAATGAACAAGACACTGTAAATCCCCCAAAATCATCTACAGGGAGGTCAAAAGTCGTTATAGATGATTTCTAAAATGTCATTCGCAGAAAAGTATACTCATTTTATTTTAAAAAAGAAATACCAACACTAAACAAAATTTTAAGTGAACTTTCAGAGGACAACGATTTGCCAAAAATTAATAGAAGCAAATTATGAGCCGTCTTACGAGAGTTGAATTTTTGCTGGGAAAAGCAAAGATGAAATTATTTGTTGTTGAAGATCCTACTTAAGATCAATTAGAAAATTCCGCGACGAAGGGAGGAATATTTATTATCTAGACGAAACCTGGGTCAACGTCAACGAGGGATATACTGTATCAAAAGTATGGCAAGATAAAAATGTAAAAAGTTTTCGACAAGCATTTTTGGATGGACTTTCAACAGTGTTCAAGGCACCTTCATGTAAAGGCCGAAGATTAATAGTGACACATATAGGTAGTGCCAGTGGTTTTGTAGATGGTGGTTTACTTTTATTTGAATCTAAAAATACAGGTGACTATCCCGAAGACATGAACGCAGATGTTTTCGAAGAGTATTTTACACAGATGTTGGATCTTATTCCTCCGGGGTCTGTAATTGTCATGGATAATGCCTGTTACTATTCACGGTAGAACGAGCGGACGCCTACAACTGCTTGGAGGAAAGCCGATATAATTCAATGGTTATCCGGAAAAAACATTTCTTTTGAAACAGATATGGTGAAAAAGAAACGTTTGATACTTGTCGATCTTAATAAAGATCAGAAAAAATATGTTATTGATGAAGTGACAACAAATCGCCAAATAACGGTACTACGGTTACCACCTTATCACTGTGAACTTAACCCAATCGAATTAGTCTGGGCGCAGGTAAAAGGAGATGTAGCGCGAAATAATACGACGTTTAAATTAAGTAACGTGAAAATTTTGTTAAAAAATTCCTTGGAACGAGTAACTGCAGATAACTGACAAAGATGTATACATCATGCAAACACGGAATTCCAGGAAACAACTACTCTGCAGTCTGCGGGCTAATGCCTCGACCAGCATTGAATTACACTTGGAAAACCTATAGCAACAGCTAGAGTCATTCGTCAGAAGCCCCCAAGACATATACCGGTTTCGAGCTTATTAGCTCTCATCAGTATGCCATAGGTAAGGTATCCGACGAATAATCCTAGCTGTTTAGTCTTTCTAACCAGACAGAAGGGACCATGAGTACGCGGTGTAGAACTAACTACATCTATCGGCCATTCGCTACTCCATGCCGGACTGAAAATGTCACAGACACGAAGCGTTCTACATGCAGTAGACACCATTCAAAGCTGTCGACCTTTATCGCGTTCGGTGAGAAACGATATTTTCTCGTTTCCGATAGATATAGTTAGTTCTACACCGCGTACTCATGTATACATGATGTACAAAAAGAAGAGGAGAAAATATGGGAACTCGATAATTTAATTGACGTTACTGTGGAACCTATCGTTATCAATCTAGGAGACGAAGATAATTCATCAGAATATTCAGAGGATGAATTTTAATATACCTACGTTTTTCTTTTCTTTATTGTACATTTATACAACACTACATTTACTCACCATAATTTTTCGAAATACATATATTTTTGTGTGGAATAAAAGTCTATTAATTAAATTTAAATAAATATTTTGATAATAATATTGAATAATTTTATTTGAATTACTAAAAACCCTCTTAACCACCCGGTTATGATGTTTAAAGTAGCTTCATGTTTTGAAATGCTATATTGATTACTTATAAGAGAAATGGACCGAGAAATTGAAGCGGCATAGACAAAGACGGATTGTCGGGGATCAAATTTTAGCTACCCGCTACAATTTAGTACGGTTCGTTCACACAAAGTTTTGTTAAAAGTACACCTCATCTGTACCGATAATACATAATATAAAAATTTTGAATATAAGCACCAGTACCTACTACATTTATTTCCGATTTGCATACATAATAAGCTTTTATTACTCTATTTCATTTCTAAAAAGACTATAAAACCATACTGTTTAAAATATCCAGTAGTTATAATGTTTTGCATGCGAGTTTTGTTAGGCGACAAAAGAAGCTGGTGATATAAGTACGATAGTCAGACAAAGCACACAATTAAATTCACCCAGTTTCTTTATTCTCTCCTCGGACCGTATTCCAGACAAGTGAAGGCTTGCGATATAAACAATATGGCGCCGCTTAGAGAATGTAAAAAGTTTCAAGTATCATGACGGTATATTCGGTTATCGCAGTTTCCATGTTTTAGATACGCCACATTAAATCCCAAACTTTTCCTAACCAGAAGATATAATCTTTCTTTTCGTCTGTTTTTTCTTGGAACAGTTTTGGTTTTTGTTTTTCCGGGCGTCAAACGGCAATTGTTTGGAACCGCCTCGAATCGCACCCTTTCGCTCTTTTGTCGTGCTCGCCTTCTACTTTATAATAGCTCACCGTTATCCTGTCAGCTATTTTATGTTATATTTTAGTCCTGCTTATCTCAAACACCCACGTAAAGTACAAAAACATTCCGATAAAGATTATCAATATGTTTACACTGCTCCCTCTGACCTTGAAGTAATTCCATTTTCTGCCAAGCCATTCATTCTTCTTTCGCTTTTATTATATTTAATATTTACTGAAATCAAACAACAAGATATCAAATTTACATAATAAAGTATTTTTGAAAATTACATTACATACACACACAAATGCCAATATTAACGCAGATCGTTAAATTAATTTTGCATTTATGAATACCTCCATACATACTTCTTCATTCATTTGTTTTAAAAATATGATGCGATTGCTATGATTACAGCCCGCGCTTCGTTCACAGATCTCAGGTCCGGGGTCGGCGACGACCCTTAATTTTTAATTATACTTTATATTAAAACAAATTAAGTCTTATTCTGTATTTTTGTATCTGTATTTTAGACCATTCTCATTGTAGTTATTTCCCATAAAAAATAAGGGATGTATTTCACATGGTTTTCGCTAAAGGAATATAACGCTTCAAGAATTGTAAATATACCTACACATAGATAATAATACACTCAGATTTTTTTTACGTTGAATTAATTCACACTAGAGTTTATTTCACTGTATTTGAAAATCAATGTGTGTTATTTTTGTTTGAACATGTTAAACCTATAGCAGGTTACTACCCGTAAAACAAAGCAGTTGCTATGGAATAGTATGTTGGGATACGTAGTTAGAAGCAACGTCATATACAGGGTGTTTCAAAACAAGGGCGAAAATTTTCAGGGGGTGATTCCTTGTTGAAAATAAAAGGTAGTTTGTTATATAAACATTGGGTCACAAGTCAACCATTAGGGAGATATCGCGTTGCAAAGATGGCGGAAAAAAGAGTGTTTTTATTGTTTATCTAGGAAATGAAAAGCGTGGGTATGGTAAAATTTTGTGGAAGTGTTACCATCATCAAAAGACACTTGTGACATATTTTTTCACTTTTTGAAAATATTTGGAAAGGGTTGAAATAAACTACCCCTTTCAGTTTTTAACTATACTTTCAAAAAACTTCCTTAACGACGTAGAAAAAATAAATTAGGTTAAGCCGATTCATTTAGAAACTTTTTTCTCTCATAATTTTTTGATAAAATTAACTGTTTCGACGTTAAAAAATAAAATGTAAACTATTGCACGTCGGGAAGAGGCAGTTTTACTACAGCCATTATTAGGAAAAACTAGTTGGCTGCTGTCAATTTCCTGATGTTTCCATTGTTGCTTTGACAGATAGCAAAGGGTTTGTACTTCCCGGTGTCGGCCTGTATCAAAACTTCTTTTTTTGAATTTTCCGCATTCACATAGCCTTCGATGAAGCTTAACAAATATACTGTGATGAGGAATTCTACGATTAAGATACGCTTCTGCATAAAGGCGACAAGCATGTAAGGGATTTCCATTTGCCCGGCCGTACATAAAGTGCATATCTGTCATTTCTGCATTTGTGAAAATAACCATTTTTGTTGTATTAACTTAGTATTGAATCCCAACGTACTCCGCAATCAAACACATCACACAACGAAAGGCAAATTATCCCGTAAACCACTCTCAAAATGTTAAAATAGTACAAACCATTTGCTATCTGTCAAAGCAACAATGGAAACATCCGGAAATTGACAGCAGCCAACTAGTTTTTCCTAATAATTGGTGTAGTAAACCTGCCTCTTCCCGACGTGCAATACTTTACATTTTATTTTCTAACGTCGAAACAGTTAATTTTATCAAAAAAATATAAGAGAGAAAAAAGTTTCTAAATGAATCGGCTTAACGTAATTTATTTTTTTCTACGTCGTTAAGGAAGTTTTTTGAAAGTATAGTTAAAAAAACTGAAAGGAGTAGTTTATTTCAACCCTTCCCAATTATTTTCAAAAGGGAAAAAAAGTCACAAGTGTCTTTTGATCATGGTAACACTTCCACAAAATTTTACCATTCCCACGCTTTTCGTTTCCGAGAAAAACAATAAAAACACTCTTTTTTCCGCCATCTTTGCAACGCGGTATCTCCCTTATGGTTGACTTGTGACCCAATGTTTATATAACAAACTACCTTTTATTTTCAACAAGGAATCACCCCCAGAAATTTTTCGCCTTTGTTTTGAAACACCCTGTATCTACGTTCGTTTAGATGTCCCCACAGAACCTAGCCTAAGAACAACCAGGACAGGTAAAAGAATCCCAGCTAATGCTAGAAACAGTAATGCTAGGGATGTGCATTTTAACTCTGTTTCTGGCAGCGACCAGTTACCGAGGTCACGGCACAACCCGGAAAATCACTATGAAATTATTTATGATTGTATTAACATTTTATTGGGCTATTTTTTGCATTTCACTTGTTCTTTGAATAAGCGGGTGTAAACTTAAATTACTATCCCATTTTCAAAATCTCTCTATATATTTGATACAGGATGTCTTCGTCCGCTGGTATTGTTTGTCAAAGTAATAGATAGATATACAAAGGCTCCTTGAAGCCAATTAAAAGTTAAATATTTAGTTGCCCAGCTGTATTAAATTTCACATATAATTCAATAAAATAAAATTTATATACGGAAGGGATAGGTTTGGCGATTATGACTGGGGTTTTCCATTATAACTTAATTCTGTCAAACATGATTTGCAAAACCTATTGTTTGAGACACAGGATGCTGAATTATGAATGAAGAAAAAGCAATAACAGAAATACTGGATACTAATGGATATTTTGACAGTTTTTGTAACTACTACGAGTATACGAAGTGAACGAAATTGTGGACAGTGACTAATCGCTATTTTCATAGGCGTACTAAATTTGAATGCGATCAGATATAAAAAATATACAAAAATGACAAAAATAATTGCATTCCATAATATCCATTATTTTTAGAGTAGAAACAGTGATATAACGGTTTTTACCAATTTCGAGGCGTTAGATAATAATAATAATAAGAATATTTCAAAATTTAAAGTTTTTATCTTGTATATCGGTATACACCTAAGTTAATTTAGAAATTTTATCAAGACAAACTGATAAGATTCTTTCCAACATTGTAAAAATATCTTATTAAACGATGCCCTCTTGGGCATCGATGACCCACCACCACCCGGCTCAGGCCGCCACAAGAGGTTGACTATTTATACATTTCATATAGGTAGTTGTATTACACGAATATTATCATTATCACTAAATTAGTATGCATTACGTCAGAATCACAAACTTCACTATCACTGTATGTTCACTATTTATTAAAATAACCACACGTTCACTTCGGTGTCACATCCACTTTACTATAACATAACACTTTTATTTCATTATCACACTTTCACATCACTGCCACAGATTCACTTCACTATCACAATTTAATCTTCACTGTAACACTTTTGCCTTACTGCCACTATCTAGCAAAGTTTTCACTTCATTGTATTTAATTATCACTATCAATAGAGATGTTGCTATCACTGTCACTTGAATCATCTTCTCCTAAATGAATAATGAGTGGGTCTATCAAAACAGCTACTGTTGTATCTAGATCCCACATACGTTGCTTCTCCTTCTGCACATGCCCAATATACTTACGCCATGTTTCAGCAGTGACATGATTAATGGCCTCCTGTAATAATAACTTCACATCACTTAATTTAAAGGTGGTATTATTTCGTGCTACTTCGGTTTTTATTTGTGCCCAAACTAACTCTATTGGATTTAATTCACAATGGTATGGCGGTAAACGGAGTATATGAATTCCTCGCGCTTTGGCCATCTCATCTACTACATACTTAATATATCGACCTTTTTCTCTTGGGACAATTTTTAATAATTGTGGTTTGAGCATGGCGTCCGAATATTCAATATTCTTTGATTTTAACCATTTAATAATATCTGCTTTCCTTGTTGCTGATGTCGGTAACGTTTCGACTCTTCTGGTATGATAACTTGCGTTATCCATCACAACAACTGCTCCTGGTTTTACATATGATAAAATAGATTCAGACCATTTTTCAAATACTTCACTGTTCATATCTTCATGGTAACCTCCCGTCCTACGTGATTCAAAAACATGCAAACCATTTTCTAAAAATCCCGAATCGCTTCCAATATGTGTTATTATTAACAACGTCCTTTTCCAGAAGGCGCCTTTAATCCTGTAGAAAATCCATCGAAAAATGCTTCTCTTTTACTTCGAACGTTATCATCCTGCCAAATTTTTGATACTGTATAACCTTCGTTTACCCATGTTTCATCCATGTAATATATTTTTTTGCCCTCTGCACGAAATTTTCTTAGTTTTTCTAAATATTCTCTTAGCCATACTACCATTTTAATCTTTCTCAACGAGCATACTTTTACGATTTCGTTTTAAAAACCGAAAATTCATGTCATGCATTGTTCTTCTAACAACTTTATCAGATAATTGAGGTATGTCCTCATCTTCAGCTATCGTAGCACTTATGTTAGAGTTTTGCGCTCGAATTACTTCGTATACGTTTTGTTGTCCCTTACATAGGTTATGTCGATTACTAACAGACCTTTTACTAGAACTGACACATTGATCCATTTTTAACTGTTATTTGTTAACTTCACGGTTGCAATAATTTATTTTTATAATTTAATGTCACTATAGAAATAACACTCCGCGAATAACAGCATATCCTCCAACGTACGCATATGCTAATGGCGTTCTAACCTCGGCAAAGCCATGTTCTAACGCCCACGGTTTACACCATGTTTACACACACCAAAATATTGTTTTCTACAATGCAATAAACAGAGATAGAGAATACATCGGGCTTCAGTTTGACTGAGTTTTTATCGTGGTGGGGTAAATGTGAGCATAGTATCGTTGTGCATAGAAAGCGGCACAGTAATAATGAGGTAAATAATGTGTAATCTATTATAAAAAATATTATACGCTTAATAGTAATAGTGTTTTTATATTATCTAACTACATGTATTTGCGTGCGAAGAAAGTAGCACCAGAAAGAAATTTACGGTTTAACTGGGCTACCTAGACAGTAGCGGTTGTCGTAGCGTGGTACGCGTATTATTGGTACATAGAACGAGAAAAATGCAAATACCAGGATGCACGTTGACGTGCAATAATGCGAAGTAAAGCCGCGTACACATTTGGATCAGATCCTCGACACGTAATTGCGTCTCGACGAGGGTTATAGTAAGTCATGATACGACAGTTTGGCAGAAATTTTGATGTGTTCATGTTGTACGCAGTATAGCCTACTATATCCACGTCAACACTGCGTAGCCGCATACCGTATCATCCTTTGATGTGATGCGGAAATATCGACAAGTGTTGAGAACATCCATGTTTGCTATGATGTGACGTGACGAGGTTATAGGGTCTTGTCCACACGGTTGTGTTGAAGTTACGTCACGAGGTTCTAAAATATCACAGCGAACATAGGTGTTCCCCAACGATAATTTCACGTTACATCAAGGGATGATCCGGTATGAGGTTACGCAGAGTATGGACGTGGAATTTTTTTCCTAACACGGTTGATTGACCTGCATGAAACATCAAAATGTTCGGGACGCAACGAAGTTCTGTTCGGAGAGAAATATTTTGCCAATATGTTACGCATATCATGATCGACTTTAACCTCGAACAAGACAAAATTACGCAACGAGGTTCTGTTACGAGTACGTGGTTTTACATGTGTACATCGAACATTGGCGTTGTAGCGAGACACGCGTTCTCGTATGTTCGAAAAGTTTATAGAGAAATTCCGTGGCTTGAACATATAGTAAAAACCGTTATTTTCAGTCTGTTATTTCAAACCTGTCATTTGCTAATAATAGTAACAGGTTTTACAAGTTATAAAAAAACTCTTTATTGCACGATATACTCACGGACGCTCTTGTTAATGAATATACAGGGTCGGAAAACGCTGATGGTCTATCTGAGTTTACATGAGAGCGACAAAGTAAAGTATAGAAATCCATGCGATAGACAAGGGTGACTATATTGACGACGTTTTATAAATTAGAATAACATCTGAGCAGTCGCTCCGACTTCTAACCGAGCGCATCCGATTGGCCGGAAGGTGCAGGAGCAGCTAAAATGAGAGGGAGTAATTTAATTTCCAGGCTTACATGCAGTGTTGCCAACTGTTGAAGATATTTTCCGCCAAATGTAGGCTTAAAATCCGTTATTATATTACCAAATATAACAAGCACTGTAACAGCCTGTAACTTAACTTATCTAGATTCATAGGTATTAAAGAAAACGTTTTTTGTTGGTCGGTATCGGATGTAAAATACGAGAATTCCCTACTCTTATTACTCGTTTTGTGCGCCGTCGCCGTATTGCCGCATAACAGCTTCAAACAGTGTTTACCGGAATTGTCGAGCCTCTGACAAATATCTAGGTAATAGAAAGGCGACAGGACGCCATTAATGAAGTAAAATCTTCGTTTTGCGAAAGATTTTACATCTTTGTTTACGAATTTAAAGGAGCAACGTTTATATCTATTGAATTCTCAATTCACTAATAAGCTAAATTCCGCTAAAAAAAGTATAATTTGTCAAAAATTCCGCTATTTGTAATTAAACATTTTGTCCGCCAAATATCAATCAAATTCCGCTAAATCTAACGAAAATTTTAAATTTTTTAAGTAGGCAACACTGCTCCCTTCCTTCTCATCTCTCTGAGAAATTGTGCTGACCTCTGTTAACGGATTGTATTAAAATATCACAATACCGGAGTTGGAATTGCATAAGTAGCGACATCTCTTGCGAAAGCGAAAGGCAAACAATAAAGGCAAAGATGGCGATTGGTCGCTGAGATATAAGTGAAAGTGGATTTTATTTGTTGAATGACGAAATGGGCGGTGACTATTTAGATTTTAAAACGTCGTCAATATAGTCATCCTTGTCTATTACACGGATTTCTATACTTTACTTTGTCGCTCTCATGTAAACACAGATAGACCATCAGCGTTTTCCGACCCTGTATTTCAACAGCAACACTTACACTCATATTTTGATCTCGCTCCTTAATCCTAATCATACACGTTTTTTAACATCTGATATTTTTCACTTTTTAGATTAGGGGGGTAAATTAATAATCACAATTAAATTAGCGGAAAGATATACTTTACCAGCGCGCATGTTTATGGCAGCTGAGCATGATGAAATAGGCGGATCTCAGTTAAAGTAGTCAGTTATGGCGCCATTACATTAACAACAGAAGCTATGTAGCCGAGTATACTCTTCGAGGTATGCGGAACATTCAATTTTATACGAAAATTTTACGAACGACTCGTATTTCTCTTTGTGTTAACTGCTATAAATCATGAACGGATATACAAAATGTGCCACTTTCTACCATTTTGAAACCCGACTATAGGTGAATCCATTGGCATTTGAAATATAACATCAACATGCACTACACATTTTTTGAAAAATTACGTGAGTACAGTCGCCCTTCCAATCTCTATAAGTTTTATTTTAAATTAATCACAAAATTTATCCCGCAAGTAGAGTCAACTTACACTTGTCTCTCATTGTTGCACCCTTTTCATATGTTTGGTAGCGTGAAAGTGAGATTTGGCAACTACACTTACATGCACCGACATCATAGTCGGTATGTGTGAACACATGCATGAATTTTGAATTACCATCTAAAAAGCAACAACAAATTAATCGTCTGATTCTACAGAATCCATTCCATTATGCACAGCGATATTGCTAACGGCCACCGATATTTATATCTGTTCGGATACTGTGCGAATCACCTCTATTTCTATTTACCAAGTATCTCTGATACAATATGACATCGGTAACCATATTGTCACCGACAATCGGTAACCAAATTAAACCCAAAAATATGTTTTTAATTGTAATATGGTTTTGTTGCTTCTTTGGTTTCCTTTTTTTTTTTGGATGTTACTTTCAAGAGGCTACATTTCTAAAATTTCTATCGCATTCATCACATATGAGTGATACGTGATCAAAATAGATCATATAAAAACTCATTTATTAAATACATTGACGGTAAAATCTTTAGAATTCGATAAATCAATATTAGATGCTTATATTCCTAACGATTTGCTTAAATATGTGGAAATATTTTGATGGTGAACATAATTTTTAGATGTTGATGAAATAACTTTGGATAATAAGGGAATATTTTTGGATTCCAAGAGAATATTCTCTCGTTCGTCTCAAATTTTCATATCCCCTCGATTCTTATTTTCAGTAGAAATTTCAATGTAGTCTTCAGCGACAGGATTAAACCTCTAACCACCATGTCTTTTCATACTCAAAAGATCTGCCCCACAGTCGGCTAAAAGACTGGATGGAAATTGGATGAAATTTCTGTTCCTACCATTTAGTAATTGAACCAAGAGAGATGAAGGCTTCTGTGTTTTGCTTAGATCGATTTCTTTCTGTACATCATTTCCCATAGCGACCAAATGCTTGTTCGTATTTCTTCCGTGATTTCTCTGGTACGAGACTGGAAACAACACTGTAAGCTTCATTTTCAATATCTTATGGCAACTCATCGTTTGATCTCATATTTACACTATGAGAAATAATTAAATGACAGCTATGTTTAAGCCCATTGCTACGATAACTTCCGCACAAAAAGCAATACAATTCGTTGCTGAGATATAAAAAATATATTTTATTTGGTTTTGGATTAACAAAGAGGAAAAGGAAACACCAAATAAATCTACGAAGTGGTAACGTTAATCTTAAACTAATATACCTGACATTTTACAGGTTTGCTGTTGGCAGTGTTGACAATAAACATGAATCTATGTGGGGTTATGTAAACTTGGCGATAAATTAACCAATAACAAGCTAGTGATTCAGCGCAAGAAATTTGAATCTTCTTAAAAACAGAGTATAGCTTTTTTTAAAGTTCAAAAAAAATCTTTCAAACTATCATATAAACAAATACATTGAAACCATTTCTTTATTCTCTCAGTGTACAATGCTTTATTCCGAAAAGTTAAAGATAAAGAATATTTAATTGTAAAATATAATTCCGCTTGTTCTCATTTTTATAATTACTGGATTAATTTAGGTTAATCATCTAAATTTACATTAAAAACAGTTAACTTGAGTTAAACATCCTTTACAAAAAAATTATTATCGTTGGGTCTCTGCTTAAATGAGCATTTATTTGTAATCTGGTAGATGATCTCAATTTAGGCGGCATTTGTTATAATAATGTTGTAAAGAGCATTTTATTTTATTCCTAAAATATCTCATTCTGGAGAAAGTGAACAGCGCAACAAAAAGGAAAAGAATATAAACAGCTAATAACTAAGATTGGCTAAAGAGATAAAAAGGAATCATAATGCCAATATTTCATGCAAGCTTGGCGAGCTTCTTGACTTCAGAGCGGTAATTTGTATCCGTCATAACTTCAACACGCAAGGATATTTTGATATTTGTAGCTTCTGTTTCTTATCGATTTGAGAGAACAAAATAGGATTGTATGTATTGTTTATTTTATTTGATTTTGGGACTCTTTTCTTATAAATTACGGTATGAATAACAATTTATGGAGCTTATATTATTTATTATTACAAGTAAGTAATAATTTAAGTTTAATGCATATAGTACCTTACGCCTTTTCATCTATTTTATTCAGAGTAAAGTACAATGAACAAGCAATACTCTATCTAACGGTTTTATGGTAACAGGTACGAGCCTTTTTTATTAAAAACTTTTCTATGATCTTTTTTGCTTCATTGAATGTTATTTTACTACTTTTTCTAAAAATAATGTCTTTTCAAGGTAAGTACATAGGTATACAATGATTTTAAATCTGGTGCTTACTAAGCCACCTCTGATACCCGAAATATACCACCTTGAGCAATTTATTCTATTTTGTTTTTAATTATTTATGTTTGATATAAAATCATTTGCATTTTGCCGATTATTACAGAAGTGTGCAGATTTTTGTTAATGAGTGATGTTTGGAAAATCAGTTACCTATAATAGATCGCGCACATTATATCTACACGGACCAGCACGGATGAGAACGTACCGTCATCTGCAACGACCGTCAATGCAGGTCATATCGGTGACCTGGCCGCACTAGTCCTACATAAGGTCTGTTCCCACAACAATCAGGGAATGGTTTCAAACTGTTCGGGCAACCTCGCTTATCAACAATATTTCGTCAGTATTTTAGTGCTGTAGGCGAGGACGATGCAAGAGCTTGAATAAAATTGTTTGTGACATTCGGAAATACTGGAAAAATTTTCATTCATCCTTTTTTGTTGATAGAGAAAGCCCAACAAATTCTCATTTTTCTGGGGTTTTCCTCTCTCTCCTATTCACACCACGTCGCTAAAATAAACCTTCTTCCGAGCTATCCTCAATTACTACACTTAAACTTAAAAACTTCTGCCACACACACAGAACCTGCACAAAAAGTTTCTAGTCCGTGTGGAACAAGTGTGCGAAATCGTGCAGGTTTGCGGGTCCGCGCTATGAAGGTCCGTGCAGCATAATGTATGCGATTTTTATGATGATACATGCGATACAATAGTGTTAAAAACTTGGAGTTATTATGCTTTTTTTTTCACAATCAAATAACACAGCACCAAAAGAAAGTCGTCTGTTCGACGGACTAGACCTATATATTCTTATATATTTTACCCACTGAATCTGAATTTAGGGTCTGTTTAATCCCATCAATTAATATTCAACGTCATTCCAAGGTCAAATCGAAAAATAAATATGAACTCGACGAGACCTTCATACACAAATGTTTTCGGGATAGCTGAATACGAATCTGGGATGTGTGTAACCTCATCAGACCAGCTTCAACGTTAATTCAAAAGGCAAATGTGCAAATAGACAAAATATAAGCTATATTTTGAGATTTTGTGGTTGCTGGATTCGAATATGTGGTTTGTTCAGTCCTGCCAGGTTATCTTCAAGATTATTTTAATGTCAAATCAAAAGATATTTAAATGCACAAAACCATCATTATATTTATGATTTTGTGCTAAATCCGAAGTTCAATTAGTAATCCTATCTGGTGAGTGGCGGTGGTCCATTACCTCATAACCCATATACCTTTTAAGAATACGCAATATTATACAAAATCATGCATCTTAAGTTTGAGGGTTTTATGTCTTGCGGGTGGATATCATGTGCTATTCGTTTACTATTTAATATCTTTGTCAAACTCAAAAATGTATCCATATAGACTATTTCCCTCAATATGTTGGCGATTTCAGTGAAAAAAAAACAAGTGAAAGATTTCATTATTACACCAAGGCAGGTGGGATAAACATATGTTGCCCAGTTGCTGTTAGCTGCTCAAATAGGACGAAAATTTAAGACAGTCATTGCACAGATCAAAGCATAATAAAAATAAATCGCACATGCTGTTCACTTACAGACTTAAAACTCTCAAATTTAAGGTAAATCTTACTGTACACAATCCTTCCTTCTCAAAAATTACCTATGTAATTTTCAGCGCTTCTCTGTATTAATTACAGTTTATAAGTTTTTGAACGTTATTGGGCATTAGAGTTTTAAAGTTATCATGTTAATTGAATCTAAGAGGATTAAATAAACCCCGGATTCAGCAACCCCCAAAAATATAAATTTAATATGGTTTTGTCCATTTGCATATACATCTTTCAATTTGACCTTAATACTTCCTGGAAGCTAATCTAATGCGGTTATTTGAATTTCGAATTCGGATTCAGGGACCCAAAAACATCTATGTACGATAGTTTGCCTTAAAACTGACCTGCTAGGATAAAATAAACCTGAAATGCAGATCCAGTGGTCTGGTTCACTTGCATATCTATCTGCCAATTTGACCTTGGAATGAACTTCCCAATTTGTTACGAGAAAGATATAATTTTCACTGTTCAGATATAATTTTCACTGTTCATTTTACTGTTTATAATTATTTTTTAATACTGAATAAAATGTCTGCTCTTTTTTCAAATTCTCAAATTATCTGGAACTACAAACTTACTTCAATATGAGGTTCGTTATTTTCCATTCTTACCATTAATAATTTCTCGATTTAGTTGAGTCCTTTTAGAGCTGGCACGATTGTTGTTTTTGTAATCACGTAATAATAGGGTATATTTCATCAAAACGGTTTCTGTATAACCCAAATTATACGCAAGCAGTGGAATGCATTTCTTTCATGGGAATGTCAATGAATTAAATTTGGAATTTACCCGTTCCATATTTACATAGTAATTGCAGTTGCATTGGATTGCATGAATTCCACCCACTTTAATAAAGCGAGCTTTAAATGACTATTTTTTTCATTACAATGTACAGTTTGCCAATAACAATAATCAAATTTTTTTATTGAAAGAAGGCCTCAAAATTTACTTAAAAAAAATTGATATTGCAGGGAAAATTTAGTTCAAACAATCTATTTTGACATCTTGTTTAGCGTCATCCTGTAGTTCCTGTAATTTTTGAAAACGGAAAACTTTTACGTATACAAATTTTCCATATCAAAAATGTAACGTTGACTATTTTGAATAACAAACCCTGTACATAGCCTAGAATACGTGTTATAAAACAAAAACGACAATGATTGTGTACAATATTTACATGATAAGAACAGAACATTTGATGAAAAATTCTTCCAGATTCCCTTGTACATCAAGTATGTGATGGAATAAAGAATTTCGGGAGCTTATTTTATTATTGAAGAGCTTTCCCTTGATTGCTGAGCTTACTTATTTAAAATTGAATAAGCTGATTTTCTTTGTTTCGCACACAAAATCTCATATATGGATTTATATCCGGGAGATAGCAGATTACTCCTTCCATTTTTACAGTGCAATTCTCCAGTGAAAATAAAATATCGTTTCTTCTTGTATTCATTCATACTTGTTAATGTATTGGTTACTATAATTGTATTTATTATTTTATAACTATCAGGGAATCCTTGTTTTTATGGAGAGTTTGTTAATGTCATTGACTAAGAAAGTACACACTTCAGACAATTTGTATCTAGAGAAAATGAAGTAATTTTAATATTAGCCTCAAGCTGTTTTATACATTCTACTCTATCGATTTATATCACAGAATATAATAATCAGAATTATATCTCACCTTTGATCATCGATGTCTTTTTTCAATGACCTTGAATGACATAAATCCCCCACTTTTGGTATACAAAATCAATTATTGTACTAAACAGGGATGTATTAACAACAAAGCCAAAAATTTATGTGCAACAGAAAATGAGTTTAATCAACAATGACATGCAAAGAACCTGCTCATTTGCTTGAAAATAGTTTCGAAAATTTTATATTTATTTTACTTTTAGGTTAATAAACTTAATAATAAAAGCTTTAGGTAAGTCTATTAATGAAACGTTGCATACTATTTATGGTTAAGTTCAAACTACTGAATAGTTAAATAGTTTACATACTTATCAACAGATAAGTATAAGATAAAAAATTAAAAGAACTGCTTAAACAAACATTTATTATATAATATATTAATATATCTTTGATATTTTAAACATTTTATTAAAGGTCGTCTGACTTATGGCACATTAATAAGTTGACGTTTCATGCAAAACTATGAAAATTATTAGAATTATATTATTATCAGAATTATACAAAAATTATATTATTAGGCTCCTTTCTTGTTTAAAAAATGGTAGCCCGTTCACATTTTACATATCCATACGGAAAAAAGGAGTTGATTCTAAATATGAATAGAACACACACACACATAATAATAATAATAATAATAATAATAATAATAATAATAATAATAATAATAATAATAATAATAATAATAATAATAATAATAATAATAATAATAATAATAATAATAATAATAATAATAATAATGCATTTATTGCCCAACAGAATAGACATTCCAATTACAGGACAAAACATGTTATAACAAAGTAATGAAGTAACAGTGTACTTAATTTTAATTACTAATAATATTTAACATTTACTAAACTAAATAGTTTTATATTGTCTTTTATTTTTTAGTCCTACACTTAATTTGTCCTTAATTATTGGATATACTAGATAAGTACACGAGACAACACCAATGGTTAACGTATGGGATAATAAACACCAAGCAGGCTCACCAGGCTCATAAAATGGATGAAATACCCTAGTAACTACTCCACTTTGTTCGCATACCAAAAGTGGGGAGTGCGCACAGAGATCTGCGCGAATACCCCCACCATGTCAAGATATACTTCTGATTGCTATTATATTCTGTGTTTATATTGTACGGCCGGATTTTGAAATTGAGAAAGCAGAATACGTTGTTCTTCTGTAGTAAAAGTATGGCAGCCAAGGTTCCAATTTGGAGTGTGCTACATAGGTATAACCAAAAAGTGAGTATATTCAATTCAATTCCACTGTAGAGCTTGTATTAGGATAGTTTACATAGAAAAAAAAGCAATTATTGTCAATTCATTAACGTATTAAAACCAAACAACTGGGGTTTTATACAATTTTGGTTAGTGCAATTTCATTACTTATCATTACTTTATCATGGCTGAAGGATTAACAATACTCAACAGAAAGCTTGGAGTTGTGAAATTTTGAACAATTTTTAAGACAGCTTCAAGTTGATATAGGCAACAAAACTATTATAGAGCTTGAAAATCGCCTAGTAAAGTGTAAACCTTTTTTAGTAGATTTTAATCAAGTTCAAAGTGAAATAGAATGTATTTGTGCTGATTTTGATTTAGAAAGGCAATATTTAGAGCGTGACGAATTTTCTGCCAGACATTTTTCAGTAGATGCTGACGCAAAAATATTGTTAAGTTTATGGACACCTAGTAATATTAGTACCAATTCAAGTCCTACTTCTGTTGAACAAATTAGTGACTAATTAGAGCGTATAAAATTGCTTGCAACTGATCTCGTGAAATTAGGTGATGATATTCATAACTGGTTAGAATTTAAACATACGTTTAAGTCTATGATTATTTGGAACAGAAGAATATTCAACAAAGATTTCGTTACCTTAGATCATGTTGCAAAGCATTGCAAGCCATACAGTATTTAGAGTTTGTTGCACAAAATATTGATAATGCTTGGAATTTATTATATGCCTTATATAATAATTCTACACAATTTGTACGTTTCACCTGAAAGTAGTATTTAACCTAGAAATTCTAATAAAGGAGAAGTTTTTTGGAACAGCCTAATTCCAGTAAAAAGTAATCTTGTCAAAGGTCTACCTGTCCTGCAAAATTCAAGGCGTGGTTGGCTGGTATCTGGAGTTGTAGATCAAGGGAGTAAAAGGATTTTGTACAATTTTTCAAAATTTGATGGAAGTATGCTTCTAAGCTTCTGGGAAATTGAGAGCCTAGTAAGTAAACAGCAATATCTGTTACAGATGATGAATGTGAAAGCCATTTTATAACATCTTGAAGAGATGAAAGTGGCAGCTTTTTTGTCCACATTCCAGTGCATTCTTCTGAGTCTCTTTTGGGCAATTCTATGGCATCTTCAATTAAGCGCCTATCAATTTTAGACAGATTTTAAAAATTTTAATTTCAAATATCCTTCCTTTCGCATAAAGGAGTAATGCATCGAAATAGCCTAACAATGAAACGGAGGGTAGTATACGATGCTTCCTATAAGCCTACTTCAGATTTCTCGATGATTTACAGTATACGAGACCTTCAATTCTAGGTGACATATTTGTAATATTGTTACATTCTAGGGCAACATTCGATCGTAGTCTCAGTAGACATTGAAAAGAAAATGTATCGTCAAATCCTTGCTCATCCAGACCAGAAGCATTACAATGAATAGTATAGAGAGACGATCACAATGATGATATTTTAGTGTATGAGCTGAACACCGTAACCTATTGAACAAGAGATGCTCCATTTTTAGCTATTTAATGCTTAAGGCAAATAGCTTATGAGTTTCAACAGTAATTACCAATTTCTTTAAGTGTAATTTTTCAAGTGCTCTAAGATGTTACACAATTAGTTAGGGAATTCAGAAAGACCCATTCTGTCAGATCTTGCAAACATTTTTACACTTTTGGTTTGATTATTAGTTCATGCATAATTCTTGGGAAAGGTATTGTTCAAAAATTGTGGACATTAAAGCTAGACTGGGATGATCCCATCTGATCTAGAATATATGTGGCTATAATTTATAGAAGCTCTCATCTCAATCAGCTGGAGATAGTAGGCTATTTACCAGGGTCAGGGTTTACTGGAGATGCATGAGTTCTGTGATGCATCACAATATGGATATGGTGTTTACATTTTTCTAAGAAGTATTGACTAGAATGAAAGGGTACATATGCATTTGTTGTGCGCAAAAACTAAGGTCACACCATTGGAACTATTTACTATTCCACGGTTATAGTCCAGAGAAGTTAGGAAAAATAGCGGAAATTTTTAGGCACAGCAGATATCGAGATGCGGTTTTTGGCATTGTGTTCAGGAAGGTCCCAGGAAAAATGTCTATATCGTCTGGTTTAGCCATTTTTTGAAAAAGGCCTTCTGGGCCGGAAAATGCATTTTCCAATTGCATTATTACTTGCACCATTATAGGAACGACTGGAAATTCGGAAAAATCGCTCGGAAACCATTACTCGGGGGTCTTCGGGGCTGCCGAACTCGATTCTGGCATTAGAATTACCCGGGGATGCACGGGGGTGGCTCTGTGAGGGCGCGCGGGGGGTGAATTGGGGGAGAATTGAGGGAGAAATGGCAGCGTGCATGAAAATCGCTCCAAACTCGTTACTCGGCCCTAACTGAGATTTTTCAACCTGCTATTGTAGTTCTCAGGCACTGTGGAAGTGTACTCGCTACATATCCCTGTTGTTGGTATTATGGCTGCTACGAAATCCATATATTAGAGGGCACAGGTCCCAAAAACAACAAGAGTAGGTTAAGAATTCCAGTTAAGACTAGGGATCTGATAGCGATAGTTATCTAAGTCAAGGCATACCAATCCAGAAAACCACTATAGGTTATTTTGGCAATTTGTTTCTTTTATGTATAAGTATTAATTAGAATAAATTGACCACCCCGCAATAAAAAAACCCAATCACATAAGTACCTCAAACAGTAACGAAGACAGGACTAGTCTGTATTTAGCTTAAATCACTTATATTAAATCCTACTAAAATATGTTAATCATTCGTTTAAAAATGGCAATCCCAGTGCATTTCTACCTTTCTGTTAACTTGTAATTTATATGCCTATCTCATCCCGTCTTATTCATTATAGATGCTAAATAACCGAATTACTCGAGCTTTGTATACATGTGTGTATGTGGATTTTCGGGCTAGAATTTAATTAAAGCTGCTCTTCGTTAGATGAAGTAAATTAACTACACGACATCTTAATTGAACCTTATGATGGAAAAACTATTAATAGGGTGAACCTGGTCATTCCTCTCTTGATTCACCGAAAAGATCGTTGAATGTTTTATTAAAATAATTATTTTTTGATTCTACATGATTTCAATTCAATAACTACAATTATTTTTAGTATTGTTCACATTATAAGGAAAATGTTTATTTCTTTCCTCCTATAAAGAATATAAAAATAATATTAACTGTGCATAATATTTTTCCTGTAATTATCTTGTTTAAGTCCGATTTGTATATTTACATATTTTTAAGGTAAACCAAACTTATCTTCATTTATTACGCTTAAAATAGTATCTCATCTAATAATATATTTTTATTTATTTATTTTATTACCCATTTAGCCGTACAATACATGAAAGTTTGTGATTATTAGTTACAAAATACCATATTTACCACAAATAAAAAAATAGTATATAACATCAATAGCTATTTGTATAACAAGGGAGCAAAGTCATAATTTCCTTCCGCGGATAGTCAATATCCATGGGAGGAAATGGCACTTAGCTCCTGTGTAATGAATATGATTTTTTCTACGACCATTGTGTTTTACATTGGTTTTACATATATATTATTATATTTTCTAATGCATGACAATCAAACAACCAAATATGCCAAAATGTCATAATAATTAGATAAGTAAATATTGTTAAAAATCAAAGTATATGGAACGTTGCTAAGGTTGCTTTCTGTTTACAAAATGGACGAACTACCCAAAAGTTTATAATAATGTATTCCGAATGTGAAAATGAAGTTCCTCAAGATATTCTGGAAGAAGCAAACGGGAGTTATAGACATATGCCCATATATGGTATTATATATTTTTATATACTGTACTAAGTACTAATATAATATTACATGTTACATTTCTGATTAATACCATAAAAATAAAATAATACGTCAGTGTGATGATAAGCATTTGAATAAATACTCATCCCACTGACATAGCAGTTCATACTTGATTCATATTTCAACCTTACTATTATAAGTGGTTCAATACCATTGTAGTTTGTTTGTAAATAAAAGTTTATTATTAATAGAAGAAGTTACTTATTTCTTGAAGCTCTGAAAGAATTTACGTTGTACTCGGTCAAGCCTAGATCATTGATCTCCAGACAACACACCTTTATAACTGGTTTAGTCTGTAGGATTTAACCAAAAAGGGATCTTTATAACTCGGGGTTTCGTTAAATTTATTAAATAATTAATTGTTAAATAATATGAAAAAGAGTACCACATATTTAAATGTTGGATGGAGGCTAGGCAAATAAGAAAAATATGTGATGAGGTGGTCCTATTTTACTTTTCCAAAAAATTTGCCGATTTGAAGCCTTCAACATTATGGAGCAAATATAGAATGTTGCGATCTACACTCCAAATTAAAGGCAATATCGACATTTAGGTTCCTAAATTAGTAGCTTTTTTAAAAAGGAAATCTGCGGGATATAAAGCCAAGAAAGCCAACACTTTTTCAAGGGAGGACATCAACAAGTTTATTGCAGAAGCTCCAAAATAGTTTAACATACCTGATGTTAAGACAGAATTTTTGGCCCGTCTTACTCAGTTTCTACAAACTAACAAAAATGTTTCTGCTTCTTGTCCGTTTTGAACTGAGTTATTGGCAACAGCTATGATACGTTTACGTAAATCATTAATAGTGTCCACTTCGGTACAATATACTTCATTTTTAAATATCTCCACAAAAGTAAGTCCAAATGATTTAAAGTCAACAGATCGTGGCGGCCATGGTACCGGCCCTCCTCGTCCAATGCCTTGGTATTAATGCTTGGACACGCTGTACATGGTACGGATATAAGGAGCCTCGTGTATAATACGCCACACTGCTGCAATACACCGTGGACGCCCTGGACCTTCATTTCTTATATGATTCGGTTGCAAATTTCCCGTGTCAAGCCAGCGAAACAACAATTATTACGCCAAAACACAAAGATAATAACACGGGTCACAGCTATACAAATAAAAGACAAAATTTATTAGCAAGTAATACATTTTCGTTTTATATACCACTGACGTTACTCGTGAGTTTGTGAGCGAGCGAAGTGTAGGGAATCAGAAGTTTGTAGGCAACCTCCTCTGATTAGGGATCTTGGGTCATCCCTTAAAAACAATGACACCTAACATAGTTTTTTTCCAATACCTTCCTACACATCCTACTTGAATATCGTTATCTTTTCTCTTTCTCTATTGCAGTTTTTCAATTATTGTTTTTTTTTTTGTAAAAATAACAAAATTGTCATTTTGTGAATATTAGTATCCTTTTATTGGCATCGAATGCATAATTATGTATATTTACTAGCTTGAGTAAATTACACCGTTTTTAGTTTTGTGTAATAGACAAACATTTGCGTGTTTAGATATCTAAAGGCTGTACCATGACGATAATTTAGTAACAACAGTTTTGTTCATTTAGGGATTAAATTAATTGCATCAATCATTATTCAATGAGAACCTATAGTGTTGACAAAATTAAATACAAATTGATGAAAACAACGCGGGTTGGAATCTAATTTGCACAGTTAATAGAATTAAACCTTAGTTCAAACATTTTAGTTCATCTAGCTCCAACAATGAGCTATCCATATTAATTGTTGCCAACTGATTATGGGAAATGAAACCGTTAACGATGCACGCATGCATTTGTTTCACATAACGACATGTAATAAGTACTGAAATATGCAATTTCAGGTTTCATGTAAATGCTTGTAAAATCTTGTAGCCCGAAGAAAAACTAGTATCAACAATTCTAATAATTTGAAAGAAGAACTTGATGCATATTATTATTTTTTAATACATGAATGAGATCAGTTAAAAAATTTCGATTTAAATATTCACCAATCCTTCATTCTCATTTCACAGTATACAGGGCGTTTTTAAACGATTTAGCAAAAATGAGATCACATATTTCCTAGATGAAAATAAATCGATTTAACCTAACATATCTATATCCCAAGTGGCATAATTTAAAACATACATAACATAAATTTTATTTTCGATATTTGTTAATAACTTCTTAAGAAATCCAGATATTTAAATAAAATTTATAAATCGGGGGTTCTTGCGGGCGAGAAATTCAAATTTGTTTCTAATTTGATGTCACTAGTAGAGAGTGCCACATGTGGTACACCATATTTCTTTTAAATGGCAGATTTTTTTGCAGCTTAGTGTATCCATCAACGACTATCAAAACAATCGATTCTCCTACGTGTTTTATTTGAAAAAGGTATACCTTGTTGAAGTCGGTAGAAGTAACCATTTTTTAAATAATCCTATTTGAAATGCTCAGTGCACCGAGTAAAAACTATTTTGGTTTGAGATAAAGTGCCTTCTCTGCTGAAAATAGAGCAACATGTTATAGTGGTTAGCGTCCAAGTGAGAAAAGAAACACTAATTAGTACGGCAGAACTTTATTAAGGATTACTAGACAGCGCGAGGCACCACCGAGCAGGAGCTGGCCTTGACTGATCATGTTTTCGGTTTTATGCCTCCTCTCGTGTACCTGCCGTTTATTACTTTCTGTAATTGAAACTTATCTAGATACTTACAAGCCCTAATAGACAACAAGCTACTTGATATTTATGGTATGGTTATTCCTAAACTTATTTACTAAGTACATTTAATTTGGGCAAAGTTTACCATACCTAAAATCCTTCGTAATTGTTGTACCGATGTGGGCTTTGGAAATTCTAGGATTGCTTGGACTCGCTCTGGCGACGGCCTAGTATCAGTGTGATCGACACTATATCCCACGAATTTGACCTCGCTGACACCAAATACGCACTTCGAAGCGTTAATTACCAATCCGTACTCGCTGAAACATTGGAATATTGCTTTCAAATGTTGCAGATGTTCTTCTTTATCGCGTGATGCCACTAATACATCATCGATGTATGCGTAGAAAAAATCCAGGCCACGTAGAACGTGGTCGATATATCGCTGAAATGTTTGCGCTGCGTTACGTAAACCGAATGGCATACGCGGGAACTCGAACAATCCAAATGGTGTGGTAACGGCTGTTTTCTCTATATCTTCGGCTGCTATAGGGATTTGGTGGTACGCTCTCGTCAAATCTAGCTTAGAAAATATGCTTTTACCGTATAGAGATTGTGCGAAATATTCAATATGCGGCAATGCAAAAATGTAATTATTAGAAAGTTTAACCCCTAGTGGTCTGCAAATTTTCGGAGAAGGGTTCATGCGAGTCGATTGAAGTGAGTCCTTCTGCATTAACTACTTCAACATTTAGTATTATGTATCAAAATATTCAGGGTCTTAAATCAAAAATTGACGAATTAAGCATTTACTTAAGTTTTAACGACCAATTGAAATGTGTTGCACTGACGAAACAATTTTTAAAACCGGGCGAGGAACAATTTATTAATTTAGTAGGATATAAACTTGTTTCATGTTTTACTAGAACTATCCGCGAAAAAGGCGGCTCCTGTATTTTTGTTAAAAATGAAATTGATGTCATAGTGAGACATGACTTGGAACAAAAAAGTGTGGAATTTGATTTAGAATGCAGTAGCATTGAAATTCCCAGTATATCTACAATCATTATAAATATTTATAGATCTCCAATAAATGGTAACATACACCACTTTTTTGAAATTTTAGGTGAAATTCTGCAATCTTGTAAAATTAAACAAAAAATCATACTAACTGGTGATTTTAATATCAATCTACTTGCGACAGATAACAATAATGTTATTGAATTTATGAATATTCTAAGTTCTTTTAATCTAGTTCAGTCAGTTAGGGAGGCAACGAGAATTACAGCAAACAGTGCGACTAATTGATAATATTTTTACTAACATCCAGGAATTTATCGTTGAAAACAAAAACTTAGCTTTTTCAGATCATCATGCTCAATTTGTTTCTATATCTTTTCCGAAAAATAGACATGATCTATTTATACAATATCGTAGACTTACTGAAACAAACCTACAAGCTATAAAAGAAGCTCTAGTGAACTCTGATGTAATCAATAAATTGGAGAACATTTCTGACGTTGACTGTGCATAACCTATTTCAAAATCTTATAAATAATTTATTAAACTTGTATTGTCCAAAGAAGAAGCATAAACAAAAAGTTGAGAACAAAAAAAAATTTTGGATAAGCGAAGAGATAAAAATAAAAAGCAAAATTAAAAGGGATATGTTAAAAAGCGGTATGGATAGAGGCACTTACGAATCATTTTGTAAAGATTTACAAAACTTGGTACGTCAACAAAAAAAAGCATACAATTCAAGTTATATTTAAACACTCTGACAATAAAAGAAAGACGATTTGGTCAGTCATCGGGAAGGCGGGAGTCCCACAAGGAAGCGTATTAGGTCCTCTACTGTTTTTACTGTTTATTAATGACCTACCAGGAAATATTAATTACAAAACTATCATGTTCGCTGATGTTTGACGTGAAATTATCTACAAAAAATGTCTCGCATTTTTCTGTAAAATTAACTGTTTTCGGAGTAGAGCGCTGAGAAAGCGACTAGAATGCACTCACATACGGTATTGTATATCATATACCAAGGCGTAAACGCTATTGCTTTTTTTCATGTTTGTCTTCAAAACTTCTATCTGATATTTGGGCGTTTTGTGAAAAATATACTTATATTATAGAGGTTTGGGAACTTAGTAAAATCTACTAAATATATATTATAGAAACGACCTCCACTGGCAGATGTTCCGTATTTTATACCTGCTATTGCCTGTCGGACTGTGTTTAGCTCAGTTGAAATTTATTTCTTGAGTGTTAAAGACGTTATTTTAGTATTTTCATGGTCTTGAACAGTTTTCATAATGAGTGATACATGTTTTATATGCAATGAATTGTTATCAGATGCTGATGTAGTAGAAGTTAGGCGTGGTCTACAAACATTAAAATTTGCTAGTATCGCTAGAGGTGATGGTAATATTGAATATTTAAGTACTGTGAGTTTTGTAAATGTTCATAGTAATTGTCGTAAAAATTATACGAAAAATTTGAGTATTGCGGCTTTTAAACGACGCCAAGGAAAACCGGGTACATCAATATCTCCGCGTAAGAAAAGAATCGGCTCTTTTGATTTCAAAAAATTATGTTTGTTTTCTGGAGAAGAAGCGAGTGAAGTAATTGAAAGAAAAAGAGAAAAAATACAGACGCGTTATTAGAGAAGTAAGTACTATTACATTTAAAGACACAGTATTAAAAGCTGCAGAGGCGCGCGGTGATAAATATGGAAGAAGTGTAAAGGAACGTGTTAATTTTGAGTATGTGTCGAAGCTAAGTATCATGATAAATGTTTCTCCAGTTTTTTATTAGTCAGTGGAAAGGGTGACGCAGGCCGTCCATTGGATGAAAATATTAGAATTGCCATGGAGAATGTTTTTCATTACATCGAAAATAATGACGATTGTCAATCCACATTGGCTGAGTTAAAAGATTACGTTTCAGACGGTAAAACAATAATATTTATCGAGTGTATTAACAAATACAAACCTGGCTAGGAAGAGATATTGATCCAGAACAGTGGGGTTGGGAGTTAAAAAATAATATACTACAGCCAATAATAACTTTATTACCACCAGCACCCGATGATCTACTGAACACAATCTTTTGTAATTTCAGGTCAAAAGGTTGTGGCGGCAAATGTGGATGCAAAAAAATTGGATTAAGATGTTCAAAAGTTTGTGGACATTGCCGTGGCCAGTCATGCTTAAACGCAGAGTCAACCAATAATGCAAATGATGAAGATGTCGACTTAAATATAGGAATAAGTCCACTCGACGTTTAGTCAGCAATTGTTAATGATATAGAAACTGAAGATATCGACAGCGAATGACAAAAAAAATATATACCAAAGTTTGTTTCTTCTGTATTTTTCAGTATTCAAATAAAAAATTATCCACTCTTCAATAAAAAAAACCACTTATTATATATCATGAATTATGCCTACGGGGGAAACCATGTAAAAAAACGCGCCATGCATTCTACCTCGAAGGTGGTGGTAGTGAGTGCATTGTTATAATATAGTCGGTTTATCAGCGCTCTACTCCGAAAACAGTTCATTTTACAGAAAAATGAAAAAGGCATTTTTTGTAGATAATTTCACGACAAACAATTTTTATAATGACCTCTATTGACCACCGAGCAATAGGTGGCGAGATATTTGCGAAAAACTAATTTTCGTGACCTTTTGACCTTTATAACTTTTTTAGCCGGCACGATATTAATGTCGATTTTTCACATCTTCATTACAACGCCGTAATAAAGGTGTATATAAGAATTCAGCTCACTAGAAATTTTTCCGCAAATGAAACCTTAAATGACTGGACAATCGTAGCACCAATATCTGTGCACTGAGCTAGTGGTAGGCAGAAATACATTTACCTCAGCAAAAACCATGTATAAAATTAATGTAGAACTGATAAACAATTCAATTGTAGGAACTAAGTCTATTTTTTTTGAAAACCAGTCACTAGACGCAAGTGCACAAGTTATCTAATCGTGGCTATCAGCAATGACTCAAATTCCTTGTTGAATTACCGGAACTTGCCTGTGTTGCCATAGTTATTAAAACTTGTAACTAAATGTAGTTCTGGTACATTAACGACAAGTGTCTGTACATTAAAAGTTACTTATGTATATATAAATTATGTACCTCCTCATACAACAGTGCATACTCAATTAACATAAATAAAAACTGTAATTAAGACACAAATCCAAAAATAAGCATATTATGCAATATATATATATAATGCGAAATAGAAGTAAAATATTATTGAAATATATTTTTTTATACACATTACATGCCAAAATAACACTTTTAACTAGTTACATTTTCTTTGAAAACTAGATGAACATGCATTCTTTTCTGACTACATGAATCCATTTCATTATAGTCAGAAATTTCTTTCAACAATTTTTTGCATACTTATACAAATCGCAAGATAAAGGTATATACTATAAAGATACAATAATCACACAACAGTTTATTTTACAATAAAAATATAGAAAAAAAAAACATGCAGAACGAACTAAGAGTAGTGAAACTTACAAATTTAAAATACAGTGATTTTTAGGCTTGGTGCAATCACGGCCCGATGTGACGGCATAACAACGTAGAAAGTCACTGTATCAAATTTAAAATATGTTTTATAATCTCAACTTAACTCGTTATAATTAAAGTATTTAATGAATATTTTGAATCATTTGACAAAGTCACGTAATGATACTAATTAACAATTTCAGTTATTACCGCGTTTTAAAACAAACCCATTTATGACTAACAACGAGGATGAAGTCAAATATATTTTTATGTTAGCATTAGAGATAAAGTGTATTATGTGAATAGGCAGGTAAATACAAAAATAGCTCAATTTCTGTGAAAACAAAATAGGCAAATAAAATCAAACAAAAAATTACTTGAATAAACAGAAAATTCTTAAATAGTTAGAAATTATGGCAATAGAGTTGAAAATACACTCAAAAGTTAAATAACGAATCAGGTTATACCTGCACACGAAAAAACAAACAAACTCACGCACTCAAGCTAACACATGGTGACAGTTATAACCATTCTTGAATGAATATAAGCACTTAAAATTGAATCCCATTGATGCAATAATAATATTTGGTTTTCATAGTTATTAAAATTACCCATAGTCACACCATATCCACACAAAACTTAATGACGTCGAATTGAACTGATTCACGACCCTTCGGCACATTTCGTCTTTTTTCGTGACGTATTCGGCGGTGACAAATAAACAAACTCACTTATCGCAGCAACATAATTAGTTGTGGTACCTATCAGCATCTCTGACAATGATGGATGCCAATTAAGACAATTTATGTTTGAGTTATCATATTTACGAACAACCATTTTAAAATTCAATAAAATGCTTTACTGACCACAAATTATGTAATCGCTAATAATTACTCGTTAATATTTAAGACATCATCAGATAAAAAAATATTTGCGGTAATTAATTTTTTTTAGCAGCATAGATTACTTGGAGGACAATTTTCAGTGTATTTGTAGAAGATGGTCAAAATATGCGAGGTAATCGTGCATTACAAGTTCACATTAAATGTCGATGAGATATTGTGACAAATATATTTGCTTTCAGAATCACAGCTAATTCAAGTACAATACAACTTAAATATTCAAGGAGTTATTAATAATATAAATTTAAAAAGTTAAGCTCAATAGATGTGTAAATGAAGATGAGTTTTTAGTAATTACCGTCAAGTTTATAAATGTTTGGTAAGTGACTAGTTTGTAGAGTTTGGTAAGTGATTGATGTAAAGAGGGATCGGTCAGTCCCTCCAAATGAAGTTGATTTAGTTTTGCTAAAAAGAAAGCTTTGCAAAGCTTAATGATGTCACGGGACGGTGGACTTAATATTTCATTTGCTAAAGAGGCGTTTAGCCCATAAATTAAAAAATCTATGTGGGAAAAATGAAACTTTAACCCTAAAATAATCCTATCACAGCTTTAGCCAGACGTCTTCTTATATTTACAGTTATTAAACATCTTCATTCAGTGACATGCTAGATATGTTATCACGCAGTCATTTCTTTGAAATTGGAACATGAAACGTCACTTTGAAATCAGTATAAACAGTTGTGCTTATTTTCTTTACTAATAGGTTTTCACCGGATAGCAATTGTATCTATTTAAGATTAAGGAAACGTGCTGAAAAATGTTCTGTATGACTTCTGAATCTACATTTTGTCTTATTCAATGCAATTTTCAAATCAAAAACAAATCGCCAAAGTGAAGATGAAACAAAGTTATGTTAAAATAAATTGTTTTTCCAGTTCTTAGGGTTTTGTAGTTTTGGACTGCTCCTATGTAAACTTTCTCCTTTCCAAAAGTTATCTGATCATATAGATTTCCACAGTCTAGTTATGGTTTTTGAGACAAACGACTTTAATCGTTAAATGAACGGTCGCCTATTCGAACTAATTTTTAAAATGAACAAAACGCGTCTTGAAAAAATACACAATACATATACAAAAAAGAAAAAAATCAGTAGACTTACAAAAAAGCGATTAGAGGAAATTCTTTAAAAAATTTTTTTGACACCCTGTAACTTTGAGTTTTCGAAAAAATGTTATAGAGCTTTGTGGCAACAATATTTTCTATAGAATCACCCCCCACTATATTGACGCATCATTTCCGGACACCCTGTAGAGTCTCATATATTAATATATACGTGTAGAGGTTTATTTTACCTTAAACGACAATGTAGACCTTATAATGGTATTAATTTAATAGTGCCGATTTATAATGTGTTAAGTAGACTGTTAGTAAGTCTTAATATAATATTTATAAAGTTCATATCTATCTTTCAAAATAAATTGCTTTATTGAAAATTATTATTGTCAAGACCGCCATGTCAACATTTTAAATCATTTTTTTTGAGGAGTCGAAGAATATTTAGTGATTTGGTTATGTTGTTTAAGTGAATAATATAGTAAATGTCTCTGTTGTTTTCCAGAATTATATTTTAATGTAACTTTCATAAACTTCGGAATTATGAATTTTTTTATGTAACATATAAATGGACAAGTTACTGTCAGAATGTTTCTTTTTGTAGAATGTTTATTGAGTGCAACATATATTGTACTGATATTGACATTTTCAAAGTAACTTTGGCCAAATTTTAAAAACAGTTGAAACATGTGCTACGTGTTTAACATGCAATATGTTTATTTACATATATATATTTGTGCCTTTTTATATTACTTTTTTCCCATTCTATCTTAATGTAATGATGTTTCTGTGTTATTCTCTTTTATTATAATGTGTATACTCTTGTAGGTTTTCCACCCATGTTGTATTAATAAACACATCTACGAATTTGTTTAAGTGGGAACATCAGTCAAAAAAATTTAACAAAAATTGCATTTTTTCACATTATGATTACGCTTCGGTTTTTCATTTATTCAAAATCATCAAGTTAATTATTTAAATATGTAAATATGTTTTCTTCTTATTTATTTTTATGTTTACCATTAGTGTGATTTACTGTTAGGGAAAATTATTAAATAAAATTGTAGATGTCTGTAGACAGTCAACCAGTGGCGGCTCGTGATGAAATAAAACGGGTGTTCTGCAAATATTTACTCACCTATTTTTTGAAAGTTAATTCAATCCTGCTATCCTTCATAGATATTTTTTCAATGGATTATTTTTAAAGATGAAAAGCGTCTTTCAGCTTCTGATGTTGACATGGGTGTTGTTGCAACAATTTCTAATATTTTTTTTGTTTCCCAAAATGTTTCGTCTAAATTATTTTGTGTTTAATATTAATTGTCCCTAATAAAGCTAATTCCATTGTATTATGTAGATGGCTTTTGAAGTTGTCGTGCTTTTTTATTTTTTCAGTTAAGTGCACCAAATCTGTCACCCCTACCTACGTCCATGCTTTATTACCGCCAAAAAGTAAACAAGGAAAACAAAATAACGCATTTTATTTTGTTGCACCCACAAATCCAATTGTTCTTCGAATAAAATAATGTCTCTATTAAATTGAGGTTTATATGCTTTTCCGAGGCTAACACCTGCAGTCTTAATAACAATATCGGGCAATGTTTTTTAAATCAGGTGTCCTGAACCGTGCACAGAACTACCTCGTGTGGCCCAGTTCAATGTACCGCGACGCGCTCGCGTAGAGACCCCGATAATTCATCTGGTCTACTACTCAATAGAGAAGGGTGGACAGAATGCGATTTTAACGAAAGCACGACGGCTCGGCACAGCGGACAGCGTCGGCAGGCGTAGGATGCTGTTTAGCTGCACCAATTAACCAAATTATGTTATTAATAAATTTTAGTAATTATTACGCCGCGAAAATATATAAATATCTAATTTTTTTTGGCAGTTCTGCAGCTCTGCAGCACCTATACACCAGCCGCCACTGCAGTCAACATCTTGTCAGATTAATTAATGAACAAACAAATGTAATTTGATACATGGTGATTTTCCGGGTTGTTATGCCGTGACCTCGGTAACTGGCAGTTGCCAGAAACAGAGTTAAAATGCACATCCCTAGCATTAGCTGGGATACTTTTACCTGCCCTGGTTGTCCTCGGGCTAGGCTCTGTGGGGACAGACCCGCTATCGGTGTCTCTGGGCCTGTCCATATATTGATTTCGGTTCCTACTGTCCAGCTAATGCTAGGGATGTGCATTTTAACTCTGTTTCTGGCAGCTACCAGTTATCGAGGTCACGGCATAACAACCCGGAAAATCACCATGTATCAAATTACAGCACTGGCCGTGAAAGCCTAAAAACCACTATAACAAACAAATGTGTCTGTGTAACTCAGTGCTTGTTACAACTAAGATAGTAGAATAAAGAGTAAATAAATCATATTTTTTTTGTCACTTTTATTGTGTACTTCTTTTTAATTTAAAATCATTTAAAGGAGTTGTCATTGTACTGCTAATAAATACATCTACCTCTATAAAATATTTTCTTATTCGAATGAAATCATATTACGCAGTAGTGAATTCAGTAATTGGATGAGAAATATTATTAATGGTTTAATATGCCGTAATCCACATTGTAACAATTACTATTATTTGGTAATGCTTCGAGAATCATGTATTAAAATACTTACTTACTCACCAAGGTATAATTCCAATAACTATGTAAATTAAATTCGCAACACGCATTGTTTCCCGTGATGTGTTTTGAATTTTATTAGGGTAACATAATAATTATTAACGCGTGCTGATAGACATGATTCATTTTGCGTATCAATAAAATCAATATTTAAAATGTGCTTGATAGTTGCTAATTAAATTGCCAAAATTTAACTAATTATAGATTTTCATTTAAATTATTAACTATAAACTGTCAATACAACATCCATTACTAAAAATTTTGGTCGATTCATGCATTTCTAATTATCCTATCCTTGCGCATTCACCATAATTTTAAATAGTAAGTAATAATAAATGGTTAATAATTAATTGTTAAATTCAAAATAATTATGTGATGCACTGAGAATTATAGAATTTTGTCAACATTTTTATTCTACTCGTACGTAATTGGAAAACGATAAGTGAGGGTTAACTATGACTAAGTACAAATATTTTAAGAGCGGATAAAGAAAAATAAAAATTAACGGAAGCGTTCATTAAAACATTTCCAAACTTTTATTTACACATCGAAAAAAAAATCGCAGAAGCAAGGTTAGATACATTCTGCAAGTCAAAGGTGTCAAAGGTAGTGACAGGGCACCGCGTTGTCACGTGTATCGATTAACGCCGCTTTAAAAGAAAATAAAAAAAAAATGTAACACGATATGGTAGCACAGAGAGGTAGCCTACATAACTGATATTTATAAGAAATGTTGAATCATTTTCTGTTTTCTTACGTGTTTACATTAGAACTTGTTATTGCAAAAATGTTTGTACTTGCTGGGAACATCTCCTTCCCTCAAACGTTCTTGTTTAAAGCGAGGTACTCGGTCCGATGACCACGACCAGGTGGATTTCCTCTGTCGGTAAAAATCAGAAAGGGTAACAAAAAATATGTTAATACTAATAATAGCAACAATATCAATAACAAATGACGATGTTTGCATACAATTATTAGTACTGTTTTAAACTATAACATACCGAGTTTACAGTGTTCTTTGGTGTTTGGAGAGTATGCAACTAGTAATGCAAACCTGTTTACTAGATTATGGCTCAGTTTGAGTGACACATTAACTAATTTTTAGTTTTAAATGTTTTATAGTAATTAAATAACGGAATTTATGTCGGATATATTTTCCTAAAACATGGTTCGCCTATGTGGTGCTTGTTTTTCTAGAGTCGACGGCCCAATGAAGCTACGTCAATTGTATAAGATTTTATAATTAAAGCATGCCGCGGGTTCATTCCGAGTTTTCTATTGGTAGGTATTCCTTACATTATTTCAATTCAATACAGGCTGTACATTCTATTAGTGGATAATTTTGAATCTGACGGACCTGTAATGAGTGAAAATGTAGTTCTGATAATGTGCAATGAAAGAACGAATGCAAAATACTGCAGCTAACTGGATTAACTGTTATCCATCAGTTACTTTGGTATTATTAATAAAAATGTTTATTAATCATCGAGCTAGAATTTTGAAATAAAATTTATATTATTTTTTAGGCTTCCCTGAGCACGTGGTTAAAATTTTTATACTTAGTCATAGTTAGCCATGTACAAATTGTTCTTCAAAAATGCTTAGGTGACCTAATTTTTTTTATTTTGTGAATATAGTGTTCTGGAGGTCAAAGTAAGAAAATAATTTCATAATACTATGGGTCCGCAAATGCTTCCTTTCTGTGTGTGTGTGTGAGAGAGAGAGAGAAAGGGTGACAAAAGAAAATTTAAAACTGGATTTTTATAAATGCATAATATTACACCGATCTTTGATGTACCTATAGAAGGTGGAACAGATATGTTTTTCGACTCGAATAAAAAATTGTATTTTTATTTTTAAAAGGAAAAATGGTTCACTACTGTATCTTTCACAATAATATAATAATATATAATTCTGAAGACAAAAAAAGGCAGAGCAGATCATTTGTTGCTGACATATTTGTTTAATGATAGTGCAGCTCGGGCAGGTAAAGATCAGCGACAATTTTCATTTCAAATCGAGTCATTCTCAAGACAAAGATTTTTGAAAATTTATTTTTAAAAGTTCAGGAAACTGAAATATTTTCAAGTGCATAAATTGTTTCTGAAAGAGAGCAGAGCCTTCACGTAGATATCCTAGAGAATATTTTTAATACTGTTGAAGAAAACCCAGCTGAGCTCCAAGTACTATCACATAAAGTCGTTTGGGAAACGCTTTCATATTCAACCAGTTCAGCACCAATAAAGCTCAGTTTACTTGCAATAGAATTCATAATTTCCACAATTAACGCCATTGATCAGAAGAAATTCTCACGCCACATTCCTAAGATATTCCCAACATCAATTTAATCTCAGTATGTGATGTGATTTACTAGGGGCTCCATGGCTCGCACCTTCTATACAGGATGAATGTCTTACCGTAGACAAATTTGAAGTTTTTGCAACAAAACTTACTTACAATTTAAGATGATTATCTGAAATTTTGGGCAACGACTGTATGTACTTCCTTCAAGTTCAGATATTCAGTTTCCTAATCGTTGGATAGGATGGGGTGGACTTTAAAGTTAACCATCAGTATCACTTGACTTTAATCGGGTTAGATTATTGTCTGGTAGTAGTTTATGTAACAAGGGAAACGTTATTTGATCGAATTAACAATACTACAGCAATAATAGAAAATAGAGAACGTTCAATTCAACATGCTGCACAAACAAAAACAAATAAGTTAATAAATGTCTCGAAGTGGTGATGTTTTTAAGAGTTTTCGTTATGGTATCATTTTAAACATTTTAATTGTGAAAATTTAATTAGCTGGTGTTAAAAGTCAAATAATTCTAGACTAATTATTTTACAAGTATGTAGTTTGAAATCGAATGCAAGTAATTCCACTTACGCAGAGAAACAGTATTTTAATTGTTACTAAAATTATTCAAAAACGACCTGTCCTGCAAAAAAAAAATCGAGATAATTTGTCTTCAGAATTAATTACTATTAATTAAGAAATAGATACCTACCTATTTTGGAAAAAAACAATGACATGCCATTTTTGTTAGAAATATTAGGTAAATTATTATTGTCACATACGCCGCTGATCGAATTGTAAAGAATTATTATAAGTGAACATACATCTTTTCTACCACCTCACTATAAACTAAAACTCATTGTAGTAACATAAAATATACAGATTTTTAATTCTCTTTTGACATCTCGGAAAGAATCTATGTTCTACGTAGAAGGCGTAGAAGAGCCACAACAACAAATATTAAACAAAATTCTAAAATTGCGACTTTTGAGATCTGTCAGAATTCTTACTTCAGATCAGAATTCTTACTTAAAACTCAGAATTCCTAGACAGAACTCGGAATTCTGACTTTCATATCACAATTATGAGTTTGTTAATTTAACATTAGCTACATAATCAATAACATCTTATAAATCATAAAACCAGACATATATCGGTTCCTAGCTTGTCAGCTTTCATCAGTATGCTATATATGAAGCAACCGACGACTAACTCTGGCTGTGTGCCTGTCAAACCCGAATAGTATGTAAATGTATGCTTGATATGACCGACTTTATAAATCCTCAAATGAGAGCGGCAAACTATACAAAACGCTTCTTTTGTGGATATCGTATCGATATCGTATATTTTCCAGCAGCAACAGACTATGTATATTCCTGGTGCTTCTGTATGTTGTGTGCAATAGACTAACAGACACCGTGTTATCGAGATAACATTATAGCATCGCATGATCAAGAAATATTACACACGGACCAATTACAAGAAGTCCCAATAATGCCAACTCAACAGTAACAGTCATTCAGAAGATAAAGTTAGAGAACTTAACAGCTTAAAAGGCTAATAGAATTTGATAAGTCGCTCAAAATGATCGTTAATCGCCCAAGCTAAGTTCGCAAGTCGTTTAATCGATCACCAATTGCCAAAATTTAAATTTAGTCCTCCATTTCGTGAACAATCGTCTACACTGGCAACACAGCCGTTTGCCTAGGAAATCCATCTTCTAAAATTTCGGCTTTTACATCAGAATTCTGACTTGGAACTCAAAATTCTGAGATAAAAGCCAGAATTCTGAGTTTTAGAATTCTGCAAGTTTAGAATTTTTAAAAACAAAATTATATTGTTGCCCTTCTACGCCTTCGTAATTTTCCATAATGTAGTAGGTAAATTTACTTATTTTGACTTTTAGAAACACCTAAAATATTTCCGTCGCTACCAAATCATTTTGTATTTCTACTTTCTGACAGCTTAATAATTTCGATACTGTAAGTTTATTTTTTCCTCGGTGATTGATACAAAACAGAAAACTCATTGTGCTTTAAATTGATTGCAATAATATTATTACCTCGGACACCATCAAAATAAGGCGATGAGGATTCAATTCAATGTTCTAATAGAGAAGCCAAATTCAACAATTTTAATTATAACCGATTTGAATTCAGTTCTCAGTTTAAAAAATTCAATGTTAATTTGAAAGGAATTTCTTGCAATTATTTATTATTTTACAATTTTATCGGCAATATCATTAGAAATATTTACCTGCCAGCTAGTTAAATTGGAGAATATGGAGAATTAGAATAGGACGTTCAATCTGGTTTATAATAAGAAACAATGAAATAATTTATTGGCAACGAGACAGAGAAAAATAAAACTTATTTAACATTAACAGATCGTAGAAGTGTTTGTTTGCTTGATATAATTTTCATCAAATCACTTTGGAATGCAAATGGAAGTGGTTACGTGTACGTCCAATGATATTCTAATAAGTCTAGTCTCTATTTTCCACCCAACAGTTTCGCTTCTGCCGACGTTCTACTTCCTGCCTACTAAATCAATATCGATGATTTGAATATCCTTCTGCTAGAAATGGACATTATTGTGTAGATTGTGAGGCGTTGTCAATATAACCGTAATTATTTATCGCACAAATATCTGTCGACCGTGTAAAGGTACGGATTCGCTGATGCGACTGCGGCTGCGGCTCGCGACTGCGACTCGTCGCCGACCAATAGACAGTCTGAATGTTCTCATCAACTCCAGCATTTAGACTGCCTATTGGCCGGCAACGAGTCGCAATCGCGAGCCGCAGTCGCACCAGCGAATCCGTACCTTAAGGATGTTCTACTGGTGACTTCAAAGAAGGATCTCTTATATCCCTCCAAAAGCGGCAGCCTCTTAAAATATGAAAGCTAAGAAATTTTTTTATGTTTTTCAATACAATATGAAGGTGTATCTGGATTGTAACATTAAGAAATAAAATGCAAATAGATACAAAACGTATAATATATTATTAACAATTACTTTACTAAATACATTAAACGTATTAATAGTGTAACATAAATGTTACTTTATAATTATAATTTTAATTCCATGGAAATCAAACAGCATGGTTGTAGGGTTATCCTTAATAGTTGTATCTAAGGAAAACAATGCAATCACTACAAATTAATTTTGATTTTTATATTTTTTGGATAACATACGTGTACTTACATACATTTAAGATAAACATAAACTGTGGACGGGGTTTATTTTGATTTTAATGCGAAATATATAGTGAATGCAATATTTTCACATTTTGGCAGTGGTTGTCAAATTCATTGTGAACATAATAAAGTTTTTACTATTTCTACAAAGTTATACTCAGATATCGGCAATAGGGTTGGGAATATTTATCGATATATTGATAACACAGGTCCACAAAAAAAGTGATGTGTGCTGAGGGTTCCATTATATTTGTTCTATGTATTTTTTTCCGCTGAATACGAATCTGAAGTTAAAATGGGAGGTCGCACAGCTAATTTTAAAGAAAACCCATAAAAACGATAAAAATCACATCAATAGTTTACACAGGTTAAAAAAAAAGTCATGTGTGTTGGGAGTAAGACTATTTTTCTTTTGTATTTTTCCCGCTGAACACGAATCTGAAGTTAAAATTGGAGGTTACACAGCAAATATTTGAGAAAACCTAAAAAAATCGATAAAAATCGTAATTTATTCTCTATGATACTCTCTAAAACTGAAACAATGAGAAATGCTATGAATTAGTGAATATTTACTGTTTTACAGCTATTTGGTATACTTATTCTTGGGTATTGGAAGGAATGATTGTACAGTAAAAATAAATAATCCATCTAGCCACTAAAATCCACCTGTATCTTTTAAGATTATGATCCATTAAGTTCCTTTCTTTCTAAAATAAATAATATTTACCCAAATATACCAATATCTAGATTAGTCCAGGGCATTTAGATCAAAATCGGCCAAATAGCGGAAATTTTTAGGTACAGCAGATATCGAGATGCGGTTTTCTGCATTGTGTTCATGAAGGTCCCAGGAAAAAGTCTATATCGTCTGGTTTAGTCATTTTTTGAAAAATGCCTTCTGGGCCGGAAAATGCATTACACCATTATAGGAACGACTGGAAACTGGGAAAAGTCACTAGGAAATCGTTACTCGGGGGTTTTCGGGGCTGCCGAACTCGATTCTGGCATTAGAATTACCCGGGGATGCACGGGAGTGGCTCTGTGGGGGTACGTGGGGTTGTCTGGGGGTGATTGGGGGGGAAATAGCAGCGTCCATTAAAATCACTCCAAAATCGATACTCGGGGGTTTTTGGGGATGCCGAATTTAATTCTGGCATTAGACTTCTACGGGGGCGCTCGGGGGTGGCTCTGTGGGAAATGGTAAAGGAGAAAGTGAAAAATCACAAATTATGAAAATAATACTATATTCAAATAACAAATAGGAGTTTTTATTAATGTTGACTTATTCATTATAAATTTTTCCGCCAATCACCTCCAGACAACCCCACAGAGCCACCCCCGAGCGCCTCTGGGGAAATCTAATGCTAGAATTGAATTCGGCATCCCCGAAAACCCCCGTGTAACGAGCTTGGAGCGCTTCCCATGGACTATGCAATTTCCCCCCCAGAATGACCCCCCGGATACCCCCGCAGAGCGCCCCCGGTTAATTCCAATACCAAAATTGAATTCGGCATCCCCGAAAACCCCCGAGTAACGAGTTTGGAGCGATTTTCATGCACGCTACCATTTCTCCCCCAATTCACCCTCCGCGCACCCCCACAGAGCCACCCCCGTGCATCCCCGGGTAATTCTAATGCCAGAATCGAGTTCGGCAGCCCCGAAAACTCCCGAGTAACGATTTCCTAGCGACTTTTCCGAGTTTCCAGTCGTTCCTATAATGGTGTAATGCATTTTCCGGCCCAGAAGGCATTTTTCAAAAAATGGCTAAACCAGACGATATAGACTTTTTTCCTGGGACCTTCCTGAACACAATGCAGAAAACCGCATCTCGATATCTGCTGTGCCTAAAAATTTCCGCTATTTTTTCTAACTTTCCTGGACTAGATGTTCATCGTTTCCGAGAGACAAGATGGCAAAGATTTTTAAATTTTTATTATATTTTTTATTCACTTCCCTTCGCGATAAAACAACAATAATTCTAGGTTGTAATGGGCTACCTTAGGTCTTATTGTTCAGTATGTTTAAAAATTCTCATTATCATCAGTGGCGTAGAAACTCTTCTTTTACAATAAAAATAGTACGCCACTATCTTAATTATAAAAATACGTAATCAAAACTTAAAGTTCATTTTTTACAATTTTCTTTAAAATGCATTGTGTTTAAGTAGCTGTTCTTTTAAAATATCTATGCATTTCGTAATTTGTGCATAATTGTATCAAAAGCTGAAAGAAACTTGAAAATCCACTGTTAAAATTTTGCACATCGCCATAATTTACCATTTTGTTGTATTTTCAGCGGAAAAAGCGCTACCTAAAATGAAAACAATTTTTCCTCAGTGCATTGAATATTTCAAATAGAATTATTTCGACTTCAACAAGGTATACCTTTTTCACATACAAAATGTAAAAGAACCGATTGTTTTAATAGTCAGTATACACACTATACACTAAACCGCAAAAAAGTTCTGTCATTTAAAAAAAGCATGATGCCCTCAGCTAGTGACGTCAAAATTAGAATTTCTCGACCCCAAAAATCCCGAATCTCCAAAATGTATCCAAATATTTGGAATTTTAAAAAAAAATTGTTACAAATATTTACTTTACTGTTACTTTGAAATCCTGTAACCCTGTATCTTTTTAACCATCAACTTTTAACTAAAGTAAATTAAGCTATATCGCACTATTTTTTCTTCAGGAGTCTACTTTTACCATATGGTGTCATATTTATACAAAATAATCAAAATTTAAAATATCTTACGTTTTTTATAATTAAGACAGTGACGGACATACCATTTTCATTTTAAATAAAAGAAGAATGTCATGTGGTTTCTACGCCACTGGTGATAATGGGAATGTTTAAACATACTGAATAATTAGATTAAATATATCTCATTACAACCTAGAACTATTGCTGTTTTATCACGAAAGGTTTCCAAGTAAATAAAGTAACTTTTAGATATAGATATATTTTGGTAAATCTCATTTATTTTGACAGTAAAATCACTCCTAAGGATGCCAGTAATACCTGAGACACCCTGTACAGTAAAACACCAACATTTTTAGATCAATTTGCATGGAATAATGACGACTTTCGTCGTGATTGCTAGAGGCTTCATTGGGACCATTTGTTTTGAGGAATTAGTCACGGAACAGAGCTTAGCAATTAATTAACATCCTCCTTACTTCAGTGGTCTGCTAAGTAGTGTGGTAGCTTGATGTATACATTATCGTTTCAAAGCGGAGACAGTTAAGATTCACTTCAAAGACCATTCAAATGGAACTATGATTTTAAATGCTATGCTATGTATTAATTACATTTATTGTTCACCGTCATGTAGGTATAATGATAAATCCGTTTATTTAGATTAGTAATTAGGTAACTTTAAACATTAGGTGCTTTGTCTGTTAATTTTCTATTTAAAAATTTAGTGGAGTAAAATATTTACAATATTATTAAAATTCATGTATTTTTATATGGAAAAGTTCAGAATTGTTGCCGTTTTAGTATATTTATATGAAAATGTGAACATAATTTTTAAGTCTACATAATCTGTGTACATCATAAGTGTATATGTACATGCTTTTGCAATAATGACACTCTCTCAAAGCAGTTTTTGAACTTCTCGAAGTTCTGAGTAGAAATTTCTATTTCGCATCCGTCAGAAGTTCAAAAGAAATCGCAAAAACTATTTTAATGAGTGCCATTATTATTGCAAACGATTGTACAAAATATTTCTCGTGCAATCTCAAAGAAGAGGAAAACATCAAATTACCTTACACTATCATTAATACTGTCACTAATAAATCAATACTCAACATTCATTCATCTCTGTTAAGAACTTACATGAACAGTATTATTGATAATATATGGTACCATTTGAACGACTATGTATACAAACTGTATTTTATATAGTGTGTCCGTAAAGTCACGCACAAATTAATTATTAGGTAAATAAAAGACATTATTGAAAATTCCCGAAACAGGTCGATTTTTGATTTTAATTTACTTTTTTTTCAAATAATAATTTAATATACAGGGTGACCTACGTTCGGGTAATGACTTCATCACATTTTTTTCCAATTTCCGGATTACCCTAGCTGAGCTGTTTCCAAAAATATATCACAAGTTGCGCCTAATTGTTACAAGGTCGACAACAATACCCAAACAAATATCAATGTTTTTGTCATAATTTCATTGATGCTTTTTAATTTTATGTGTTGATAGAATGTGCTCGTGCATTTTTTATAGGCAATCAATTTTAAACAGTTTGCTAAGACTGTACGAGTGAATCCATTTTAACTGGTTCTTTCTTAAAGTATTAGGTATTTTTTATTTAATTAACTTGTTTTCGTTTTGTAAAAACATGAATCTAAGTGAAACGGAACGGATTGAAATTCTCATGATGTATGGTGATAGAATTGGAACTCATTAGGAAGTTTGTGTTTTGTTTAATGAAACACATCCGAATCGTCGACCAATAAATCGATCCACTGTAAGCCGAACTGAAGCAAAGTTTCGAAACCATGGTCACGTTAAAGATCTGCCCACATCTGGTCGACCAAGTATACTAAATGAAGATGTGCAGTTATAAGCCATTTTGACCCTTCATGAAAATCCGCTTTCCACTATGAGAGTCTTAGTAGGTGATTTAGATGTGAGAAAATCACATTGGGTAGATTTCTTCACAAAAGCAAGTACCATTCCTACAAAGTTCACTTAGTGCAAGAATTGTCCGACGACGATTTCGACAGACGAACAGAGTTTTACGAAATGATGATGGAAGAATGTCAGGCAGATCCGGATTTTGTCAAAAGCATAATTTTCTCTGAGCGGCACCGTTAATAAACAGAATTGTCGGTACCGGTCAGATCACAATATACACTGGACGATGGAAGCACACATTCAGCGTCCCCAAAAAGTCAATGTTTGGGTCGGAATTGTTGATAATAGAATTTTGGCGTAAGATATTTTAATTTTCTTCAATTTAATTTAGTTCCTTCCTTGGTTGTACTGTTCCCCAATGAAGAAGAACCAGATTTGCCCAATAACACAATTTGGTTACAGCAAGAGCACAATGCCATCGCTGTTCGTCGCTACTTAGATGAATGATGAAGGATTTGCCTGCCAGATCACCAGATTTAACACCGCTAGATTTTTTCCTTTGGGGATATGTAAAAAGCATAAAAGTATACGTCAATAAACCAAATAATATTGACGATCTCAAGAAACGATTTCGACAAGAAGTTCGTGACATCCCGCCTAAAGTTATTGGAAATGTACAACAAGAATTTGTTTGGCAGTAAATGGTCAACAATTTGAAAATTTAATTTAGGTTTTAGTGTCCAAAAGTTTTATTAGCGTTTATCACGTTTCTCTACGTTTTTCTATGAAACACCAATGTTTGTATAAATTGAGTACATTCCAGTAGACACTTTAAACTCACGTGTAATATCAATACATTTTTTAGTACGTTTATGAAAACAATGAATATTTGTAAATAAATAATTTTGGTATTTGTAAATAATTTGGGTATTGTTGCCCACCATGTAACAATTACGCGCAACTTGTGATATATTTTTAAAAATAGCTCATCTAGGGTAATTCGAAAATTGGACAAACATGTGGTGTTCCATTTATAAAAAAAATGTGATGACGTCATTACTCGAAGATAGGTCACCCTGTATATTAATGTAATGAATTTGTGCGTGACTTTAGGAAGGTATTCGCATATTATGTTTTTGATAGAAATTGTTGGTAGTAGAAGATTTCCAAGAACTATTCACGCATGAATGAATGAACTTTCAGGGAATTATCGGAAATGGTTCAATCCTTTGTTTGTATAAAAAAAATACTATTATGTGGAACAGTTTCCCGCAACGAGTCGATTAGCTTAAGTAACGTATTTGGTATTTCTGTTTTTTTTTTTATATAAAAAAACCTGAAGAGTGGATATCACACGATTACGGATCGCAGTGCCATATGGCTGCAATAGATGGAAAGCATATTATGATTAATAAACCTGCAAGTTCTGAATTTCATTATTAGAACCAGATGCATAGCATTATTACTAGTTTTGCTTTTGTTCTGATTAAACTGATGTAACTTATATGATTAAAATGTTTTATCTGATAAAATCAATTGCAATCAGTTGAGTAGTGGGAGAGAGATGGAAAAGAACAAAATACTTTTATTTTGACAGTTGACGTCGATGTTATGTAACCGGATCCTTCTTTATAGTTGAGAAACTTAATGGAAGTATTTTAAAACATTTATGTTGGAAAGCAGTAGAAGCGACAGTAACAGTTCATGTAGTAGCAATATTGTTCACGAAGAGAGTGAATATGAAATGTTTGATAGCGACAAAGATGAAAAAACTTAAATTATTGTGAAGATACTGTTATGTCATATTTTGCAGGCGATTTTTAAAGTAATTTTAAAATGCCTCGAAGTTCAGTAGTGAAATTGTGCTATTTGATAAAATTGAAAAAAAAATGCAGTGGTGCAGATGGCCCTCTGTTTATGTTATATTGTTACTTCCATCTCTTTACTTACCGTTTTCACATCCTCTTGCTTCCTCGTGACCACAAAACATAAAGCTAACATGTAATCTATATATACAAACTGACCTTTGGCATCATATAGTTTTATATCTATCTTCTATTTTTGACAAGTAAAAGCGCCAATTTTAAAAAGTTATAGGTTATAGCAAACTGATTTCATTCAAATGACTAAAGAAAATTTATGTACTCGAGGGTTGCGGGGAATTCATATCTGAATCACTTTTTGAGTTGAAGTAGAGGAACTGACTGTAAACGAAAAAACAACAAAATATGTCAAATCACTTTATGTTACTAAAATCAGTTTAATCAGAAGGAAAGAAAACTAGTACGTATCAGTAATTGACAATTATACCACAAATAAGGAAACTATCAGTTCCCTTGTTTATGAATTACACGTTCAATAAAGCTGTCATTATTTTTAAACAATTGTCAGTATACCGATATAATAAGGTAAGCAGGATAACCTATTCTATAACTTCAAATATTCATCTTTTATTAATTACGTCTTTACGAATTAAAAATTTAAAAACTGATATTAGCATATATTACATAACGTCAAAATTGAAAACAGGATATTAAATATATACAGGGTTAACTACGTTAAGTACAAAAATTGTATCCACATGATAAAGGTGACCAAAAAGACGAAAATATTTAGGAACTCTAACTCAATAGAAAAACCCTCTTTCGGAAAATTACCGATTACAATATTTATCGTCCGAGATGGCTTAGATCTTTCAATTATCATGCGGTCGTTTTTTACAGCGTTTATGCAAAGATGATGAAAATGAACATTTTAATTAATAATAAGCTGCAGTGTTTTTCATTTGTTTTTCGTTCCACACTGTCAAAATTACATTTACACTTATTACAACTCTACCAACAAAACACACACTTTGTGTACAGTTAAATAAAATGCCCATTTATTCTAAATGAATATTGAATGAAAGGAACACTAATATATAATGGAAAACTTTGAACGCACTCGAGACCCGAGACCCGAGACAGTCTTGTCCCATAACTTAGAAATACAAACCGATGAAATATCGGAAAATTTCTGTACCCGACACAAATTCCTTTATTTAATAGTTATTTACAGTTATAAACCATTTAAATAAGTATTCAATTGGAAAAAATTGAAGGGGAACACAAAATCACAACGTTCACTCAGAAATTCAATGAAAATAAGTTTTACTGTTTAGTGTTGCTGGTTGCCGACTCTATAAACGTCAAATGTGCGAAATAAATAATAACCTTGTGGAACATGGACCGCATAGTTGGCGATAAATACCAGTTTATTATAGATTTGAAAAAAAAAATCTCTTTATAAATAGTTTGGCAACTTTTTGAAGGGTAATGTCATTGTTCCTTATTTTTCACTATTCCTTCTTAAAATATTTATATTTAGTCATAGTTAACCCTGTATATTTTTAATTTAAGAATATCTAATATTTATTGAATTTTTAAACAATCATTTTTATATTAAATCATTTCAATTTGTGACAATTTATTTCCCAGTTGTTAAACACGCCAAGAAAATGATTTATTTTTGTTTTTCGACTCTTTTTATTATATATTTTATTGTATTGTTTTATAATTAAACTTATCTAGCTATTATAAAAGCTAGATAAGCAAGTAATAACATGGATATGTATTGACTTTTTGCTTTTATATCTGATGTCTCAGAAAATCCATTTTTATTTTAACTGTTCTGAATATATTAAAGCGATTCCTCGAATTTATCCTGCTACAAGTTCTAGGTCATCTTATATATGGAGGAATCTCATTTATAGTCTTCCTTTATTCTCAGATATATTCTCTTAGCTACATTAAATTCCATCCTGTGTTGTTTCGTATCTAAAATTAAAGATCTTTAACAGACCTTTAACACTTTAATAATATTGAAACAGTTGATTCAAGAAATTTTCCATTATTGTGAGATATTTAGTTTATTCCATCAGTTTATTTTAACTAATCCATTTGTAATAAATCAATACACATGCATTTAACTAGTTTCAAAATCAAGCTAGTAGATTTTTATTTATACATCATTATTGATTATTACCTAAAAATCAGAATATCCTGTAAAATATAACTTAATTTGAAGTACCTACTTTTAAAATCTATAATATTTTATATTTAGAAACTGAATAGTTAAATATTCCTGACAAAATAATCTACCTGTTCTTAATCAAGGAAGAAGCTCATATCGGTTTTCTTATCTATTTGTGATTAAATTGTCATTATGAAGCATATATATCACATACTCAATGTAATTTGTCAACCACTGCTATTTGATATATGCACATTTAATATACTATACGAATCTTACTTGAATAAGAGTCGCACAACATTATTGTATACATAATTCGATGTAGGTTCTACTCCTATCAATCACTAAAAGAAGAACAATTTATGTTGAGGTTACGACATGATTGTTGATTGAACCCTAAAGTACAAAATAATTAACACACCTTTTTACAAGATCAGTCAGATGCTTACCTACATACACAAAAAATAAAACAAAACTACTTTTCACTTCCCAGTAACAATTATAGAAATTTCATTTGTTCATATACTCTAAAATATGCGAGGAATGTTCTGGTAATAGGACTACATATTCGTATTTAGTTTGGCACAAAATATAACATATTGAATAAGTGATTAAGACAGTAAAAACTTGAATTGTTATGTCTGCAATGTCTTAAACCCGTTTTAGACGGATGTTCAACAAGCTGATAATCAGCTCACTGACCATCAGCGAGCGGATGATCACCGAGCAGATGGTCAGCGTCTGTGTTTTCTTTCACATGAGTCTCTCCTGAGTATTAACAAAGGAGAAACCTATAAGAAAATACTGACAGTAGTAGTATCTGCGTTTTTTAAAACAGTGCCACCGATTCAACGTCACGCTTATACTTGCGTTGGCCGTCCCCGACTAAATCTACCAATTAAGTAGATACTTGACACTCACACGCTGATGAGTGTTTTTCAAGGACGATTACTACTTGTTAGCGTAGACCGTGAATATCAGCGTGCTGATTATAAGCGTCCGCGTGAAACGTGAAATGCTATATCGGTGGAGCTGATGGTTAAAACTTTATTGCCATTTGCAAGGTTAGATAAACTTGACACTGCCTTTAAGTCACAGACATGTCCAAGTTAATTTAATTGTCAACATTTATCTGAAACGGGCTTAAGTGGTTAGCACACTAACCTTGGCTTAACAGGACTTAACTAGTGTTAACATAGTGGTATAATTTTGTATTTCATGCATATAAGGCTTTCTAGTTTTATTTTAATTTTAACATGTTGATATGAAAGTGCAAACTGATAGAGGCTGTCTATATGAAAGAAATATACAGTTTTTAAAGTGATTATAATAAATGAATTCCTATTACATGAACTGTCCTAAGTTGCTGTTGATATTTAATGGGCTGATTTGTATCTTAGGTATAGATAGACTTGTAACCAACTTGAAAAAAAAAAAAACTAAATGATATGAAACTGAATAATCTGTACAAACCAAATTTCTTTACAACTCTAAATAAAGTAGCTACATTTTATAATATTTTTTTATATGGTGAGCCTAATAAATTAATTTTTGATTATTTATTCACTCGAAATTTGATATAGGCTAAAACAAATTTATTATAATTATATACACTTTGCCGACATATAAAAAATAAAATAATTGCTGCATCACTATATTTATTATTTTTGTAATTATCTTGTTAAACCTTGTTAGTGCTGTGATTACATGAAATGTTGACAATTTAAAACGTAATTGATTTGATAATTTGAGAAATTGAAGTCAATGAGTTTGAAGAAAATAGTTGTTTAACTAGGCAATAAAGTACAAAATCTATACCTGTTTTATGGCCTCCAAGATCGCCTGATCTGAACCCTCTAGATTTCTTTGTTTGGGAATATTTGAAGACATTAGTGTATGGTACTCCTGTAAATAGCCTGGAAGAGCTGCAGCTACGGATTAATCAGAAGTTTCAAGAAATCCAAACCAAGGAGGGTATTTTCGAAAGAGTTCGAATATCGTTGAGACGAAGATGTCGTGCCTACTTGGAAATGGACGGAGGGTTCTTTGAACATCTTCTGTAACTTTGCTTTTTGTTTGTTAAAAGCTTCCTTTTTCGGTTTATTGCTAATAAAATAAAATGTTTGAAAAACTAATAGTGGTCCATATCTCCGCAACCGTTTCTATGCGGACCCATGTTTATTAAGACTATTCTGCTTATTTTGGTTCATACTATTACCTCCTGAAATATTTTTCACTCTTTTTTAACCCCCTGTATATATTTACTTAAATTTAATATCATTCTTCAGTTATGTCAAATAATTTCTTGATATTGTCTTGCAAGAACCCCAATCGAGAAATTAAACCGTTAAATAAAGTACCCAGTACATAAGCAAGTGACTTTTCATTTCTATAATATTAATTTCATTCCAGCAAAATTTCTTCAGTTTTATTAAATATTTGGAATTTATAAGACACTTCAGATTTATGATAAGAAGAAAGTTACACAGTCTTACATCACGATTAGCTGAGAAACAGAATTTTGAAATATTCGCTTCAAATATCACCACAGCTTTCACATTATGGCTAATCCGCCTCGATTACAGAAGAGCAGAGCAACATTGAGCTGTCACATGAAAGCTCTGCTGAAACATGATTGATTTTCGCTTGAAATTTAACTGAATATTTTGAATAAATTATGTTCCCGGGTTAACAGTTCTTTTGTCATTCCGTGTTATTAATCAAATTGCTTAATGTAGATGTGGGTAAGCGTAAAATATAATGCAAATGATCATAACAGAAAGCAAATACGTCTTCCATTTTCTAAAATTATAATAAAAAAATAAAATAAAACGGTTTTAAATGTTTAAAATATATTTCAAATTTTAAATGGAACATTATATTATTATGGTATATTTGAGTTGATATTTATTCAGAGTTCTATTGATTTAAGGTTTGAAGAATGTACTATCTCTAAAAGCTCGTTTACACAAGTTTAATATTATAGGCGAATTGCTGGAGCAAGTAGCTAGCTTCTGAATAGTAGAATCGTGTGAACACGGTTTCAGTGGTTAGTAGAGTACTAGCGCCAGTAAATTAGGCTAGTCAAGTAAATAAACTTATGCCCGGTGTACACGAGGCTAGTTTTTCACGCCAGTATAGCAAGCTAGTGTCCAGTCATATTCTGGCTTACTATACTGGCTTGGCATAATGATCTGTACATACGATACTGGAAATTTTAAATTAAAGCCATTCTCTTTATAGTTTCCCGTGGAGAAAAATTGAGCAACTGACGCAGAAGAAACACAATCATAAGACTGGAACATTTACTTGGGATATGTCAAACTGAATTGACTCAGTTATTAGAAGAATTGCTGTTTGTCCTTATAACAGGCAATAGTACCATTCCAGAGACATTCTTCATTCAGATATATTTGAATGAATGTTAATTTCATTATTTAATTTAGGCATTTCTGAAGTGTGTATGTATGCAGAAATACCAAACGGCGCGTTTTCACTATACTCATGTACTTTGCTGTGCCGTTCACAAGAAACCAATACGCAAAGCCATGATAATAAATTCAGTGGTGTGTGGCGTTAGTAGCACAAATAATAGAACCCCATCCTATTGAAACGATATTGGTTTAGAAGCTAGCTTACTAGCTTTTTCATTAGATTACTAGCTTAAGAACCAAGCTAGTTCTGTTTATAAGGTTCTAGAGTTGCTAGCTTACTAAAACTAGCTTGCTAGCTTACTAGCACTAGCGTGCTATCCTGGCTTGATTGAAAAACTAGCCTCGTGTTGGGCACTACTTAGAACTTATTTATCTACTCACGGATTTATCCCCCATCACGGAATTATCGAATGAAATGTATCGAAACCAGTTTACTCATTTGCTGTTATTTTCTTGTTAACGCCTGATTTAGTAGCAAGCAGGTTTAAACACTCAGGTTTAGATCTTTAAATTGTCAAAGTGAGATGAAATCACAACTGTACGTTTCGTGGAACTGTACGAGAATGCCTATCAAAACATGAATATATCAAGTTACAGAAACAGACCAACACCGCAGACAAAATGGCTATAACAGGTTTCCAAGTAGCATTCGATTTGATCCACTTTTACGCATCATATTTAATTTTGAAACTGATTTACTAATACGAAACACTACTACACCTGTGAACAGTCACTGGCAGAGTTGTTGGTTTGTAATAATTTTCATCTAGAGATTTACTCCAGTAACTGTGTTTATTTACTAAACCCATGTAAACGAGTCTTAATGACAAGGGAGAAATAGTATGTTAGTAGGAGACTTTCAACAGTTCATTCTTTGTCAAAATAATTGGGAAAAAATATTTTTTTTTACATTTTCTTTTGCTTTTTGCTGTAGATTTAAGCGTGGTAGTAAAACATCAAATTATTTAGGTAAAGATGGAAGAGGACCAACAACTCAAGACTAAAGTGCAGTTTTATGTTTTAGATTATGGTTGTAAATTTCTAATGTGTGTACACTTATATACTTCCTTTCTATTTTCGCTATTAGCAACTAAATGACATTAACTATTCCCTAAGTTTTATACAGATATGTCTAGTAAATTTATACAATCATATTGATAAAGACCTGAGGCAATAATGAAAAAGCTGAAAAATTTTAAGCAGTTGTTGGGAAATTGTGAAACATAATTTAAAATCAATTTCTCTAAAGTAAGTATTCTGTATCGTAATTATTAAATAAAAATTCCGCGAAATTACATAAAAATGGTAAACCATATAGTCAGCATGATTCGACTCGATCTGCGGAAACTTTAAAAAAGAATGATTTCATTCAGTGAAAAAAACTACAGTACAGTCTGCCTCATGCGATTCGAAATCGAAATAATGGGTTTAAAATGTACTATCTCTGATAAAAATCAATGCAGAAAAGTTTCAAAAGATATATTTCCTTCATTACAGAAACGAGATTGACAGTTTTTCTGCACCTGTTGACATGCAAGCAAAAATAACTGCTGCTGACATTTCCCATTACTTATATAAACTGAATACCAACATTCTCAGAGTTTTTAATTCATTTACTTTAAACAAAATATGTGTGCTTTTAAATTTTATAGCAAACATGTGAATTTTAGTTACAGTATAAGTTTAATAGAAAAAGAGAAGAAATTTTTAAAATTCTTCTGTCATTTTTACCCGCATGAGTTATTAACTCTCAGAATAAGCAAATAAACAAGTGCTTCATATTTTTCCGTGTGCGTTTCATTATTAATATTTCTTTGTATAATATTATGTAAATTGGTAAATAAAGACATATTATTATTATTTCACATATTCTTATCGAGAGATTAAAAGTGAAATAGAAATGCAATACCTCTCTGGGATAGGTCTTACATATTACACTTTTTTCTCAAAAGTTTAAGAAACTGTTTCATTCATATCTTAACCGATCCTAACATAGTTTAAATTATATGCAATTATTTTGAAAACATTTCAAATTTTCAAAACGTTTAAATATATAGAAAATGAAGAATAGTGTAGAAAGTAGCACCAGAGAATTGTGAGTTAATTATATTTGGTATTATCAAAAGAGTTAAAATAGAGAAAACAAATTAATATCTTAAAATAATTTTCTATTAAAAATTCTTTACTGGCTAATTAATTGTCATGATGTATATAACATATTTCTGATAGATTTTTATGTATCTCAATAAATTAACTAACTAATTAGTAGAATTTATGTAATCAACAATAATTAGAATTCAAATCAATCATAATGAACCATTAACATTCTATATCGGTTGGTAGATAAACAAGAACTTGAAACTTGGCACACCCTAATAGGTATTTAGAGACTGCATTTTGCAGGTATTAAATTATTTTTAATTTAGCCAGATATGGCTAACCTCCACAGTTTTTTAAGAAAAAAAATGGCACTACAACGATTTTTTCAAAATTCGGTTCGATTAAACCAATTGAAATTACACAAAAAATGTCTTTAGTAATTTTTGATACGATTAACCGTTTTCAAGAAAATTTCTTAATTTCATTGTTATGCACGCAATTTAAGTTAGAGTTAAAATTGGTCAGAACTCAACGCAAAATTATTGAGAGGTAGGTCGTGAAAATAAATAAATAGTTATTTATGCAACAAGTGCAATAAGCACTTTTTGTACGAGTTGCATACAATATTTTTCTTCTACGTTCATGCAAAAAACAATACTTTATTGAACTATATTTAGTGGAAAAAGTGGTTCTTTATTGCACTAGTGCATCATCTGTCATTCTGCTGCGTTTTGTCATCATGACAAATATAAACCTTCACATCGACGTCACATTTTTCTAGACTTAGTGTCATCTAAATAACATTTTTTGGTTTTTGCATGAACGTAGAAAAAATATTGTATGCAACTCGTACAAAAAGTGCTTATTGCACTCGACGTGTTGTCCTACTCGGCCTGACGGCCTCGTTGGACAATTTCACATCGCGTGCAATAAACACTTACTTTTTGCACTTGTTGCATAAATAACTATTCTACATTCATGTAAAAACCAAAAAATGTTATTTAGATGACACTAAGTCTAGGAAAATGTGACGTCGATTTGAACGTTTATGTTTGTCATGATGACAAAACGCTGTAGTAGAATGACAGATGAATGCAATAAATATTTTATTGCACTAGTGTAATAAAGAACCACTTTTTCCACTAAATATAGTTCAATAAAGTATTGTTTTTTGCATGAACGTAGAAAAAAATAATTTAATACCCGAAAAATGTAGTCTCTAAATACCTATTAGGATGTGCCAAGTTTCAACGAAGTAGCTCTTACTACTCAGAAAATAGATCCAAAAATTTCATTCTTTTTTCAAACTTTTAACACCCTGTACCTGGAACCCATGTTTGAATGAACTTTTTGTCTTAAAATCAATCATAGAATAACTTCTTAAAGTTTGTGCACATACTTAATTAACACCCTGTATAATGTGACAGAAAAAAACAAAAAATGCCAAACCTATCGTATTAGTAATAACGTAATAACAGAATGTGATCGTATAACAACACGCACTCCAATATGATAAATACACTATGCCTGTATCTCAAAATTTTACTGCCATAAGCTGTTGGAGATTTGAGGAGAATGGGAGTTGATCAGTGGCGTAGCCAGAAATTTGACATGGTGAACGAAGTTAAGTATTTCAAACAATAATTTTTATTAAATTAAAACAATAAAAAGTAAATAAAAAACGATCTGATCATAAACATGTAAATAATAAACAGGTACGAACAATATTTGTTACAAAAATTACAAAACTAAAATTAGAACTTAGTTGCAGGTGGACCCTAATTGCCGTAGGAGATCTAGATCACTGACCGCGTTGCCAAATCTTGGCGAATAGAGTGAATGTAGATTTGTAGTTTGAAATTACTTATATGACGCAACCAACCCAACTCATGGGGGGGGGTGACCCCCCAATCCCCCCCGTGGCTATGTCACTGAAGTTGATATACCATGAAATGGAAAAATGAAGCTTCTTATAATTTACGGATGGTTTCAAAACAGAAACCGGAGTTAGATTAGGTTAAGTTAGACTCAAATGTGTGTTCAAAACTTGTTTAAGGTTGTTTACAATAATTCCTAAATAAACATTTAGGCTGTTGGGTATGAAAAGTAAATGAAAAAGCAGATGAACTGATAAAGCAAGGATCTAAAATATATTCCGCTCGATCATAACAAGCTAGTAGCATTCCTTATAGCTACAAATTAGGCTCTCAAGATTCATACAAAGTATTGTCAATGAAGGATGCATTTTTCCCCAGAAGAAAATAAATGAATTTTTGAGTATGAGTAAGGTGAGGACTCTTCAAGTTCTAGAGAACATGCAAACTAGCTTCAAAGAAGAAGGACAAATGACAAACCATCGCTATGATAGACTTCAGAACAACCCAACTCCTGGAAAAAATCATGTCCATATGTAACCTACAATTCTGGAAGAGATCTCGCCTGCCAATTGCTGTATAAAATCAGACTTGGCTAATCCAAAAAGTCCAAGTCTTTATCACTATCACAATTTATGTTGGTAATACTCATAAATTGGTGACTGTTGGTTCAAAATTAAAATTGCATTAATATAATTATATTGTTTTTTACAATTTGAGGAGCGGGAGTTTTCAATGGAGACATAGAAAGAAAATTATTCCTTCTATTATAACGTAACAATTTCAATATTTTTTCCAAATTTTATGAGAAGGACTATATCTTTATTACGTATTTATCTAGGTAAACATTTTTCAAACTTTATAACTCTAAATATAGTTTCTAAATTATTTGACTCAGAATTATTAAATATGTAATTCGTTTCGAAAAATTGTACAGAAAAGTTAGATAATCAGTGATGAAGCAATTACGAAAAAAAAATCTATATATTGTTTACTCTTTTAAACTAATAAAATATATATTTTTAATCTTTAATATTTCATAAAATTAATATATATTTTTTTGTTCTAATTTATTCCACTCATGAAAATCAGTAGATAACAGTATCTATGACAATGCAGTTAAAGATAAATATTAGTTAATTTGAAAAGGGGGATACCTGGAATGCACATGTTTCAAATTTATTAATTATGCATATGTATGAACAGAAATTAGGTAATGCATTAGTATTTTTGCCATAGGTTTTGTTATTTAACAAAAACATATCAATTGAATTGAGCAATTCAGGTGTTGCAAAAGGTAGATAGCATAACTTGATAACGTTTTAACATAATTTTGTTTTTGTATCTAGATGTCCAACTAGATTATGATTTAATTTAATCATTTTCTAAGCTATATACACATTTGTAAGTATTAGAATGGCTGTCGTGCAGAGCAAAACTGAAGTTTATTTCAATAATAAACATTAATATAACTGCAGTACCTATTGAATGCATTGAACAAAATATTTTTTATTTTAAATAGGAAAGATTAAAAGATTTCTTAAAAATCTTTAATTATAATATAAAATTTTTACATTTTTTTATATTGCTTACCCACAGTTAAGCTGCTCCAATGCGACAGTTGTCGACGACAGTGTGGACAACACAATTTTCTATAAAGGTTTCAGATATACAATTACAACGTATAGGCCTACCAGCGTCCCGATTCAGTAATGGTCGGCTTGTCTATACAATCATGTGAGTTAAAGTCGTCTACTATTTATGAGGACGACGAAAGTTACGGACAATTGTGTCGCTTGAGAAGTGGTAAGCTGGTAACTCCATCAAAACCACATTTAATGAAACTTTTGACAATAACGTTGGCAGCATTTTTTGATGTTCCTAAAAAACTTTTATTTTGACAATATTTTCCTGATTTTGTGAGCAGCTCTAGTAAATGGTACAAAATGTCGTTGGCTTTTTATGTACATATATCTAAACCCTTTAAAAAAGAATTTACGCCCTAACTGTCTTAAGCAAATGTTGTTTTAGTGTAGTTTTATTTATAATATTTCACAATATTATGTCAAATGTATTCTGGTTATTGTAACGAGTAAAATGAAATTTAAAAAACAACGTTTTAAAAATACATAAATGTGTAATGCCCCAACATTTAAAGTCATTCTTTGAATGGCTGATATGCCAGGAATATCAAAACATGACTTTAGTAAAAATTGTAAGTTTTCGAGATATTGGCACTTTTATGAATTTTGTGAAAACACCTTATATCAGTTTTTCGTATAACAGCTACGTAATTACAAATGAACGAAAATATTTATAGATTTTTTGGCCTCTGACTACACGCACGGCAAAGTGATATAAAAATCTCAGCTCATTATGCACGAAAATAGACATTATTTGAACCAAGCTTATCTAGAGAAGGTCTATGTGAATTCAATAAATAATATAAATGATTTTACATTAAAACAAATAAAGTAATACAAAGTGCAAGACAGATAAAAAGATCATTTTAAAACAAATTCCGCGCTTGCATTCAGTTTGGTGGCACGATACACACGTTTGGTGGCAGCAAATATTAAATTTTTATTTGTGGTTTGCTTTGTTTTAAATAAATATCTATTACTCTAACAAGTGATTTCAATTGAATTTATTAAATTAATTTCATAATGAGCTCCTTTTGGACTCACATAACACAAATTTTATTTTTCTAAAGTCAAACGTAGCCAAAGTAATATCATTTTAAGCACTACCTACACTTAATGAATTATAATTTGCCAGGTTACTGCGGTACATTGTTTACAATATGAAGAGTGGAGGTTAACTAATACAAACATTATTCATACATTGAGTAAAAATATTTCCAACTAGGTATTAGTTTTTGAGTTGTAATCAATAGCAAGGCTATTCAGCATAAAAGTGCCAATATTTAAAAAAAACTAATGATTTTTACTTAGGTTATTTTTTGACATTCTGGGCAATCATGAATGGGTCTATCTGTCATCCACAGGATGGCGTTGTCTTTCTGATAATTTCTTTAATGATATTCTAGATAAGCAAAATATATTTAATTTTGTCCAACTCCAATTTTTAATACCCATTTTCTTTCAAGTTATTTTTCATACACAGGTACTTTTAATTTATTAGAATTTTGTGACTTAAAAGTTGGGCCGGAATACAATATAAGGTTATTTTCAATAAACCAGATGATGATTTTATTAAGAAGGAGCTAGCATAAACTTTCAAATTCTTGGAAAATTGGTTTCGAAGGTTGCTATGTATGTATAATGGTGCATTAATATTAATATGCTTCAATAGGTGTGCAACATTTAAAGTTTCATCTGAATGCTGAAGCATGCACCAGTATAATTATTAATTCATGAAAATATTCTTTGTTTCTCACAGAGGCGTACCACTACAACTGCATTAGGAATTATAAATTGATACCATTTACCACCTGTTGGACATCTAATACAAAATAATGAAAATTCCTTAAAATACAATACATTTATTGCACCCCATTTGGAGTCTGTATATATCAACAGTAATCACACTTATTTGGCACACAATTATTCACATTCATAATTGTGTTGTTTAACAGTTAAAACCGTTTTTTTCAGTATTTCCATTTTTAAAAATCACACGTTCTGGTTTAAAACCTTTCATGTTTTCACTTATCACGAATTTTTACACGCACTATCACTGAGAGAGTATCCATTGTTGATGGTATGGTTTTAGTGGTGGGCCGTTCTTCTTAACCAGGCGTGCAGGTGAACGAAGAAGAGGAACACGGTCATGAGGAGGTCAGACTTGAAATTCCTTAAAGCGTTGCTCGTTCCTGAAAGAAGAGAAATTATCAATTTGTAAAGTTTTTAACATAGCAGTATTAGATGAAGTGATTTTACGGGTTGTTATGCCGTAACCTCGGTAATTTTTCGCTGCCAGTAACAGAATTAAAGTTCACATTTCTAGCTGGGATTTTTTGACCTGCCCTTGTTGTTCTTAGGCTTGGCTCTGCGGGAGAAGACACGTTATCGGTATTTCTAGGCCCGTCTATATATTTATGTCAACCCTGTTGTTGGCATTACGACTCCTACGGTCGGAACCGATCCACAGATAATTATGATCTTCCGATACGTTCCGTAGCCGCCTCTGTAACTGGTGGCATTCCATGCTTCCAAACGTTTCACCGCTCTTAATTGTCGGCATCTTTAGTGGTGACTCCGCAATAGAAGCCGAAAGCAATATATGAGCCCTACAGAGCCTATTTCGAGAAAAACAAGGGCAGGTCAATGAATCCCAGCTATAGCTAGAGATGTGCAACTTAATTCTGTTACTGGCAGGGACCAGTTACCGAGGTCATAGCATAAGAACCCGGAAATTGACTATATATAAAATAATTGCACCGGTCATGAAAGCCTAAAAACTACTATAAACAGTATAGTAGAAAATAAAATGTAGTGGTAAAAAGAGAGAAAAATAAAATAAATTTACAAGAGGTTCATGTTGCCTAAATTAATATTATCTTTTTGAAAATAACTCGAGTAACAAGTAATTTATATAAAACTCCCTTGCCTGCCAACTTATATAATTAAACAGACTTTTTAATTCTGTGAAACCCAGTCGATCGAGCTGCTGATAATGTGAATTAAGAGACAAGTCGAGTTAACGCTAGTGTTAAAACAAATTTATCTTTCATGTCAGGTATAAAAAGTGGTTTATTCGTCTTACAGTTGAGTTTTAAGTAATTTATGTTTTATACAGGATGTTTCGAAATTAGGGAGCACATATCACACATATCAACAGGCGCGGGGGGAGGGGAGGTGTAGAGGAGTATTTTTCCCATAACTTTTGTACATTTATGCAGTGCTGCAATTTTTTTTATAAATAATGGCACTCTTAGCTTAATGATGATAAAATGCTTAATTTTTTAGTAAAACCCGTTTAAAAATGATGGCTAATCCAGGGGCGAATTCTGTGGTCAAAAAAGGGTTCTTTTGTTATATAAATATAGGATCTTAGGACAGCCATCAATCTTTAATTTTTAATTTCTAAACCTATTGAGAAAATTTAACCAAATTCGGTGTGCTTATTTAGTATGACACAGTAGATATGAAACAAAAAATTAGCAGCTTTTGAAACTTACCAGTGGCAGAGGTGTGGGTATCATCGATCATTATTTGGCAAACAAATATTATATCACTAGCTATATACTATTATATATTACTATACTCGCGACAAGAATTCAGACGACTTACGTCATACGGACAAATGAATAATTCATTATATTTTCATCAAAATATATAAGAAACTGCAACTGATAGTAATAAAACTATATACTACACTAAAAGTTTGCATTATATATTGCACTAAATTGCAAAAAATTATTGTTTTTAACGCGACCAAATATCGAAAATTACGTTGACAATAAAAACAAATGTGTAACGTCAGCCGTGACGTAAGACGTCTGAATTCTTGATGCGAGTATATATAACTACTTAAACGTATCTTAGAGAGACCATGCAAAACAATAATAATAAGAAGCCGTCATAATATCGTGTATTGTCAAATTTAAAAAAAAAATTAAAAAGACTAAGTTTTAGTAATAGCTTATGCGTATTCAAATTCTAGCCAATATAGCTTACATTTCTATCCTTGCAGATGGACATAGTTAGGTTAGACGAATTTTGATGGAAAGATTTCCAAATCATCTTCAACTTCAAATCCTAGAATTTTTATAAATGTTTTTCACCGTCTTTCGAAGTCAGACTCATTTCAGAAAGATCGAATTCCTGAAAGTCTTTTGAGTGTTAGAACCCCTGAGTTGGAAGAAGCTATTCTACACGAAATTGAAGAAGACTCATATACTAGTACTAGGAAGAACGCTGCAAATATAAATGTGAATCATAAATTAGCTTGGTCCGTTCTGAAGCATCAACAAACAAAGGATTCAAGTCTTAGTGCCCTAATGCCACAATTGAATCTCAATTTCAACATCAGTTTTCTTTGAATGTATGGATGGGTATTATTGGAATTTTACCTTTTACCAAGAACTTTAACCGATGCCTCCTACAGACACTTTCCGTTCCGTTTGAAAATATTTTACGTGAACTACTTGACGATGCTCCCTATGCGCTGAGACAAAGTATGTGGTTTATGCACAACAGGGCACCCACACATTTTAATTTGACTGCTCGTGAAGATTTAAATGAAATATTCGGTAATAACGTGATTGGATGAGACACTCAACAACCAGGTCAACTTTGGCCACCCAGATCACCTGATATGAACCCTATTGATTGTTTTTGTTTGGGGACACCTCAAGACAATCACAAGGTTCACATTAAATTGGAGGAACACTTACGTCAACAAATTATTGCTGATTGTGATGTCATAGCTACTTCTGGAATTTTTGCACGTTTTCGAGCTGCAATTGCTAGAAGACGTGAAGCATATGTTTTGGCCGAAAGTGGGCATTTCCAACATTTGTTATAATAAATGACACTAAGTAATTCCATTATTAATTATTTTGTTGATGATTGGTTTGGAACATAAAAAATTGTAAAGAAACAAAAAGTAAAGTGGCGCATATGATGATCTATTTTATTTGTAATATTATATAGGGTTATACAGGGGGAGTCAGTCATAATGTCATTAATTTTAATTGGAGATAGGGAATAATGAGTATAATGCGAATAAAATTAAAAAAAATCTAAATGCATATGTACGCCGAAAAAAATATTTTTAAATCATTATTTAAACCCCCTTTTCAGACTGTCACTGACCGCTCACAGCTTTGGTCGTTTACAGCTCACCGTTCAACTCGATGTCGACCTGATGCAATGTTGCCAAGTTGAAATATTTTTCTAGTACCTACCTACCTAGGTTTTAGACATCACAAATAAATGGATGTACTGACTACTGACTTTCAAAATATCATTTTTTCTTGCTCAGTTCAACTTCAGCCAATAATAACTAAAAAGGTTAATATCTAATGAAATCAAATAATAAGAATCAAATAACTCTATTAAAAATTGCAAGTAACGCGGTCCACTCAGGTTTTCCGGTAGAAAATACGGTCCAATCAAACGATACCCGTACACTCCTGCCCATACGTTGACAACAAATCGCCTCTGAAAGCTAAACCGACAAGTAGCGTGTGGATTTTAATCTGAGCAAATGTAGCTGTTATGACTGAAATTAGGTTAGTTACATTGAAATCACAAAACGTATCTAATAATAAACCGAGTAATAAACCATTTACGTACTTTACATAAAAAATATATACCCAATGGGTAAATTATTAAGAGAAGCTGAAAAGTGTTTCATGTTTAAATACTAATTAATAAAAAACCATCGTGTTGTCGACAGAAAACTGCCCAAGACTGAAATGGCACGCCTCTGATCTGATGATCAAAAAAGTTATCGAGAGTCAATCTTGACCTACCGTATTATTAGGTCAATAACCTAGGTACTGTTATTTAACGACAAAGAGTAAAACTATTTTTTTTTAAATCTAGATACATGAATTAATTTTCCTTAAATATTGATTTATATGTTAATAAAAACAAATGTAGATAATAAATAAATTTTTTTGAATGTTAGGTTATTACAGTTTAATAATTTTGACATTACGTTTTCACTACGTTTTACAAATAAATATGCATTTTTAGTATTACTCGTAAGTACAATTAATTATTCAGTTTGTAGTTACGTACAATGGTGGTCAGCTTAAAGTCACCACTTGCATGTTTTGTCCCTTTCTAGCACCGTATATAATAAATGGCACTAGACAAGAATGGACCATGGAACTAATGAGTTTAAGCTGACTCCCACTGTACATCTAGCCTAGAAATTTATTGTTTTTTAAGTAGTATGGTACTAACTTGTTTAAAATGCCAGTTCGAGTAAAACTGCACTCATCCGTCCATAGCACTTTATTAATAAAATTAGAGTCACCCGACGCAGTTTCACAGAACCCGTTACACAAAGTTCGCGCACATTCTCCGTATAATACTACCATTTCCGCATATTCGGAATTTGTAAAATTATGCATTGTGAATTTACGACAAATACGCGAGACCGAAATATACAAACTATTGCTTATTGTTTTTATTCTCTCCATCCCCCCTCCAAATGTGTGGCTTGATCTACAAATTTGGGGGTAAATAAATGCGGGAAATGTAGAAAGTGCTAAATGGGGGTAAATTTGAATATCACGCTGAGGTGTTAGATGATATTATGTATGTAAACATGATGTGGCAACAATGTTTAATCCGGCATTCGATTGTCGTATGATTGCGTTACCAGAAAATCAATCAATCAATCAGAGAGTTCGTAGCGCACCAGGAGCGTCGTGTTACCGATTTTTATAGGGTGATTTGTTTATTTTTCTAAAGGTCGAGTAAAACAATTTTTTTTCGATTTTCTGCCTTTATTAGGCCTCCCGAATACGTGGTTAAAATTAATAACATTTTGACTGACTCACCCTGTATATATTTTTTTGGTTAATAATGATCGATGATACCAGCACTTCTGTCACTGGTAAGTTTCTAAAGCTGGTAATTTTTTGCTTCATACCTACTGTCATACTAAATATGCACACTGAATCATTTCAAGCGGTTTATAAATTAAAATTAAAAACTGATTTTTTTTAAAAATTGTTGACACGCTGTAACTGGATAATGTCTGTCCTAAGACACACAAAGCCCTTATTTTTGGCCACAGAATACGTTCCTAGATTTTTTACCTCTACTTAGGAAACAACTTGTATAGTAGGTTGCGCAAAAATAAATTTTACTTGACAGTATAAATCAATTCATAATTTGAAATTATTCTATGAATTATAAATAGTAATAAACTAAATATATCAAAATTATTCAAAACCACGTGCTTATATTTATTTTCTAACTCAACGTAGAATTTAGCGATTAGGTAACCTACGCTAAGGAAATAGTCTACGACATTCTTGTACCTCACCTAACTGCACAATTTCCATTGCGCATAAATGTAGTGAATATCTGCTACATTGATCAAATGTTGCATTTTCGAGTGAACAATCCGCAAAAAGTCAATAACTGCATAAATCGCATTTTAATTTTTTATAACCTGCTATGACAGAAAATATTTACAATTTCGATTTCTCGTTATTAAATCATGTAATACTATTTTTAAACATATTTTACTCAACAATGGAGCATTCTATCAATATGAACCACGAGTATGTATCGTTTTTTAAAATATTCTGATATTTCATATTTTTCAATCAAAATCTAAAACGTTAAAGCACAAAAAATTATTGTAACTTTTACCCTTTTCAACTTTATCATGTTATTAACGATATTAATTTTACTTTAAAGGCATCTCACCTGCTATTAGTTGATGTACAATTACTTTTAAGAATGGTTTCTCTCTGTGATTGTATATGTCAGAAAAAGTCATTTATAATATACTCGAGTCAAGAATTCAGACGTCTTACGTCACGGCTAACGTTACACATTTGTTTTTATTGTCAACGTAATTTTCGATATTTGGTCGCGTTAAAAACAATAATTGTTTGCAATTTAGTGCAACATATAATGCAAACTTTTAGTGTAGTATATAGTTTTATTACTATCAGTTGCAGTTTCTTAAATATTTTGATGAAAATATAATGAATTATTCATTTGTCCGTATGACGTAAGTCGTCTGAATTCTTGTCGCGAGTATACATTAATAATTAGTTGGTCTGTGGGGAGCAGTTTAAGACGCCAGTACTTGAATCGATGTTTGCCACTGGCCCGGAAGACCGTACATCAGTTATACTCGTCTGCTGGTATGGTAGAGTGAAGAATGTTGACTTCGGTTAATTTTAGAGATTGATACCTGCCGGCATTTGACCATCCCTATAATGGGGAAATTGCGTTACTTTTCCAAATACGTGCAGAAGAATGTAGTATTTGAATCGAAATGACGTTTGTCCTAGGCAATTTCGTGGAAAAATAAACCTAAAATCGGTATAAAGAAATTTAGTAGGTATGGCCACGCCCCCACAAAACGGTCGCGACCACAGCGAAGACCTGTCGTTTCAGCCGACGTTTACACGTGCACACCTAAACAACAGTGTGCTTTAGTTTATTATCTGTATACGATTTCCATTTTTGGACAACGTTGTACATACTTTTAGAATAGTTAATTAGTCATTTGTGAACATGTTTCACCGTTTTTTCTCATATATTTTCAGGTATTAACAATATTGTGTGAAACTAACTACTCAGTGGACAAAAGCCCCAACCTGCGTTGAATTACACCCACAATATCTACCCATATATTCCTTAGTATTAGCTTTTGTAACATTTTTACTGTATTTTAATAAATTTTAATAAAACGCAGAAATAAGTGAGATCTCAATTATTGTGGTTGAATTTCGAGTTCCCACTCCAGAGGTTAGTAAATATATTAAATTTTGATAATTATTGAATAGAGTTTTGTCTGTGGATGTTCATTAGCATACCTAGATGTTTGGTATCAGAGAACATACATATGACTTCATTGATAGGAATTGTAGGAGATTTGATACATATTAGCTTAAAATACCTTTCTTAAACAGTAACATGTTTCACCGTGCCAAAAAATGAAAAGAAAAATATAACAACATTGTTCGTTTGTGAAGACTATTTTAATATAAGTTTAATTGTAAATACATATAATAAGGAGGCAGGTTTAAATTCATCGATGAAAATGTGAATTTGTAAAGAATCAATTAAACTTTACTATTAATCTACCAGAATGTATACATGGCATTTAAAGAATCAATAGTAAAGCAAACTTAATTTTTTTTCATTTGTTTTATTCAGCGCTAGTGTTTTCTGGGTCGATGATCACAAATCCGAAGTCAAAAATTTAAAATTCAAAATGGCGGATCCAAGATAGCTGCCAAAAAAGATAAAATTTTGTTTAGAATAGAATGTACTTTTTATAGTTATATTGTCTCTTTTACTCTACATAACTAAGAAATAATATAACAATATAAGGGTACTTTCCAATCTATGTAAAACTCTATATTTCGACTTTTGGCCGCCATCTTGTACACGCCATTTTAAATTTTGATGTCGGATTCGTGATCAGTGGCCCCGAAAACCACTTTGGATCAATTTCCATTGTGATTCGTCAGCAAAATCAAATTTGGAACGTTTTGGCCGCCATCTTGAATTCTTCATTTTGAATTTTCAATTTTTAATCTCGGGTTCGTGATCAACGGCCTCGTAATCCCCATGGGAAACATTTTCGTCATATTTCGCCAATAAAATTGAATCTCGAACGTTTTGGTCGCCATTAGTAGGTATAATAATAAACAATCATATTCATAATGTTTTGAATTATTTGTTCACGTATTTATATTTATTTGTATACAATGCTGCCATTTTACCTAAATTAGTCAAAATCGCCACACTGCATAAAAAAGTAGACGATCAACAGAAAAGTTGATTGAGAAAGCCCCTACTATAAAAATATGTAGAAGTTGACCATAGAAATGGAAAAATTGAGTATTCATTCAGATTGGTATAAAGAAATGCAAATTATATTACATCGCGAAGTCAATGAAAAATACTGTCCAACCGTGTGATAAAATATAAAGTGTTTTATTTGGAACAACTTAACATCGTATTATAATTAAAAAAAGAAATAAACGTCACTTCAATTTACATGAAAAACTGAATAAAATACGTATTTATAAAAATCTTAAATTTTATCAAACAAGGAAGTTATAAAACGTCATAGAAAGTGTAAAAAATAAAAAACGCCCTGTATCTTTTAAACGAATTGATATATTGGACTGTGGTTTCTGCCATTCATTTTTTCTTAAAAATCGAGCCCATACGACCTAGGATACTTTTATTTTTTATATCTTTGGAAAATAGAAAAAGCCCTTCAAAAATATCAAAATTGGATCACCCTGTACATTTACGTATGTACATATATTGATTTTAAGAAATGCAAATGCAACATCTAATTTTGAGCGAATATTTCCTGTAGGTCATACCTATTAGTAAAAGTACACATAATTACATTCGTTAAATATAAGTTATATTATGCGGAAACTCGAGCTCGTTACAGTAGCGAATTAGATAGGGTTCAAGTGTTGACACACAAATATATATAAACCCTTACCTATATACATAGATAAAGGCAAATATATATACAAACCTTCGTTGGTGTGAGTAGTTGGGACCATGATTAGGGCCAGTTGAGGGGCATCTTCTTGTATTTCAGTCTCTTTCGACAAACTGTACAAGGCAAACATTGTAGCCAAACAGCGCAGCTTCATTTTACCATTCTTGAAGAGATCAGGAGTGGCCCTTATAGAGATTGTGGACCGAACCGTTTCCTTGCCCGGTAAGGCGTCATAATGAAAGATCGAGTCGTGGATTTGGACTTCTCTTCCCGAATGGATCTGCAAACAAAGTAATAAAACCGCCTTTAAATTCATTTCGTCTTATATTCTATATTTCTAGATAAACATGTCAAAATACAAGACAAATAAAGACAGCCTGTTTTATTAGAACCCTCGCATGATTTCAGCGGACACGATATTGAAAATACAGGGTGTGGCGTCTTTAATGCATAATATTAAAAACCTAGATTCCAGACAGCTCGTACCTCGCACTGCGATAGAAGCACCTGTGGAGTGCAGTGGAGACTACGAGATCAGACTTAAAGAAAGATTTTTTCACATCTACGTCTAAAATATGAAGAATTTTCTGATTTTATTATTGTTTAAGCAATAACGAAACAAAATGGGTTTGTGTTTCCCAGAATAACTAAGTTTAAATATTTCACACCACTCTTCCATTAATGATATTTGATATTGTAAAAATTCGCAGTCATTACCATCATAAATTTTGCAATAAATTTTGAAGTCGTTGGCGAAAAGCAACTTTTTATAGCTAATAATTTTTTTGAGATGATCAATAAATATCAAGAATAATAGGGGGCCAACATTAGACCCCTGAGGAACACCCGAGGCAGCCGCAGACAGTTTAGATTTAAATTCATTGTAGGCAACATAATAAAACCGATCGTTTAAATATGAGTTAAAAAACTGTAATAAGTTATCAGATAAGTTGATAAATTGAACTAACTTAAATTTCAGTAAAAAATCCAGTGCAAAAAATTAATTAGGGTAAACATTTACCTCTTTATTTGTCCGTTTTATAAATTTCCGTAAAATTATACCATCGGGCAACACTCACTTAATCTCTGGATAGGCAACTGCAACATCATAGCTGTCAAACGATAACATTTTGGTCAGGACCGTACTAGTATTTTTCAGCTACAAAATCGAAGTTCAATTTTCTTGGCAAAACATGAATACAGGGTTAACTATGACTAAGTATAAAAAATTTAACCACGTGCTCAGGGAAGTCTAAAAGACAATAAAAAAATTATTCCAGAATTTTAGCTCGATATTTAAAAAATGGGGCAAAACCCTTTTTTCCTACGGAAAGTCGGCGCCAATGATAAGAACCGACTGAGATGGCTTAGATCCATAGATAAAACTTACAACTGTCAACAATATCTACTACCATCGTCGTTTTTTTGCAGCATTTCTAAATGTAGAAACGATAATTAACATTCTTATTAGTAATAATACCTGATAGATAGGTAACAGTTAATTCACTTAGCTCCAGTATTTTGCATTCGTTTTCCATTATTTCGTTATAAACTGGTAGAACTACATATTCGCTCATTACAGCCACTCACTACCGATAAAAGACACTTCCCGTAGGTACAATTAGATAATGCCTATTTATTATAACAAAATCGAACAAAAGGAATAAATAGACGTTTTAATGTAACTGCGGCAGTCTTGTCCCATAACCTAGAAAACCAAACCGGCGAACTATATTGTGGGAAAGTATCTGCACCCAACACAAATGTTTTTGTTTAATAACTATAAAACGTTTAAAAATTAAAATAAGGCACTAAAAACTGAAGAAGAACACAAAATTACAACGTAAACACATGAATTCAATTATGACATGACAGCGATACTGACTGATGAGTGACTGTTGCATGCTTGTAGAGTATGCAACCAACAAGCAAGTTAACATTGGCGGCGTTTAATAAGCATTTAAAATAATATCAAAAAAATTTTTTTTTGGCTTTATAACTAAGTTTGGAATTTTTTTGAAGGGTTATTCCGTTAATTCTTATTTTTTCCTATCCCTAAGAATTAAGTAACTTGTTCATCAATTAAAATTTTAATGTTTATGGGAAATAATTTTCCTCAGTTTAAAATTACAGTCAAATAAAAGTTAAAGGCGCACACGTTAGCGGTGAATTTAGAGTACCTACTACGACAGTCAAAAACCTATTGTTGAGGGGTCTCACTATCATCGTTACTGAATTTGGTTATCTCTTTAACATGCTATAAAAGAGGAATCACTATTCATTAATAAGAAGTACTCTACCTACTTTACCCATTATACTGACCACATAAATAAAACAAGTGCAGATCCAGACTCCAGCCAAAGAAAATAAATATTTTTCTTTATTGGCAAAACAAGTAGTCAATACTTTTTTATACTTTTTCCATGATACTATAAGCCTTAACATTCTATAGCATCTCGGTTTCTGAAAATTTCGCATAAAAATGAGTTGCTTTAACAAATTTTGTAAACACATTAATGTGTTAAAATACAGGGATGGCCAGAAATATGAAATAAAATTCATATCTTTTGAATGAGTGAATTTTTTTAAAACGCCAAAACACGTTAACTGATCTCAATTTTTTCCCATGTTTCGGTTATATAATAACAAATTTTTCTTCAACCCCCTAACCTCCAGCTACCCCTACTTTTTTTTCAAATGGAAACATAATGCATGAGGGGGCTCGTTGAAAAGCTTATAGAAAACCAAAACCAGCCATACCAAATAAACTGGTTTTATGTTTTCAATAACAACTTTTTTTTCAAAAATAAACTCAATGCCGCAAATGCTGAAAATGTCCTCGATTTTTTATTTGGCATTCTCCAAGACGTAGTAAAAGGTGTCCACAGCATTCCGAATAACTACAGCTGGTAAATTATGCATCTCCACTCTAATCTTGTTCTTTAGATTCTCAATATTATTCGGTCTGTCCTGGTAGACTCTTTCTTTCAAATATCCCCAAAGAAAATAACCCAGGGGCGTTAAGTCGGAGGATCTTGGCGGCCATTCAACTGTACCCCGTCTACCAATCCAACGATTTGGAAACATCTCATCTAAGTATATTCGAACATCAATACCAAAATATGGGGGAGCGCCATCATGTTGGCACCAAATTCTTTTATTCAGTGTATCTGGAAGCATTTCATGAGGAAAAATTACAGCTAGAGCCGGTATCAGGTCAAATGTTAAGAAATCCAAGTAGCGTGCGGCAATAAGATTTTCTTCAAAATAGAATGGGCCCAAGATTATGTTGTTGTTGATACCTGCCCATACATTAACTTTCTGTAGGTGTTGAGTATGCGATTCGCATGTGCAGTGCATTTCAATAACTTCTGATAACATTTTCATCAGCTGTAACTTTTCTGTTTTTAAAGATATAGGAATGAAGCAAAAACCATATTGCATAGTGGACTAGCAACTTTTTTTCTTATTTTAAAAAAAAAACAAAGGACCAATGATTTTGATAGATCTTAACGTAACTTATATTTTTTTAAATGGAACGCTCTGTATATTATTGGATATTTGGATTCTACTCAAAATTCCAAGCATATTTTGAAAAGCATATCCTATACCTATCTTTGACTGTTTCTGAGAAATAGTTTTACAAACATGTGAAATTATCATAAAAATTGCTCTACTTGTTCATGGCACACTTTGCACTGAGCTAAAGCTGAAGTTCAGCATGGTCTGAGCCGTGCTGGTAACAATCGAGCCTTAGTGTTTTGTTCTGTTGAGGAAAATGGCAGACAAGTAGAGCGATTTTTATGATAATTTGACATGTTTGTAAAACTATTTCTCAGAAACAGTGGAGGATAGGTATAGGATATGCTTTTTAAAATATGTTTGGAATTTTGAGTAGAATCCAAATATCTAATAATATACAGGGCGTTCCATTTAAAAAAATATATGTTAGGTTAAGATCTCTCAAAATCATTGGTCTTTTGTTTTTTTTTCAAATAAGAAAAAAAAACCGATATCTTTAAAAACAGAAAAGTTACAGCTGATCAAAATATTATCAAAGTTATTGAAACGCACTAAACAGTGTGGATTTTCTTGGGATCAAAAGCAATAGTTGTGCCTGTTAACCACTCCATTTAAATAAAACGTAAATTCATCCGAAAAAAGTACGTTTCGTTGAAAACTATTATTGTCGTCATCATTGTCTCAGAAAGTTATAATCGCCTATTATAATCGTCTTCCAAAACCTCTTGGACAAGACATACCTTATAGGGGTGGTATTTCTCTTGTTTGAAAAACATTCGAAGAAGCATCGTGATTGCCAATGAAACAGTTGAAGTAATTAGGATTTTCAAGAAGTTCTAAATGCAATGTCTAGTTTCTTTTCTTCATACAAAGCATGTGCTCGTCCAGTTTTAGGCAAAGTCTGTACTGTATCGTGTTTCTCAAATTTGTGAAATATTTTACTGTCCCTTGAGAGATTTCGTTTTCGGGATATTTCGCATTAAATAAATCGTTCACTTCAGCCAAACTTCTTATTTGTCTCCACATCCAAGCAATATCAAGATTTCGATGCGTTGCCTTTCCGACAAAACCATTGCGGTTCAGTAAATAACTTGATTTTGACACAATAGTAATGTTTAAAACTCCAATTTATAGCTAAAGCGAAAAATTAACCAGAAAGCCTGGCAAGTAAGTAGTATAGAAAAACGCAACATAAAAAAGTCTTTTTTTGCGTTAGCAGTGATAGGTACAGTTTCAAATTCTTTACTCTATTCTGTGCAAATTCATGGAGGATAGCACTTTGGTATGGCTGGATTCGGTTTTCTATAAGCTTTTCAACGAGCCCCCTCATGACTTATGTTTCCCAAAAATAGGGGTAGCTGGGGGTTAGGGGGCTGAAGAAAAATCAATTATTATATAACCTAAAAATGGAAAAAATCAAGATCAGTTAAACTGTTCCGACGCTTTAAAAAAAATCACTCATTCAAAGATATGAATTTTATTCCGTACTTCTGGCCATCCCTATATAGATGATATTATATAAATTCGTTTTCGGGTCGAATAAGAATATGGAACCTATTTTTTACAATTCAAGGACAGCTAAATTTCGGTTATTTAGATATATAGAAATCAGATATAATAGCTGTATCTGGTGAACCAGTTAAGAACGTTTCCATTATGTTAAAACTACTCGTATATGAATTAGTATGAACCCAAACATGGAATGCTGTATATGAGATATGATAGTTAAGGTACTATATTAAGTAGAAGATCACTATGCAGAGTGATCAATAATGGATTATGAATTATGTTTTGTAAATAAATCATAAAGGAATCAAATCGAATATTTAAACCACTGTCTCTTAAAACCTATGCATTCAATAAATAGGTAAAATGTCAATTTCACATTTAACAAGAAATACAGTGATGGTAAGTGCCATGAATTTCTACCTCTTGAGGAGGAACTCTTCTACTTAATCCCCGGTCAATGGCCAAAACTGTTACACCAAATATATAATTCATCATCCAATCCTATAAATTATAACAAACAAATTTTACATGCAGTTTATATATACAGGGTGAGTCAGTCATAATGTCATTAATTTTAACCACGTATTCGGGAGGCCTAATAAAGGCAGAAAATCGAAAAAAAAAATGTTTTACCCGATCTTTAAAAAAATAAACAAATCACCCTATAAAAATCAGTAACACGACGCTCCTGGTGCGCTACGAACTTTCTGATGACGCACCCATACGAGAATCGAATACCTTATCAAACCATCAATGCCACGTTTACATACATAATATCGTCTAACACATCAGCGTGTTATTCAAATTTATCTTCATTTAGCACTCTGCATTTCTTTCCCCCCAAAATTTGTAGATCATGCCACACATTTGAAGGGGGGATGGAGAGAATACAAGCAGTAAGCAGTAGTTTGTTTATTTCGGTCTCATCTCACGTATTTGGCGTAAATTCACAACGCATAATTTTACGAGTTCCGAATATGTGGAAATGGTAGTGTTATACGGAGAATGTTATTATTAATAAAGTGCTATGGACGGATAAATGCAGTTTTACTTGAACTGTGAGCTGTAAACAGGTTAGTGCCATACTACTTAAAAAACAATAAATTTCTAGGACTACAAACTGAATAATTAATTGTACTTACGAGTAATACTAAAAATTCATATTTATTTGTAAAACGTAGTGAAAACGTAATATCAAAATTATTAAACTGTAATAACTTAACATCTATCTACATTTGTTTTTATTAACAAATAAATCAATATTTAAGGAAAATTCATTCATGTATCTAGATTAAAAAAAATTGTTTTACTCCTTCTCGTTAAATAACAGTACAAAAACTAGGTAACTAGGTTATTGACCTAATAATACGATAGGTCAAGATAAGCGGCGTGTCATTTCGGTCTTGGACAGTTTTCTGTCGACAACACGATGGTTTTTTATTAGTATTTAAACACGAAACACTTTTCAGCTTCTCTCAATAATTTACCCATTGGGTATAGGTTTTTTTATGTAATGTACGTAAATGGTTTATTACTCGGTTTATTATTAGACATGTTGGTTGGAGTGTTGTTGCAGTCATAACAGCTACATTTGCTCACGCGAGTGTACGGATATCGTTTGATTGGGCCGTATTTTCTACCGGAAAACCTGAGTGGACCGCGTTACTTGCAATTTTTAATAGAATTATTATTTGATTTTATTGGATATTAACATTTTAAATTATTATTGGCTGAAGTTGAACTGAACAAGAAAAAATGATATTCTAAAATAGTCAGTACAACCGTTTATTTGTGATGTCTAAAACCTATTTAGGTAGGTACTCTATAAAAAAATATTACAACTTGACAACATTGCATCAGGTCGACATCCAGTTGAACTGTGAGCTGTAACCGACCAAGGCTGTGAGCGTTCAGTGACAGTCTGAAAAGGGGGTTTAAATAATGATTTGAAAATATTATTTTTCGGCGTAAATATGCATTTAGATTTTTTTTAATCACGTATTCGCATTATACTTATTATTCCCTATCTCCTCTTAAAATTTATGACATTATGACTAACTCACCCTGTGTATACTGAATTAACCTACCAAACACAGTTAATATTATATTAGAATATTTGAATGATACCTATTTGTTATAACATAAAGCCAAGCTTATGATTTTGCATTTTCTGCTTTTTATACATTTGAGGTAGGTATGTAACTGGAAAATGGAATTTCAGGAAGCAATTGCTCTGCGGGCTAATGACCCGACAAGCATACACCTGACATATCTATATCTAACAGCCAAAGTCATTCGTTAGAGGCCCGCCCACCAGACATATATATCGGTTTCGAGCTTATTAGCTCTCATCAGTATGCCACAGGTGAGGTAACTGACGAATAACACTAGTTGTTTTATGTCTGTGTAACCCGACAAAAGCGACCATGAGTACACGAAATGTAACAAGCTACATCTAGTGACCACTAGCTACCTATGCTGGACGTAATAGGCCGAAGCAATGAAATGTCTGGAAAGAAGTTCTTGTAGTTGTTTTCTTAAATTCCGTTTTGCAAATATCGTTATCGCCGACACGTGATAAAGGTCGACGCCTTTCAATAATACTTACAACATGTAGGACGCTTCATTGCTTCGGCCTGCCAGGTCCGGCATGGAGTAGCTAGTAACCACTAGATGTAGCTTGCTATATTTCGCGTACGTGTATAACTGTCATGTTCGCATTTTAATATAGTTTCTCGTAGCTGTTTTTTCAAAATTGTTAAAATGTGTGATTTTAATAGCACAGTGGAAAAATTAATTTTAAAATGAAATTTGATTAGTCACATAAGTACCTCACGTATATTAACTTTTTTAAAAACCATCGCAGTTTGGAGTAGATAACATAATTAAATTTGTTGTTCTAACTTCATTAGCAGCAAAAAATAGGTACTAATTAATTCCCACCCTACTAATTATTTCAACCTGTAAAACTCTCACGCGGACAAGTTTGAACTTTATCATTGTTGATGTGTGCTGAAATAATTTAATTGCTTCATGTTTGTTCTATAGGAATGAAAAACCAACGTTGAGTTGGAATAAAAGTTTTACAAGACTCGGTAATCAAACTTGAAATTAAAACAAATGTTCGTAATCAGGAGCATATTTCACAAACTAATTATTATTCCTTTTGACATACTGAGTGTTTTAAGTATAATTTCTAATAATATACAGGATGCCCCAGAATATGTGGGAAATCTCCCGGATTCGGATAGAACACAAAAAACTAACATGACAAGTGGCTAAACATTTTTGTTCCTACAATCCTTTCTTACGGAGATACAGACCCCTAAAGGAAGCCCCTGAAAATCGTTTTTTTTTCTTAAATAACTATTAAAACAATTGGTTAATAATTTTTTAATATGATGGACACTAGATGAGACACTTTAAAATTAACCCATTAGGTATAACATATTTTGCTTATTAACTTTGAGGAAGACTAGCTTTAAGCACAATAATCCTAATTTATTTTGCACCCTATATGATAAAGGCGCAAAAATAATATTTATATTAACCTTAACCTTAAACTTAAAAAAGGTACTCTTGGTCGATAACGATAAAATGAACCGTTTCCGGGGAAAAGTAATTTTTATTCAATGTGGTTTTCATTAAATATTTTGTATAGGTACAGGTTCAACATAGGCTCCTTTCAATAATACACATTATCTAGCTCTAATAATTGAAAATTTTTTGATCCTCCACAATACTTGAACGTTGGTCCTTATTTTTCGACAATGAAAATGAATCCTTTCTTATAAGTTTCCCGTAACGGCAATTGGATTGGCATAGACTAAAGCTTTTAAATATTCTCACAAACAAAAATCTAAAGGGTTTAAATCTGGTGATCGAAGAGGCCAAGCCACTGGTCCTCCACTTGCTATTTAACAAATTTCGAAATGCCTGTGCTCACCTATTCATAAAAATCATTTTAAAAATTTTAGTTTTGATCCTGTATGTTGAAAATAACCTTAAGATGTTTGAACAGATTTAGAGTGATACTGCTACTGATATTGTCGAATTTCAGGAAGACATTCAGAGATTGTATAATCTATGTAATTTTTAACTATTAATGGTAAAATATATACCTAATCACTTTACTTTTACTAGAAATAGGCATACTTTTTAGAATACCTTTATTATTTCTCTAATGTTGTTGAAAAAGCATATAGGGTTAAGTATCTAGGAGTCAGGAATTGTGGACAGGGTAGCAGAAAGGCTACAACACATACGCTCCATTGGGCCCCTTGTACCTCTTCCTATTAGGAGATCAATCTACTTGAGCCGCCAACCAACCTAACAAGGAGAAATAGGTGGTGCTGTGGCTCAGGGGAAGCGCTCTAGTGTAGGCCATAGAAGGCCATCGTTCTCCCATTACGGATTCTCTTATTGACGAGATAGCAGTACACTCATAGAGTGCATGGAGTATTGTCTCGTCTTCCTGTTCGCATTCCATATAGAGAGGTGTTTCACACTTCCTCATGTAATAGAGGTGCTTCCTGAGCCAACAGTGTTCAGGTTGAATACCTGTCACCAAACGAAGATTTTTCCTAGACATAGCCAGGTCTTTTTTGGTTTTATCCTTGCAGGGGTACTTTAGGTAAATTGACAGCCATTTGTTTCATCCCAACGTTTCCTAAATTCTATGTGGTTGTCCTCTTTGATAGTTTCAACAAATGCTGACAACAGAAACGTACTGGAGGGACCAGGTCCAAAAATATTGAGATAATGCATTCCTAGCCAGACTTGTCAGCTACTTTATTGCCATTGCACCGGTCGTGTCCGTTTACCCATCATACACATACGCTGTTGTTGGTGATGCTGATCTAGTTGTTACCTTATAATTACGTAAGATCAGTAGTGATTGTCTAGTATCTGTGTAGATTCTAATGGTTTTGCCCGTTGTATGTCAACGGGTAATTTTTTTGGAGGCTAAGGTTATACTTGTTAATTCTGTTTGTAGCACGGTAGCATGCCTGTCCATTGCCCACTGGTGTCGAATATGAAGGATCTGGAATAAATTCCACATCCTGCACTTTCCTTCATTTTTGATCCGTCTGTGAAGATGTTAATTACTTCTTCGCTGGCGATCTCCTCATTCCTGGATGTACTGTGTAGGGTCTGTCAAACACAAACTTGGGAGAAATACTGTCAGTGTCGGTCTGCAAGAGGGGATCTTTCCGACGACTCCATTCCACAGACGATTCCACATCCTACATCAGGTATAATACCATATAGGAGTCATCTGGATGACAAAATGAGGCCCACATTGATACCATAGTCAGACGGGCTTCTCGGATGGTGAGATTCAATTTGAGAGGCGCCAAGGATTTTAAAAATATGAAAAGTATGTTTTGTTATTTTTCAGTTACGTTTCAATTAGAGTATAGGGTATAACACTGAAGTTTAGATTTTTTGTTTCAAATACAGGTATAGTAATTAGTAATAATAATAATTATTATAGATTTAATCGTGAAATGCGTGAAAAGTTAAATAACAATAAAGGCAAGTTAGAAACTCAGCTGAGTGAAGCGAAAGAAAAGGACCCATTTTTGTGCCAAGGAACTAAGTTGCAGAGCCCGAATGAATGGGATCATACAACCCTTGCTAAAGAACAGAGCGAAGATTCAGACTTCTGAGATATATATCAGTGGAAGATTAAAAACCTGGATAGACCTAACTGGAAAGACATTTCGAACAGATCTTCGCCTTTGAAAAATTACTGGACCCTATGGGATTCTTTAGTAATACAGAATGGCGTATTGAAAAGAGTACTGGAAAGTCTTAATGGTAAAGAGAAGATTTATCAAACTGTATTACCCCGAAAAAGGGTGCCAGAAGTTCTAAAAGCTCTTCATAGTGGTATAGGTGGCGTGCATTTAAGAAGAAATAAAACTTTGAATAAAGTCAGAGAACGATTTTATTGGCTTGGAAGTCGTACCGATGTAGAAGAATGGTGTCGACATTGTAGTACTTGCACGTTAAGTAAAGGAGGTTCTATAGTGGAGTAACCTGATCGGGACGATCAGTTCTAAGAGGGGGGCAATGTTACGAAGGCTCACCTACCTTTTTTATTGTTAATTGTGTTCCTGTTTACGTTGGAATTTATAATTGAAGATCACCTACCTCGTTAGTTTGTAAATCACGTTTCTGTTTATGTTAGAATTTATAATTTTTGTGATGCCTTTATTTTGACGTTTTCCGGAATATTCCAGGCTATATTCTATTTGTTTCTCGACACGTTCTCGAGATCTCAGAAACTTCGAGAACTGTAAAAACCTATATAAGCAGATCATTTTCGGCCGCTGGAGTCAGTTTATATTGAGCAGTCGAACGCGAATGACTGAAACGTCAAAGTAAAGTATTTGACAGGTGAAATGTGGGTTCTTGGCTGTTCACACAGATACTGCAGGTGTAATTCAATGCCGGTCGGGGTATTAGCCCGCGGAGTAGTTGTTTCCTGCAGTATCAATTATAGATATAAAGTATTTGACAGTTGTGAATTTGTTGAAGCAGATTTCTTGTATAATCAAGAGTGACAATAAAGTTGTTTGTCTACGTGACGTGTTTCAACGATAACCTAGTTTCGAGGTTACAATATTTTGTTATATAAAATTGTTCACGGATGTTTTCATATCTACTGATATTTTGTCTCATGCTTTTTTAGCTCGGGCATATGTTAACCTTCATTTTTTATTGTTGTATGTTAAATTTTCATATATCAATATAATATTTCTACGTTCATGCAAAAAACAAAACTTATTCGGTACAAACTTGAACTTTTTTCTTCCCAGTAGAGATGCAAGACTTAGAGGTCATAGACTTAAATTGTCACACAAACACTTCCGTACTACATGTAGGCAGCATTTTTGGTCGCGTCGTGTGTTAAACACATGAAATAATTCACCTGAAGAAGTAAGTGAGTAGTGCTCCCACTGTGAACAGTTTCAAAAATCGCTTGGATCGTTATTGGAGGTCCAATTTATAGGTAATATTATTTTCACACATTTTTGTTTTTTTTTCTTCTTTTTATGTATTATATTTGTGCTTAGATAGCTAATACTTTGTTAAAGGGCAATATAGGATTTTCCTTCGCCTAAATTTAATAATAATAATAATAATAATAATAATAATAATAATAATAATAATAATAATAATAATAATAATAATAATAATAATAATAATAATAATAATAATAATAATAATAATAATATTTAGTGGAAAAACTGGTTCTTTATTGCACTAGTGCAATAAAATGTTTATTGCATTCATCTGTCATTCTATTACAGCGTATTGTCATTATGACAAACATAAACGTTCAAATCGACGTAATATTTTCCTACACTTAGTGTCATCTAAATAAAAAAATTTTTTAGTTTTTGCATGAACGTAGAAAAAATATTGTATGCAACTCGTACAAAAAGTGTTTATTGCACGGGATGTGAAACTGTCCAATGAGGCCTCCAGGCCGAGTAGGATAACACTTACTTACTTACTTTTTGTATTTGTTGCATAAATAACTATTAAATTTCACCGTTTGAACAAATACCAAGATATATTTTAATAACAATGTATGTCAACTATACTCAAGTCAAGAATTCAGACGTCTTACGTCATACGAACAAATGAATAATTCAGTATATTTTCATCAAAATATTTATGAAACTACACCTGATAGTACTAAAACTATATACTACACTAAAAGTTTGCATTATGTATTGCACTAAATTGCAAAAAACAGTTGTTTTTAACGCGAACAAATATCGAAAATTACGTTGTCAATAAAAACAAATGTGTAACGTCAGCCGTGACGTAAGACGTCTGAATTCTTGACTTGAGTATAGTTGATATTTTTAATATTTCTATGCACATATTATAAAAACTGAGAAAGTTTATAATTTCCAGGAAGTCACTTTTTTAATTATTTCTGTAATTGTTTGTTTTTTCTCTATTTATATACTGTGAGTTATTTACTTATTAAATAAATAAATAAGTAATTAATAGTTATTTATGAAACAAGTGCAATAAGCACTTTTTGTACGAGTTGCATACAATATTTTTTCTACGTTCATGCAAAAACAAAAAAATGTTATTTAGATGACACTAAGTCTAGAAAAATGTGACGTCGATTTGAAGGTGTATGTTTGTCATGATGACAAAACGCTGCAGTAGAATGACAGATGAGTGCAATAAAGAACCACTTTTTCCACTAAATATAGTTCAATAAAGTATTGTTTTTTGCATGAACGTAGAAAAAATTTATTATGAAATTAGTATTGATGTCAGTAGTTTGTAATTAAAGAATTGTTGTGCGACGCTGTACACAATATTGTACTCTAGGGAAACGGAAAGAAGACATTAAAGTTAATGGCCCATAAATATATTGAAAATGTAAAATTCCATCAATATAATTCTGTTAGCACGAGCAGCACTAGACTATATCACTTACGTTTTCCCATAATACCCTATCATTTATTGAATATCCATTCTGATAGATGACTCGAATACGGACTGTCAGATCCAAAAAGGCGTATAACGACTGTGGTAGACCCCTGTTAGGTACAGATAAGAGTTACAAAACTTGACAGGGCTTACGACTTGTCGAACTGTCGACTTATATCTCTAAAGACATTATTCATTATCTGCTCGGCTAAAATAGATACATCCTGTTTCGCTAGCTCGGAAAATAAAATCTTCCCCAGCATGAAATTGACAAATATCTACTGCTTAGTATAAACGAGTTCAAAAACGGAAATACCATAAACTTAATCTGTTGTCTGTAATTATTTGTAACATTATGTAACAACTGTTTTAATGAACTAAACATATTTTAAGAAAAAGAAGTACATATATTCATATACAGGGTGCTGCAAATAAATATATCTACACACATTTCAGCTCAATTGATTTTTAAATTTTCTGGTTTTTATTGAATCTTTACTTCAGTAGGACACAAAACATAATCTAATGAATTCAGGTCTAGTGGCTAAGCATGTCAGGGTGTTAATTGTATATTTAGTGTGTTCCAGACGCATTGGGAGATATTTTAGGAACGATGTGTTCGGATACAAATAAAACTAAAATACGAATAGTTCAAGAAGACCACGTTCAGGAAATGGTCGGGTGAAACAAATATCTTTTAATTCACCAAGTAGTTCCTTGATTACCCATATAAGAATACAGCTAAAAATTATCCGGCTAGGTATGTCTATGAGAAAGTGTGAAACACTTCTTTGCAGAGGATGAGAACAGAAAGACGAGACAGTATTTCATGCTATCGTCGGGTAAATAAACAAATTGATGTTGGGAGAACGATAGCCTTCTATGGCCTATATTAGATAAATCCCCCTGAGCAACGTCATTACCTTTTTCTATCTGATTAACAACTCACATTCTACTGCCGTCATAACTGAAGTCATCAACTGGCTTTTACAGAATCACTGAATTAATTTAAGTTATGCGGGGTGAAACTATATAAGTACTTAAACATTGTATAACTTAAACATATTTCTTCATACTACAAGAATATACACCTACGTTATACTAAAGGTAAAATACCTAATAACATAAGAACAAAGAAAGAAATTGAAAATTATCTCTGATACTAAAACTCAAATATTAGAGTTAACAACTTATTAATAAATGTATTATTTTGTAATAGGAAAATGCAATATTCCCGTAGGCTCAAAACACACAATACAAGGTCAAGCAAGTGCATGTGCCAAGAACTTGCTTCTCGTCAACAGTTCATAAATCACCAATAAAACACCGCAAATCACAGTGGAGAGTGATGAAGTCAACCTAACCTACACACATTGGAATAAATCTAGGTTATGTTCATATTCCTTCAACTAATATTATTGTTAACTTCAGGTGCAGTTATAAAATATACGCACGTTTAAATAGTTTATAACATTTATAAATATAGAGTTCTAAATAAATAGTTAATAATGATATAAGTGATATTTTATTTTGTGCTAGTTAAATATTATTTTGTCATATCTGTACTGCTGAATGAATAACACCCTGTATAGAATATTATATACGCATTAGCTAGAGAAGCGACTGGAAACGAACCAATAATAAACACGGGAACGCGGGGCGAGACTCAACGGGTAGTTGGTTGGGTTTGAAGACGTCGGCAGGTTGGTTAGCAGACAGTGAATGGTGATAAGTGGTGCATGGGACATCTGTTCTAATTTTACAGGTCAGTAACTTGTTTTTGTATATTGTATTTAAAGATTGAATGTCATTGTGTACCTTTTATTATTGTCTTTTCTGTTCAATATTTCATTACAGTTTCATTATATTTTATTATTATTTTGAGGCAAGACGATACTTTGTTGATTTATCGTTTAAATTTATATGTACAACTTTAGCTTGAGTCTGAGTTATGCTGTTGTAAATGGTACTGTAAGTTATTATTATCATCTACGACTACTACTTTATTACTTGAATTAACGGTTTGCTTGTCAGATGTTTGTAAGAGTCTTGGTGATTCTATTAATATTTTCTCCCGTGACTAGACAAACATCCGATAAAACATATGATGCATGAGATATGATTTGAGATTTTTGTTCAACCCCTCAACTACTAGCTGGGTAGCCTCCCGTATGGGACCTCAGTACCTTCTGACGCAAGTCGGCTAACTAGCTAAAACACTCTTCAGTTTTGTATGTAGAATTACACATCAAAAGTACAAATCAACTGTTGTTAAGGTGATGAAAATTCAATTGTTTGTTGACAAGTAACTTCAAATCTCGTGACATGTAATATACAATATAAAATAAATTCCTCCCGGGGGAAATCGAAGAAGCTGCTAATAAAGCAATTTATTGTTAGTTATTGCCAAGTAGATGGTTTGATCTAAATGTGCCATGACTTCAGTTGGAATCAATACATTTGCCTACCTGCCAATATTACTGAATTTCTAAATTTGCCTGACTCTAACTTTTATACTGGACATTATTTCCAACGACCTGCGACTACTATATTGGCAGATTCTGTGCTATTCTTACTAAGATTAAGAAACACGGTAGATGTAAGTCTGTAAGTCCAGTATAGTAACGGAAGGTTATATGGAAGACTCGCTATAAAACAAAAAGAGGATTACGAGCCAAATTTTATCCATATCTTCGGTGGATAACAATTGCTCAGGACATTACTACAAATGCTGCAGAGACACCGTACATATTCATGTACGTGATTGAAGTGGCCTGCTAGAATTGCGACAGCTTCGGCCACTTGCGAATACTAGCGTTTTGAAAGAATCGCGAGTAGTCTGACAGGACGCAATCGTACTCGTGTTGTAAATATTCCTACTCGACTATATTCGCGATGTGCCTAGCGCAGGCTTTAAATGCAGAAAGGTTCAATCTACATATCAACATTTACATTATTTCGATCGCAGCTCTGGTCAGCGATCATTCAAATTCAAAACATTGTTATTGGTTAGAATTATTAGTATATATTTATTTTCCATTGGTTTAGGGCTTATTTATTTTCGTATTGGATACTTTATTTACTTAAGAGTGTAATACATCTTCAAGAAGCAAATCACAGGTTAGGATAATCAAACTTGTCCGTCACGTGTCGCTACATGGAAATATCTACAAATTAACAATAATTAATAATTATTAATATTATAGTAGAAAACAAATAAGTTATTTTATCTCACAGAAAATAGGTTCCTATGTCAACAGCGATCTGACATCTAAAATCTGACACCTGATATTTGACAACTGACATTCCTTTCTGCGAAATTTCAATAAAAGCAGTGTTTACTTCAAAATTATTTACGCGCGATTTTTAATTTCAAGGGGTAGGCTTTCCGGTGTTTTCCCCCACGTTTCTGCAGACGTAACGAGAAAAAATCCGAAACATTATTGGAGATTTCAAGAGTGCTGTGACCACTGTCTGTTTTATTGGATATACAGGGTGTTAAAAAAGGGTGTAAAATATTTAAGGAGGTAATAGTATGAACCAAAATAAGCAGAAAAGTCTCTATAAACATGGGTGCGCAAAGTAACGGTTGCGGAGATATGAAATGTTTTATGTTTTTAGCCCCTATTTTTATTTTGCAAAAACGTTGTGTATTTTCTTATAATAATTGGTTGATATTTAGTGAAATAAACAGTACGTATTTGACAGTTGTTCTCAGTGCACAAGTTTTCTTTCGATGTATGGTCGTGCTAATGGGAACGCCACCGAAGCGCGACGTCTTTATGTTGACGCTTATCCAAATCGCCAGATTCCTTCACAACGCATGTTTGGAAGAATTAACCAAATATTGCGTGATACCGGTTCCTTGAGCAAACAGTGCCATTTATCCGGCTAAGGTCGGTATCCACTCCTAGAGAAGAAGAAATTTTAGCACTGGTAGAGCAGAATCCAGGTACGAGTGTGCGGAGAATATCAGCCGAAGTAGGAATTAGTGGTTCTCTTGATTAGAGAATCCTTCACGAGCAACTGCTTTATCCATAGCATGTGCAACGAGTACAGGCCTGAAATCCAATAAATGGTCATCAAGCACGTTTGGTTTTTTGCCGCTGGTTTCTATGTCATGATGCTGAAGACCCTCGTTTTCTTGCAAACATTCTTTTACTGATGAGGCCGGGTTCACAAGAAAAGGAGTGTTTACGAAAATCTTCATACTCTAATAGAATCTGGACATCAGGCATGTTTTTCTTTAAACATTTGGATGGGTATTGTAGGTGACAGGTTTCTAGGTCCTGTCGTTTTACCAAACCGATTAACAGGCGCTGCTTACCTCAACTTTCTGCAGAACACACTGTATGAGTTTTTGGAAGACATTCCTTTGAATCAGAGGCAACAAATGTGGTTCCAGCATGATGGTGCTCCAGCTCATTTTTCCATGGCCGTTAGAGAGCATTTACACCAAACTTTTTCACATAAATGGGTAGGACATGTCGTGTCTGCTTGGAAATGGACGAAGGGCACTTTGAACATCTTCTGTAACTTTGTTTTTTGTTTGTTAATAGCATCCTTTGTCGGTTTATTCCTAATAAAATAAAATGTTTGAAAAACGAATAGCGGTCTATATCTCCGCAACCGTTACTTTGCGGACCCATGTTTATTAAGACTTTTCTGCTTATTTTGGTTCATACTATTACCTCCTGAAATATTTTACATTCTTCTTTTAACACCCTGTAGTTCTTCAGTTTATAAATAAATAAGTCCTTATGACGATTCTCTACGAGGCCGCACCCCATCATAGGTGAATTCATTTTAGGCCTCTTCGAACTAACTGTACCTGGGTTGTGGCTGTATAGGTCGACCTCCACAGGATAATAACACCAACCATCAGTGGATAGCCAACACTACCGGCAGTGAATCCATCGGATATGCTTACTTTGGCTGAACCTTGAATTGCTGGTCGCTGAATGCTGTAACAGCCTGACACAGAACGAACCATGCACTCATAGATAAGTTTAAATTAACGATATGGTTTACGGTCAGTCCCCCATCGTGTAGTGGCGTCAAACGCTTGCAACGATATTCAAGTTTGAGTATTCAAACTTAGATTTAGTTCTTGAATATGTATTATACTCTTAAGTAAATAAAGTACCCAATACGAAAATAAATAAGCCATAAGCCTATGGTAAATAAATACAAGGTGTCCCGAAATTAATGGGACACAGAGCAAAAGTAGATTCCTTACATCAAAATAATGTGATTAAGCCAAACTTACCTTGGTCCATTTGTGGCTAATAAAACAGTTACAGGCCGTTAAAGTTTAAATTTTGAATTCGAAATTCTTAAAATTCTTAGAAAGTTATCAAAAGATTATTTTCAAAATCTGGATTAGGGGGTTTTCTGGGACCAGAGAAACAAATCCGTACTTAAATTTGCTGTAGACGCTAGAGAGCGCTACGAAATGTAACATACACACCATTTCCTAAAGATCCCGTATCACTTCCAATATGTGTTATTATTAATCTTCCTCTTTTCCAAAACGAATCCTATAGAAAATATATCTAAAAACTACATTCTACCAAACTTTTGATAAAGTGTGGCCTTCCTCTATCTATATTTCTTACATCAAAGTTTTTCTAAGGACGTATTCTCTTCGCCATAAAACAATTTCATCTCTTTCAACAAACATGCTTTTAGGATTTCTTTTCAAATATTGAAAATTCATCTCATGAGTTGCTCTCCTAAAAACTGTATTTGATAATTGATACATGATGAGGGCATGCATTCAGCTATTACAGCTTGAATTTTTTTTGCCGGCGGTATTTCATTCATGTCTGAAGAAGAATCCATGAATTTTCCTACGAATAACGTATTTTACGTAATCATCGACTCCTATTTTTTTCTTTGCTCCAGTTTTTATAGCACGATATACACTAGAAACTGACACTTGTGTTATCAACTGCTGATATCATTTATTATTATCAGTTGTTCATCACTTAGGCTACAAATACATTTTCATTCATTTTTAATTGTTATTGTGTATAAACACTTTACGGTTGTATTGATTTATTTTATTTTAATATATCTATAGATATTACGAGTAGCACCCCAACCTGCACCTATTTTATTGGCGTTCCTAACGTCAGTAAAATCAAGTACTAAAACGCACGGTTTTGCACACATTAAAACATTATTTTCCTAATGCAATAGACACACAGAGAATAACATCGGGCTTCAGTTTGATTGAACTTTTATCGTTTCGCTGTGGATATGAAGTATCGTAACGTTGTACATACAGAGCGGCACAGTATTAATGAGATAAATATTGGTCAAGCTCTTATAAAAAATCATTTCAACTTTTATACACTTTCTAGTAAGTGTTTTTTTTTTATATTATCTGTGGGTCACTCTCTAGATTTTCAGATATTAGGTATACCTAAAAAATTACTTCGCCATTACTGTATCATACTTAAGGACCCTGTATCTGAATAAATAGTGTCCATAAAAATTAAGTTAATTTCGACAGAAATTTGCTACCTCCTAATAATAAATGCTACCGCCGTCTTTTCCATTTTCTTTGCCAGGATTAATAACTTGACAGGCTCATTAATAACTCGAATCAGGCTCATTGCCTAAGTAGGGGCTGATTAATTAGTGTAGGCTATACGTCTGCTACGTGTGCCCTTTGTCACTACGTCACGGGCGTCCAAATTACACTCCAATTACCCAGCAGGCCATAATAATTAGCCGTGGAAATGCTTGTTGGAGTTGGCCAAGGATATCATATCTGGCGGATGACTTCCATGGATGAATATAAATAGACAGCTAAATATTATTCGACGCAATTTGGTATTGTAAGATCATTAATTATTAATAATTATAAAAACTCTAGACCGATAATTAATTTAGCAGAATAATTTCTGAGTGATAGGTCAACTGCCAAAAATGATTGTAAACAAATACTTTGTTTACTTAGTTATGACTAATGAATTTATGTGCATGAAATACTAAATAAAAATTAACTGTTGTACTTTCAATAAAATTTTGTCAACAAAATTTTCATTCTCCATATAATGAAATAATTAAAACTGTTTAAATATACGGCACCTCCGATATATCACGTTTACCTTTAAATAATAGTACCTTATTATATTCTTGGAATATTCGCCTGATTTCTGCCAAAGTTAAAAGAAATCATCTTGTCAATATAAATACAAATTTATTCAAACAACAAAAACCATGCTTACAAAAGGGGGGCCATTGGGCAGAATTAATTATCTTTTAAACTATCTGACAGTAACTCAGTTTCAATAGTATTTATACGCAGTTGCAAAATGTTAAATGCGTTATTACGTCTATTGAAACAATGGAAACAGTCAGAAAATATATTACTTTGTTCCTAGAAGAAGTAAGAAGGATATACATAGTGTGGTTCAGTCAGCATTGGAACTGGACATGTTTCATTGTTTTTAATTGCACTTGTGTAATATTGACACAATCCATTTGTTTGATTGAATTTATTCATATATTCTCATGCACAGATTATGACGTGAGTCAATCGTTAGTGAGATAGGAGCATGCATTTCGCATACGTACGAGTAGTAAGTCGTAGTAGTAGTATCTTAACTTTGTCAATATGTTAATTAAAATTGCATAAATATAACAAATAAACTTTTTTAATATGATGATAAACATGTGCTGATATAAACCACACAACCAAGATACAGCAGTAAATCCTTGAATATATTTCCAAGACATGTGGCATCCGATGCCACCTGTCCATTAACCCGAATAAAATTAATATTCTCCTTCGATTCTCTGTGGAAGGTAAATAATACCTTTTAACTTTCAAACGGGTTTATGTAAGTCAAACAGACTTTATCAAGATATTACCACACCCGTAATTACACCAAATGTCACCCTGGCTGACATCGAGAAAAATAATTGTCTCTCTATTATCTGTGGATTACAAATAATCCTTTATAACTTCCAAATTGATTCGAGTACGTCAAATGAACTTTGACAGGAAAATATCATATCCATATATAAAGTTAGGTTACTATTTATATTTCTAACCTAATAATGAAAAACAAATATTTATGATCGAAACTGGTTTTACTGTTTTTCAAAATATTCTCCATGAAGATCAATACACTTCTGCATGCGTTTAAACCAATTTTCAAAGCACATTTTCCACCTCGATTGAGTTAACTCTAATATATGCGTTGTACATGCATCAACCGCTTCTTCGGGTGCCGAAAATCGTTGACCTATAATTTATTTTTGATGTACAGGAATAAAAATGTCATTGGGTGCAAAATCAATGCTGTGCTCTTCTTCTGTTTTTTTTCGAATTTCTCCGAAAACTCCTGGCAAACAAACGATCGGGTACCATTCAAAATTGACCGCCCTACGTTGCTCTAACGTCACTGTCGCCACGTGAGCGGTAATGCCGAAGAAACAAGCAACCATTTACTTCGATGTGCTTCTTCCGCAAACAAATTTTGTTAGATTTGGCTTGTCTTGGAAGACCCATAAAATAGATTACTGTTTTATTTCGAGCTCATATATATATATATGCGTGATTGTACCTGTGCAGATAATATACACAGCCCCTTGAACGTATTTTTTCAACATTTCCTTGCATCAATCGTCACGAGCTTTCTTTTGAGCGTTTGACAGATTTTGCGTGATCAAACGCAAGCAAATCTTTTTTAGGACCAAATGTTTATGCAATATCTTATTGATGCCTGTCATACTAATGCTTAAAGATGCCTCAATATTACGGTATGACGAGCTTGCTTTAGCAGTTCATGCACAGAATCGTTGTTTTATGGCACAATAACCAATTTTGGACGATCTTGGCGGAATTCGTCCTGGAGCAAAAGTCGGCCACGATTCAATTCATTATACCAGTTTTTTGCAGTGCTGTAGGATGGTGCTTTCTTGCGGTATAAAGAATTAAGTTCATCGATACACCCACGTCGACAGTTATTAAAAATAATCGCACGAAAATATTCACGAGTTAATTCCATGTTTTTGCTCGAGATTAATTTTTTAAGTTACTGTAAATAACATAAATCGCGCTTAAATGACAAAATGTTCGTATGAAGGTTATGTTCAACAATGTCAAATTTCAAATGGAAACGTCAGATGGCGCCTGCTAACAGTTATCCCACACTCAATGCCACCCTCTCCAGCAAAAAATTATTTTCTCTTCCGATTATTATATATGGATGGTAAATAATATCGTATAGCTTTCATACCGGTAATTAATGCAGCCACGTACCTCACACCCAATGCCAACCCCATCCAACACCCTGAAAAAATAATATTCTCCTTCGATCTGTGGATACAAATAATTCCTTGTAACTTCTAAACCGGTTCGTGTGCGTCAAAGAAATTTGTCTCCTGTGATTTTATATGGATGGCAAATAATACCTTACAATTTCCATACCGCTTCAAGTACGTCAAACAGATTTGTCTCCTTCGATGATATGTGGCTGACACAAATATTGTCTTATAACATAACTTCCAAACCGGTTTGAGTGTGTCAAACAAACTTTAATAGGAGATTACCACACCCATAAGTAATACAACCATGTCTCCACACCAGATGCCACCCCATCCAACACCCCGAAAAAAATTAATATGCTTCTTCGATCTATGGATAACAAATAATTCCGATTATCTATGAATTGCAAAGAATACTTCCATATCGGCTCAAGTGCGTCAAACAGATCTGTCTCCTTCGATTATCTGTGGATGGCAAATATTGCCTTATAACATAACTTTCAACCGGTAGTGTATTAAATAAACTTTAACAGGAGATCCCACACCCAATGCCACTCCGTCCAACACTATGAAAAGAATCAATTTTCTTCTTCGATTTGATTATCTGTGGATGGCGAATATTGCCCAAACTTCCAAACTGGTTCGAGTGCGCTAAACAAACTCTAACAGTAGATTACCCTACCCCTGTACAGCACCCTGAAAAAAAAAAGATTTTTTTTCTTTTCTATTTCTTTCTGAATGGTAAGTAATACCTTAGAACTTCTTCGAAATTGGTTTGAGTGCGTTAAAGAACCTTAAATAGGGAAGTATCACATCCAGGTATTACAGTTATGTATCCCGCACCCAATACCAGCCCAGCAATACCCTTAAATAAATAATTTTCACCTCCGAAAATCTTAAAAATCAATTCTCTAACTGCGTCAAACTAACTACTTTTTTTTTCGATTCTCTATCTTTATCAGGCGTTCTGAATATATACGTAGTTAAAATGATGGATCAATCACCCTATTCAATAGGTATAGTATACCAAGTTTATACAATATTCTCCAATATATGTTTAATTGTTTTCTGTATATTGTGTTCGATTATATGTACTGTAAATTACAAACTCTTATAATTAGTCTATAAATAAGTGCGTCTTATGGAAAATTAATCTTTTCTCGCATTGTCATCATCGATTTTAATAATGATAACAAGAAAGGTGAATGAATACATCTTGCCTAAGGTGAGAAAATAATCGGGTTATAAATCAACTCCTGTCGCCGTACCACAGGATATTCCAACATCAAGAAAGTTTAAGGTATTGAAATTGATTACTTGCGTAGATGTTCATACATAACCAACCCTAAATAACGTCTTTAAATCAGTTTCCAAATTCCCCAGTATTTATGCCATTGAATTTGAGCTCTTTTTCCCGAATACAGCTACTTTTATGAAAGCGGACAAAATTCTTAACGTAAAACCTGAGGCTAAGGTCTGGGGTTTTCCGTTTTAATTTTTTTACGTTATAATTAATTAAGTCGGGAAAGATCTGGATTTAAAGCATAATTTTTTCTTAAGAAATTTAAAAAACTCTAATTCAGAGAAACATTCACAGGATACTTAGCAAATAACTAAAACTTTTAACAAGAATTATCTTATTAAATAAATATATATAAAACAGTAGTATTTAGTCGTTTCATAAAATTATTTTTTCATAGTAATCATTAATTGCCAGAATTTTATATACCGGGTGATTCAGCCTTATGACAGGCATTATGCCATTAGTTTTAAGATAAGAAAAATGAATATAATGCAATGACGCAATAAAAAAAATTTAAATACATATTTACGCTGAAAAATTATTTTCAAATCATTTTAAACCCCTTTTCAGGCTGTCACTGATCGATTCATAGTGCTTCGAAACCAACTCGTCAGCCGTCTGGGTTGCCAAATTAAAAAAGAAATCGCTAGTATCTATTGCCATAATAATGACACTCTCTAAAACGAATTCGGTAACTTTGTCAAACTGCAGACGTAATTGTATGAAGTTTACTTTAAACTTTTGGCATAAGTTCTTGTTCCACTTACCAATAGAGATCTTACGACAAGTTCATCAAAAATTGTTTTCAGGGAGTGCCAAGCAGGAATAACCTATTTTACCAAAAATAAGGAGTACGGTACTTTTTCCATTTAATACAATCTTATCAGAACTGGCAATAAAAGAAATAGCTTTTAAATCGTCATTAATATTACTAGCAGCAGCTATTGCATCATTTTCACCAAAAGAGTAATATAACTGTATCTATATCGTCTGCATATTGATGCATTTTACAATGTTCAAGATGTTTATAGAAGTCTGCAGTGCAACAAGAAAATAGTGTTCGACCGAGTATACTACCCTGAGGTACACTTCATTTAATATGGCAAGAATGGAAATTTGAGTAGAAATGTATTTGAATGAATTTAGAAATTATACGCGAAAGCATCGATCCAGTTTTATTCAAAATTATTTTATCATATTTTATTTATATAAATAATATTGTCAAATAGTTACGAAAGAAATAAATGCAGCAAAATTATAACATTCCAAGTAGTTCGGTAACCAGTAATTTCCTGTATAGAGTGCAATGTTGCTGACTGACCATTAGTGCATCGGGGACATTGCAAATGCAGCGAAATTGTTGTTAGCAGGGTCGGTGCTCAAAAGTAGAAAACAGAAAGTTAGTCGGTTTTTGGGAATACAGTGAAGTACTAGTGCCGCCAAGAAAAGTGCACCGAGCTCCCCCTTGCCGCCATGAAGGCTGGTTAGTGGAAGTAAGACTTTGTATTACACTGGGTTAAACCCTCCATCTGGTAATTAGGTGTATTATTAGATTTTATGTTCCTTAAACTAAATTGTTCTTACCTTATCAAATTCTTTACTAAAATCAAACAACACTAAACAAGTATTATAATTATAATAATAATAATAATAATAATATATTTATTTATCCTTTTGATCATCTTACATGATATTGGACACGTCACAGTTTAGTTATAAAGCAAACATAAACTAAATAAAAGTAAAGTCAAAGTACATATAATATACGCAAGGCACATTTATATAAACATATAAGCATACGTATATACACACACATACATTAATACTATACATTTAAAATCGGCTGTTCAGAAAATCTGTCACATTATATAAACACTCCTGTGCAAGAAAATTTTCTTTAAAAACATTAATATTATTTTCCTGCTTAATGCAGACGGGCAAATGATTCAGGAACTGTATTCCTTTAAATGCTGGACATTTTTGTAGAACGAAGTGTCATGTTTAAGTGGTCGTAAGCATTCAGCACCTTTTGTACAATAATTGTGATAATCACAATTACGCTTAAATTGTGTATAGTTATATTTGCGTATAATATACATTTATATACATATATAGAATAGAAAGTAAGTATATTATTTTGTTTAAAATATTCCTTACAACTTTCTCTACCATCAAGGTTAAACATTAGTCGAATTATCCTTTTCTGAGAGATGAAAACTCTGGAGACATCGACCGCACTTCCCCATAAAACAATGTTGTAAGATATATGGGTGTATACTATAGCGTAATATACATTTATTAATTGATCAATAGTAAATATATTTTTCAACTTTTTACAAACGTGATTTATGTGGGTAGACCACCTCATGTTACTGTCCAGGTAGACTCCTAAAAATTTGGTACTATTTGAAAAATTAATATTGACATCTTTCACCGACACTAAATTATCACTTGAAATTGCTGTTCTATTGAAAAATTGCATACATACAGTTTTATTTGCATTAACAATTAAAGCGTTCCTTTCTGCACCAGTTTGTGAATTCCCTAGACAGGAGGTTCATATTTTTATTAGCTCTTCTGCGGTTTTTGCATCTGTTGCCAATGTTGTGTCATCTGCATAGAACCATGTGGTTTGTACTTACATAATGTGGTAGCTCATGTATATATAATAAAAAATATTAAAGGTGCAAGGATTATCCCTTGGAGTACACCGATCTCTACTTGTTGAGGATCAGATCTCTGCTCACCTAGTCTAACTATGATTTCTCTGAATTGTAAATAAGAAGTTAACCATGACAAAAAATTGCCACGAAATCCCAAATTATTTAATTTATCTGCCAATATATTCAAATTCACAGAGTCAAAGGCCTTAGATAAATCAAAAAAGAGTGCACCCACATACCTTCCTGCATCTAGCGAATCATGAATAAAATTAAGGAGAGTGATAGACCCGCTCTCTGTTGATTTTCCCTGCAAAAAACCGTGCTGAAATTCTGTTATTATATTATACTTTTCTAGAAAGGAAATCATCTTTTTGTAAATACATTTTTCTATAATTTTGCATATTACAGTTTGCACAGTTATAGGTCTATAATTATCGAGTCGTATACGACTTTCTTTCTTGTAAACTGGCGTTACAAGTCCTATCTTTAGGTCAGCTGGGAAGGAACCCATTTGCACCGAAAAATTTATTATGTGTGATATAACCTGGGCAATATGTGGTGCAATATATTTGATCAATTTTGTTGAAAGGCAGTCGATACCTACATAACCCACATCTCTCAGGGAATTAATGGCATCTAATACATCCTCAACTAACACTGCACTGAAATAAATTCTAAACAAATAACTTGCGAATATTGCAAGCAAGAATTTTCGAAGAAATTTAACCTTAAACGACATTTGAAAAATATTCATAATAAGAAAGAAGAAGAAGCATCATTCTTTCAACCAAGTGGTAAAAAATGTCACATAATCTGTGTTATTTGCTCAGTTGAAAAGGTATTTGTTATTGTTGCTATAAAAATACCTAGGTAAGGTATAAAAATATTATGTGTTGCTTTAAAACAATAATTTCAGATTATTGGCGCTTATCGAACATACAAGGAATATACTAAACATTTACAAGAAGCTCATAAGATTAATGTAGAACAAAACACGTATCATTTCAATAATAAGGACGATTTTGAAGAGTGGCACTGCAGAGAAAACCGAGATGTGGATTATGCAATTCAGAACAACAGTATCGATAAAACTTCAACAAAAGTATATTACAATTGTAACAGAAGCGATACACAAGGTAGATAAATATAAAGTATTCCCCCTTTTATTAATTTATTTAAATTTTGAAATGGTGACAACAAAAATTCAAATGGACGATATACGACAGACCATTCTTCTTTAAGCAAATTCTACGACACCAGCATCATTATTGAATTTTATTAAATTGTTGACACTGACACACACCACCATCTTCGTTGTTTCCGTTTTCTTCTCGTTTTTTATTTTTTAGCCATACTAATGTAAATAGCACTAGCTATTGTCAAGTCATCATCGCTATCCATTATAGAACTGCATTGAAAAACTTAAATTCCTACGTTGTTTTAAACATGATTAACTAATCAGTATCTAGTGCGGCAATAGTGCGTGTTGTTATCAAATGCCTGCGAATTAAGACGAATTCAGCGAATCACGCATTGCGCATCGCGAATCGCGAATTCACGCATAGTCTGTAGCCAGCTTTACGGCGACAATGCTGTTGTGTAAGTACCAGGTAGATGGTTTTACTTGTATAAAGAACCTATCGCAAGAACCAGCACAAAAACGGGGGCCGATAAAAATGGAACAGATTAATTTTTTACGTATAAAGGCGCGTTTACATATGCAATGATTTGCTGGCGCCAGTATTTACGCCAGTTGACCTTTCATGTCAGTAAAGGTTTACGTATACATTATGATTTTATTGCGTCAGTTGTTAATTGCTAGCTATAGTCATTTGAACTAGTGAATGCAAAAATCTAACAACCCCTGCAAACCAAGAAACCTTGCTTTCTACATTTTATTTAATTCTAAGGTATATAAGTACATTCCTTATACAACATATTTTATCTTTGACCTGAGAAGAATAAAAGTAATCAGTATTTACGTTTCTTGTGATCTGTTCATACTCATATTCTCTTACATCTCTATTTTTATACGAATTGGGTCCCACAAACAAGGACACTGTTCGCAATACTCTAAAAATTCAACGATTTTTTTCGAATTCCACTTCCTACTCATTTCGTATAATATTATAAATTAACGTAAAATCAAAACCTGGTTTGGTAAACTAGAAAGTAAATACTGGCGTACATGAATATGTTTACATTTGCAAACTTTCTATGCACAAGCTGATGAATCGTTACTAACGCATGGAAAAGTTAGAATGCTCTAACTCTTTTGATTCGTGCTAGCACTGCTAAAAATGGCAGGCTAGTAGAGGTTTGGATATGCAATTTTATTTTACTGGCGCGCCAGTAACCATTGGCGCCACTCAATTCATGCATGTGTAAACCCGTATTCTGTAATATAACTGCATACACTGTACAACTAGTATTTTGTTAGATCTTGGAAATATATGTGACTGTCCACGAAGACACCCACCTAGTGTGTCAAAAATCACTTTCTGAGTGATAAGTCGATTCTGATAGTTTGAAGAATGTAGAATCACGTGGTGGTACTCAACATCTCGAAAAAAGACAATTGAAACTGAAAAACATACTGTATTGATGAAAAACAAGAGTTGAAAAGTACAGTATTTTGTTACATTATAACTCTCTAGAGTTGGAGGTCAACAAGTGTAAACATGACGTCATCTTTGATCGCGTTTTTCACGAAAAGTGGTTTTGACACACTAGGTGGGTTTCTTCGTGGACGGTCACATATATATTTTTGTGAAAATGTTTTAATGAAATCACATAGTTGAAAGTCCAGGTGTGGTATGCGCCTATCTTCTAATTTATGTGTATGTGTTTAGCTTACTTATAAATACAGCAAAGAGTTTATATAAATTACGATTGTTTGAAAATGAGAAGAAGTACAAGTGTAAGTTCAACATCGAGCGATTCCAGTAACCATACGCTTACAATCAAAAAGAAATCTAAGCGTCGACGAGTTGATGCCGAAAGAAGATCAGAAAGTTTTACTTATGAGGAGAGGTCAAAAGGTTTACGGATCAATATTTCCGACTGCGAGATCATTACGTAAGTCTCGGACAATTGAAAGACAGTTACGAAAGTCCAAAAATATTGATGATGAGCGCGTAGAATTGTGGCGTCACGCGTTGAGCGATTACAAAGTATATTGAAGGTATACTCGCGGCAAGAATTCAGACGACTTACGTCATACGAACAAATGAATAATTCATTATGTTTTCATCAAAATATTTAGGAAACTGCAACTGAGTGTAATAAAACTATATACTACACCAATTGAATTATTATATATTGCACTAAATTGCAAAAAATGATTGTTTTCAACGCGACCAAATATCGAAAATTACGTTGAAAATAAAAACAATTGCGTAACGTCAGCCATGACGTAAGACGTCCGACTTCTTGCCGCGAGTATATTGGTTAGGCAGACTGCACAGTCGGAAATTAGACGTCCGTCAATAAGAAGTGACTGTATACCAGAATTCGATCCAGAAAACGAGCAGTTACCTGCCTACAAATGGTTGGAAAAAGTTGACCAAGCTAGGGAAATAAATTGCTGGGATGAAGTTTCCACAATATATAACAAGCAGTCAAGATTAGTGGGAATGACACGCAGTTTGTAGCATAGTTTGACCAATTACCCAAGATCTTGGAGCGAATGGAAAACACTGGTTCTCATGATTTTCCAGATCATAACTTCTTAAAAAAATATTAGATTGAAAAAAATCTCCATCTGAATTCTGAATCTGATTTCTATATGTTTTACAAAAAAATATTAGCTAAAAATATAAAATCTATGTGGCAATTGACTTTTTACAATGTGATGAATTTAATAAAAGAAGAATAAAATATGTTATATGACGGAACGGCATAGACAAAGTAATTGTGGCAAAAAATTAACACTAATGTGTTGTGTGAAAATCTTAGTTTCTCTCTTTTTAACAGTATTAACTTGTGAAATATCCAGCTGCTTAAATACTTGGTTTTTCAGCAAGTAAGCCCATGGGTATGCAACAAGTATAGCTAAATGCGCAGCAAGGTAGGGATGGAGCCTTTCCCGACACATGAAGAAAGGCGTAAGGAAAAGCAAGTAACTTTTAGTTTGTTACTAGGTTTTTCTAACTGGTAAAATTTGCTAAATCTGGTGTTTTTAGGTTTACTACTAAGTTCGTAATTTTTCCACACTGTCCTTGTTTACTTTTAATGAATTGACTTCTTGGTTATCTGATGATTATAATATATTATGAAATAAGAAGAAAATAAAAATTAGAAATACCGGGTAAAAGGAAAATGATTAGTAAAGATTTATTTTCCATATAAATGCAGAGGTAAATATACTAATGAATTTAATTAAAATTATTGCAAATTTGCTTTTAGTTACATTTGTACGAAGAAAGTGTAAATTAATTTATAATAAATGTTTGCAATATTTTATACATTATGATTATATTATATTATTTTTTATATAGAATAAATACTCGTTCAGAATCAGAACATCTAGTTAAAATGATTTTTAAATGATTGTCACAAAATAGAATATACAGAGCCGATTCTAGAAACCACATTCTAATCATTCTATTTTGTGGATGTAAGTATTTTAATTATTTTATTTCCAATTCTGGTACAGAGAAAATGTAAAGACTTGCCACCAGATGCGACCGAAAGATTATATTATATGAGCTACAGAATACCAGATATATACAAAGAATAGGTCTGTCATATTTATTATAATTTTGAATGAGATTTATATATGTAAATTATAAATCATGTCAAATCTCATTACATCATGATCAGTTATTGATAAGTTATGCTCTTGCAAATATCCATCGGGTAGAAGTCTTGAATAAAAGGTGAATGTTCGGAAGGCTTTACTATTGATACAGGACTGAGACAAGGAGACCCACTCTCAACGCTTCTTTTTAATTTAGTACTAGAAAAGGTCATAAGAGATAGTGAGTTGAACAGAGAAGGACACATATTGTTTAAAAGTCACCAAATAGTAAGTTATGCAGATGACGTGGCCATTATTGCTAGAGATAGTAGGGAATTAGAAGAAGTAACGAGAAAACTTGTGGAGAAAGCAAGTAAAGTGGGATTGCAGATAAATCAAGAGAAAAGTAAGCTTCTGAGAATAGGAGAACAAAAAAAGGATACAAATTTTAAATTGAGAACAGAGCATGGAGAGATGGAGTTTGAAGAAGTTCAAGAATATGTGTATTTGGGGGCGCTAATAACAGCTAACTGTGATGAAGAACAAGAAATAAATAGGAGAATAATAAAAGCAACCAGAAGTTCGGCAGCAGTCAACCACTTATTCAAATAAAAAATTTGTCCAGACGAGTAAAATTTAGAATGTATAAAACAATTTTGAGACCGACAGCGCTGTATGGTAGTGATACCTGGGTTCTCAATAAGAAGTCAAGAGAAAACCTTTAAGGTGGGAAAGGAAGATCTTAAGAAGAATTCTAGGTGGTAAGAGGACAGAGGAAGGCTATGTAAGGAGAAATAATGAGGAAATATATGGAATGTACCAGGCACCAACAATAGACGAATTTGTAAAAGCCAGGAGAGTGCAGTGGCTAGGGCATCTAGAACGTATGGAGGATGAAAGGGCAGTTAAGAATAGAAGTAGGAGTAAACCTAACTACAAGAAAAAAAGAGGTAGACCGAGGAAGCGATGGAGAGAGGCAGTGGCAATAGATCTAAGGGAGAAAAATGTAACGGATTGGAAAAGAAAGGCGAAGGACAGAATGGAGTGGAGGAGAATAACACAGCTCTGGGCCTAAAAGGCCTGTAAACAGCTTTATATATATATAGAAGTTCATATCGTCTGTGGAGAATTCATCAAACCGTAAAGTTTTATATTGCATAACGGAATTCTATTCATAGTGCAAATATGGAAAGCTTGTAGTATTTTTCCAAATTTGAATTATAAATATTTGTTTGTATGTCGTTTTTTTATAGATTCCGTCTTTCTGTATCCTAAAATTTGTAATCGCATCCTTGTGAACACTTTTTCTATTCGTACAGTAGATTTAAGATTTAATAATGAATCATTGAATAATGAAGCTTCTGAACAAGAGGTAAGACAAAATGAATTAACTTCATGTAATGCAAATTCTTTCTCGATTGGAGACAGACGATGTTGTTCAAGTACCTATCGTTGCTAATAATCATGATGAAGTAATAATGAGATATTCCAAGCGTTGGTAAACAATATCCAGCTATATTTATTGTGAAACGATATTTAAAAATGACATGAGATATTCAAAACCAATGGATCATTCTGATAAATATTCATTTATATTAGAGTAAATAAAATAATGTATCACACTTTAAATGTGCATGTACAATATTATTAAAACAACTCTATATTTATAGATATTAATTAAATAAGATTTTGTTAATAATTTATTGTTATCGTTTTTTTTTATGAATTTGCAGTAATATTTAAATGAGTATACTATAACGTTACCATAGTAAATAAATGGCAATATTGTGTATATTCTTTCAAATATTATTGTAAAATAAGGATGAAATAACATAATATAAATTTGACCCTGAAGGTGACAATATCCAATATCTGTTTTACCGACGAAGCCGGTAAGTTATAAAGTTACCATTATTATCGACTAAGGGAACATTTTTAGTTCAATTTTTCAGGTGTCCCGACATAATGAGGTCGCTTTATTTGTCACTGCTGTTTCGATGTTGGAATAAAGAAAAGGCCCTTCTTCTGGTTATATGTTTTGTGAGTAAGCCTTTATGCACGTTTATGTATAATGTTTGGGATAATCGAACAAAGCATCTTCCTAAATAGCTTAGTAGTATCGAATTTGCGGAAATTAATTTTTTAATTGTTTGTGATAGCGGGGTCAGTTAAGAAGTTAAAATTTAATACTACTGCGTAGCGTAGCGGACCGACTTTCTAAGCAATTTTACTTCACTTATCGCTTAAAACAAGTATTTTTAAATTAGAAACAATCTTAAAAAAATATTTATTAAAAAGGCGAAATGGCAACTTTGCTTTCAACAGTATATGATTTATTAGGTTCGTCGGCGCTTCATCTGGTCAGCCGTACTCAAAATTTGGCTATTATTTTTCAAATTAATATCTCCATTTATATATTTTTATATAAATTTTTAAAAGTTACTTTCACTAGACTCATCTATATGGTGAACTACACCTGTACTTATTTAAGATTCACCCTGTATAAGTAAATTGTTTTCAAACAAATACTGTAAAACACATCTAATATTTATTTATTGATCAGAATGTATAATACTTATTTATTGTAGATATATAATTAACATTGTTATAATGTGTTTTGCAATTAAGATTAACGTTGAAGCAGAACTCAGTTCTATAAATAAACCATTTAAGCATTTTAATGCCACAAAAATAACCAATATCCGTTTCATGAAATATATCTAAAGTTAGGTGAAGCTGAAGCAAAAAATCAATAAAAACATTTACTTTTATACTAGAGCTAACTTCCCTAACGGTCTGGAAAATTAGGGAATCGGGTCTCTTTCTTTTAGTCCTCTAATTCGTTACCAAGATTTTCTGTAATTTGTCTACTTTTATAACCCTTATGAGGGTTTAACAGGTCAGTAATAAACTGTTGATTGCTTCCGAGATTATACTCTGCAATATACTTAATTAATTTAAGGAAATAGATAATTAAATTTTGCTGTTCATTGTTTGATATTCCGTTTATTATGTAACACAATAAGATATTAGCTAATAAATAGGAAGGGTTCTTTTACTTGGCTATAGCTCACAAACTGTTATGTTTGGCTTTATATAGGGTGCGGCGTCTTTAATGCAGAAAAAATAAAATACAGATTCCTGTCAGTATACTGAATAGTCTTATATCAAAAAGGCTTATATTCACGTTTTGCCAAGAAAACTGAATTTTAAATTGAATTTTGTAGTGAAAAAATAAATCCTAGTACGGCCCTGGCCAAAATGTTACCATTTGTCAGCTAGGAACCTAGAGGGGTTGCCTATTCAAAGGCCAAGTCAGTGTTGCCAGATCGTATAATTTTACGGAAATTTGTAAAACCAAATAATGAGATAAAGAGTTTTCATACACTAATTCATTTTCAAATGAATTTTTTTAGAAATTTAGGCTAGTTGTTAATAAAAAAACTTGGTATAACGTTACCGACATCTCACTATTATTTCTATTGTTTATTATTATTTATTGCGAATAGTCGGCAAGGTTTAAAACAAATGGTTTTTTCAACAAGCCGAAATTCCAGTAAGAAAAGCAATTCAAAATCAGTATAAATGTGTACATTAATTATTAATAATTTTAGACAGTTTTATAGAATCCTTGTGTTAATAAAGATAAATAAACTAAAAGTGAATTGGTTACTTGTCTGTACCCGGTAATGTGTGATTCGAGATAAGATGTTTGTAGAAACAAACAGGGGATTACCGATTTGACCAATAAGTGATGGGTTGACTTTATACTAACAAAGTTAGGTGGAAACTTACTGCTTTTATAGGAAATGTTGAAAGTGATCTTTATTATCACGAAGGTAGACCTGGCAGCAATGCACCCAATTTAGACTTTTCTTTTTTTTAATGTAATTTACAATAACACCATTATATCTTCTGTTACTAAAATGAGAAAAGCAAAACAAACACGACATAATACAGATCAATAAATATTATAACGTAATACATTGATCTTTTTCACAGAACTCGACTTGAACATTTTAACATCTCTTCATAAAAAAAAACCTCAATGGAAAAGCATATACAAATGAAATGCTTACTAAACAACAGCTTTAATATAAGTGCTCATAAATTGGGTAGATGTTATAGTTTACAAAGGCCTATTGTTCAAAATAATGTCTAATATCATTTAACGATCACGAATTGAACGTCTACTCAACAATAAATAGTTCTAATAACATGTTACTATGAAACACTACATTGGAAAAAACAGCATGATATCCGACTATTCATAAATCGAATAAAAATATATAAAACACAGAAAACTTGAAAAGTAAGTACTTATATCAGAAAATTCTTCACATTTTAATGATATGAAAAAATATATTCTTCACAGGGTCAAATTTTAAGTCAAAATTTTTCAGTGTGAAGAAAGTATTCACATCTAGCAACAGTGATCTCGTAGTCTCCATTGCACTCCACTCCACAGGTGCATTAATCACTATGCGACGTTGACTTTTTGTCACTTTCTGTAATGTTTTATTAAATATTTTTTATATTCAAACCTCATAATTGACCTATAATGACTATATTTCCTGAAGCTTAGGCCTACTCCTCGTCGCTCCACTTAATCATTTTTACAATGAAATAACTAGGTTAAGTTCAATGTGATACGGCGCTGACTGTCATCGACTATAGATTGATTTACGTCATATTAATTCGAAAAACCTTAAATTTGCAGATAGGGTATTTATGTACGAATAGTGTGAGTTTGATTTAAATATAACTTGTCGTTTGTGTGCGAATTATTACTCCTAAAGGCACCACCGATTTCTGAAATACTAGAACCCTAGACATAATAGTTGGACATTGTTGACGCCACCTATCTGCAACCGATGGAACTAGAAACATGCCTGAGAGGGAAAGGCTACCTCGAACTTCATTGGTTCAAAACTAGTTCCTGGTATAGCTCCTGGACTGGGTGGGGAAAAACGTGTGTCAATACTGGCAAGAATTGTCAATATTTACCCATTCGAAAGCGTTTATAACTGAGCCTTCGGGAAAAAGAGCTAAACAACTTAATAGACTTGAACAGGTTACATCTGAGAATCTCAGTTGGCCTATATACTGGGCACTGCCCGTTAAGATATAAATATAAAAGTTGGGCTTGGTCGAAGAGAGAAGTGTCGATTTTCTCTAGAGAGTGAGGGATCGGCATACATATATTATGTCATTAACCTGCAGAGGAACACGCCAGATTTTCCTTATTTAGCAAAGTGCTTTATTTGCCGGAAAATCTAAGCAAAATCTCACCTAATAAAGTAATTGGCTTTATTGGCTTTATGAAGAAGCTGAATCTATTGGGAGAAATATAATTTTGGGTGTAAGCTACAATATGGTCCCATTGGAGAGATGTTTTGGCGCATTCTCTTTGAACCAAACTTACATCGATTTATCTTTAAAATGTATATTTTCATACATAGTAAGAAAAATAAATCGCCCTAAAATCGTAAACTGTTATAAGTAACATTTTCCCAATTTTATTGGAGTATAGATAATCATTATCTTAAAAATTACAGGGTGATTCTAAAATATGTAGATTAACTTCTTCGGTAAAAATTGCAGGTCAAAGTAGATTATCCGAACTTAGATACGAAAGTGCCAATTTCTCTCAAACATCTGAATCTATTTTTTCAAATTTGGCACACAAATAATTCCAATAAGTAGTCATTGTTTCAAGTGAATATCAATAAAATCCTTTGACGGTTTGGTGGATAACGTAAGTCATATTTTCTTGAATTCTGTAGTATAATAAACAATATTAATGCACTGTGATGAATTAGCTCCAACATTTTTATTTAATATTAATTGTATCAAAGGTATTCAATAGAATTTAATTATTTATCTAATGATACTAGCCATCAAAATATGAAGTATAAAACATACAGGCAGAAAAATTGTAAATTGGAGTGACCGTCATGATTATATCTAACCGACATGGAGTTCATCGCTATTAATATTAATTATCTATAATACTGAGGTGGGAATGCTTGTGTGCACATTGTTTGGATTATTAAGCTGATGCACTAAGTATCAATAGTAGTTAAGTACCTATATCAGAATAGGCTTTCCGTAGAATTTATTGTAGTTTGCATAGTATGTGCAGAAAGTTTATTAAATTAAGGTTATCAGTCACAAGAGAAACAGAGAAATCTGGTTCTAATGAAGGGCCTTGGGATATCCCTGAATAGGCAGCATATCAATTTAGAAAAAAGGGATCTATTGTGACTGGAATTTTCTATTAGATAAGCACTTGTCCATTTTAGTGTAATCAACTAAGTGTACAAAATAATGACTTCAATAGAAGTTGTAGTTTGGGTAACCAGTCAAATATGATAGACAAATAATATTAAAAAGTTGGTAGTTATGGAGTAACTGAATATTAAATAAAGTTGTACTGAACTAATCGATCTGATGCTGTTTTCAGACAAACATTACAGAATAACTCGAACAATTGTTCTCTTATCATTTTGAGGGACACAAAAGACTAAAAGGTTGGCAATTTGTGGGGTCGAGCTTGTCATCTTCTTATAGGAGTAAGTACCTAAAAGAAGAGAATACTTCTATACAGCATGATCCACAACGTATTCAAAAAATTTGGGAATAGATGCGTCATGAAAAATGGAGTGAATATCGTAAAATCTTTATAGTTGCCGAGAAAATATTATTAAATTTGTAGTATTTTCAACCTTTATATAGCTGCTACTGTAGTCTCTAGAGTCTTCAGAATGCAGACTATTCCAAACACTGGAATCCTATTTTAGTATTAATTTTTGCGAAAGAGTTAGTTACATTAGTTTTTCAAGTCAAAAATGGTTTACGTGTATAGCAACTCGGAGTTGATGGATATCGTTTTAATTTATGGTGGAGCAAAACAATGCTTTAGCAGCTTCTCGCCTGCAAGCGACGAATGATTTCCCGGTAGACATGTGTCAAATGCAGCTACTTTTACCGCGGTAGTGCAACGTGGGCATGGCACAGCAACCGAACCGTGGGAGGGATGGAGGTTCTGGGCGTCCGCGGCGTATTAGAGGAGCTGAGGAACACATTTTAGAGATTATTGAAGAGAAGTCTCAAATAAATACTAGACAAATAGATCAACAAGTACAAGGAAGAATGTTCCAGTCAACAGTATGACGTATCATACACGAGCTCAATTATATTCGTACCATGACCAAGTATTAATACCAAGAAATTAACTTTTACGAATTAGATTTTGTGAATGGTTGCTGCAACTAAATGCTCAAAATCCCAGATTTGCAGCTGACGTGTTAGATACAGATGAAGCTATTTTTACACGGATTGAGATGTAAAACATTCATTATATTCATATTTGGGATTTTGAAAATTTGCGCTCGGTTCAAGGGCATCTTTTCCAACAACGTTTTTCCTTACATTTTTCGGCATGGATTGTCGATGATCGTTTGATTTAATCATTTACATTGCCAAATCGAATAGATGGGGTTAGGTTATTTATACTATTTCCAAGACTATGAAAAATGTATGTTATAAATCTAGTTAACTAGTTCAACTTTTTTTTAATAAGCTGAATCAATATGTATATTAAACAATGATTTACGACTAGAGTTTTCTAATGAGTAAAATCCATTTTAGCTGGTTTCTAATATATTTTTAAATTATTTGAAAATCTAGAACGAAAACGAACGAAATATCTTGTGCATGTCTTGAAGCTATGAACTTTATTCAGAGCTGTCTTTTTGGATATTATGAGATTAAGGTGCCCGTATCTCTCGCCGTAAAATGATCAAATTTGTGATGTTTTTTAGGTACTGAAATCTCGAAAAATAAAACTCGTAGAGCAAAAGTAATATCAAAAATAGAATTATTGATGTTTTGTTTATCCACTTTTACTATTTAAACTTTCCTCAAATAATGTAATAACTTTTAAAATGTATTTATATGACACACATAATTTCGCTATTCTAACCCCACATTTTAACAATTATTTTCACATACTTATAAACAAAAGTGAACAATCTTATATGCAGAACTATGTAAGTTTATGTTATAACAATGTTTACATCTATAGTTGAATTTAAAAAAATACGTATTTTGAAAGATTTCAGTACCTAAAATTCATTGGATAGATCGCTTTCTGATGTTAAATATTGATTTTACTTCGGTACCTTTGAATATTTGCAGGTGGCATGAAATAACATCCTTGTTATTTGCTAAACTCTATATTATTCAGTTCTTAAATGTCTAAAATTATTTATATTTGTAGAAAACACTTTTTCAGGAATACGGCGCCCTTAAGTAGTGAATGGCATTCATATATAATAGAGAGTTATTGGATGTTTAATAGAGTTGAGCAGTATTTAGGTTTCTTTTACATCTAAGCATGCGCATAATAATAATATGTGCTTTTTCATTAAGGGAGCAGTAATAAGGATAGTGCTTAGCCATATTTATGCATAATTAAAGTAACGTTGAACAATCCTTATTTGTTAGATCACGTCGTTTGTTCGTAATCGATCATACCCGTTGTGATATCTTACCAACCTAACGTAAAAATAAAATGTGTTTTGCTTTTTTAATTAGTTTCCGTGCATGTTTGAAGAAAAATGCAATGAGGATAAGTTCGTGAAATAAGAGAATATTTTACTATAAAAATACCGAATTAATATAAATAGAGAATATCTGGAAATAATTAGTCATCTTCAGTTATACTATTTCCGAGCCTATGAAATATTATTATTTATGCTATAAATCTAGCTAACTAATTCAACTTTACGATGTTATTAATTTTTAACGTACAGGAAAATGTAGCATTAAAAGCGTAGCGTGAGAGCAGCGATTCATTTTATCTCGCTATTAACACCAAATAAATATAAAATTACTCTTTGAAATAAGTGAAGCAGGAACCGTAGTTTTTTGGCTTTTAACGGCAATAAAATTCAAAGTTTATTATCAACAGTTATGTAGTTTATCTGACCGAGACCAACTTCAGTATCTCCTTTTTATAGCGCCATATATCTAAAGCGCTTCGAAGTAGTTGCTCCTGTATATAAATTTTAGAATATTATACTGGACTTGGCAAACAATGAAATTAAATTTCGGAATCTAAATCATACAAATAGCTATGAATAAATAAACTACATGTTTGGATAAAAATTCCGACGTTTATTGAGAATTCCTTGATTTATATCTATGTGACATGCAAAACATGCATTTTAAATGCAACATATAAAGGCACGAGATCTCCCGGTTTGCGATGCCATGACATATATGATGGAGTATTTTTGTAGAGAAGAATATATGGCAAAAATGTGTTGAGGACTTACACATTCAGCAGCATAATATATACAGGAAAAACAATGAAACCGAAAACGTCACAGCTAATAAAAGTCTAATATATTACTGATACATTAAGGACCAGTGAACTGTACATTAAAGTTTAGATGACTGTACTGCAGTAATAATAATTGAACATGCTATATCGCTACAGCAGTAATTTTTAACTTGCAAGTTAGCTGTATTTTAGACAATACAAATACAAGTTTTGTACTTACCTTGAAGTGCATACTCATTTAACATAAATTAAAACGATAATTAGGCCACAATTCCAAAAAGTAAGTGTATTATACAATGTATAATAATGCAAAATAGAAGGTTTCATTTGAAAAGTATTTTTATCCACAATCACCTAATAATTGACTTGGTGGACTTTTATCCACACATATGAACCGTTTAAAGTGATAATTTATCCACTAGTGGAATAAAGTAGCTAACTTTATTTCACTAGTAGAATAATGAAAATAATAATAAACCTATAATAAATCAAATTTAATTTATTTACATATTAACATTTACATTTGCAGTACTTCCTTTCCGTTAATAACAACCCTTGTTGCCATCATTTTCGGAACTCATATGCCGAGGCTTTGCACAGGTTACGGATGTCTCTTCATGTAAGAAACATATTTTGCTTGGATTTTCCTTTCAGTATCAAGTTTGTTAGATATGGATTCCTCAACATAACGCAACTGGCAGATCTCATTCATTCTGACAGCTCACGCAACTGACAGTTCACGTAATGTTGTCTATGGCACAGTATAGGTCTATGGTTTGTTTTAAAAATATCGCAAAGTTGACCGGTAGTGTTTGTTTTGTGCATGAATTAATAATAATGGTTTTGTGATATTACTATTACCAATGCAGCCAAAGATGGCCAGACTTCGTGATTCTCAATCACATGAGCAAAGTGAGGCAGCCCGTGAAACGGCTCGAAAGTATTCGGAGAAACGCCAGGATTGTGCTGCCTTAGTGACAAAGTGAAATTATACTCGCGTCAAGAATTCAGACGTCTTACGTCATAGCTGACGTTAAAAACAATCATTTCTTGCAATTTAACATATAATGTAAACTTTTAGTGTAGTTTATAGTTTTATTAGTATCAGTTGCAGTTTCTTAAATATTTTGATGAAAATATAGTAAATTATTCATTTGTTCGTATGACGTAAGTCGTCTGAATTCTTGTCGCCAGTATTGACTCCGCCACCTGAGCCATTGCATTCATTGCTTCGTGGCGAAAAATCAGAATCACGACATTTTCTAGCGAATACTCAGAACTGCAATGATTGTTTTCAAATGACTTCATTTGGGGCAGACATTTTCGAAGAACCTGGATATAATCCGACATTCAAAGTATTAATTTATTTATTATAAATAAGTAATACTGACTTTGCTTTTGATTTTATAGGTACAAGAACAGATTCACCATCGAAATGGATCATTTCAACCTCTCGAAGATGCACAGCATAAATTTTTACAAACATTCTTCATGTGCCACATGGAGGAACAACTTGACCGACGTCAAGAGATCAACACAGCAATGAAAAGAGCAATTCTTCAAAATCTGCAGCAACTACTTCATGAACATCATGAATTGGTCAGGCAGTTCAAGACTGATTTGGAGCGCTTGCCATTTGATGTCTACAATGTCGTGGTCAGATCGGATAAACAACGAGATGATACGAAAAATGTCGTATATCTCAGGGTGCTTCACTGAAGAGTACAACACATCAATTCCCATATATTTTTATCCTAATGTAATAAAAAATTGAACTTAATAATTTTGTATTAATTTTAAAATCCTAAATCTGCTCATTTATTGACTTTTAGGCGGAACGGAAGTTCACCGGGTTCGCTAGTAATTAGCTATTCTTGAATTAATTTGATAAATGGTGCAGCAAGAACAGAATAGATGGTTTAATTGTGAAATTATACTGAATTATTAGCTATCCAATAAAGATATAGCATATTCAGAACTTTCATTTAAGTGCTTAGATTTGATTCCACTGATAATAATGATATTCCATAGTTATTAAAATTTCATAAAGCACATAAATTATACCACCTCGAAATACACACCACAAAACATATTGACGCCGACCTGAACTGATATGTGATATCCTTCAGCACATTTTGCCTTTATTCGTTACGTATTTGGTGGTAAAAAGTGAACAAATTCACTTATCGCAGTAACATAATTACTTGTGGTACCGATCTGTATCGCTGTGACAATATTGGGTTCCAGTTATGACAATAACTGTTTCAGAAATCATATTTACCAATTACAGTTAACACTAAAATAATTGCAAGTAAACTAATTACTTATCGGAAGAGATGTAAATGCTTATCAGTGATATACATGTGTACAAATCTTATTTCACCTGTGTATTTCCGAATGAGCAAACTGCTCATTGTAAGCTTCTGCTTCAGCATAAGCTTTTTTAAATTTCTTGTTTGCTGTATCTTTCTGACCTATGACTCTTTTTGCTATTTCGTTTTTCTGTTCAATGGAACTTTCTATATAACCCTCTGCAACTGAACTAGTTCACCAACCTCCATATAGCTTTAAAAGTGTCACGTCCGCTCCCGAATCTGCCAACATTGTTGCAGCATTTATTACTTCAATATGTCAAGAAAAATCACTGATGTGTCGAATTGAGTGGATGAAGTATTGCGTATTTACGAAATAAATCTAAAAAATTGATACCATTTATTGATCCCTGAGTAATCGTAGATATTCTTGGAATATGGAGTTTTTGTGTTCGGAATTTTGACACCAATAAATGACTGACAATCTTTTATGGCATCTACTGTCAAAAATGTAACTTTTTCTCTCCTGCATGCTCCAAATACTCCAACGATTAAAACCACTTTGGCTAACAAGGATTATTAATCCTCGGCTTGTTTCATAAAGAGTTCTACTTCCAGCTTCGTAAATATTTTTGATTTCTTTGGCTGATATCCGAGAGCTTTCCTTTTTAAAAATGCAATTAGGTTTATAAATTTACTGATATCTACGTTGCTGTTCAGGTAAATCATGGTGCGAAGCAATATTGACTCCACGAAGTTAATGTACTGGATAGCTTCAGGAAATAGGCTAGTAATACCTTTTCTGTGATATTCTCAATATTTTTGTCTTTGGCTCAGGTTCCAAAGTTGATGTAGGAGTTTTTGTTTAAATTGTTCGGGTCCTAACGTGGATAGCGCAGCTTCAGAAGCTTGTTCAACATCCAAAGACATTATCACTCATTTTTGGTGATTTTTTCGCAAAACTTTGTAGGAAATACGATTTATTTCACTTAATCTAAATTTAAGAAGAGACGTCCGCTATAAACTGAACATGACAAATTCTTCTTCACACAGTCCACTAATTTGGTTAAAGAAACTTTATTTAGCTCACAATTTAATATTTCTCTTATTTTGAGGAAGGAGGAATTTTAATTTTAATTTCATTAAGAACAAAAGCATATTTAAAAAATGAATTGCAGGGATAAATATACATTCAAATTTTTCGTGACAAAAAAGTTAGAGTTTGTGGCGAGTAATAAAGAGACACGAAAACATTTCGAGAAAATCTTTGTACTTGGGGATAACTTAACTTAATCAAAACTTTTCTGCAAAAAAGATTTACATAATATTTCGCATAACTCAGGAAAAGTTATTCACGCTTAAAGTACCCATTTTGCGGTCTAATATTTTTTAAATATACATACACTTTATAATCCTTCATACCATTTTTCTTTTTAAAATTGCATAGATACCTACCTAGGCGATTTATACTTTAAACTTAATTTGTTTTTAATATTGCATAGATATAACAAACTCAACAAACTGCGTATTATTGTGATTTACTATTATTATTTTTTATTAAAATTAGTGATTTTGCTACACTGAGAAAAAAGGAAATTTAAAATTGATATCCATAATAACCTCTTGAGTTAAGATTTCTGTGATAACACATAATAAATTAATTGTTAAATAATACAAGATGTTGGAAAATAATGTCAAATAAACCTTATATATTTAGAGCTCCGTAAGGAAGTTACAGGGTGTTAGTTTACATATTACTATGATAAATTGCTGTAACATGGACTAGTATCAACCTGATCAGAATGGCAAAGTTATGGGTTATGGAATTCACATTTGTTTCGGAGATATTAAAATAAATATATTTTTCCAAATTTTAACATAACAGTGGAATTATTTTTCGTTAAGATCTATCATTTCTTACATTTATTCAGTTTTTATTGTAGTCAGTGTTGTTCAGTCAGTGGTCGAGCGGTTAAAGGTGTCAATACATGAACCGATGTGTCCAGGCCGCTGTGGCATCGAATCCTGCGTCCGGCAGACCGTAAATCAGCTGTATTCGTGGAAAGGTTTGGCACCCTCTCTGCGGGTATGGTAGGGTGGAAGAATGTTGGGTTGGGTCAATGCGAGAGATTGACACCGGGTGACGTTTAACCACCACCCTAATTAATGAGGTTTTCCAGAGTTCACTCATTCCTACACTGAATGTTGGTTAGGGCCTACCGACGTAAGCCGTTCCTGAACGCAAATGTGACCTGCTTACTAATAATATGCCGCCCCCTCTCCCGCACAAGTCTCAGATTTCTGGGCTAATTTTTGTGATTAGCATGAGGGATAGAAATATTATTAATATTGTAAACCTCTATGTTGAGTTAGCGTGCAAACACGTCACGTAGACAAACAAACTTTACTGTCACTCTTGATTATACAAGAAATATCCAACAAATTTCACAGTTATTGTCAACGCTTCACTTTGACGTTTATGTCACTCCCGCATGACTCGTATCCGGATGCTCAATATAAACTGAACTGTGACGGCAAAATTGATCCGCTTATATAGATTTTTAGAGTTTTCGAAGTTTCTGCGATCTCGAGAACGTATCTAGAAACAAATAGAATATAGCCTAGAACATTCGTTCGTCAAAATAAAGGTATTACAATAATTATAAATTCTAACCCAAACAGAAACATAATTAACAAACTAAAATGGTAGGTGAGGTTCCGTAACATTACCCCATTAATTTAATAAAACAGCAGTAAAATGATTTTTTTTAATCTCTGCGTAGGATACAATCAAGATGAAATAAAAAAATAGTTTATACACCTTATTGTCAGAAAATGATAACATTACGTTAAATTATGGATTTACTTGATTTTCGAAACTCTGGAATCCTGAAGACAAATATCAAAATTTACCTCCTGTTTAATTGTCTTAAATTGCTTCCTCAATGACTTTATTAAAATCTAAACTACAATATATCAGATATTAAATATATTAATAAAACATTTTAGAGATAAACCAATAAGGTATTGATTTTATAATAATAACAAACCTTTTTTTATCATTTCGGTCGGTGTGCGCAACGGATTCGTATTACCTTACTGAAAATATTTTGAGAAGGTATTGCTTTCTTTTTAAAGCTGTTTCTTCATATAGATACCTTTTTCTGAACAATATAAGAAATATCAATTAAAACAATTAATCACAACATCGGCTTTCCAATGTCTTACTTGACATACAATTTTCAGATGAAAAATGTTTGCTACAAACATACGTATATTTTGAGATTGGCCTATCAAGTCTTAAAATAATTTCCCACTGTTTACACAATTTTATATTTGTTGGAAAATGAAGAGATACAAATTTAATAGCTAGAGTACTGAGAAAGGGTACACGTATTACGCGATATATTACAAATTATCCTGTAAAAATCCTGAATGATACTGAATTTTCCTTCGTTCTTCATTGAAGATTAAATTATACTATTTACAAATCGTTCTGGTACTATTTATACAGAAAAAATCATAGAAAATGCAAAACTTTCGCATTTCTATATGTAAACAACGTACTTTTGATTTGTAGTTTACCTTCTCAACATATTTCCTATCTCTTGCTTCAGTTTGGTACCGTATTTTACAAATACCCTGTATATCCTAATGAGCTTATTTTTAAATAAATATCTCATGCTTAATTATTATAGAACAATCATTTTAAACAATATTTATAACTAAAAGTATAAAGGAAGTATTTTGTCCAAGCAAAATTATCTTTGTTGTTCAATAGTATCTGTTCTTCCATATTTGGAAAAAATAAAAATTTATCAATTGCTCCAAAATTTAGTAGAAACACTTAAATGAGCCATCAAAATAATTTAGTTAATTGTGATTATTTATAAGTTGTTCTGTCAAAATTAAAACATAAATTTATTTTCTAAATAGATTTTATTTGGGCCCACGACATAGATTTCAAAAGTCAAATTAGTGTAAGATATGAACGTACTTAAAAAGTTTGCAGTTTCATTACTTGAAACTTGAGTACTAACTCATCTGGCGGATCGCAAGCTTTCAAAGTTTTTAATTATATATGTTTTAATTTAAACTGATTTAAAATAAAGCCCTCCTAAAGTGCATCTTACTTGAATTATGCAAAGCAGAGTAATAACGAACAGCTAAAAGTACAGCAGTATAATATTTACATTCCTCTTTCTCTTTGCCAGGCGTGCCACTTTTTAAAATATATTGGCATGGTTAGTTTTCATAATTTTCCACGACTTTCATCGTACTTTAAATATTGGGTTACATCTCACGGGAAACTGCATAATAAGGTTAATTACATTATAATTGAAGACGTGGTACGATGAAGTTGCTATAAAGAGCAGTTGCTATAATAATGAGGAATAATAAAAAAATATAATAATGAAGAAATGCATTAAGCTATGGTTTCATAAGAAAACGGTGCTGTTATTCAGGTATGAAAAAGGAATAGCTGTCATTCGATCTTTAAACTAGCTGTGCGAGGTTTAAGAACTAAGCTGAATGATTTTTTCCATATGTTACTGTCTCCGAATTTGATATTATTTGCTTTACTGAAACGTGGCCTTCTGATGGTATCATTAGTATTGAATATTTTCCATTAAATTATACTGTTAGCAGGTCCTGTGGTGACGGCGTTTAAATCACTCGTAAGAATATGTACAAATTTATAAAATTAGATTTATCTTGTTTAATTTCTGTTCTTCCCAGCACAGACATTGTAAGTAGGAAATACAGGAAATACAAATTTATTTTAATTAATTTAATTGTTATAAAAAGGTTTGTTTTTCTTCTACACAATAATTGTACAAAAGCACGGTTAAATAAAAAAATATTAAAAAATTAATCATCACAAATATTGTAACACTTGGTATATAGGTATATTTGTTTCAATTGACTCAAAATCAAGTATTCTATCGCCTGCTAAAATTATTGTAATGACTTTTTATCTACACATTACACATTCCACCTCATACATCTTTAGCTGATTTAGAACAATTTTTAGACCTATTCGAAAATCTTGCTTCACAAAATAATGCTGTATTAATTCTTGGCGACTTTAAATGTCGGTAATATTAATGACGCCAATGTTCATGACAGAAAATGCCAATTAATAACACATTTTATTGATTTTACAAATTTAACACAATTTAATTCTGTCTCTAATATCTACAATAAAATGCTGGATATAGTATTGTCATATTAACTGTACAGTTGTTCGAACAAAAACTGTATTTAACTTTTGATAGGCATATTGTTTCATTCCAAAAAGTTTTAATATCCTTCGTGGTACGATAAAGATGTTATTGAAGATATTTTCTTAAAACATTATTACCACAGTAAATTAAAAAAAACAATCAGAAATCTTCTATAACAACTTCAGAGAGCTTAGAACTGAGTTAAGTCTGAAATAATATAATTATATATTAACAACGTTCAGTCAAAGCTAATTCACGATTCGAAAAGCTTTTGGAAATTTATTAATAGTAAAAAAGCATATCCAGAATACCAAGTATCTTAACACACATTCAGAATAATTACACAGAATCGCATTCTATAGTTCATGCCTTTAGTTCATATTTTAGTACTGTATATTACTGGTAATAATCGCGTAGATGTTAATAATGGTTCCTTCAGTGGCAATATTCCATGCTTAAGTGTTAACTGTGTCACTGAGAACGATAATAGAACCTCCATCAATAGATTCAAAAATAAACTTACTTCGGATCATGATCGAATACTAAGTTTTTAATAAACGACTGCAGAGAGTTATTTGTATATTCTTCAATGAAAATTTTTAACTTATGTCTAAAATCCGCAACTTTCTATACGATGGAAAATTGGTAAGGTGGGTACAATTTTAAAATCTAGGGACCCCACAATAATATCTAGCTACAGATCTATCACCATCATATGCAACTTCGATAAGCTCTTTGAGATGTCCTTATATACTGCAATTTATCCTTCATTGAGCAATTTTATTTCTCCATTTCAAAATAGGTTCATGGAGAAGAGATCTGCTACTAATATCGTTTATTTTACTCAATTTATATCCAAAGTACATGATGAACACGGACAAGCTGACACCGACTTCTCAAAGGCTTTCGACAGTATTCATTTTAATTACAAAACTTAATTTTGGATTCAGTGACTCTGTGTTGAAGTTACTTCATATTTACTTGCAAGCTAGGCAACAATATGTCATCATTCTATTTTTTTAGCAACATCTGGAGTCCTCCTGGGATATAATCTTGGACCACTGCTATTTTTACTCTTCATTTGCATTTGTTCTTTGCTGATGATCTTAAATTATTTATGAAAGTTGAGCCAGTTGATAATTTTTTATTTGTTCAAGATCAGTTACAAAAGATAGAGACATGGTGCAGTGTTAATGATTTAGTTAAGTATGTAGAACCCTGACATTTAAACCGAAAAGAACCTATTATATTTAATTATTTTTTTTTAACTCCCAAATATTATAAAAATCCAATGCAGTTAAAGATCTTGGAGTTTATTTTGGTAAGGATCTATCTTTCACTGCTTATATTAATATACCGCAAACTCAGCCTTAAAAATGTTGAGATTTATTATAAGGAACTGTTCAAAATTTAACAATTTTCGCGTTCAGTTTCTCAAGATAAACTGACTGTGTCAGAGAAACCGACCCACTTATATAGGTTTTTAGGGTTCTAGAAGTTTTCGTCGGTTTCGAGATCAAATAGAATGTGGCCGAGAATGTTCCAGAATACGTCAAAATAAAGGCATCACCAAAATTATAAATTATAGTGTGAACCGGAACATAATTAACAAACTAAAAAGGTAGATGAGCTTCCGTAACATTGCTCCCCTAGAACTGATCGTTCTGATCAGGTTACTCCATTATTCGTATGGCCTTATTGCTAAGGTGTCAAACGATCGATGTGGACAATCTTCATCTTAGCTCAAGCATTCCTTTGGATCCTGTACACTACGTCATTCAATTTTGACATGACGGTATAAGGACCTTCCCATGATTTCTGCAGCTTCGGAGATTTATAATTGCTTTTTTTGGGTTATACAGCTACACTCTATACTACTACTTTATACTACTCTTGAAACCCGCTGCTGTTGGCGTGCAAGTCGTATCTGATCTTGATTCTGTCGCTTTCAATTTTTAACTTCTCTCGTATTTCTTCGTACAGATGGCTGAGATAATCATCTAAGTTTTTCTCGTGTTTGTGGTCGGTTCGTAATTAGACCTATGGGTAGCCGCAATTCTGTGCCGAAAATCACGCTGGCTGGAGTTTTACCTGTGGTCTCATTAATTGCCGCTCGGTAAGCTAGTAAAAATAGAGAAGGGCAGGTATCCCAGTTGGTCTGTTTCTCGTTGACGACCGTCCTCAGGAAGTTTTCAATGTACGATTGAATATTTCCATCATTCAATCTGAATGTGTGTGAAGAGGTGTAGTTCTGGTTTTGTGGATGACTAGCAGCCCACAGACATTCTGAAATACTTCAGATTCGAAATTTCTTCTTTGGTAGGAATAGATTTCTCTAGGGCCCCCATACCGGCATATCCAATTTTCAAATAAAGCCTCGGCTACGATGACTGCTTCTTGATTAGGCAAGGGATATATTTCTGGCCATTTAGTGCCATCCATCAGTACCAAAATATAACGGTTTCCACTGGTACTACGAGGAAAAGGTCCGGCTATGTCAATAGCTATTCTCTCGAATGGAGCTCCAACATTGTAGTGCTTCATCTGTCCTCGGCTTCGAGTTCTGGGTCTCTTACTAGAGGCGCAGATATCACAACGTCGGCACCAAGCCAGTAGAATCGCTCTATAACTTTATTCAAAGTTTTATTTATTCCAAAGTGTCCTCCACCGACCCCACCATGTAGCGCTTACAGAACTTCTGGAATTATTTTCTGGAGTAGTACTGTTTGATAAATCTTTTCCTTGCCATCAGGACTCTCCCATACTCTTTTTAGCAGACCGTTCTCGATGGCTAACGAATTCCACAGCGCCCATTAGTACTTTAGAGCCGGCGATTTATCAGCAATGTTCTGCCAGGTGCCATCTTTCTCATTTTTCATTGGAAAATTGATCCGGATCTTCACTTTGTTTTTTAGCGATGGTTTTAATATATCAATCCTCCGGGCACTGGATGGTAGTTCTTCTGCAAAGAAATTCATCTTCTTCTCACATTTCTTGTCGCAGTGTTTACAGTTTGAAGGGCATGGTCTTCCGGATAGGGCATCAGCATTTCGATGGTTAGATCCTTTCCGGTGTTCAGTTTTGAAGTTGTACTCCTGCAAGCGCTGAAGACATCTTGCCACTTAGCCTTTCGGATTCTTGAACTGCAGTAGCCACTTCAAAAAAGCATGAGACGAACGGCTGACCATAGAGATACTTATAAAAATGCTCCACAGTTTTAACTATGGCAAGCAACTCTCTTCTGGCTACGGAGCAGTTAATTTCTTGCTTAGAGAGGACTTTGCTAAAGTAGGAAATCACCTTTTCCCGCGCTCGTCTTCAATTTGTGATAATATTCCTCCAATTCCAGCATTAATATCATCCGTGTTCACGATGTATGCCTTTCCAGGCTTAGGATATGACAGAATCGGAGAAGAACACAAAGCTTCTTTTTATTTGAAAAGCTTGTTGACATTGGTCGGTTCAGATAAATGGCTGATTGTTTTCTGTGAGTCGATGTAAGGGTTTCGCGATCTAAGCAATATTTTTCACAAACTTGCGATAGTAAGTGCAAAGTTCCAGGAAACTCCTTAATTCATGTTTGACTTTTGGTACTGGCCATTTCCAGATGCTATCAGTTTTCTCTGGGTCGGTCTTCACTCCCTCAAAGGAAATAATGTGTCCTAAATACTTGACTTCTTCTTGAAAGAGCATGCACTTCTTAGGACTTTACTTGAGCCGCGCTCAAAGGGCGTAACGTTGAAGTGCCATAATCCTGTTCCAATGGAAAACGCTATCATCTTTTATTATACGGGTAAAACTGAACTTGCCAATAGGCACTCTTCAGGTCTAATGTGGAAAACTATCGGGATCCAGACAACGTATCCAGGGTATCATCTTGGCAGCGGATAACTGTCCTTCTTAGTGACATCGTTTAATCTTCTATAATCGATACAAAATCTGGCAAAGCCATCCTTCTTCTTTACCAATACCACCGGCGAAGTCCATGGACTCTGGGATGGTTCAATAACTCCGTGCTGCTGCATGTCTCTCAGCAGTGTCGATACCTCTTCTTGCTTTGCTCAAGGAAACGTCGTGGAGCTTGTTTAATTGGAGTGGAGTCGCCGGTATCTATACGGTGCTCCACAAGATTAGTCCTTCTGACATCATCTTCTGTCAATGAGAATACATCTGATAGCGTCTCAATAAGTCTTCCAACTTTTTAATTTCATTGGCTTGTAATGGGGACTTGAATCAGTTAACAAGGCTTTGAAGAATTTCGGGTAGTTTTTCAATATTTCGAGGTGCTGTTGATGGCTCCACATTACTGAACAACGATGCAACTGTTTGACAAATTTCCAAAGTTTAATCTTTCTTGATCTCTTGTGGGTAGTCTTTCAGATTTAGCGTTCTGACTAATACCAAATTGTTTTTCTTTTCTGTTAATGTCTTTCCAGTTAATATACCCTTCCTATTAAGACTGCTCTCTAGCTCTACAATTACAGTTTCTTCAATAGCCGAAGGACTGCTACAAATAACTTCAATCCCACTTCTGACACCAATATAACCTCTACTTGACTACAAACCAACTTTATTGTCACTCTTGATTAGACAAGAAATATTTCACAAGTGTCAATGCTTTACTTTGACTTTTCTGTTACTAGCGTTATGCTTCTCAAGATAAACTGATTGTGTCAGCGAAACCGATCCATTGTTTAGGGTTCTAGAAGTTTTCGGCGGTTTCGAAAATCAAATATAAGGCCGAGAATGTTCCAGGAAACGTCCAAATAAAGACAACGCAATTATAAATTATAACGTAAACAGGGACATAATTAACAAACTAAAACGGTAGGTGAGCTTCCGTAACAATAAAAATTTTTGAGAATTTTTTAGTTATTTTGAAACAACATTCAATTAGTTTTAAAGAAAGTATACTTGTTACATGCAACTAAAATGCACCATTTTAGAGAAAGCTGCGTTTAATATATTTGTTGAACTTTGAAATCAATACATAAATTTTAACAAATTATTAATTCAAAAGGTTAGAAATGTTTTTCTTATAAAACAGCATGAAATACAATACAGAGAAGTATGACAACATGAGAGAAAGACAACATTTAAAAAATAATGAATAAAAAAAAAATAACCACTTAAACCAAAACATAATATCAAAAACAAAATCTTTGATCTAGTGAAGTTACCAGAAAGCTACAGGTCATTATGTATTTAAAAATAGTTACCGTTACCATTTCAGTAACCAATAAAAAAAATATTTTCATTTGTTCTAAAATATACCTACTACTCCTTCCTACACGAAAATTTTAAATGAGAAGCCAATATTTTCACAAGTCGTTTACGTAAATGTCATGATTCCATTGGGTTGTACTTAATTAGTGAAGCAAATTTGATACACACGAAATTACATTTCCAATACATCATTATTCTCTGCGAAGTATTAATTAATTTTGTATTATGTATGTATGTTTACCGAACTATATCCCACCGAAGCCGAATCATACATATTTATAATGTTAGCCTTTGAAGAGAATACCGAACAACTAAATGGAACTGAATTAATTTGTTGGAGTTACACTTTCCTTAATAACTAGAAAGAGATAATTGCGGGGGGATCTAAAATATCAGCGGGTGGTCAAATAGATAATGCTCGACTAGTAAGACGGCAGAAGCTGTTAATTGATAGTCACCCTCATCATGATTAATCTAGGAACGTCCGAAAGCGACGGCGCCTTCATTTTGTGGCCCACTATGAAAGGCTTTGTAATCATGGATTATTTCAATAAAACATAGTCTACGGGGCAAAAATACGGGGCGAGCAAAAGTACAATCGAACAGAATTAGCAAAAGTCATTAGTGTCTACTCGATTGTTTCTATTATAGTTTGATATATTTTGTAGCGTTACGATGCATAACTAATTTTAGTCTGCATTACATTACATTACGTAAGTAGAAGGGTATTCATATAATAATATTCTATCTAGAAAAAAAAAAATAAAAACGTATAAAGCTGCGACGGATTTAAATTCGAAGTTCATCTGTCGTGTCTTGGACTAAGTTCTGAAGATCTTGGCGTGACTTGCAATAAGTCTTAAACTTACAGAATTTTTCTGTGAGTAACCGTTATCAGAACCACGGGTAGTTAGTGGTATCTTTTTCATACCACCCCAGATTATGCTCCGGTAATGTACGCTCGCTAAAATACACCGGTTACAGTTCCTCTTACATCTGTGGTTGTTAGTATTTAAACACATAACCGGAAAATTTTGTTAACAAGCAGCACGAAAATGGAAAATTTTGCTTTTTCTGTGCTTGATGAATTTATTTTTTGACTAGGCAGAAACAGTTCAGTTTTTTAATTTGTATTGTTTGTTACATCCATGTTACACCTTAATTTCAAAGATAAAACCTTACTTCACTTATCGCTTGCTTTTTGTTGTTGTTGTTAATAGCGGCGCGGATTCCCGCAGCACTCAGGTCTATAGACCCATTGTACATGCCGCTGATTATAGAGATAAAACAGGCCTGTGCTGTGCGCAAAATCGAGCACTAGCTCTGCTGGAATCTCTCTAATGTCTCGAGGAGACAGAAAAGCAGCCCCAAGATATTTGTATCTTTTTACCATTAAACAGACACAGTTACAAAGGATGTGAATCGAATCCTCATCTGCATTGTCGCAAAGTCTGCACCTCGCGACATTGTTTAAGCCAATCCTATGTAGGTGTTTGTTCAGATGTCCGTAGCCTATTAAGAGATCCGTGCCAATCCTGATGTTGCTTCTGTTAAGCATAATGAAGTTTCGGTTAGCGTCAGCCCATGGGCCCCCTATGACTAGTGTGGCTTGACGCAAACCGGATCCCACCGACCAATCTTCAGTTGATTGATTCTTGATCAAGTTATCAATGGACCTTGCGAGATGGCATTGTGGTAACCCCAAAACTGGTTCAGGCCCCACAAATTATCTTATTACCTGTCACACCACTGTGACCCGGAAACCAGGTCAGCTTAACACTATTGTCCCTTCCCAAGAGAGATCTGACACATTCCAGGACCACACGAGAGGTGATCCTGAAGGACAGAAGGGCTCTTAAAGCTGCCTGGCTGTCTGGGCATACTTGAATATGCTAATTTACATATTTCCTCCTGATATTTTCTTGAACACAGGCAGAGATAGGAAATACTTCAGCCTGAAATACCGTGCCGTATTTCCCCAAGGCGTGAAATAAATTCACTCTTGGTCGTACTCCTGAGCCCTGGTCTGTCTTGGACCCATCCGTGAACAAGAAAAGCCTTCTCTAGTTGGAAATTATACCTTAAAATTTCTTTGCAAATTATTGCACTTAGTTGTAGCCAACTTCACATGTTTAGTTAGTAGAGATTCTTGTCCTTTTACTAGAGATGGCACAGTTCTCTTTATTTGTCTTTGTAAATACTGGGGAAAGAAGCAATTTTTCATTTAGCTCTAGTAGTATAATTATATCTATTACTAGAGCTAATTACCCGTTATTATATGATACGTTGCAACAAGGTGACTGGAGTGCAAATAAGAATCTTGAAAATAACATCTATATTATGTAGAATATTTAAGTATCTATCAAAAAAATAACAGAATAACTCTTCCAATTGCACTTTCTGATGCAAATAAAATAAAACCAAATTTCGGAAAATGTTAATATTGTCGTAACTGGTATAGTGGGTAGCATTTGGCTTTCATACTGGAGGTTCAGGTTGAATTGCTGACACCGGAGAATTTTTATTTTGTTAGTTAATCCCAATTCTTTGAAACCAGTGAATAATGATTTCATTATACATTAATGAATAATGAATATTATTAATTAGGAAACATTTAGTCGTGGACCAAATTTATCACCGCACATGTCATATAAATACTTATTTATTAAATACGACTTGCTTAAATAGATGGAAATATTTGAAGCATAAATATAATTTTTAGATGTTGATGACATAACTAAGATATGGAAGGAAGATTTTCGGCTTCCAAGGAAATATTTTGGCTTTCTCATAGAATTTTCATCGCCTTTCATTTTTTGTTTTCAGTAGAAGTTTCAATGTAACCTTCAACAACAGAATTAGACTTCCAGTCACCATGTCTCTTTATACTCAAAGATGTGCCCCACGTCGGCTAAAAGAGAGATTGAATATCGCTGAAAACAGTGTCCAGTATACGCTTTTGGATTAGTCAAGAAGTCGTGCAATCAGTTTTGGTACATTGCCTATAGTATTTATATCAATATGTTTGGTACATTTATCAGGTTTATATCACAGAAAGGAGCGAATATGATCACAGTTCTCATTTCTTACTTTGGCCTACCAGTTTACTAAATTCAAGCCACCATCTGTAAATGATACTGTAGGAAACAACTACTCCGCGGGCTAATGCCCCGACCGGCATTGAATTATACCTGCAGTATCTGTGTAAAACAGTCAAGAACCCTTGTCGGCCACTCCACCAGACATAGACCGGTTTCGGGCTTGTTAGCCCTCATCAGTATGACATAGGTGAGATGACCGACAATTGAACTGGCTGTTCCTTCATATGTAGTTTCACATATAAATCGAGTGCAGGTGAGATGTAACTGGTCTGCTACTTCCTGCTCGGACACAGATACTGCAGGTATAATTCAATGCCGGTCGGGGCATTAGCCCGCGGAGTAGTTGTTTCCTACAGTATCATTTACAGATTTAATGGCGCATCGCCCGGGGCGAGAGGTCTGCGGTTAAGTACCTACGATATTGTAGGTCGCTTTCTGCAAGTCGAGCCGCTTAGGCCGAGCAGGAAGTAGCAGACCAGTTACATCTCACAAGCCACCATCATTTGCAGCTGTTACAAAAAACTTTTTAGAAACTTTTGTTTTGACATTCATTCATTAAAGATCTGAATATTTCCTTCTTTTTAATGGTTTAAATGTTTTAATTTTGCACCCTTCTGAATTTCACTTCAACAATACATTCAAATTTGAGGATTTTTTTATATCGATAATCTTCTTGAATTAAATTTCTGTTCTTATAATTGAGTATGACGCCAAAGAGGTGAAATCGTCTGTGTTTTGCTTAGTTCGTTGAAATATACTAATCATCCTTTCTCGTTAGGTAAGTTATCTTTCTTTTTCTACATTATTTTTTATAGCGACCAAATGCTTTGTTCATATTTTTTCTGTGATTTCTCTGGCACAAAACGGAAAACGAAACTGGAAGCTTCATAATCAATATTTTCACAATACAATAATTACGAGAAATAATGTAATGACAGCTATCTTTAATATAAATTATGTATAAGAATAATAATTATTATTGTTATTAATGACCTAGACAGTTGTAGATAAATTGTTGTACGCAATACGTGGGATACTATGTTATTACAGTGCTTACGTGATTATACAACTTAGCCTACGGCTTTGTTGTACAAACTGCCCATGCATAAGATAATAATGTATGTATTCCACTAATTGCGTAAACAACTATTTCAAAATATTCTATGATTCCTTAATATTCTTATTCACATAATAATGTGAAAAATATAATTAGTAGTATCTATTAAATATGTAACACTAAAATTAACATTAAAATGTAATTCTACAAGCGTCCCTAATTTGAACATCACAAGTAGGTCAGTATTTACAAAGTGCTTATGTCTGCTACCGACGATAACCTGCCACGTGGCTATTTGGGCGACCAAATAATTAAAAAAGGAGTATCTGCCCCTTTTAGCCATCGTTAATCATGATTATTTTTTAATGTGTCATTGGCACACGTCTGATAATTCCATGAGTGGATTAACCAACGGGATTTTTTTAAAGCTTTTCCTTTCATTTCACAGACGACGGGACTTCAAAGGTACGGCTGAGCACGGAGTTTTTTTTTTAATGACGGAAATACAACATTAACATCAAATGTAGTTATTATTGCGTGAGGAGTAGGGATTTGAATTTAAAACCTAAACATATACCTATACAGGGTGAGTCAGTCATAATGTCATTAATTTTAACCACGTATTCGGGAGGCCTAATAAAGGCAGAAAATCGAAAAAAAAATTTTGTTACTCGACCTTTAAAAAAATAAACAAATCACCCTATAAAAATCAGGAACACGACGCTCCTGGTACGCTACGATGGCGCACCCGACGAAATTCTAATGTCACAGACTTGCCGTATTAACCATGGATGCCACATTTACATACATAATATCGTCTAACACATCAGCGTGTTATTCAAATTTACCTCCATTTCTTCCCCTCAAATTTGTAGATCATGCCACACATGGGAGGGGGATTTAGAGAATACAAGCAGTAGTTTGTTTATTTCGGTCTAACCTCACGTATTTGGCGTAAATTCACAACGCATAATTTTACAAATTCCGATTACGTGGAAATGGTAGTGTTATACGGAGAATGTTTACGAAATGCGACTGAATTTTATTAATAAAGTGCTATGGACGGATAAATGCAGTTTTACTTATGTGGGCTGTAAACAGGTTAGTATCATACTACTTAAAAAACAATACATTTCTAGGCTAGATGTACGTAACTACAAATTGTACATTTGGTTATGTGTGCGGTTAATTGTACTTACGAGTAATACTAAAAATTCATATTTATGTGTAAAACGTAGTGAAAACGTAATATCAAAATTATTAAACTGTAATAGCCTAGCATTCGAAAACATTTATTTATTATCTACATTTGTTTTTATTAACAAATAAATAAATATTTAAGGAAAATTCATTCATGTATCTAGATTTAAAAAAAATAGTTTTACTCCTTGTCGTTAAATAACAGTACAAAACTAGGTAACTAGGTTATTGACCTAATAAGGTCAAGGTCAAGATTAACTCTCGATTAGAGGCGTGCCATTTCGGTCTTGGACAGTTTTCTGTCGACAACACGATGGTTTTTTATTAAGTACTTAGTATTTAAACACGAAACGCTTTTCAGCTTCTCAATAATTTACCCCTTGGGTATAGGTTTTTTATGTAATGTACGTAAATGGTTTATTACTCAGTTTATTATTAGACACGTTGGAGTTTTGTTGCAGTCATAACAGCTACATTTGCTCAGAGAAAAATCGACACGCGAGTGTACGGGTATCGTTTGATTGAGCCGTATTTTCTACGGGAAAATCTGAGTGGACCGCGTTACTTGCAATTTTTAATAGAATTATTTGATTATTATTATTTGATTTTATTGGGTATTAACATTTTAAATTATTATTGGCTGAAGTTGAACTGAGCAAGAAAAATGATATTCTAAAATAGTCAGTACAACCGTTTATTTGTGATGTCTAAAACCTAAGTGGGTAGGTACTATATAGAAAAATATTACAACTTGACAACATTGCATCAGGTCGATATCGAGTTGAACTGTCAGCTGTAACCGACCAAGGCTGTGACCGGTCAGTGACAGTCTGAAAAGGGAGTTTAAATAATGATTTGAAAATATTTTTTTTCGGCGTAAATATGTATTTAGATTTTTTTTTAATCACGTATTCGCATTATACTCATTATTCCCTATCTCCTCTTAAAATTAATGACATTATGACTGACTCACCCTGTATAAATGATATGTAGGTAACCTACTGACCCATATTGCGTAAGTGGCATGAAATTCCTTATACCGAGGGTTATAAAACTAATGTAGGGAGGAACGGTGTAAGATCATCAAAAAAACTTCATTGAACTTGTGTTTGCTCTGCTTAGTAAAACCAGCGAGCGATGCCTTGCTGTTTGATTAATTTAAGATTAGGTTGGCCAAGTTATAATAAAATGCACAACAAAAAGTGTTCTTTAGATAACTATGATTTCATGAAACTCCAGTACATTGTTTTGTTTTTTTTTTTTAATAATATTTTTAATAATAATTACAAACAACAGAAACCTGAAATACATTACGCGTACATGATTGAAGATCGGCGATAGTTATTGTTTTTGTGATGATACATTCGATTTTCTTTTATTCAGCCCATTTTCGAAACCTCTCAATTTAATTCCAAGAATTAGCCCAGAAGTGAAAGCTCTGTGCAGGATAGGAGGCGGTATATTATTATTCAGAAAAAGCAAATAAAATAGATATTAACATGCAGTAGCAAAATTACCTCTACCGGCCATTAACTACTCCATGCCGTATTAAAAAGCCTCAGACATTCTACGTCGCCGTAGAAACCATTGAAACTTAGTGACCTCTATCGCGAAACGGCGATAACGTTATGTTGCAAACACGCAATTGCAGGAAACAACTACTCTGCGGACTAATTCCCCGACCAGCATTGAATTACATCTGAAAACATCTAGCAACCTCTCAGCATGCCAAGGTGGCCGATGAATGATAGAAAACGAGAATTATGAATGATTATTTTAATTTCAATTTCAAAGAAATTATTCAAAATTAAAATGCACTGATGTAATTCGGTCAGGATCAGATTTACAGAAACCTGTCTACCGATTACCGTCGCAGCACAATATATTTCTATTTATTATACCTAGTAAGTATACAAGTAATAATGAAAAGGTGTATCTCGGAAATTATTGGCTTGACAGAGAAGGTTCTAGGCTCAACTTCAGTAGCAGATTCACTCTACTTTGAAAACGTACGCGTATCTATAATCGAAAAAACTATTTCTTCAAGGATAAAATCGTCAAAAACTGAAGAAAGGTAGAAAATTTTGTGTTTTATTTTTGGATCACATCATAAATAACTCAGCAATGCGCAAAACTACCGGATCCGACGCAAAGTCACCCTTTCAGGCGAAATGGTTATTGAATTATTTCCATGTCAGCAATTAAATTTCTCGGATAATGGTGGTCTTTTCAGACGTCCCGTAGCCGCCTCTATAACTGGCCGCATCTCAATCATGTGCAAAATTGGATCACAAACACACACAATTTATCAATGTATTTATTTTATTCTCAATAGATTTACAGAACTTCTTATCTTCGTGTCTTCAAAATAGATTGCCTTTTGTGCAGTTTTTTGGTTGTCAGTCAACTTCATTCACAACTGTCTCAGGAGTCCCACATGGCTCTGTGTTGGGTGTTCTGTTCTTCAATTTCTTTGTAAAAGACATTGTAGGTAACATTGATGTTGCTTGTTTACTTTATCCTGATGTCTTAAAGAACTATAAGTGTTTCAATTGTTGTTCACCCCTTCAGTCCCCACTTGATAACATTTGCACTTGGGTAACGACAATAATAATAATAATATCTCTACCCCTCATTCTAATCACACGGACTAGCTCAGAAATCGGAGACTTGTGCGGGAGAGGGGGCGGCATATTATTATTAAGCAGGCCACATTTGCGCCCAGGAACGACTTACGTTGGTAGGCCCTAACCACTATTCAGGGCAGGAATGAGGGAAACCTGGAAAACCTGGAAAAGCTCATTAATTAGGGGGGTAGTCAAATATCAACCGGTATCAATCTCTCACATTGACCCAAGCTAACATTATTCCACCCTACCATACCCGCAGAGAGGGTGCCAATCCTCTCCACGAATATAGCTTATATACGGTCTAACGGCAGCTGGGCGCAAACCAACTCCGATCTAGTCACCTCGATTCAAGTACTGACGCCTTAAACCGCGCGATCACTGACCGACAATAATTTATAACTTAACTTAAGGCTTACGGTGAGCGCCCTATCAAACGATATATAGTTTTCGCTCAGTAACTCCTTAACGGTAATGATAAAAATATGCGCTTTTTTATTAGACTATAAATATTATTTTACATCGCGCTGTTTTTTGAAATTTTGAGTGTAAGTGTAAAATTAATTTAGCGCCGACAAGATCAACCGAAGGGACCAGTGATAAAACCATATCTAAGTTTAGAGCAGAAACATTTAATGTTTTCTTGAGTGCAATCAAAAGTCCGCCCCTAGATTTGCTTGTTAGGTCAAAGCTACGATCCATCCAAAAAACAATGAAATTTCTACTGAAAATCTCAGAATCCAGTACACTACCATCAAGCCAAGTTTCAGATAGACAGATCAGTGAGTAAGGTGAAGATTCAGAGGCATTATACAAGTTGTGTGTCTTAGATTTTAACCAAATGATTGGTAAGTTTCTTACTGCTCGTATTATTATGAGTAACTGTTGGAGAAACTGAATTATTATTAGCTAATTGCTATTGATCTAACATTAAAGATAATTTAAAATGTTCCAATTTTTTTATAAACAGAGCATATTTACTTCTCAAACATAGTGGTCACTATCAGAAATTTTCGCATTTACACAATTTATGGATTTAGGGTTACAACCATTTGTACATTTCTTGATACTATGATTAATAGAACATTTTGGACAGATAACATTAGGATTTTTACAAGATTTTTGAAAATGGTTAAACCCACTACATTTATAGCAGATTTTTAAATCGATAGCATCATAAACTGTGCAAACATCGTAATTAACAAATAACTTCCCTTGCTTAATCACTTTTGAAAACAACAGACTGTCAATCTCTAGGATAGCTTGAAAGATATTACAATTCTTCTTAGTTGGCCGTATTTTTACAGCTCTACATACACTATTTTCAGCAAAACAGTTATTTTGTGCCTTGATAAAGTTCACCAATTGATCATCACTATATTTTTCAATCATTCCAACAATTCTGATTTTTGGAAAACTGCCCTTAACTTCTGAAATTTTATACTCCTGGGAGAGTTTTTCTTCTGCTTTTTCCTTGAACTTCTGAGCATCATTTGGTGTATTACAACCAATTAGAATACCTCCACTCTTTACATTCTTTATTTTAGACACCTGTATGTTCATACCGGCTGGAATTAAGTTTTTCAGCAAATCATGCCGAATCCTTTTTGAATCACAATGAACAACTGCTGTAATGCTTTGGCGGTAAACGTGTGGCACTGTGGCACGTGTGTGTTTTATGTGTTTGTATAAATATGGAGGGAAGGAGAGGTCCTCAAGAAACGAAAGGTAGCACGTAAAAATAACTATGCAACGATAAGTTTTAATGTAAACAAGTAAGAAAACATGTTTGAAATATCTCCAAATATCAATCCTGAAAATATCAGTAAGGTACGTGCTACCTCCCTGTGCTACCATATCGTGTTTTTCATGAAATCATTAAATAATTATCTTTCAAAGCGGCGTAAATCTGTCACTACTTTTGACACCTTTGACTTGTGACATATACCTAACCTCGAGGTGATAGAAGATCAGAGTTAGCGAATAATATAATTTCGAAAATAAATGTTTTCGCTTTATAAATAAGTTTGGAAATTGGACAATTCCGTTAATTCTTATTTTTCTCTAGTCCCTCTCAAAATATTTGTACTCAGTTATAGTTAACCTTGTATAATATAAATTTGAAAAAATATAAAAGCAAAACTAATAATAATAAGAAAGATATAGTGTCAATATGACGATGATTTATAAACTCCTTTTGAAGAACGTTTTACCATAAAATCAATTGCAATTCCTTGACATATAACATTCAGACAATCCGCGAAGTTACAAATAAAAGGTGAATTTTGCTAGGTAAATTTCTGTCTTTAACACATTGTTACGATCCACTAAATTTCTGTAGCAAGAAATACATGCAGTACGTGACTAGATGCAGCCTGCATTCCTGCTAAGAGAATAACCACCTTACAATGCAGTCTTCCTATTTTCTACTCCTAGATCTAGCATTACTTTAGAATTTTTATCGTACACCAAGCCAAGGAGGAACTTGTTAAAATATATTTCAATATGTTAAAAAAGCACGTATCTGGGGCTTCAAAGGTGCACCGCAGACACCGTTGTACACAGTAAATTCAATTTTGTATCGAAGCTAGGCCCTTAGATCTTTACATCAAGAAGGATTACCAGAATCAATTTCATTTTCACTTTCCGAACTGAGACCCCAAATTTTAAAATCCTCAATCGCGGGATTATATGCCTTTCTATATTCTTATGCAAAACTGTGAAAGCTCTTTCCGTCTAGGAACATTTATATGAGGGTCATCATACATCCCTGGATAAAATCAAATATAAAGGAAATGTTATGAGGCTATTGGTCTACATTCTGAAAAGTTTTACATTTTTATTACATCTCTTTATGCAATAACTGTGGCACAAGCATTTTGACACATGCTAAATTGCAGACAATCGTTAAGCAAAGAACTAAGAGATACTTTATTAAAAATATATGTTACTTAATTAAAAATTACTATCTTAGATAACCGTATCAAATAATATGTAAATATAAAATAAAAAAGCTAATCAATATTATAATAAATTAAACATTACGTTTATGTATACAAAGAAACTTCAGAGAAACTATGGCATAAATTCCTCTAAGAAAAATAGTGGAGGTAGTTCATTGTTTGTCCGTAATATTGCGTTTCCCAGATAAGAGTGTTGAAGTTATTACTTTGAAGTTGGTTTTCTTTAATTACGAGTATCTTTAAGTCGAGTGAAATAAAGTTGTCAAATGTTGCACATGACTAAACTGTTCACTACCCATTTTATACAAGGTGAACTATTAGTAAATACAAAAATTTTAACCAAGTGCTCAGGGACAATAAAACATTATTTCGGAATCCTAGTTCGATATTTAAAAAATCGGACAAAACTCTTTCATCTTCCGGAAAATCGGCGGCTATGGAAAGCATTGTTCGAGAAGGTTTAGATCTGTCAATTACCATACGTCCATAGTCGTTTTTTACAGTGTTTCCAAATGACGTAGAAACGACAAAAATTAACATTTTTATTAATAATAATATTTGATAGGTACATAATAGTTAAGCTGCAGTATTTTGCATTCGTCTTTCATTCAAAACTGTTAAAATTAAATTTTCACTCATCCAGGAGTCCGTCAGGATTACTCATTAACAACACACTTCGCGTGCAGTTAAATAAGATGCCCATTTATTCGAACAGGAAATCGAACAAAAGAAATATTAGTAAATAGAAAACTTTGAATGCTTCCCTGGCAGTCTTGTCCGATAACCTAGAAAAACAAACTGGCAAATTATATTATAGGAAAATATCTGAATAGGAGTTTAATATAGTTTAATAAATTTATTTAGAAATTTTTTGAAAGCTGATTTCGTTAATTCTTATTTTTCTCTATCCCCTGTACTTGTACTTAGTCATAGTGAACCCTGTATAATTGAAGGAAAGAAGATATGCTGATACTTATAGATAATTGATAGGATGAATATTTTTGAAAAGAATAAATATAAAGCTTTTTCTGCTCGCATAAAAATGGCAAAAGTAAACTAAAAATACTATTATGTGAATTAAAATATAGGTACAAAATTCAGCACCACATATCTTTTAAATTATGTTTTTAGAAATTTACATCTGCTATTTTATGTGAACAAAGAATTTTGCCTATTTTTCTTTAAAAAATTGTATCGATTTGCAACTAGTATTGTATTATGATCTGGGTTTGCAAAGCTGTTATGATATTTAAGGAACTTTTACCCTTAACAAATTTGTCCTTTAATTGTAGATATCCTATAAGATGGTTTGAGCCATTTCCTTCAAGACACAGTTGATATTTATATATGCGTACAATTGGTATTTGTTCGTGTACAATAAATCATCCTTTTTTTATCTTAATCCGAATTAAAACTAAATAAAACATTTTTCAAAGTAACAAGTTTAACCCTGTATTTCGGAAACGCAACGTTAATGATAAAAAGGTATATGAGCGGGACATCCTATATAAAACTTGTCTACTTAATTTGTATACTCAGTATGTTCAAATTTAACCTGAAATACTCCTGTAACATTTGACTTGACTGTGCAGTTTCAGTGAATTTTGTTATGCATGTAGAATCAAGATGTAGGTAGGTAGAGTTACGCAACAAATCATGTAGCAGGTTTGGGTGGATTGAGAAAATACCCAGGAATAAATATATTTGTTTCAACAGAAAGACACAATAACACCATGAATAATAATAATAATAATAATAATAATAATAATAATAATAATAATAATATATTTATTTATCCTTTTGATCATCTTACATGATATTGGACACGTCACAGTTTAGTTATAAAGCAAACATAAACTAAATAAAAGTAAAGTCAAAGTACATATAATATACGCAAGGCACATTTATATAAACATATAAGCATACGTATATACACACACATACATTAATACTATACATTTAAAATCGGCTGTTCAGAAAATCTGTCACATTATATAAACACTCCTGTGCAAGAAAATTTTTAAGTTTTCTTTTAAAAACATTAATATTATTTTCCTGCTTAATGCAGACGGGCAAATGATTCAGGAACTGTATTCCTTTAAATGCTGGACATTTTTTGTACAACGAAGTGTCATGTTTAAGTGGTCGTAAGCATTCAGCACCTCTTGTACAATAATTGTGATAATCACAATTACGCTTAAATTGTGTATAGTTATATTTTGCGTATAATATACATTTATATACATATATAGAATAGAAAGTAAGTATATTATTTTGTTTAAAATATTCCTTACAACTTTCTCTAACATCAAGGTTAAACATTAGTCGAATTATCCTTTTCTGAGAGATGAAAACTCTGGAGACATCGACCGCACTTCCCCATAAAACAATGTTGTAAGATATATGGGTGTATACTATAGCGTAATATACATTTATTAATTGATCAATAGTAAATATATTTTTTAACTGGAGTATTGCGTAAAAGCTGCTGTTCAACTTTTTACAAACGTGATTTATGTGGGTAGACCACCGCATGTTACTGTCCAGGTAGACTCCTAAAAATTTGGTACTGTTTGAAAAATTAATATTGACATCTTTCACCGACACTAAATTATCACTTGAAATTGCTGTTCTATTGAAAAATTGCATACATACAGTTTTATTTGCATTAACAATTAAAGCGTTCCTTTCGCACCAGTTTGTGAATTCCCTAGACAGGAGGTTCATATTTTTTATTAGCTCTTCTGTGGATTTTGCATCTGTTGCCAATGTTGTGTCATCTGCATATAGAACAAGATGGTTTGTACTTACATAATGTGGCAGATCATTTACTTGTTGAGGATCAGATCTCTGCTCACCTAGTCTAACTATGATTTCTCTGAATTGTAAATAAGAAGTTAACCATGACAAAAAATTGCCACGAAATCCCAAATTATTTAATTTATCTGCCAATATATTCAAATTCACAGAGTCAAAGGCCTTAGATAAATCAAAAAAGAGTGCACCCACATACCTTCCTGCATCTAGCGAATCATGAATAAAATTAAGGAGAGTGATAGACCCGCTCTCTGTTGATTTTCCCTGCAAAAAACCATGCTGAAATTCTGTTATTATATTATACTTTTCTAGAAAGGAAATCATCTTTTTGTAAATACATTTTTCTATAATTTTGCATATTACAGTTTGCACAGTTATAGGTCTATAATTATCGAGTCGTATACGACTTTCTTTCTTGTAAACTGGCGTTACAAGTCCTATCTTTAGGTCAGCTGGGAAGGAACCCATTTGCACCGAAAAATTTATTATGTGTGATATAACCTGGGCAATATGTGGTGCAATATATTTGATCAATTTTGTTGAAAGGCAGTCGATACCTACAGAACCCACATCTCTCAGGGAATTAATGGCATCTAATACATCCTCAACTAACACTGCACTGAAATAAAATGTGTTATAAACATACATAGATGTGTTATTATTAAAATTAAAATTTTTAAAGTGGCTACTTAGCTCATTTTTTGCAGTTTTTGCAAAGAATTCTGCAAATAAATTTGCTATTTCATATTTATTATTTGTTAGCACTCCATCCGATTCAATAGTATCAATAGCATGATGGTTCCTTTTGCCTACTTTTTCCTGAACAGTACGCCATATAAACTTTTGTTTTCCTATAACACTTTTGTTTTCTAAACTTTTTTGGTAAGAAAGTTTCTTTATTTCATTTACTTTAGCAATGTATTTTTTTTTAAAAGCTTTGTAGTTTGTATGATCACGAGAACTTGGAGAATTTTTGCATAAGCATAGGGTCTATCTGTTTTGTATTACTAGTGTTATTATTTCTTCTTGCAACAAGGGGACATGCCAGTTCAACATAATAAAGCAAAGTATTAAAAACTCCTGAACGCCGAGTCAACATTACTATGTATAAGATACACAGACATAAAATTTTCATTACTTAAATAAGTATTTAGATTACACAGATTGGACTTGGACAAGTTTCTATATTTAATAACATTATCACGCGATTCCTGTTGGAAGACTTTACATGACGATTTCAGTTGAGCATCCAATGTAATATCTAAACCGAAGTGATCACCCAAATGCAAATCAATGACATGTTCTTGATATTCAAATGGAACATTTGTGAGGAAATAATCGAGTTTAGTTTTTGTTGTTTTCAAATTTTTGTCTGTAAAAATGCGAGTTGGTTCAAAATTTTGCAGTTTTAAATCAAAACTTTCAATGAAATCTGTCAACAATATTTTTTCATGAGAATTTTTTATATAATCGATATTAAAATCGCCAGTAACAATAAGAGCATCATAATTCTGCACACAGTGACAGAGAACCATGTAAAGTCTGCCCATGAATATCTCTATGTTCCCCGATGGGGATCTATATACATTAAGAACACAACAGTTTGTTTTTGGATATAAAATGATAGGCTGCACACCTCAAAGTCTAATTCAACAGACAAGTTATTAAAAATACAGGTATTTTATACTGAATACCGGTCCTTATAAGTATTAAAACACCGCCATGAGTTGTATCAGTTCTGTGGCTAAATCATAGTTCTCAAATCTTACAAAATCAACACTGTTATCGTTACACCAAGTTTCAGAAAGACACACTATATCAGGTTTTTCTGATTAAGATCAATTCCATTCTATTAATTTTATTGAATAAGGATTGACAATTCACATTAAGAATATGAAATAAATTTTTGGCATACCTATGTAGGGTCCTACATTTACAAAAACTTTTACTTAATGATATTTCGTGTATATTATCTACGACTGTGGTGATATCTGTGGGTGGATCCGAAAAAAACGTTGAATATGGACTCCATGCGGCCATATTTCCGGATTCATAGCATTTTTAAAGTTATAGTTGTATACACTTACTTTGAGGGAACTATAGACTTCTGGGTATTTCGAATTTAAACCAGTGACAACAACTTCTGGAAAGTACGGTTTCACAATTTTAGTCAAGTCTTCTTCACTCATCCTGGGATCTGCTCTGTAAATATGAAAATCCACAAATTTGGGAACTCCTTTAATTTCTTTGCCATTTATCTTAAGTTCTCTATTATTCCCTATTATTAAATTTTTTCTCTTCCTTGTTTTAGGCTCTTTCCATCCACCTTCGTCAGAATGTAGGTCATTCTTTCCCAAGTTTATTAAATCGTTGCACTTTTTTTGAGTATTTATTTGCATTATAGCAGTTGAAACATCGTTTCTTGAAATTATAGACTTTTTTGAAGATGTGACATCCGCGCTAATTTCTTTAGTGTTAGTGCTCTGACCAGCTGGCTTCGTTTTAACAGTAGCTTCCTGATGTTTTGCGCCATCTTTTTTAGGTACTTTTTTAGATACTTTTTCGGCATCGTACAAACACCTTTCATTTAACAAAACAATTTGTTGATTTAGTAAATTGATTTTCCCATGTAGTTCATCAATTATTATGTCCTTTTGTCTCATGATATATTTAAATATATTCAAGTCGATTACCTTTTGTCAGGACTTAAATTTTCGATAGCATCGAAAAACACTTGCTCCGATGTCAATTCGGGGTCACAACACATAATTACATTATCACTCGTAAATTTCAAGTTGGCATTTCTCGCACAGCTAGTGTGAAAGATACTATCACAATTTGTACACTTTATACCATTAACAACATTCTTTTGCACTTTTACAGCACTTAATTCTCTGCTTATTTTCGGGAAATCGACCACTGCTCGCCATATTCAAGCGCTAATGCTCTACGCACACTAATATAATTACAATCAAATATATTCAATATACACACACCATGAACTGAAGAAATAATTAAACTAGGTAGCAAAGATGAAATTAAAATAAGTAAAATGGTACAAATAAAGTTACAATAAGAGGCAACCTGTTTAAAAAAGGAATATTGTTGACTAAATAAAAATAACTTGAATAAATTGGAAGATATATGGTTAAAATGCCAAGATAAATAGAAAGTTCCTACTAAATCGAAGAGACGACGTGAAAACAAAAGAAAAATTTAAATATAGGGTACATGTTGAAGAGAGGAACATTTTTAGATAAAGGAATAGTTAGGTATTACCTATATTTTCTGTTCAACAGTTTCAGCGCAGATTTGAAAATTTAAGTTCGCATTTGTTTTCAATAGTTCCTTTGAACACTTGGTCTTGTATATTATGTTTTACTTTAATTAATTTATTAATTATTTAAATGATTGATAAACTCGATTAAACTGAGAAGTAAATATAAGTAGAAGATTGATTTATTTAAATTGTTAAAATGAATTGGGAACATGTAATTTGAAAACATAAATAAAAATCCGGGCTCCCTCGTCTGTCTTATTGTTTGAAGAGTAAATATAATTTACAGAAAACTAATATTGACTAAGATATTTAAGCACTTAGTGTCTCTTTAAATTATGCAGGAGCTTCTCAGACATACATACTTTCCAACTTGGGGAAAATTATAGTGAGGACAAATAAACTTGTAATAAAATATTTTTAATTTAAGAATTTATCAGCAGGAACTACTTAAGTTAAATTGAATTTCCTGCAGAATTACTTATTGCACCGTGCATTTCAACTTGTTAAAAAATATATCTATTGTATTGAAGTAGCTATTACGGATTATCAAGACAGTATAGGACTTTCTTCATACGAGTGTCTTGAATTTCATCCAGTATGTTTTTTTTATAAAAAATTTTCAATTCAGGATATAAAGTAACTATATTTGCTTATCCTTTTGAGAGCAAACATAAGGACATATTTCAAAATGAAAACTATACTACAGGGTGATTTTTAACCTATACACATAAACTTGGAAAATTACAGCTGAGGACAAATAAACTGTGGAAAAAAAATGTAATAAAATATTTTTAATTTACAAAAATTTATCAGGCGAAATTTGTTGTTTATAAAAACAAAGAAGTAAACATTTCCATACATAGTATTCATTGATGTCAAAATTATTTTTTTCTTTATTCTTTCATTTCAAAGCCAACTATGTTTCAAGTTCCATATATTTCTAATGAGATTTAGCATGCACCCAAATATTAAAATCATTTTTTCTCGAAAACTGTTGCCGATATTGAATTTCAACAAAAATGTATGTTTTTATTTAAAAATTATTAGAATTTTCATTTTTCCTATGAAATTATCAAAAAAATATACAGACAAGTGAATATTTTTGAAGCAAACAAAAATTATTGCAACAATGAAAATATCAACAGTTACTTTTTTAGGATAAGAATGTCAAGTTTGTGCTCACCGGTAAAAAGCGCTAGTGGCAGAACTTGTATGAATATAGTTTCAGAAAAAAATGTTATATTACTGGAGGATATAATTCTAACGGTTTTGAAAATAAATGAATTTTTTATTCCACTTTTTTAAATACGAATATTAACTTGCCACGTAAGAATGTCTAGATGTAATAACTCCGTTGGCAGATTTACTCGTAGTTCAATTTTCAAGCATTTTTAGATGTATTGCGTTGTAAAATTTTCAAACTAAATAATGACAATAATTCTAAGTTTCTTGAATGGAGTAGCTTCAGATATATGTAGTTGCTTAGTTAAATAGCGTAATTACATGGATGAGGCGATGATATTCCCAAGTTAAAATAGTTGTAGACTGCTGTCACTATCAAACTTATTTCAAGTTATCATTTATTTGTCAAATGACTTCCTGACACCGCAACACAGAATTGAAACAAGCTAAGATGGTTCGAAGCAGGAAGTCCATCACTGACCTATCTGGTTTCGGCATACCTTATAATTGTTTAGCCTCACAATATACTTATAGACCAGAGGAGGGGAGAGGCAGAAATCCAATAACGACATAACTCTTTAGCAGCAATGAGGCTGAATAGCAGTTTCATAACTCAGATCAAGAGAGAGCCTATACATCAGAAATTCATTCACTGCAGGACAATTTAGTCAAGACTGTGGACACCCAGCACCTCACAGCTAAATGACAGTTATAATTTTGTATCATCTTGGCTCTGAATAATGGAGAAAGTGTAAGTTGTAATTCACTAGTCAATTACTGGTAATTTCTAAACAAATCATCTTATGACTACCTAGAAAGTTTTCAATTATCTTAAAGCTAAGCCACATACACTGAACTTTTCTTCGTTATCCATCATGGTAATAACTGAACGGATTAACTGGAGTGATTTTAACTAATTCTTACTTACATTATTTTACATGATACATATTATGCAGTAGCTCATTTTCTTTATGTTTTTTCTTTAATAAGATGGTTTTCGTCAATTATTCCCTTTATTTACAGGCTTAACGCTTCATAGTAAATATTTAAACATTCAATTTTTTGTAATTTTTATTGCAGTAAATATAACAATTTTAGAATTATAATATTTAGACTATACTGAAGTAACCATTCTATGAAATATTGTTTCATTAATTGGATCTTTAATTTATTTAGTTATTTTATTATTAAATATCATTAGCTGTTCATCGAAACAATTAGCTACTATAAGAATGATAACATTAATTGAATGACTTCAACATTTATCACCTGTTTAACATCATAAATATTCTGAACTTCCTATTTTAACAGCAAATTTCTCATATGGCAGAGTAGTGTATTAGATTTATATTTCAAATATTAAGTTTACCTTTTCTTACAAATTGCAACTTGAAAGACTTCCTTCAGATAGAGAGTTATGTGGTTCTTGACAGTATGCTTCATCTATTCTTTCCTTCTTTTGGTTATGTGGTTATTGGGCCGCTAAAAAATCATGAGTCTCGCTGAAACAACAAATGGCAGTGTTGAACCTCTTGGAACTGAAACTTTATAGCTCGTTTTAATTTTGTTTTAGTTTTAGGGAGCCACTTTATTACACGAGCTAGTCGGCGCACAGTTATTCGGAGTTATAGTGTTAGTACGAAAGGATTATATAATTTTAAGTGAATCTGTTTCTGCTGTTGCTAATTTTTCTAGATGTTTTTCAACTATAGAGAAAATTTCTATGTAGGGATTAAACTGACTTCAATTCAATTTCAGCGAGCAAAAACACATGGAAATATCATGGTCTCATCCATGGAGTAGTCTTTTTTTGTAGACATCTGTTAGTTTTTTTCTTGCTTTGTAGGAAATAAACATGTAGTATAATAGTATATAACGAGCGTGTAACATTTCACACAAGTGTCGGAAGTTGTTGGTGCATTTATCGCATTCATTTGTTTGAAATGTCTATTTTATTTGTCATAGATTCGTTAATGTAGGTTTCTGCCACAGCAGTGGATTTCCATCCTCCATGTATTTAAGTGTCGTTATGTCACCATCTGCGTCCACAAAATTGTAGCTGATGATCTTCAAAATCAATGGCCCGTAAATAATTCAAAATCCTGTAAACTTTTACTTCTGGTATATTCCCAAATTTGTTGACACCTGCTTTCTAATAGTTTAATAAAATACGGATTTCTTCTCAATTGGTTGTTGCCTCTTTTGGTATGTAGCTGGCAGACTTGCGTTTCGCAGTGCTTTCAATTTGAAATATTTGATTATATCGACGTCATGATAAATGCTAAGAGCACTTCGTGGCATAGAATATTGGATCCATAAGGTGTTCGGTTTCCTTTTTTCGGATAACTCACCTACATAATGCATTAATATATTGTCAGAAAATGAAAAAATTATATTCTTCTCCGCTGTCCATTTCATAAAGTTCTTATAACAAGTTTTGTATCTTGCATGGGTAACAATTATAGTGATGATATTTTAGCTGATTGAACTACTAAAGGATGAGTACAACCTAAGGAATCATCATTACTGCAATCCATAGGCATTTTATATTAATCTTCATTCACTTTTATCGTCTTCAAATCAAGTAATCAATAATAAATTATTAAATAGCATGTTCCTTTGACATGACAGACGTATTTATAATATTTAAACCGAAACAACGCTCAAGCGGCAGCCAATCACGAGTAATTTGCCAATTGTTTCTGCATTTATCTGGCACAGCCTATTTCCGCAAATCATAACTTTAGATGCATGTTGGGCTCCTATATTCCACCAGATTTTATGATATTAGTATTTATATTATTAATAATAATAATACTTGAGAAGATCATGAATTTTCTAAACAGTCGAAATATTTGGCATATTTGTCAATATGGATGAAGAAAAAATAAAAACACGCTTTTACCTATAGTTTCTTTTATAAATAATTTATATAAATCTTTAGACAAAAATAATTGGTTTATTGGACCTCAGCAAGTTAGTCATGATCTATTGAAGGAGAAACTTTTGCGTTATGGACTTAGGGCTAGGGTTTATGAATGAATATGTTAATATTTGTCTAACAGGAGACAGATTGTTGATATAAACGGTTATTACTCTAAAGAAACAACTATAAATACTGGTGTACCTACCTCAGGGATCCATTTTAGGGCCCTTAACCTTCTTATTATTTGCCAATGATCTTCTGAATATAGTGTCATGTACAGAAAATTTAATTATTTTTGCTGATGGTAATACTTAGCTTGTGTGAAAGATAGTGCCACGGTAATACAGAAAATGATTACTAATTTTATGAACTGGTTCTCAGCAAACAAATTGTGCCTTAACAAATCAAAGACGGTTTTCATTAACTTTACTCTGAGAACTTCTTTAATAAACGAGTCGCTTTTTATAAAAATTGAACATAAGTCTTAATGCAGGTTGCATACACTCCTCAGTTCCTTGGTCTATACTTAGACAATAAATTAACTTAGAAAATACATATTACTAATCTTTGCCACAAACTTACACCAATGTTTTATGCATCATTAAGACTAAAATCCATCACTAACATGTCTACTCTTATATCCTTCTATCATTCTCAATTTGTTTCCCGTATGTGATATGGTTTTATTTTCTGGGGTTCTTCTAATTACATGGAGATATTTATAATTCAAAAAACGAATATCATGTAGAACATACTTTAAACAATTACAATTATTAACTCTGCCCTGTATCTTTATCTATCATATATTAATGTATGTTAGGAATAATTTAGAAAAGTTTCCATCAATGGAGATTTTCATAGTTATAGCACACGAGTGAGATCATCGCTAATTTTCCAGGAGCACAATTTATCACTGTATGAGTAGAATCCAATGTATTACTATGTTGGTATCCTATTTTATAACAAGCTTTCTCCTGATATAAAAAATATACCAAATTTGCAGATGTTTAGAAAAAAATTAAAACAATATTTATTGAATAATGTTTTTTATAGCTCTCATGAATTTCTTGGACATTTTTTTAATATATTTTCAGGTATTAACAATATTGTGTGAAACTAACTACTCTGTGGGCTAAAGCCCCAACCAGCGTTGAATTACACCCACAATATCTACCCATATATTCTTTATTATTAGCTTTTGTAACATTTTTTACAGTTTTAGAAAGATATTTTAAGCTAATATATATCAAATATCCTAGAATTCTTATCAATGAAGTCATATGTATGTTCTCTGATACCAAACATCTAGGTATGCTAATGAACAATTCCACAGACAAAGCTCTATTCAATAATTATCTAAAGAAATTAATCTATCTAAATTTACTAACCTGGTTTAATGAAAACACTCTATAGATATCTCACTTCCGACAGTGGAAAATCGAAAATTCAACCACAATAGATGAGATCTGACATATTTCTGCATTTTTAGGATTGCTTCAACAGGTGGCCTCCTTTAAGTTGAGTCAAATATCTAACTATAAAAATTATTATACCAATAAATTAAAATTGTTTGAAATTACCTAAATGTCGGCTTTAGCCCACAGAGTAGTTAGTTTCACACAATAGTGTTAATACCTGAAAATATATAAAAAAACGATACATAAAAGGTAAATTTTGTTATTTATTTTAGTAGGTCGTTATGATGTTTAAATTCATTGACAGATTAACCAGTTTGACATTTTCGACGAAATGGGAAAAATGGGGTGTTACATTTAAAAACCCGGCGATGTCGTCGTTAAATTATTATTTGAAAAAACAGCAAATTTAAAAAATCGACCTGTTTCGGAAATTTTTAATAATATTGTTTATTTAGCTAATAATAAATGTATGCCTTACTTTATGGACGCACTGTATATGTGTGTATTAACAACAGTTTTCGCGCCTACCGTGGTTAACTGTTACGCATTCTTTCTTAAGGGATTTTGAGAACAGATCCAACAACATCGATTTTTAACGCTAACGATAATTCAATCTTATGAAATCAGAACTGAAATATTTTCTCTGCATAAAACTCCCCCATATTCTGTTTTAACCCAACAAATCATTGTAACGCATAGATATTACATCACACCACACCTTTGCACAAGATACAACATTCTAAATGAGATTTTATTTGACTGGCCGTTATTAAAGGCAGATTTTACCTCCGCTGGGATATTAATTTGGATAATTCGATATGTGCATCCTGCAGTGCAATTTATTTCATTAGTGGTAGCGCTGCAGCGAAACACAATATTAATCTAGTTGTGTATAGGTAAAATGACCCAAATAAACACTGTTTAGTCGTCTGTTAACATATTCTACTGAACGTTGCACTTCAGAAATATAGCTTTCATATATGTATATACACTGCACCATAACATTGTTACTATGTAGTGCATATACGCCTGATTTTGCAATCGCTTGCGACGTGTGCATTATTAGCTGATTAAATTAATTACACAGCCATATTTTGGAGAGGAAATTTATCGCCGAATTATTATGTAGCTCGCACTGAGAACGCGAGTAAGAATTATTTCAATACGCTGAATAGAATAGTTACAGGTTGTCACAAATTAGTAGCTAAAGCCCTTGACGGTTGGACAAAAATAATGAAACTTACATTGTTATTTTTAATTTGGACGCCTCTTTGTTGAAATGAGGAGCAGATTTCTACAAGAGGTTTCTAAAATGAGTTTTAAAAATTTCAGAGCATGCAGAACAGGTAGAAGGTGACGAAAATCTTGTTTATACGGGTGTCCCGTAATTCCACGTAAATATTGAAGGGGGGTATTCGATGGCCTAATTTAGGGGTGGTCTTTTCTATATATATATTTCGATTTGAGCCCTTCCTGCAGAGATATTCGCGTTAGTGGGGTGAACCTAAAATTCGGTTTTCATTTTTTTTTTTCAAAAATGGCAACCTAAAATTTAGAAATTTGGTACGTATGTTCTACTGATAGAACTAAGTGTTCGCAATAAATTTTTATTTGCACCCTTCACTTGGAAGTGGTTGAAATAAACAACGCTTCCTGATGTTTTGATCAGAACTTTTTTCTAGGTAGATCAAAATTAAAATTATGGTTTTGTGGACCTATGAATTTAGAAAGTTTTCTTGCTTTTCCAAAATATTAATACTTTCTGAGAAAAAAAAAATTCTTATCAATTATAATACCACCCTTTCTAACTGGAAATCATAATAAATAAAAACTCATGTGTGTCATTTTAATGTTTAATTGTTGTGGAGTCTTATTGATAGTTCCATAGTTTTTAACTGCTTCACTGATCTTGTGTTAACAAATTGTGCCTAATCTAATAATTACCGTTGTTAACAAGATGCAAAACGTTTTTAGCAATCAGGAATATGCATTTGATATATGGAGAATGTAGGTGAAATTCGAATCGTGCTTGGATATCATACAGGCAAACATTTCCCAATCGCCGAATTCCAGACACTCGGACATTCGCAGAGGTGCACAGACAATTAATGGAAAAAGTATCATTTAAAAAAATTACTAGAAATGTCGGTTCCTCTTCCGGCTTTAGTAATTTTTAATAAAATAACTGTTGAGCAAGAAATAGTCATTTTGGATTTCTTTGAAGGAAATTCTAGCAAAAGCATCTGAGACGTATCACGTCAATTACGATTATCGCGATTGAGTATACGAATTTTACAGAAAAATGGATTACATCACAGAAAATATAGCGTTAGCTATATATTCTGTGATTACATGCATATCATTTCCCAACAATTCAAGAGCTTTTACCAGGAGATTGCCTTTTACGAGTAAGATTTTGCAGAAGAATACAACGTGAAATTCAGCATCAATTTGAATTTGCTGCAAAAATATTATTTTCTGACGAAGCTTCATTCACAAGGGATGGTGTTTTTAATTTCCATAATATGCATCAATGGGCAGATCAAAACCCACATGCTTTAATGGCTGGATGCTATTAACACAAGACATTTAGGTGGACAGCAGTATTTGAACATTTTATAGCACCATTTATTTGAATTGCTGGAAGATATAGCTCTCCAACTAAGATGGCATATGTGGTATATGCACGATGGAGCTCTTGCGCATTATGCTTTAGCTATAAATCAATGGCTTCATAACAATTTTCCACAGTGATGGATTGGTAGAAGTCAATTATTTGGCCACCGAGGTCCCCAAACCTTAATCCCTTAGACTTTTATTTGTGGGGCCATATGAAGAATGTAGTCTACTCTACAGAAATTAACTCTGTAGATGAATTGCAAAATATAATATTTAATATTGGCAGAGGAATCCGGAATTCAGTGGAAGCGCTACGTAGTGTTAACTTTAATTTCATTAGAAGATTGCAATGTTGTGAAAGATCCGACGGAAGACATTTTGAACACAATATGGTGTAGTGTTCTTTATTTATGTCTTAAGTACTTTTTGAGTTCTAGTTTAAATTATTAAACATTAGGGCCGGTTGTATAAAGATTTTGAACTCAAGGTTAATGTTAAACTGTAAATCAAAGGCAAAATCAGGTTGTATAAACGTTAAACGTCGATCAAATCGAAGTTTAAACTGACCGATGTCGGCCGTTTAACCAAGTGAACTGCAGTTCAACGGTTTCACACTTGACAAGTGATTATAAACTCGAATATAGAATTATACATTTTAGAGTATTTTCCTGCGTTTTGTTATGATAGACTAGACAAACCCGTAACAGATGACGAAGGGTTTTAGTAAATGATGTCTTACATCCTAGAAGTGTCAATTGAGAGAACGATCAAATCATTTAAATAAAGAGTTATGAGTTATTACCTATATCTGTAGTTTATTTATGGAAGCATCCTCAAAAATCCAAGATTTTTTAGTTTACTCCACTTGAAGCAGAAACTGAGAATGTAAACCATTTTGTATTTAATTATTTATTATAACAGTTAATTATAAGATATTAAAGAAAAATATTATTAAAAAACTCCACACGTATCACTACTTTGTCTTTATTTGTTCTGCAATAGCAATGAAATAAAATAGATGAGAAAGAAATACTGTAGAGGGATGAATTCTATCTAGTTATTTTTGATAGACATTTCACGACTCTGTTTTTTATTTTATAACTTTATTTTACTAGATTAATTTATAAAGTAAGTGAGCACATCCTACTGCAACAGCGCTAAGGATACTACTGTACTAGCTAGAGATGAGTCGAATCCGTATGATTCGTTTAAATTATTCGAATCAAGACACTGATTCGTATGATACGAATCCTCTATACTAAAATGATTCGTACCAGTCGTACCACATAACTGCACTTCCGATAGAAAACCGACACCAAATTTTATCTGAACGGAACCGTACCATGTATATGAACCGTACCTACGTGACGCGACTGTTGATTCACATTCACATAACAAATAATTATACAGTTCACAGCTTCACAGTTCGGTTCGAGTAACGAGCACGGACCGGGCTATTTGTTAGTACTTGCCGTATGACACGGTAGATAATTATATATAAACTTTTGCACAGAATTATATAAGCATTTTTTTATATATTTAGTACTAATAATAATTATTGTTATTATAACCAATAACCAAAAAATTAAGCAAACATAGGAAAGATATGGGAAAGATGCACTGGATGTTATATTATTGTTCACATAAAAATGTATTTTGAATTTTATATAAATAGAACATGTTTTAATTTTCAGTTTTATATATATAGAAAACTGTACATTTTGCTTGTATGATACGGGACGAACCACTTTAATTATAATATCAAATAAAAAGCTATGTGAAATATTACACCGTGTCATACGGCCTTACATTCAGTTATATTTTATCTAGGATTCAATTTGTGTTATGATGATACGAATCTTTGGTACGAATCTTATGGTACGAATCATTTTGTAAAATTATTCGAACGATACGGATCTTGAAAAGATTCGGATCGCCCATCTCTAGTACTGGCCCTTGAAAGGCCTCAACTATATCTTAATACTACTTATTGGCGCTGTTGCCGGTTTTACATAAATAAAATAAATCTAAATATTTTTATACAATAATTGAGGTGGGCCTCAACATACTCCCGCCTCTTGCAAACTTAAACAAAGAGTTGAAGTTTCAATAACAAATGGAATAAATCAATGTCAATAATCGTTTTGTACATCACTAATTGGTAGCACACACAATTTACTCACTGGACGCTTGTACACCCCGGAAACTGTTTTGACCGTTACCACTCTCACAATTCCGTCGTTTCCTGGATGCAGCTCCAACACACGACCAAGGGTCCATGTCATCACTGGTACCTTATCTTCCTTAATCAACACTAAGGAATCGATAGTTAATAATTGAGGAAAGTTTTTCTTCCACTTAGACCTAATTTGTAGTTCGGAAACATACTCCTTTGACCAGCGCCTCCATACGTCTTGCGTGTATTTTTGGCAGCGTTTAAAACGAGACAACTGGGACTCTCGAACTTCCGACAAATTTTGTTGGGGAATAGAGGTTAAAGGTTGACCAATTAGGAAATGGCCGGGAGTTAGTGGTTGTAAATCGGTAGGATCACTAGAAAGTTGATACATAGGTCTAGAATTTAAACAAGCTTCGACCTGTATTAAAACGGTATTAAATTCTTCATATGTGAGATTTAATTGACCAATGACTCTTTTAAGATGGAACTTTACAGACTTTACGCCCGTCTCCCACAATCCGCCAAAGTGGGGAGATTTGGGGGCACAAAATGCCAATTGATTCCTTCCTGACCTAGTTTAGTAAGAACTTCACCTTCTACTGATTGTAGAAATTTTCTAAGTTCGGCATTAGCACCAACAAAGTTGGTTCCATTGTCTGAGTATATGTGTAAGCATTTGCCGCGTCTTGATATGAATCGGTATAGACAAGCCATGAATGCATCAGAGCTTAGTTCACTGACCAGCTCAAGATGAGCAGCCTTTGTAGCAAAACAAATTATTACGCATACATAAGCTTTGGTAACTTTAAACTTTCTAGTTTTACGATCCCTTAAATTGAACGGTCCGCAGTAGTCAATACCGCAATTCATAAAGGGTTGACATGGGTTTACTCTTTTACTTGGCAAATCGGCCATCAAATATTCAACATCATTGCTGGGTCTCGCACGAAAACAAATTATGCAGTTTCGTAAAATTTTTCTTACTAGTTTGCGACCACATATTATCCAAAACCGTTCACGTAATGAAAATAATACCGACTGTGGTCCGGCATGCAAGAGTCTTTTATGCTCATATTCAACAAGTAATTTAGTGAATAAATGTTTTTCTGGAAGAATTATAGGAATTTTTTCGAATCGGGAAATTGTGAATGTCGTATTCTTCCTCCCACCCGAATTATACCTGTATTGTCCAAAAATGGATTTAATTTTAATAAGTTACTTTTATTGTCAACAGTACCTTTGGTTTTTAAATCAGAAAGTTCACGATGAAAACAATAGACTGGACTAATTTTACTAATGTACTTATAGCAAGTTCTAATTCTACCGGTGTTAGAATTCCGAACTGTCGTGGTGTCTTAGCAAGTGAATTATTTTTGAACCTTAAAATGTATGCAATTACACGTTGTAATTTTAAGAAGCTTGAAAATTTATCGAATATATTTAATTTGTCAATGACGGCAACAGTTGAAATTACCGACTGTTTTTAAGTTCAGTGTCACTATCGATGTCACAATATTTCGGTTCCATTGCGGAATTTAAATTGATAGGCCAAGAACTTTGATCTTGTTTCAGCCAAGTGGGTCCGTACCACCACAAGACATTATTATTTAAATCATGAGGATTTAAACCCCTTGAGATGATGTCAGCAGGGTTTTCACGTGTTTTAACATAGTGCCAATTTTCTGGGCGAGTTAATGACTGAATTTCTGCAATACGATTTGCAACAAATATTTTATAGTTGGTTGGTATGGCCTTAATCCATGCCAGGACAATTGTTGAGTCGCTCCATAAGTAAATATCATTTATTTCAATATGAGTAAGAGATGATTGAACCGTATCAAGAAGCTGAGCTAATAATAATGCCGCGCAAAGCTCTAGTCTTGGCATAGTTATGCATTTCAGTGGTGCAACTCTTGATTTTGCACAAAGCAAATTTACATAATAATTTCCAAATTTATCTACCGTACGTACATAAATACAACATCCATAAGCAGATTGTGAGGCGTCTGCGAAGCCATGCAACTGCACTTGAAGTTGATTATCACATAAAACGAATCTTGAATATTTATTTCATTTAATGATTTTAAATTATTCGCGTAAAAATTCCAATCATTGATGATGTCATCAGGAGCAGCTCGTCCCAATCGATTTTTTGTTGCCATATTTTTTGCATTAGTACCTTAGCTAATATTACTACAGGCCCTACTAATCCTAGCGGGTCAAATATCTGAGCTATTGACGAAAGTAACACACGTTTAGTATGAACCTTGACTGCATTGTCGCAATTTACATTATAAGTTAAAACATCTGTATTTGACTTCCATAATAGACCCAACGAATGTGTTTCATAATTTTTCCCTATGTTTACAATTGAATTAGGATCTGAATTTAAAATAAATTTAAGGACATCTGGATTGTTTGAAACCCATTTATTTAATGTGAAGCCACATGATTTTAGAATTTGATATATATCTTGATATAATTTTACAAGAGTTTCAACGTTATCGCTACCCGTTAATATGTCATCAACATAAAAATCATTTAGTATTCTATGACTCGCTTCTGGGTATTTTTTATTATGTTGAAAGGCAATTTCATTTAAGCAGCGAACAGCCAAAAATGGTGCACTCGCTGTTCCGTAGGTCACGGTATTTAATTCATATGTATTTACAGATTCAGATGGATTGGTTCGCCACAATATACACTGTAATTTTCGATCATCAGGATGCACCCACACCTGACGGTACATTTTACTTATATCACCAGTAATAACCCATTTGTGTGTCCGAAACCGAATAATAATCGAAAACAAATTCTGCTGAATTTTGCCACCTACCATCATAATATCATTTAATGATACACCACTTGCAGTTTTGCAGGATGCATCGAAGACTACTCTAAGTTGAGTTGTTAAACTACTGTCCCTTTTACAAAATGATGTGGAATAAAACACCGCCCTTCAGTATTGTAATCTGTTACCTTGGACATGTGCCCTAACCTAATATATTCTGTCATAAACTTTACATATTGATCATTTAAATTTACATCCTTTCTCAGCTTAGTTTCAATTGAGTATAAACGTTTAAGTGCAATATTTTTTGACTCACCTAAAACAGTAGGTGATTGATTTAGAGGCAACCGTACTATAAATTTACCGTCGGTACCACGTTGCGTAGTATCTTTAAAATAAGTTTCTACCGATTGTTCTTCGGGAGAGATAGGCAAGTCTATTACCTTCTCTTCTAATTCCCAAAATTTAGTTAATTTATTGTCGAGATCACGTGTGGAAATAAAATTGCATTTTACAGTATTTGCCTTAATTTTATTTTGCAGTAACTCTCCTGATACTACCCACCCCAGTACAGTATTTTGTAATATGGGACCAGGTTTCCCAAGAAGAATTTGCCCTACTCTAATTAGCTGCCAAAATAGGTTTGCTCCTATTAACAGATCAATTTTACTGGACTCATTGAATGATGGATCCGCTAGATTAATTTCCTCGGTATATTTAATGTATTGATATCAAACGAAGTTGAAGGTAAATTATCAGTTATGTGAGGAACGATTAAACAAGTAATATTTGTTTGAAAGTTATTAATATTAGATTTAATTTTAATGTTAGCACAATATGTTATTTGACTTGATGATTTATTTATGCCCGACACTGCAATGTTAACACGAGATTTATTTATTTGCAACATATCAGCCATTTGTTGTGTACAAAAGTGTGATTCAGATGCACTGTCTAATACAGCTCTACAAGGATGGTAATTGCCAAATTTATCTTGAACCTTTACTATAACAGTACACAATAATGTTTGTGCGCCACTGTTATTAAAATGAGTTTTAGTAATTGATTGAACTTTATTATTTATTGTCTCTACAGTATTCATATTTACGGAAACTGTATTTCCATTACTAACAGACTTATTTGCAATAGTCGTTTCTTTATGGTCCGTGATATTTTGTTCACTTTGTTCTTTATTATTGTTAGAAACATTCGAATTATCACTTGATTTACTTGTACTGGCGTTATTATTAAAATGAAGTAAGGTATGATGTCTCTTAGAGCATATCCTGCATGAAGACTGACTAGGACAAGTTTTATTTTTATGTCCGCTTTGTAAGCAATTTGAACAAAGACGTTTTTCCTTTATTTCTGCATAACGCTTTTCTGGAGATAATTTTGATAACATTGTACATTTATTTATATTATGATTGTCATTACAAAATTGCAACGATTATTATTATTATCATTTACAACAAACGATTTCGTTTTTACGCACTGTTCAGTATTATTCGACAGCGTTTCTAGAAGACTAGATTTTTTCTTTAAGAATTTTAATAAATCATTTAATGTAGGTAATTCGTCATTATCAATGTCATTATGTTTATTTTCCCACTCTCTACGCGTAACCGAATCTAACTTATTTGTCACCATATGTATAATTAGGAGATCCCATTGTTCGGTTGGTTGTTTAAGTACATTCAAGGCACGCAAGTGATTATTTAATTTATCAAGCAACGCCCGTATATTTATATGTGACTCTACCAACTGATGGCAAGTTAAAAGTCCCTTTACATGATTATTAATAAGTAATTTTTATTTTCGTATCTTTCATTTATTAGCTGCCACGCATTATTGTAATTATCTGCGGAAACCCGCAATGATTGAATAATATTTGAGGCTTCCTTTTAAACAAGAACGCAAATAATGATACTTTTGTATTTCTGGTATAGAGTTGTTATTATGAACCATAGACTCGAAACTGTCTTTAAAAGATAACCAATTATTATACGAGCCGTCAAAGCTAGGCAGATTTATAACAGGCAATTTAAAATTTGACTCATCTGTGCCGGCCCGTGAACCAGCTGTGTTTACATTTCCTACAATAGGTGGTACACATGACTTTAATACACGATTAGCTTTAGTTTCATATTCAAAGTACTCTTGTTCAAAATTCTGCCGTTCAATAATTTGTCGTTCGCTATTATCTAATAACTCTATTTCGGTTTGTATATCAGAAAAACTCTGCCAATAAGAATCTAATTTGTTAAGGCGTAGTTCTAACTGTAATAAATCAGGTTGGTCTCTATCTAAATTATCAACAAAATGTTTAAATCTAGTTAAATTACCTTTAATTACAGCACATTTACGAATTAATTTATCAATTTCTGAATTTGCCATTATGTATCAACTTTTAATAATTTATGAATGAGGAATGGAGATAAAGCAATTTAGGATAAACAAATGATGTTTATAATAACTGGAATAAGCTGACCTTGGCTGCCGCGGAGACTGCTTCTGGAATGCTCTCGACTAATCGGGAACCCGGCTTCAGGCTTCTGCACGTGCACCGTCGGCGCTTCGCTTGATGTTGCAGGTGTCGACTTTGATTCGACTGCCACTAGCTATTCGCTCCAATTTACCTCAATGTCCCAATGTTTTACAGTATTGTCGTAAATCCACAGGAACTGGTTAATTCTGCTCAAGGACCATATGTAGAGGGATGAATTCTATCTAGTTATTTTTGATAGACATTTCACGACTCTGTTTTTTATTTTATAACTTTATTTTACAAGATTAATTTATAAAGTAAGTGAGCACATCCTACTGCAACAGCGCTAAGGATACTACTGTACTGGCCCTTGAAAGGCCTCAACTATATCTTAATACTACTTATTGGCGCTGTTGCCGGTTTTACATAAATAAAATAAATCTAAATATTTTTACACAATAATTGAGGTGGGCCTCAACAAATACCCACCATTGTAAGTAAGTTAGATGAAACATGGATAAAACACTATATAATTTATTATTTAAGTAATATATATCCCAAAGAGAATGTTAAAGATATCTACAATAAAATAAAACTCAAAAGGTAGAATACAACCTTACAAAATTGGACCAATTTCGCGCCAACTTAGGTTAAATTGTCAAATGTCACAGTTAAAAATCAAAATTTAGCAAGCCGCACTTCTACCAACCTTATTAATTTTTTGGAAAAATTGAAAGAGCAAGAAAAGTTTCTAAATTCATAGGTCCACAAAACCGTAATTTTAATTTTGAGCCATAGTCATCTAGAATAAAGTTCTGACCAAAACATCAGGAAGGGTTGTTTGTTTCAACCACTTCGGAGTGAAACGTGCAAATAAAAATTTATTTCTAAAACATAGTTTCATTAGAAGAACGTACCAAATTTAAAAATTTTAGGTTAGGCTGTTTTTGAAAAAAAAAAAATAAAAATAAAAACCAAATCTTAGGTTTACCCCACCAACGCGAATATCTCTGTAGAGAGGGCTCAAATTGAAAAAAAAATAAAGAAAAGACCCCCTCACTAAATTAGGCCATAGAATACCCCCCCCCCCAATATTTACGTGGAATTGCGGGACACCCTGTATAGAAGCATAGTTTTTTCTCAAACACCTCCTAAGGAATAACTTAAAAACGGTATGATATGAAATTTTGGCCAGTTACTGAATTTTTTTGTGCCTAACAATATGCAATAGAAAACCAAGGGTGTGAGAAAATAGCTTGATCGAGGGCAAAGTTTACTTAAATGTTTTTATGCCTAAATTTTTCAAAATCCTGAATAAAAATATGAAAACTTGTTTTTTTTTACATCGCAAATTTTCAACGAATTTATAGCTACTTGTTGAAACAGTTTTAGAAAATCTGAGTAAGTTAGAAAGAATACAGGGTAATTCAGAACATATAAAAAAACCATTTTTGACACAACAAATACGATTTGGTAAAAATAAAATCAAAAACCGCAGTTAAAAAATTATTTAAAAATACACTTCCGCATGGCACTGGAAAATGGTCCACTGTAAAACCTGATAAGTTGTATAATCGGCGACCGGACAAAAAATTGAAAGAAATTCCCAAGGAAAGAAATAAATTACACTTTACAATACCACTTATGATGCAACAAATTCAACAGCTTTTGCCGCTATTGTTATTAATTATTAATAAAATTAATTTGTGGTTGTAATTAATAAAATAGTTTGACATACCTGATGTTACAACAACCAAACTTTGGTCCCGTTTTACCCAGTTTCTACAAATTAACACAGATGTTTCTGCTTCTTGTCCGTTTTGAACTTGTAAGTTATTGGCAGCAGCTATGATCCGTTTGCGTAAATCATCAGTCGGTGCAATATATTTAATTTTTTAAATATACCCTCAAAAATAAGTCCAAATAATTTAAAACCAGGAGAGCCATGGTGACGGTCCACCTCGTCTAATCACCTGGCATTAATGCTTGGACACGCTGTACATGAAATGGAATAATAATAATTGAGCTTCGTATATTATATGCCACACTGATGCAATACGCTGTGGACGCCTTGGACCTCCATCCCTTCCACGATTCGGATGCAAATTTCCCGCGTCACGCCTGTGTTTGCCTACACTTTCACTCACTGCACACCGTTGTATAGGTAGCCGCATTTGGCAGATGTTTACCGGGAAATCGTTGTGCTAAAGCACTTCTTCATAAATTGAAACGATGCAACTGCTAGTTGCTATACGTAAGCCATTTTTAATATTCGAAAAACTAATAAAAATACAAATACTTGCATCAGAAAAAAGTTAATACGATAAATAATCGGATATTTGAAATCGCCTGGCTAGAGACTAAGTAGCCCAGCGATGTAAAGGTTTGAAACTACTAGAACTTCATTAATTTTGTTTCTGGGAAACTATGAAGATTTTACAACATTTTTTTTACGATATTGATTCCAATTTTCATGACGCATCTACTTCCAATGTTTTTTAGGTAGGTTTTGATTATCCCTTTATATCTTCACTGTGTCAATTATTATACAAGTTGTCTACAGGGTACATAATAGTTTCCAGACTGACGAGTTATTTAGAATAAGAATACACGTCAACATTTTGCACATTGTGAAATTTGTATACGGCATTATAAACATTATCATATCCTGCAAAATTGCATTTTTTCCATTATTTGATATTTTCAACCAAAGGCAGCACGACAAACTATGAAGATCAGACAATCATCTTTTAATGTATATAAATCATACCAAAAGCATTTTGTCACACATGTAATATTTTACATTCAATCTCAATCTCTAAACACCTTAGAAATTCTATGCACAATATTTAAAAGTGAAAGTTTTATTTTTTACAGAAATGCGGATTACAAGACACGGTGGATGGAAATCTAGTACAGTAGCGGAGGGTTATATACAAGACTCGTTACAAAACAAAACACAGGCCAAATTGTATTCAAAATCTCGGAAGATAACATTGCTCCTTACCCTGGTACAAGTCTCACAGAAATAAATGCTAATACAGCTAGTAATGAGATTGGCCATGGAATTACTAATTCTAATTGTAGTTTATCTAACTGTATATTTAAATAAGTAAATACATATTTCTTTGATTTACAATTTCGTAATTGTTTTCTATTTTCGCAAATTACATTTTAGACACTGACAGTATGCGTTAAAAATTATACTTTTACTGACGTTTGTAGAAAAAGAATTTGAAAATGGCGAATGATGATATTGAAGAGGATGTCATATTATACGACTGAAATAATGACAAACGAGAGTTTCTGGGCTGTAAAATGTGTGAGCAACGCTAAGTTAGACTCCTGATATAAAAATCTGATGATTTTACTAAACTCACTTCTATCCAAATATGCAACCTTTCCAAAATACAGCCCCTTAGAATTGAGTTGTTACCAAAATGTTATTTGGAAATTTTTTGGGTTTGTATTCACCAAAAAGTTTTAAATTTGGTACATGTCATCATATACAGGGTGTTGAGTAAAGAATGGGCCAAACTTCAGATGCAAATAGTTTGGATAAAAATAAGCTGAATTAACTTACCTTAATCCAAAAGTTGATACTAACGGAGCTACAGGGTGTTAATGTTGAAAAAATAGATCACATTCTTTTTTATTATTTTTCGATTACATCGACCGTATTTTATGAAATTTGGTATAGGGGGGTTTCTTGGGACTAGAAATTCGAATATGTCAACGATTTTGGTGTATCTGCTAGAGGACGCCACCAACGATGGTTTGGACCCTTTTAAATTGCAACGACTTTTTGTGCTACACTGTATCTCATTTTGGACTGGAAAAGTTTTCTTCCCCATCTTTTCTAGTTAAAAAAGATACACCTTGTTGATGTCGCTAGAAGCAATGGTTTCATAAAATACTATCGATGTGATCGAAAAATAATAAAGAAAATGTGATTTATTTTTCAATTTCGACACCCTGTAACTCCGTAAGTATCAACTTTTGGTAAGTTGAGTTAATTCAGCTTATTTTTATCCAGACTATCTACATCTGAAGTTTGGCCCATTCTTTACTGAATACCCTGTATATTATCATTATATACAGGGTGGCCAAATGAATACGAAACAAAGCCATTTTCAGGAACAGCGTCAAGATTGTAGAAAAACGCTCAGACCCGTCAATTTTATATTAAAGGGGGACATTATTCCACGTTCGCCCCCGAGCAAGGGTAAGCATCACCCCAAAATATTTAAGAATATAAATTTGGAATCCACTAATGTTACGTTCGTTGTATGTGTTTGGCCCGCTACAGAGTATGCGGGAATTTGCGATTCGCGATGCGCGATGCGTGGTTTGTAAGAAATTGGTGCATCGTATATAGGGATTTTATTAAAGGATTTTTAACGAACAAGACCCTACACACTATGCACGAGTTTCATACGAATCGCGAATTCACGCATAGTCTGTAGCGGGCATAAAGTATTCATTTCTGTTTTTTACAATTGTTTTTTTTTCCGAAAGTGATAACAAATCGCCAAAAACCAAAGTAACACAAGAAATACTAAATTTATACCATTGGCGCACTTAACTCGAATGAGTGACATTTTTACCGTTACTAATTGTTTGCACAAGTTGCAATTTTAAAATCAAAATTCTTATTAAGTATTAGGCGCAATTATAAAATTTAAAGTCTGATGTAAATAGAATAGTAAGAGCTTTCAAAATAAATATTACTCAACCCCCAATGCCATTTAAATATTTTGCGGTGATGCTTACCCCTGCTTGGGGGTGAAAGTGGTGGAGTGAAAAATACCAGCAGAGAATGTCCCGTTTTAATCTAAAATCGACGGGTCTGAGCGTTTTTCTACAATCTTGACGCAGTTCCTGAAAATGGCTGTTTCGTTTTCATCCGGCCATCCTGCATATTCATCACATCACTGTTAAAGAAGACTGACAGATTGGTGTTCTTTTTAAATAGTGACTGCTAATTTTTTACCCCGAAAAAATGGTAAGTACTCCACTGAAACTTTTCGTACATTTCAAACAATTCAATCAGAAGATATTTTCATATTTACAAATTATTTTCTATCTCTTATAGTTCAGTAAAATTAGGTTTTGGGAAGTTTCATTTTTAATTGGAAATAAAGTATTATGTTTTCATTTTTTAAGATCTAGTGTGTACTAATAAATATTAAGTTGACATAATAACGGCTGTACCTATTACTAACAATAAGAACCGAAATAAATATTTGGGTGAGCTTAGAGATTCTCACTGCAAGCACGCATTTACAGAGCCTAATTCGAGCACAGTAAGGGTAGGTCAAAGATTCCTACCTAAGACTATTGATGTGCATATTATATATACGACTGACGACTACCAGTTACCTAGGCCACGGCATAATAACCTAAAAAACCGTATATTTTAAATAGCAAAGATATACCCAAATTTTAAAAACTAAAATGAAATTTGTACAAAATTTAGTCATCTCAGCTAATTTTCAAAAATATAAATTTTCAAATATACCTATAAACTAAAACATAACAATGTTACAATAATGATCAAATAGATGTTTCAATATCTTTAACCACTTAATTTTGCAGATGTTAAATTTATTCTAATACTACAGTATTGTTTTTTACATTTTCAACTTCTTTTCAATCCGATCTCACTGGTTAGTGGTTATTCTAATTTTCCTTCTAGTATAAGCAAACTGCACTGATTATCAAGTAAGAATAAATTGTTATATAATCATTACGGAATAGCTCGAATAATTACGATTGACCTTCCTTACAGGTAAGGCGACCAATCTAGTAATTTTCACATACCTACCTACTATTTTTATAATTCTACGAATCGTATAGTTCTCCGAATTGATTTGATACTATGGTTTCCTAATTTTAACAAAATAAATTACCTCTCAAAGTCGCACACCTTGTTTGTCTTTTATTTATGAAATTTTTCTCAGATGCTGCCAAAGTTGTATTTTATTTTTTATTGCCAGAAACAGTTCATTCTTTATAAAGGAGGATGCTAAAAATAAAAGTGTCAAGTCAAATATCTTGATTTATTTTGTTTTCCACAAATGGCACTGAATTCTACTTGCTGTTTCTTAAACATGCAATAAATAAATAAACTTGATTTACTTAAAATATGACTGTTTACAAATGAATTTGGAAGAATTAACTCATGTCAAATTACCTCAGTCTTAACACTTCGAACTGTAAAACCAACAAAAGTAATGTTACCTATGTGTAGATAAAATTAAGGGTGTATATTATTTTTTTTCTTATATTGAGAATAATCATCAATGAAGATGGTAGGTTTTATCTTTAGAAAGGGAATAAGAGTTCCCTATTAGGCTCTATTAAATCATATTGTTATGTTTGTTCCAAACTGAAATATTATTTACTAGAGTGGACTATATCTAAATGTGCTTTATTAATATGATTGACAGTGTTCTCGGAAATGTTTGTATCATTTTGCCTTGACGGTGGAGATACAGGGCGTTTCATTTATTAGTGGCATCCTTAGAAAAGGTGATTGTGTGCAGTAAAATTACATGAGATTTTTCCAAATATCTAAAAGTTCATCGTTTTCGAGATACAGGGTGTCAAAAATACTGACATTTTTATTATACAGGGTGTTTCAGGAGGAGATGTACATACTTCGGTATGTTATTCTACATTCAAGCGGTTCCAGACCTAAGTTCATAGGAAGTTTTTTGCTTAAAATTGGACGTAGAATAACATACCGAAATATGTACATCTCCTCCTGAAACACCTTGTATTCTTTATTAACTTTCAAACTCTTTGTGATAAAATAACAATAGTTCTAGGTTGTACATTAGGTATAATTATTCAGTATTTTTAGATATTCCCATTATCACCAGTGGCGTAGAAACCATGTGCCACCCCTCTTTCATTTACAATAAAAATAATACGTCGATTATTTTGAACAAATAATAACTATTCTTTGCAATTTTCTTTAAAATGCATTGTCTTCAAATAATTGTTCATTTATAATATTTCTACATTTCGTAGTTTGTGCATATGTGTATCAAAAGCTGAAAACCTTGAAAATTTATTAAAATTCTGACCATCGCCATAATTTACCATTTTGCTGTTTTTTTCAGCGGAAATGGTGCATTACCTGAAACCCAAACAATTTTTGCTTGGTTTATTAAATATTAAAAATAGGACTATTTCGAAAACGGTTATTCCTAACTACTTCAAGTATACAGTTGGCCGTAAAATCTGTCATTTAAAAGAAGCATGATGTGCCATAAGTGGCGCCCTCTACTATAGTCAGCGGCCGAAATTGTAGAGAGTGACTAATCGCTAGCTTGTGGTCTAGCTCGACGGGCGAAGCATGCGGGGAGCAACATTTCATAGGCGTACTAAATTTGAATGCGATCAGATATAAAAAATATACAAAATTGACAAAAATAATTGCATTACATAACATCCATTATTGTTAGAGTAGAAACAGTGATAAAATAGTTTTTACCAATTTCGAGGCATTAGATAATAAAAATAATAAGAATATTTCAAAATTTAAAGTTTTTATCTTGTATTATAAATTAATAAAGAGTGACTAATTCACAACACAGAGATGAATACGGAAGATACGGGTGCCACTTGAGACGAGTTAAAGCACACAAAATTATCAAAAATAAGATGACGTCGGCTGAACCTAGCACATTAACAATTTATTTTAAATGTGCCATCTGTGTCATCCTCTCTACAAATTAGATTGCCCACTACCACCCACTTACACCTATCTGACGCGCACTCCGCGATTATCACACTTAAGCCTTGTCCTCATGGACGCGAAATTCACGGATTTTTGCACGAATTTTACAACTTCTGTTCTAATTATTTATGGCGGAAAAATCTCAACTTTTGACAAATGCGTTTTGCGAAACTGTCAAACACTACAAATATTATTACCACTTTCATTATTATGTGGTGTTAATAAATTTGTTTTGAGCTTCTGATAATCTACCATGGCAGTTTCATGATGAAAATGATAGAAAATGTTATAGGTAGTTGACAAAATTTGTTACCATAAAATAAATCCCGCAAATATTTGCGAATTCCTCATTGAAAAGGATAAAAGGCTTTAGAATACACACACACTGTTTACTATTGGTTGCTAGCACTGTCACTATAACGGTCATACATTAACACTTACTTATTATATCATATCGCACCGCTTTCCGTATAACCTTCATACGTCCATGTTTCGTCAAAATTTAATATATTCTTCGATCCAGATTCTTATTATTTAATATTTATTTTAAATAGTGTCTTCGCCGTATCACTATTTTATCTTTTCTCTCTCAGTATACTCTTTTCAATTTCATTTATACGGACTAAGTTTTATCTTGTAAGATATAGCAACAGAATTATTTTTTTTGGAAAACTCATTTTAAAAATACAATCTTCCTTCCTCGAGTTTCCATCACTTTCTGTTTCACAGTTGTACTTCTTTACCACTTTTTTTATTTGCACACATATGCTATTCATGAACAATTTTGTTAATGAAATACATATTTCATCATCACTTACACTCATATTTTGACCTCGGGCTCTAAACTCTTCATACATGTCATCATCCGATATTCCTCACTTCGATCAAACTATGCAGCAATAAAATTAATTACATTCATAATTAAATTAACGAAGAAATAACTGAAATTTTGCCCGCTCGAACGATATACCCACCCATGATAGCGCTAGAAATGAAACTCTTGCATTCGACAATTCGTCGCAGCCAATCAAAAGCAACAACGCATGCGTAACATAAGTTGTGTAATCGGGTATGCTCTCAGAGATATGCGGCACACGATTTTGTATGAAAAATATACGGGCTGCATGTATATTTCTTTGTGTTGACTGCTATAAATTGTGAGCAGTTTTATAACATTAGTCACGCTCTACAATTTCGGCCACTGACTATAGTAACGTCAAGATTGGAGACAAATTTAAATTTCTAGCCTCCAAAAACACCTAATCTCCAAAATATATCCAAATAATTGGAGTTTTTAAAAAATGTTTTACAAATATCGAAAATAATTTTTTTATTTTGACGTATTGTATCTTACTCTTCCACTATTGACTAAAGAAAGTTTATCTCTATCTCATTATTTTATCATTAGGAATCTACTCTTGCATTAGAAGAATGATTGAAACGCACTAGGCGATCGCGGTCTAGGGGCATCGCGGACCAAGCTACTTTTGTTCTCGTTTATTGAAGTAGGTATCTTCTAATGATTTTAAATGTACACGTTTGGACTAGTCGGTCGGGAGCTGGTCTGGTCCCGCCGAAAACTCTTTAGAGAATTTTGGCCAGTCGCGTTAAATAAAAGCTAATGAAAATAAATCTTCTACAAAACATAGTTTGGCACCTGAATAGTACAGTAGAAGAAGTCGTAAGCGCATAGAGAATTGCATATGCGACTGACTGTAAAAATCCGTGATCAGCTTGGCACAGAACGGTCCGCGATCTGCCTAGACCGCGACCTCATAGTCCATCCTCTCCTTTAGTGTGTCACCAGGATTGCAGTTCAGCTGTGTGTTATTTTTCTGCTGAAATGTAATTTGCGATTGAACAACGTGTGTCAGCGAGCTTATGATGAGGCTGCCTACACCAATATTTTTGAAGCTCCCATTTTGCTTTTTTAAGAAGGGTTGAAATTTCTATCTAATACACCTACCTTGTGTGTCCGTTAATACCCTACTAATGCGTTCTAATTCCTAATATCACTGGTAATGCCCTTGCAATTTCCAGTAATGCATGCTAATTTTTTTAAAATTCCACTAGTTACTCTTTTAAAATACCGTCAAAAAAAGAACGTGACAAAACTTTTGCATATTCTCTATTCTTATTGATGCGTTTTGATTCGAACTAACCCGTGGAAATAATGGAACACTACGGAAAATATGCGTTTTGTTTAACTCTATTTACAGGAAAAAATTGGCTATGTAGGATTCATTTACATATTTTAGTTGATGAATATAAGCCAATATATTTTTTAATTTTATTTATTCGAAGATATTTATTTAACGAAAATTGTTTTTTTTTTAGATATTAAATGCATATTTAAAATGTAGGCACTTATTTGTGACACACTCTCTATAAATAATTGTTGAAATTAAAAAAAGCAGATTTTGAAAAGACACTTACTAATTAATAAAAACACATTTCTTTGCAAAAATAAGAATATATATTTTCAGAGTAAACAAATATGTATTTTGATTATTTAATCTATAGTTATAGTCGCGGTAAGAATTCAGCCGTCTTACGTTACGGCTGACGTTACGCAATTGTTTTTATTGTAAACATAATTTTTGATATTTGGTCGCGTTAAAAACAATAATTTTTTGCAATTTAGTACAATATATATTTTTATTATTCTCAGTTGTAGTTTCTTAAATATTTTTACGAAAATATAATGGATTATTTTTATTTGTTCGTATGACGTAAGTAGTCTGAATTCTTGCTGCGACTTTAGTAGTTGTCTCGCGAGCAGTATATGGACATTCTGTGTTTTAATTGCATTCATTATGATAGAATGTTATTATTACACCATACGTTTGTTGACCTGTGCAAATAGCTAAATTGATTAACCACTTACCTCAACATCATTTACGAACCACGTAATGTTCATGCTGGGATACGATCCCGGTGTGGTACAATTAGCCCTTATCTTCGCCCCTGGAGCTACTTTTTGCACTTCCGTCCTTAAAACAGGACCGTCTTCGGGTATATCTGTAAAAAAATATAAATTTTAAATTCAAATACAAAATTTTCTTCTTTCACTTCGTACGTTTCTTCATCAATGAGATCAACTATTAACATTTTATCAATATACTTTTTCATGTGAAGAGAAAAGCGAAAACACATAACAATTTTTTTGAACGGGATATATTTTAATAGAAAAAAATATAGGGTCACCTAGCGAATGTTACATACTTCAAGGGTATAATCTAGAACCCAAATGGTGCCAATTTAACCAAACTTGTTTAAACGAAAAATGTTACAGGGTGTTAAAGTTTTTTTTGTATTTCTTGTTTTCTCCTTAACTCAAAACACAGTTAACCAATTTGAGTAAAATTTTCTGTTGCTTAGTTTCTCTTCATAAAGTATGCAGTGATTATGTTCCTATTAGGTTAAATCGTACAGGGCGTTCATTTTACTACAACCTTTTGTGAATATGTAACTTTTTTGTACGTTTAAATTCTTACACGCAACTCTCAGAAATAGGAAGAGAATTTTATGCTACAAAAAAAATGTATACCTATCAAAAGTCGAAATTATGCTCGGCTATGAAGATATTACTGAAAATATTTATTAACATATAAACCCCATATTTTCTGGAACTAACTACATATCCATAATAAACATAATAAATAACATAATTAATAACATAATAAACTGAAAGGTGGTAGTAATAAACAATCTACTAAATTTTCATTATAGAAAATGACATTCATTACAATGAAATTGTGATCATGACAGATGCCTACTATGTGAAAATGTTAAAAAAATGTTACTGTTCTGAACCATACATCATTTAAAAAATAATTATTTTTGACTAAACTACGCAGAATTCGAAAGAAAATGGAGAATTTTTTTCTTTAGAAAAATCTAATTTATTAAAAATTAATATTATTTGCTTGGCAATTCATAGGAACAAAACAAAAATCGAAAAATGTCAAGAGTAGTTAGAAAACTACTTTTATGTGTAACCAATTTTGATTAATCTAATGATAGTTAAACACCCTTATGGTATGATTATTTTCTCCAATTTTGATTCCATTATCTTAATCAGAAAGATCTTTCTGATAAGATAAGAAAAAAATATCCAAATGACAAGACCCCTTTGAAGCGTCATAATTCAGTAACGTTGCTCCGGAGGACCAATATTTATATGAACTTTTTTTTTACTTTTTTTTTACTTTTTTTGGCTCTACTTTTACCGCCTGAGATTTGCTACAGACTATGCGTGAATTCGCGATTCGTTGTGCCCGATTCGTGATATGTGATTAATTCGCGAATAGTGTGTAGGGTCTTGTTCGTTAAAAATCAATTTAAAAAAACCGTACATACGATGCACGAATTACTTAGAAACCACCCATCGCGCATCGCGAATTGCAAATTCACGCAGTCTGTAGCTTGCCTTAGTTTTTGTACCAATAATATTTTATTCATATTGGGTTCAATCGCTGTATTTTTCTCAGGAATCTCCCATTACGCTCTCTCTCATCCCACTCATTATAAAACATCCTATATAAAACAATGCAAGTAGCTAATATATCAAATATGGTTTAATCAAAACGTTCAGTTTTGTCGATACATTTGAAACGTATAGTAGCACATAATTATTTGCATTAGAAATTTATAAATTGTAGTACAGCAAGTTTCTTAGGGAATCAGTGAACAGTAATCAAAACCGATAAATTAATTTTCCAACTCCGTGACTCTGAATTATTACTGCACGAGACAGTGTTTATTCTATGATCACCTGGGGTAAGTGCAGTCACTTCCAAGGCGCAACACTAAATAACTCGACTGTACATTACGAAATCTGTAAGATGTTATTTGCACTACGAAAATTAGTTGCAATCTAGAACCTGTCTGAATAATTTCCATTGTTATGTTAAGCACAGCTGACACTTTACGTTAAATTGAAAACTGTCTAGCGTCCTACAGGAAAATACAAATAGAAAATCTAGGGCATATACCATAATTACCGGTATATTCTTTGTGGGGTACAGGCTTTTCAGGGGACCTACACTTTTAATTTCTTTATCTATTTTTTTTCGAGATATCAGCACTCTTTGAAAAACAAGAATAATATTAACAGAAATTTTAAAACCTATAAAAGCTATAAAATAAACTTTATTTACCATAACGCGCAAAATATAGTCCATTATGTTGTTGGCACACTTCTAATAATAATAGAACATTTACAGCATATCTTTAATGCATACATTCTTCTATGGGAATATGTATTAGAACATTTTTTAGTCATTTTTTATTCTCTGATATTTTTAATTTTATCGTTTGTAGCGATATTGGGACAAGGCTAATGCCCCGACCAGCATTGAATTACACCTGAAATACCTATAGCAAATAGAAAAGTCATTTGTAAACGGCCCACCAGACATGTACCAGTTTGGAAGTAGTTAGCTCTCAACAATTTGCCTTAGCAAGGTAACCCTGTGCTTTGAGTACAAGAAATGTAGTATGTAGCATCTATTTATATCGAGTGATCACTAGCTACTCCATGCTGGACCTGGGCGGCCACAACACAATGCTGTAGATACTATTGAAAGGTCTTGATCTCTATCGCGATCGGCGATAACGATATAGCAACAACCGAATTAGTCATCGGCTAGGCATACTAATGAGAGCTAACAAGTTTAAAATCAGTATATGGCTGGTAGGCCGTTGGCGAATGTCGTTGGCTATTTCTTATAGGTTTTTTAAATGTAATTCAATGATGGTTGGGTCATTAGCACGTAAAGCACTGATACACACAGGAGGAAATTTCTATGTTTTTGTATGCTGTTACACTTGCGCAGATCAATCTAGCCTTCAACCTAATGCGTTTTAAAAGGTGTGGCAGGCACACACGTAATGGTGATTAATCAGTTTATGTAGAATATTCAGAAAAAGGTAAGCATAAGATTATATTTTGTGACGTGCGCACTTGCAGCTTATATTAATTTAAATGTTATACAATTGATAAATAGAAGTTAACACGCTAAGTTATTAAGATGCTTGCTTCAAAACTGCTCCATTACATGTGTTTCTAAAACATACAACATCCATTTATCGTTGTGACAGTAAAAATAGTAACAGTTTACAACAGGTATATACGCAAGTTATATCTACAAATATTTGCAAAAACCAAGGAGCAAATACAATTTTTCAAGAATGAGATGTCATTTATGAACACATTTTCTAATACGAATGAAATACATTGCAATACATTTTTAGATGTTGAATGAACAACACACTTTTAAAGGAAGGGATGGATAGTAAACATTTTAGAGGATGAATGGACAAATTTCACCAAAAAAATCTTCCTAGAATAATAATAATAATATCTCTTCCCCTCATTCTAATCGTGAGGATTAGTCCAGAAGTCGAAGACTTGTGCGACAGAGGGGGCGGCATATTAACATTATGTAAGCCGCATTTGCGCCCAGGAACGACTTACGTTGGTAGGCCCTACCCATCATTCAGTGCAGGAATGAGGGAAACCTGGGAAACATCATTAATTAGGGGGACGGACAAATGGCGACTGGTATCAATCTCTTACATTGACCCAAGCCCACATTCTTGCACCCTACCATACACACAGAGAGGATGCCAATCCTTTATGCAAATATAGCTGGTCTATGTTCTACCTGCCGCAGGACAAAAAGAATGCCTTATTCTTAACTATTTAATAGTTATTTATGCAACAAGTACAAAAAGTAACAACACGTCGAGTGCAATAAGCCCTTTTTGTACGAGTTGCATACAATATTTTTTCTACGTTCATGCAGAAACCACAAAAAATGTTTTATTTAGATGACATTAAGTGTAGGAAAATATGACATCGATTTGAATGTTTATGTTTGTCATGTTGACAAAACGCTGTAGTAGAATGACAGATGAAAGCAATAACATTTTATTGCACTAGTGCAATAAAGAACCACTTTCTCCGCTAAATACAGTTTATTAAAGTTTTGTTTCTTGCATGAACGTAGAAAAAAATAAAAATGTAATGTTTATGTATTCCTTATGCATCTTGTATTATTGAATTTTAATAATAAAGTCTACTGTACCTATTTCTAATAATGTGTTTGTATATTATGTTGACTTATTCTTACAAATTTTTAGCAAGCACAATTTTTTAACCCGAGTAACTTTTTTCCATGACAAAGTAAAGAGTTTGCCCTCTTTTCAACTTTATCTCTTGACACTCTATGTGGCTACAAAAATAATATTTATACATTTTTAAATTGACTTCTGTTAGCGATTTAGTCTGTGGTTATACTATTTAGGTTAAATAAAATGAGAATATATAAACTGATATTTTTTACACACTGATATTCGGTCGTATACAGGGTGATTCCCAATTTAGCTATACAAAATTTTGAATGCACAGGGGACTTACAAATACAGTTTTGTAAAAATAAAATCAGAAAGAGCAGTTCACAAATGATTTAAAAATACACTTCCGCACGGCACTGGAAGCTGGTCCATTGTAAAACCTGATAAGGCGTATAATCGGCGACCGGACAAAAATTGAAAGAAATTCCCAAGGAAAGAAATAAATTATATTTTACAACACCTATTTTTATACAACAAAGTCAACTGCTTTTGCCATTATAGTTATTAATTATTAATAGAATTAATTTGTGGTTTTAATTAATAACATAGTTTGACATACATGATGGTACAACAAAATTTTGAGTAAGTCTTACCCAGTTTCTACAAACTAACACAAATGTTTCTGCTTCTTGTCCGTTTTGAACTTGTAAGTTATTGGCAGCAGCCATGATGCGCTTGCGTAATCATCAATAGTGTCGAATTTGGTGCAATAAACTTAATTTTTTAAATAAAATAAAAGTAAGTCCAAATGATTTAGTCAGGAGATCGTAGCGACCACGGTACCTTCCTCGTCCAATCTCTTGGAATTAATGTTTAGACACGCTGTACATGGTACGAATATAATTGAGCCTCGTGTATGATACACCACACTGCTGCAATACGCCGTGGATGCCTTGGACCTTCATATCTTCCATGATTCGGTTGCCAATTTTCCGTGACACGCCAGCGTTTACACTATACTTTTACTCATTGTACACCATTGTAAAAGTAGCTGCATTTGGCACATGTTTACCTGGAAATCGTTCTGCTGAAGCATTTTCACTTCACCATACATTAAAACGATATATATCAACTGTGAGTTGCTATAATCGTAAGCCATTTTTGATATTTGAAAAACTAATGTAAATACTTGCATCACAAAAAAGTTTATACAATAAGTAATCGGATATTTGAAATCGCCTGGCTAGAGACTACAGCAGCTGAGCGATGTAGAGGTAGAAAGTACTAGAATAATTTTTTTCTCAGAAATTATAAGGATTTTATAAATATTTATTTACGATATTGTCTCTATTTTTTATTACGCATCTATTCCTAAATTTTGTTGCATACTTAATAGTTGTAAAATCACAATATAATATGGAATTTTATCCATGTTTGTTTCTGTAATATTGAGTACTCATTTTATATTATGTAATTTTGCATAACTTTACATTGGTCACGAATTACCAACGTTAAGTTACAGACACATTTTTGTCAGTGTATCACTATGGAGTAGCTAGTGATCACTACATTTACACAAGTGCTACGTGCTGCTGTATATATTAGGTTTTTTTTTCAAAATGGGATATTTCATGGAAACATTATGAGTTTATATTTTAATGAGGACTGATGAGGACAGATGTTCAACTTTTCCCTGAAAAATACCCATATTTACCATTCATTTAATAAATAACTATATCTAACATTGCAGGTAGCACAGTTTCAGGAATATGTTCACGTAAAAATGTTGATATTAAAAACGATGTAATAATTAACTTTATTCTGAGCATTTCAGAAAATCTTACAGTTTCTGCATGTCAAGTGTAAACTTACATTAGAGAGTTAAAAGAGGGCAATTCAGACAGCGTCAGCCTCAAGCACCAGCTCATTAGGTGCTACAACATAGTCAGATTATATTTATTTTGAGGAACTCAACTATTTCTTTTTTTACGCGGTGTAGAACCTACCTACCTACCTCTATCGGCCGTTCGCTACTCCATGCCGGACTGAAAATGTCACAGGCACAAAGCGTTCTACATGCAGTAGACACCATTGAAAGCTATCGACCTTTATCGCGATCGGCGAGAAACGATATTTTGCAAACACGAAATTCCAGGAAACAACTACTCTGCGGGCTAATGCCCCGACCAGCATTGAATTACACCTGGAAAACCTATAGCAACAGCTAGAGTCATTCGTCAGACGCCCACCAGACATATACCGGTTTCGAGCTTATTAGCTCTCATCAGTATGCCATAGGTAAGGTATCCGACGAATAATCATAGCTGTTTAGTCTGTCTAACCCGACAGAAGGGACCATGAGTACGCGGTGTAGAACTAACTACATCTATCGGCCGATGGAGTAGCGAACGCTTCGTGCCTGTGACATTTTCAGTCCGGCATGGAGTAGCGAACGGCCGATAGATGTAGTTAGTTCTACACCGCGTACTCATGGTCCCTTCTGTCGTGTTAGACAGACGAAAGCAGCTAGGATTATTCGTCGGATACCTCACCTATGGCATACTGATGAGAGCTAATAAGCTCGAAACCGGTATATGTCTGGTGGGCGTCTGACGAATGACTCTAGCTGTTGCTATAGGTTTTCCAGGTGTAATTCAATCCTGGTCGGGGCATTAGCCCGCAGAGTAGTTGTTTCCTGGAATTCCGTGTTTGCAAAATATTATTTCTTTTTTTGTTAACATTATAGTCAAAGTACAATACATGATAATGTTCCTAGATATTAACGGTGAGCTGACATTCATTGATTTCTGTAGTCATAATAACATAGAGAATATATAAAAGACAAATTGTGCACGAATGTTGATAAATTAACCTTGAACAGAAAGAGAGTCCAATATTACATCTTGAACATTTTTCTAGGTAGATGCAACAGTGCAACAATGACGTAAATAGTGTAGTAAATAGGATAAAATGAGAAAATACAAAGAAAACATTTTTGCAACTCTGGAATTCAAATGAATTATAGTGCAAAAAGTAAATAGACTGGGCTTTATGTGCATATCAGCTGTTCTAGAGAAGTTTAAGGAAGTTTGGAGAGATAAACTAGGTATCAAAAGTTGTAGAATTATCTTTTCCTTAGGGACATCAGTATAAATTAATGAGCAAAATTATACTAAGCCAAGTATGCTGAAAAGGCTGTAACGACAAGATCTTTGCAAAGTAAATGATGCTGAATTTTCGCTGATTAGGTTTCATAATTAAAGTGAGCTTACATCAGTTTTTGTTGCTAATATGTGAATATATTCTTTATATGAGTATGTTATGACCGGGTTATTATATTATATAGAATATTTCAAAACTGAAGGCAGTAATACCTGTATATAGGTAACGTTATTTAATTTTGATCTAATAAATTACAATTGTTAAATTAATTATTCATTTCTGTAAATATAAAGGAAATGAAATAATACATATTGATATGTACATTTTGGGGTACAAGATGGTAAATGCATTTTGTAATAAAGATATTTTCTAGAAACGTGTCAGTGCTCCTGGATAGGTGAAACGACTATTGTAAGAGACAAAAAACTTGGTGTTGAAAAATGGTCTTCTGAGATTCAGCTCTGCATGTTAGAAACAAAATCTACCATGATTTTAAATCCGTAAAATCAAGTGAGCCTTGGAAAAAACAATTTTTTTTTGACTAGTAATGTTTTGGTCCTGTTTGGGAAGAAAAATTTCGCACAATGAAAAACTGGGTGTATGTGCAAATTCATATGACCTAAGCCTACTTTAATTTTTTGTTTGATCTTCAGATTTTTTACTAGCAAAATACCTTTTCGGTATGAGATACGACAAATAGTTATTAATTATACAGGGTGTCTCATAATTAGCTGCCAACCCTGAACAGGCCGATTCTATGATCAAAACTAAGTAAAAAAGTTCATATGAACATGGTTCCGGAAATGCTTCCACAGGGACCCATTGAAGACGGAGAAATGGAAATCACTTTTTTGCAATATCTCTCAATCGCGTTATGATAAATGAATGAAATTTGGTATACACAGCTAAATGTTAATGAGCAATTTGATGGACTAATCTTTTTATTTCCACAAGGTCCATTGGGGTGGGTACAGGGGGCTCTTGGTATTTTGCGTGTGTAGCGTTTTTGCAGCTTAGTGTATCCATCTGACTATCGAAGCAATCGATTCTCCTACCTGTTTTATTTGAAAAAGGTATACTTTGCTGAAGTCGGTAGGAGTAACCATTTTTGAAATAATCCTACTTGAAATGCTTAGTGCACCGAGTACAAACTGTTCAATTGTCGGTCATCTCACCTATGACATACTGATGAGGGTTAACAAACCCGAAACAGGTCTATGCCTGGTGGTGTGGCCAACAAGGGTTCTTGGCTGTTCATCCAGATACTGCAGGTGTAATTCAATGTCGGTCGAGGCATTAGTCCGCGGAGTAGTAGTTTCCTGCAATATCATTTATAGATTTAATGGCTCGCCACCCAAGGCGAGAGGTCTCCGATTAAGTACCTGTTGTAATGTCGGTCGCTTCCTAAAAATCGAGACGCTTAGGCCGAGAAGGAAGTAGCAGACCATTTATATCTCACCTGTACTCAGTTTATATGTGAACATACATATGAAGGAACAGCCAGTTCAATTGTCGGTCATCTCACCTATGGCATACTAATGAGGTCTGTGCTGGGTGGTGTGGCCGACAAGGGTTCTTGGCTGTTCACCCAGATACTGCAGGTGTAATAATTCAATGCCGGTCTGGGCATTAGTCCGCGAAGTAATTGTCTCCTGCAGTATCATTTATAGTTTTTATTCAAATTTCCAAGGCCCACTGAATTTTACGGATTTTAAATTATGCCAGATTTTCTTTCTTAAATAAGCAGAGCTGAATCCCAGAAGGGCTTCACCAAAACTTTGTGTCTCTTACAAGGATCATCTTACGTATAAGGGAATACCCTCTAGATTTTTTTTAATCTGTAAAAAATAGGAAAGTATTTAAAAAATAAATACATTTTTTGTTACAAGGAAATGGTGAAAACAAAAACCATTTGACTTATACTCGAATATACATACAGGTTTAGGAAACACCGTTTCATCTTCATAAAATGAATGTTCTCGAAATTGCCTGCAATATTTTACCACTTCATTAAAGAAAAATAGTATATATAAATACAGGCAAAGAAGGTGTATCAATAAGCAATTGTGTTTTGTTTATTCATGCTCACACTAGAAAATATTTTTTAGTGGTGTAGTAAGAACATAAAAATATGATTGCAACTTTACTTGCATAGTACAGTCCAGAATTCAACGAATTCTGATAAATCAAAAATAATATTTTGAATAAAATGTTTTCTTATTCAGTTATTAATTAATGTACTACTTGTGTTCATGACCAAATTTATATAGCTTATACAATAAATTATCAAACTTTGCTATGTCGGACTGTGGAAGTACCTCAGGGAGCACTTATATTTAATAATAACGAACTTGATAAAGCCTTACAGAAATCGTAAATTGAAATAAATAGCTTTGTGGCCAGAGACTTGTTTCGCGAAATTGAAATTTTATCAGCATTCATACTTGTTCTTTGTCGTTTTCAAATTAAGACTTCATGTATCTATTTTTAAGTGTCTGAAATAAATGTTTAGTAGTAGTTAAGCATTTTCCACAAATATGAGTGTTAATTTAGCATAGCCATTTCAACTGAAGAAAAATGAAAGAAGAATTCTTGAGAAATTTATTTTATTATTATTTTAATATTTTCTTCCCAAAGACCATAAAATATAGCATTAATCATAGCGTGTACTTATAGGGCTGACGGTGGCCGAGCGGCCAGGGCGGCGATGAATAGTTGCTGCCAGGGAAGTCGAACAGCCTGAAGTCGGTTCGAATCCAACACGGGGCAGGAATTTTTCTGTCCTACCCATGGATGTTTGTGATTGTAAGGGTGGAGGGTAGTGTAAGTTAGTAGGTAAAAAGGGCCAAATATGGCCTAATTACCAGTAAGCTTCAGTACCTTTTTTAGTGTGTACTTATACTGAGTTATCATATATTGTTATAAAATATGTTAATAATACTATCTCTTTTAGTTAAATGTAAACACGTAGTTAAAATAAAGACAGATGATCATTTGTATTCTCTAATGAAGTAAAAACTAACAGTTGTGTGCCTCAAAGGTCTACAAAAAGTGTTTTTATTGTAGTACCGTGAGATTAAGTAAAGGGATTTAATAACTATTTATATTATTATAGTAAAGGCGTTATATAGATCATTATGTCCGAAGGACGACGTATCCAGCCCGAGGGGCTGTCACCTGATGGGCATAATCGTGAGCAATAACGTACATATGGTGCATATAAGATCATATATTTCACTTCATACGAAATAAAAACTATAAAATGTCATAGCTTTGACGTTTTTTTATTTGTGGTTTTCAAAATAACCTTAATTTGTCATAAAAAAACAAAGTGCCCCTTAACAGGGATACTCAGTGATTTATCTTTTCGGCTCTAACTTTTGAACCGACGTATAATTTAATGAAGTTTTAATATTTTATGTAGGGCATAAAGGATTACAAAACCATACTACAGTAGATGTTTTACACTATCAGGGAAGTCAGGCACCACACTCGTTGGGTCAAAATTTTGACAGGATTTATAGAGATGAAAACAGAATTTTTAAATACTTGTCATTCCTCTCTCAAAAAGATACTCTACATTTGTTTCAATAAAATTACAATGAATATTACGTTTTTGTATAACACGTCATTGAAATAACAAATCTGAATACTGCAATAAAACATCGTTTTTACGTCTCTAAAAATGTGTTATTAACAACACTTGTCAAAATTGTCAGATTGATTGAGTACACAAGACTAAATAATGCATTATTCCTATAGCGAGTATGCTGACATGCATCTAATTTATGGACAAGCACTCGGAAAATGTGTTGGGACAAGAAGAACTGATTCTGATACATTTCTAAATCGACGTTTACTGCATCGAATAACTTTTGAAAGAGCTGATCGTAGCTTACGAGAAAGAGGTAAAAGATCAAGTGAAATAAAAAAATTCTAAAAGTAGTTAATCTGCCGCTAATCCATTTTATGAAGTTTTTTGCCGCATCGTGGTGGACAAAGATCTCCAAGAAAAGCAAGGGACCCTCAGTTAGAGGAGGAAAATCTGGATGAGAATGCTGAAAATCCCTCTAAAGCTGTCGGTCCAAGTTCTACGACAAAGTAGGCCGTTCATGAGTTCATTTCGAAAATTGCTTTTTACAACGATTTATGCAAAGTCTAAATGTTACTTGTATTGTTTTGTTTACAGACGAAGCTGGTTCCATCCGAGACGGAGTAATAAATAACCATAATTTGCATATTTGATATGACGAAAATCCCCATGCAATAGTACAGATAAAGTACCAACAAAAGTTTATGGTAAACATATGCGCGGGGATTATTGGGAATTGAACCGTTCTTTTTTGAAGACAGATTAAATGGCGCCATGTTTGCAATTCTTGCAACAACGCTTAGACAGTTTATGGAAAATGTGTGCAGTCAAAATACAATTTCCACGAGAATATTGTTTTGATATTTGGAGAGACAGTTATATACATAAATAAAGAAAAAAAATATACGAAGATAGTTTGTGAACTATTCTTAAGAGTCCTACGCTTGTAGAAATATCGTCCCCAAAAATGAATTTATAGTTCGTAGCTCTATTTTGAAATCATTCTTATATACACTTTTTATTATTTTTATGTATATAATTGCTCAAAATTATTAAACTCCATGTATATTCAGCACGTGTTATGTCAAAGAAATAATGATATGAATATAATCGAGAGCGGAAGGGTGATTACACTGTATCGTATTTTCTACCAAAAATTGTTTTTTCTGCAAAGATACAGTAAATATAATTTTACATAAAACTAACAACGTTAACGGCGAACAAAAAGGCTGCTGAAATTAGATTTTTTTTAATTCGTCTGTTTTTTATGTAAAATGTTTAGTTTTGTTGCAAATTTATAATATGCAGATGGAAGAGTGCTTCAGTATTTTATACATACATTTCTTAATAGAAGTCTGTTTTTATTTTAATAAAACCTACTTATGTTATGTTATGTTTATTATAGTTTTCTTGAGAAATATAAGTGCAGTAAAAAATGTTTTTAGGCCATTTGACCAAAAACGACCAAATTCTAAAATAGATAAACAGTCTAAAAAAATCTAATTTAGAATGCATATCTCTTCGCTGTGTCAATTATACAAGTTGTATAACAGTTTCTAGGCTGATAAGTCATTTAGAATAAGACAAAAAAGCATAATTTTCACCTATTACCATAAAATCTCATGAATTTTACATATCAACTGTACAGTGAAAAAATTTATAGAGCATTATAAACATGATCACTCTGTGCATCTTTAGATACGATACTTTGTTCTTGAAATGCCAGCCAGCCTATAACATTCATGTCACATAATTAAAACAGTTGCATTATCTCAAAAATCAAACATTAGATACATATACATTTTGCAAAAGTGAGAAAAGTTACGGTAATAAGCTCATAATTTAGAAATGAGATGTCCAGTTCAAAAATGGCATAAGAAAAGTTCAATTATCACTCAATCTACTTTTGGTACTACCCTGTATAAAAGATAAATTTTCTGGATCACAAAATACGGGTACAACAGATATATAGGGTGTCCGCAATATGAGTGCCTTAATTTTACCATATGATACGTTGTTCTAAACAATTTTTCTCTGACCAACGGTAACAGAATTATGACAGTAAATAGGAATATGTTGCTCACATACTATATATCTTAGGATTGTTGTGTATTTATACATAATAATTACAGATAGGTGCATCTAAACATAGGTACTTACTGTGAATGCTTTTTTAGAGCTCTTCACAGCATATAATAATAGTTACAAGTGTTTAAAATAACTTCTGTTTCTTGCAAGAAGCGTTTATCGTGCAAACATCTCGTATCCAGAGAGTTTTGCCTATATTCGCCGTAAATTAACATGTTATGCAGCAGCAATTGTTCCATTTTTGTTTCTGTACACTCACAAACGTCAAAGAAAAACTAGACAAAAATATATCGTACTATCTATACGCACTACCATGACTAATACTAGTTTTAGATTATCAGCAACAGCCTGCAGCCTGACATATTGCAGCGTTGTCAAACGTTACAGTACCTTACAGTTTTAACGATTTCCTCTTTTACTTCATTAATACTGATCCAAAAAACCAATTGGAAACAAATTACGTTACAGGAGCTTTTACTTAACCTTAATTGTACCTTAATTTGTAATTTCATAACATAGTTTTGCATATTATTGCAGTTGCATTTTTATTTTTTAAATGTATTTGTAGACAAACTATTAATTTTAGACATTTTTTTCATAAGAATTATTTATTGCTTTTGGTCAATATAATCCTTTAAAATTACAGCACTCATATTCCGGACACCCTGTATATATATATTTCTTTCAAACACATAGGGAGAGAAATATAGTGTTGAAAATATAAGGCTATACATTTATATGTATAATTATTATTACTATTAGCAATGCCAAATACCTAGTTACATTTTATCTCTTTGGGTACATGGCGTCATGGGTAAAATAAAGAATGTTTTGTTTGTTTGTTTTCGCATCCCCACTGATTACAATATCCTTCTTCGCCCTCACCTTCCCAAATATACTATCATTACTTTTAAATTTCCCGAATAAACGTAAAAAATATCTTGCATCCGGTTGTCTGGCCCTGCGAGAATGCTACAGCATAATATTCTTTTGTTTCTAATGTTCTCTTCTGTTTCTCGTGCAATGGTACCAACAAATACATTTTCAAGTTCTTTGCTGAAAATAATTAAACCTAAAGAAAAAAATCGTTTTCTGTTTGACATAACAGAAATAGTGATTATTTTACACTTTATTCAAAAGATTTGCTTAAAATATTTAATGTGTATTTGACTTTTCTATTGTTTATCTTTTTGTATTAATAAGAATGGCCTAATATTTAATTTCTCATTCGTCAATGAAGTGCAATGTTTGCTTTGTCATTTTGTTGTGATTAAATGCATTTGCTGCTACTGACGGTTCATAGTTTACTGTTTTGTTACTGACTGAATGTCTTCTTTAATTTAAGTTTTAGTGTACCTATTTCAGGAAAATTTATTAAGGTATAATTTTTCTAACAGCAGTTTTAAATATGTATAAAATTTATATTTAATTATTTCATTAAATTTGTTATCAGTTACACAGTGTGTCCAATTTTTCAGGTTAACACCACTAAAAATATTAGTACTCTAATGGAAAGTTATATTCTAATAACCATTTAATTGATGTGACAAAAGCCTGTCCTACTACTATTTTTTTAAACAGTCGTATTTCCAGAAAGTGATATTAGGCATTTTTTTGTATAAAAAAAAATGATATTACTAGGCTTTTCAATACCCATCAAAATATCCATATACCAAATGTGATCAACAAGCGTCTACTGTATTTTATGGGGTGCCAAACTTCTAAAAATCAGAATTAAAAATTATAATAAACAGATATTTATTTGCAGTTAGATAGAGCTCCAATCCACAATACTGTCGCAGTCATTAATTGGATTAATCACCAGTTTTGGAATAAGTGCCCTATGGACTTTTACTTTTTGGGGGTTTATAAAATAAAAAGTTTCTAAAAACAAACCAAGGAATTTTAATGACCTAATGAATCGCATAAGACAAGCTTGTACACTTGTACAGAGATTACTCCACAACAGTTATGTAAAATATTTTTGAATTTAAGAAAATGATTGGTGAATAGTGTTCGATTGGAAGGAGGTTTGGTAGAGAAAACTAAAATTTAATTTAGATCAACATTTTGCAATTTTTTGTTTATATAAAAATTTAGTATTTAGAATACATTACATTTTTTGTACGTTCATTGTTTTTAATGTGGCTGTAATTAAAAGTATTAAACTTGTGATGTCTGTGTCTTCTCTTTGTCTGATATTGGCTGTTACATCAGCTCGTTTTGGACAACTTTCAGCACCTTCGTTTTTTTTGCAATCTCAATTTTATTGTTAATGGATCCTTTGGTACATCATTCCGCGACCATACCTCCATCCTCCATGTTATTTTAATGCTATGATGCTTGTCTCTAGATTTGCCAATAACGTGGTGGATGATCTGCTTCTGCAGTGAGCAGTGCAGGGTGTTGTATACCTAAGTAGGAAGCAATTATTGATAACATTTTTGACAAAGTGTTTATTTCAACGCATTGCGTCGTACACTTGCTGTTTTTATGAAATATAAAGGAACTTTTATAGGTGGTATTTTTTTATTTCAACCACTCCATCCACCAACTTCTTGACAATGCGCAAGTCTGTGAAGAAATTCTTTTTGCACATTATGAATAATTTCTGGGGTAACTCGACTAGAATTTCTTCACAGACTTGCGCATTGTCAAGAAGTTGGTGGATGGCAATTCGAACATTTAATTTAAGTATAAAATTTAATCAATTGTATTTTATTTTACATACCTCAGAATTGTTACTTTTTTATGGATAAAATTTACGTTTTCTAACATTCAATCGTCATTTACTCGAAAACTTTCCTATGTAAGAGGGCAAAATTTTAGTACTATCTGATAGAGAATTAAATGATCTTTCAGAATCAAGGAAAAAAATATGGTGTTGCCATTTAAAAAAAAATCGATGACATCATTACTAGAAAACAAATGACATTTGAAAATCGCATTTTACGCTAAAATATGTATTTTTTAAATTAAAAATCGACCTGTTCGAGGATTTTTCCCAAAAAATAATTGTTTCGTTTTTATTGAATTTATTCCATACTTTTGGCGCATACTGTATATTTAATTTCAGTCTTGGCACGAACATGTTTCCTGTTATGTACAAAATCATAGAGTTCTTTGCAGTACTAGAGAATGACGAGTTATTCAAAATTACAAGTTTATACCGCATTATACAATTTTTTCCAAATTATCAGAAATTGTTATTCATCATTTTATGATACAATGCTGTCAAAGGAATTCTGTTAACAGATCAGCATAGTTTTGTTGACAAAAAATCATGCGGTACAAACTTACCCAATACATGTCTGATATATTAGAATACAGGAGCCAAGGATATGTTATACAAGGTAATTCACAACTCATTTAAAAAATTTGGAAATAAATGCGTCATGAAGAATGAGGTCAATGTCATAAAATTCCTTTTTGTGAAATGTTTATAGTTTCTGAGAAAAAATTATTGAAGTTGTAGTATTTTCAACTTTTACATCGCTGGGCTACTGCAGTCTCTAGTCAGGCGATTCTAAATATTGAAATCCGATTAGGTACTTATAGTATTAACGTTTTTATGATGCGACTGTTTATATTCGTTTTTCGAGTGTCAAAAATGGCTTACATATATAGCAACTCGGAATTGATGGATATCGTTTTAATTTATCGTGAAGTTAAAATGCTTTAGCAGAACGATTGGTCGGTAAACATGTGCCAAATGCAGCTACTTATACCACGGTGTGCAGTGAGTCCAAGTGTAGTGCAACGCGGGTGTGATACGGGAAATTTGCAATCGAATCATAGAAAATATAGAGGGCAAGGGCGTCCACGGCGTATTGCAGCAGTACATGAAGCTCAATTATATCCGAACCATATACCGCGTGGCCAAGTATTAATACTAAGGGTTTGGCTGAGGAGGACCGACCCCGTGGCCGTCATGTTCTCCCGATTTTAAATCCTTGGGACTTCTTTCTCTAGGAATATTTAAAAAATGAAGTGTATCCCACCGAAGTGGGGGGGAGATGATTTAGCAAACGTATCATAGCTGCTGCCAATAACTTACGAATGAAAAACGAACAAGAAGTAGAAACATTTGTGTTAGTTTGTAGAAATTGGGTCAGACTGGCCCTAAATTTTGTTGTTAAAAATGTTAAACTATTTTATTAATTTAAGCCACAAATTAATTCTATTAAGATTAATAACACTAACAGCAAAAGTATATGTATTTGCTGCATAAAATAGTATAAATTGCTGAATTGCTGCATAAATAAAATGTCATTAATTTCTTTCCTTGGTAATTTTTGTCCGGTTGCCGATTGCATGCTTTGCCTTGTCAGGTGCAGCAAAAACAGTTGAATTCGTTTTATAAAATAGGTGTTATAAGATGTTATTTATTTCCTACCTTGTGAATTTCTAAAATATTTTGTCCGGTCGCCGATTACATGCATTGCCTTGTCAGGTTTTACAGTGGACCACTTTCCAGAGTCATACAGAAGCATATTTTTAAATAATTTTTTGCTGCCTTTTAACTGCCTTTTTTATTTCTTTTACAAAATTATATTCGTACGAGTCCTCTGTACATTCAATTTTTTTTCTGAATACCCTGTATATTCAGATATCATATATAATATAAATCAATTTTCCTATTAATGAAGTCAAATGTATACAGGGTGTCGCATAATTATTGCGACAAAATGATTGGGGTTGTAGAGGGCATGAAAATAAGCAATTTTCTCTTAAAAAGCCCTGTCCGAAAATATGCCGTTTGGCCGCTACAGCATAAAAAAAAAGAAAAATTTGAAAACGTACCAGTTTATTGAAAGAGCTTAGAGTAATTGCTCAAAGTGTCTTCCACGTTGTTCAGTGCACAGCTGAGCACGATTGTTCATTGATTGACGAACTATATGGAATATCTCCGGTATGTCCTGAACCTGTGCGCAGGCAGCCATCACTCTTCCCAGTAGCTCTTGTTGGTTGGGAACAGGAGTTTTATACATTAAAGCTTTTAGATGGCCCCAGAGAAAATATTCCAAGGGAGTTAAGTCGGGTGACCGCGCAGGTCAATGCACAGGGCCACCTCCGTCTATCCACCTGTTAGAAAATATTTCATTCAAATAGTACCGCACTGGCAAAGCAAAGTGGGCTGTGGCGCCGTCGTGTTGAAATCACATATTAGCTCTTATGCCCAGTGGCACATCCTGTAATAGTTCTGGAAGCACATGCTGCAGGAATTAAGCATAAACGTGTTCATTCAAATGTGGTGGGAGCAAATATGGCCCGATAACCTGCTCGCCCACAATACCAGCCCAGATGTTAATTACAAAGTGATGTTGGTCTCTACGGAGTTATGCCAAATGTGACTATTACGGCTATTAAAATGTCCATCCTTTGTAAAACAAGCCTCGTCAGTAAACAAAACTTAGCGACCAGTGTGGTCTCAACTCCTGCTGCAACCACCAACGACAAAAACAGCGACGCGACAGATGGTCCTCCAGACCCATGTCTTAGACTTGTAACAGGCGGTACGGGTGTAGTTGTTTATCCCGGAGAACACGCCAAACAGTACTTCGTGCCGCTCCCATATCATGTGCAATGGCACGCACGCTTGTGGACGGATTGGCCTCTACATGGTGCAGAACCTCTTCCTCAAACTCTACTGTCCGCATGGCGAAGGGCCGCCCTGCTCCCCGGAACGTCTGACGCTGCCACTGACACGAAGACGTCCATGAATTCTAGCAAAAATGTTATGATGACTAATGATGAGGATGATGACGATCTGGAAACCGTTCCGTGTACAATCGCGCGGCTCTTCTCCCATTACCACCAGTTTCTCCGCAAATCATATGCATATCAGCAAGTTCCTCATACGGATAATGCTCCATTGTACCACCAAATTAATGCTATTTACGTTTTGCACACCAGTCACTGAAACTAACTGAATCGGTGTGTTTTTTTGTTTTTTTTTTATTATGATAGCCAGCCATTGGACTGAATCCGTGTGGCGACTTTAGGTCGCCAAAAAAGTAAACACAGCAAGCTAATGAGTCAGGGGGCACCTGCGCTATAGCAGCTAAATGACATATTTCCGGACAGGGGCACAGACTAAACTAGTCTGTGACAGGGGTTTATAAGGTAAAATTGCTTATTTTCATGCCCTCTACAACCCCTATCAATTTGTCGCAATAATTATGGGACATACTGTATATCTATCTCAACTAACGACATTCATTACAAGCAATTTGTAAAATAATTACAATTAAAATAATCTCAAAAATACTTTGCAGATAACTATTTTATAAATACTTATTGGAAAGGATATTACATTATAAGAAACTATGTCCATGAATAACTACACTTAGAAATATACAACTATGTTGTAAAATTTAAATAACTACATAAAAAGATTAACTATCTATCTTCTATTAAACTAATGGTTAGGTACAATTTTCAGCTATGCTCCTAAACCACATTTGCTACACCCTACATTGACATCAAATTATGCAATATGACATTTCTTCGCAACATCATATGAACGTTAATTTAGTGTATTAAATAGTACTAGCATATGCTGTAATATATGCACCAGGAATGTATTTGAGGCTCGCAATATGCAAAATATAACTTAATATTGTAGAAATGAGAATGTCAGATATGAACATTTTTATACACTAACTATTATTCTGTTTCATTTAGTCTGTTAACCGAGTTTATTAAATTAGAGAATGACAAATAACTAATTTTGTGTATCTGCTTATTTAAAATATGTCTACGATATGTGGATGATCATTGGATTGTAATGAATTTTTTTCAGTGTTCTAAAAAAATTTTTTTTCATGAAATATACAGAGAAAATAGCAATTTTTTAATACTTTTTAAGTAATTTTTCTTTAGTTTGATTGGGTTTTTTGCCACACTTCTGAAATAAATAAAGTTTAATTAAATAAGTCCTTGCGCCAAACGGATCAGTCAAGAGTTATTTTTGAAACTAAGTTTGCTTATTCTAGTTTTTCTTTAGTTTTATTGGGTTTTGCCACACTTCTGAAAAATAATAAAGATTAATTAAATAAGCCCTTGCGCCAAACGGATCAGTCAAGGGTTATTTTTGAAACTAAGTTTGCCTAACCAAAAAATCTCACACTGAAAAAAGCAGATAAGTAAAAAATAACAAAAATCACATCACTATCGCGCACTTCCGCATTTTTGACGTTTCGAAAAACTCTCTGTTTTCGTTCTCAAAATAGCAAATGTATTAAAAGTATGCCAAGTTTGACAGTTTAAAATTTGTTTATCTGCTTCCATAGAGATGTTAAATGATTTTTATTTTATTGTTACTTACTTCTTGATACAACTGTGGCCAACACTGATCAATGTTTACTGAACAGTTTGACATACAGTTACCTCCGCTCAACAAAATAATCGCGGTCTCGTTTAATTTTCTCTCTGTTGCATCAAATGACCGTTTTTCCAAGCGTGTTCGCAAATTTTTGATTTTTCAAATTCTCGTTTTTTATATATAGTTTTTATGTTTCTCAACTCTAACATTCATATACCGAGACGTTTCGCAAACATAATGTTATTGCATTCACAAGGTATGGTGTAGATGCAATCTTTTGAATTTTGTATATCATTTTTTGGACGTGTTTTAGACAATAACTAGAAAGGTGGTGTCGGCTATCGCCGACTTGACCTTTCTTGAGTAGGGTTAGTTTTTTTAAACACCATGTATTTTTTCGATAATTAGTGTGTTAGGAGACCCTCGATGGAAGTTGAATAAAAAAAAATTGTCAGTTCTCTTAATTTTGAGATTTTTTTAACGTTCAACATTTTTCCAACACGTTGTATATAAAACGGTCTTTCGTACTTTCGACAACCCATGCGAAGCAAAAGAAATAATTTTATTCCATGAATTTTGGGAGTTTCAATATTGGTTCAGTTTTCTTAAACACCCTGTATTGTTCTCATTAAAATAGTTTCCATATAGACCATTGTTAAAAGTTTCATCAAAGGAATATTATACTTCCATGAAGGTTTCTAGAGAAGGGTCGGTTTTTTTAAACACCCAGTAGTTTTTTAATTAGTATAGTTTTCTTACAGACCATTGTGAAAAGGTTGATAAGAAAATATTCCATGAATTGTGAGGATTCTTAGAGAATGGTTTGGTTTTGCTAAACACCCTGTATTTTTTCATTAGTATAATTTTTAACTATCTTGAAGTTTCATAAAAAAAATTCCATAAGTTTTTTCCATGAATTTTGGGAGTTTCAATATTGGTTCAATGGTTTTGTTAAACACCCTGTATTTTTTCATTAGTGTAATTTTTTTACAATCGTGAAAAGATTAATAAAAAAAAATTAAATTCCATAAATTTTTTCCATGAATTTTGGGAGTTTCAATATTGGTTCAGTCTTCTTAAACACCCTGTTATATTGTTCTCATTAAAATAGTTTCTTACAGACCATTGTGAAAAGTTTCATTAAAAAATATTCCATGTATTTTTATGATTCTTATAGAATGGTTTGGTTTCGTTAAGCACCCTGTATTTTCTCATTAGTATATATTTTTTTAAAATCGTGAAAAGTTTCATAAAAAAAAATTTCATAAATTTTGTGGATCTAGAGAATGGTTCTTTATTTTACACCCTGTATTTTTTCATACGTATGTATTTATATACATAATAATACCAAAGTATATATTTTTTATAGTTTTTTTACAAACTACTGTAAAAAGTTTCATCAGAAAGCAAAAAAAAATAAAAAATTTTAAATCCACGAATTTTCAGGATTTTTAGGGAACGTTTCGGTTTTTTTAAACACCCCGTATTTTTTCATTAGTATATTTTTCCTACAGAACATTGTAAAAAGTTTCATCAAAAAGAATATTTTAATTCCATGAATTTTGTTGATTGATTTTTAGAGAATGGTTCGGTTTTTTAAACCTCCTGTATTTTTTCATTAGTATAGTTTTTTACAAACTATTGTGAAACGTTTCATCAAAAAGAATTTTTTAATTCCATGAATTTTGAGGATTTTTAGAGAATGTTTCGTTATTTTTAAACACTCTGTATTTCTTCATTAGTCTATTTTTCCTACAGAACATTTTATAAAGTTTCATCAAAAGAATTTTTAATTCCATGAATTTTGAGGATTTTTAGAGAATGGTTCGTTATTTTTAAACACTCTGTATTTGCTTCGTTAGTGAGTGTCATAATAAATCCTTGACGAAAGTTTAATAAATAAAAAAAAAATTTCTATGAATTTTGGGAGTTTCAATATTGGTTCAGTTTTCTTAAACACTCAGTAGTTTTTTAATTAGTATAGTTTTCTTACAGACAATTGTGAAAAGTTTCATAAAAAAACATTCAATGAATTATTGTGAGGATTCTTAGAGAATGGTTTGGTTTCGTTAAGCACCTTGTATTTTCTCATTAGTACAATTTTTTTACAATCGTGAAAAGTTTCATAAAAAACATAAATTCCATAAATTTTTTGGACCTAGAGAATGGTTCTTTATTTTACACCCTGTATTTTTTCATACGTATGTATTTATATACATAATAATACCAAAGTATATATTTTTATAGTTTTTTTACAAACTATTGTAAAAAGTTTCATCAGAAAGCAAAAAAAAAAAAATTAAATCCACGAATGTTCAGAAGTTTCGTACTAAAAAAATGTTCAGTTCCTTTAATTTTGACATTTTTTTAACGATCGACATTTTTTCCAACACTCTGTATATAAAACGTACTTTCGCACTTCAGACAAAACCTCCGAAGAAAAACTGAAAATTTCCGAATCTGTAATTTTTATATTTTTTCGTCAATTTTTATCGAAACACCCGTACATCGAGCTTTTTTGAGTCTTACTATATATATGCGAAGTTTTTCTGCAGACTGTTACGAAGAGTTTCAGAAAAAAATTGTAAATGCACGAATGTTGAGGAATTGTAGAGAATGGTTCGGTTTATTTAAACACCCAGTATTTTTTCATTAGTATATTATTCCTACAGAACATTGTACTAAGTTTCATTAAAAAGAATTTTTTAATTCCATGAATTTTGTTGATTTTTAGAGAATGGTTCGGTTTTTTTAAACCTCCTGTATTTTTTCATTAGTATAGATTTTTACAAACCATTGTATAAAGTTTCATCAAAAAGAATTTTTTAATTCCATGAATCTTGAGGATTTTTAGAGAATGGTTCGTTATTATTAAACACTCTGTATTTGCTTTTGTCTAGCTCATTTGTACCACGTATTCATTCGTATTTATGCAAAGTTCAATGCAAAAATGAACTCAAAACTCAGCGCGTCTAGCCGTTTGACGTTTAGGACGGCCGAACGAACGCGAATGCCGCCGAACGTGTAATTGACCAAAATTTTTGTTATTTTCACTATAAAATCGAATTTTAAACTCAAACCTGAGGCACACGACACATTGTAAAAGGTTCAAAGTTTACGTTTCGATAGGGCTTTATGGAAATGAATGCGGAAAATACGAAAATATCGAATCCGAAATAGTTTGACGTCTACCCATATCCGACTGACGTTTCTCGAATTCCCGGCCTATAAGCCTCGCCCGCGCTATATCTATCTCTTTTTTTCGCGAAATCCTCGCGAAAATCGAAAAGTGGCGGCCGCGGACCTCCGGAAAAACGCAAAATTCGCCCCGAAAAGAGTAAAAAGAACTCACGAAAATACGCCTAACAGACGACCCAAGGACCGAACTCGACTCCGCGCACCCGGGCTCGCCGCTGCGCGGCTCGCGAAAAAAGCCTTTACCCGGACACTTTGCCACTTTTTCGCGAGAGAGAAAAAACAACGGATTTTAATATATAGTACTAGAAAGGTGGCAAGTCGGCATTCGCCGACTTGACCTTTCTTGAGTAGGGTTAGTTTTTTTTAAACACCATGTATTTTTTCGATAATTAGTGCGTTAAGAGACCCCCGATGGAAGTTGAGTAAAATAAATAAGTCAGTTCTCTTAATATTGAGAAAAACAACGGATTTTAATATATAAGAGAACCAGCAGGTGGTGTCGGCATTCGCCGACTTGACCTTCTTGAGTAGGGTTAGTTTTTTAAACACCATGTATTTTTCGATAATTAGTGCGTTAAGAGACCCCGATGGAAGTTGAGTAAAATAAATTAGTCAGTTCTCTTAATTTTGAGATTTTTTACCGTTCAACATTTTTCCAACACTGTGTATATCAAACGGTCTGTCGTACATCCGACAACCCATCCGAAGCAAAAAAATAATTTTATTCCATGAATTTTGGGAGTTTCAATATTGGTTCAGTTTTCTTAAACACCCTGTATTGTTTTCATTAAAATAGTTTCCATATAGACCATTGTTAAACGTTTCATCAAAGGAATATTATACTTCCATGAAGGTTTCTAGAGAAAGGTCGGTTTTTTAAACACCCAGTAGTTTAATTAGTATAGTTTTCTTACAGACTGTTGTGAAAAGTTTCATTAGAAAATATTCCATGAATTGTGAGGATTTTTAGAGTATGGTTTGGTTTCGTTAAGCACCCTGTATTTTCTCATCGGTATAATTTTTTTACAATCGTGAAAAGTTTCATAAAAAAAATTAATTCCATAAATTTTGTGGATCTAGAGAATGGATCTATATATTACACCCTGTATTTTTTCATACGTATGTATTTATATACATAATAAAACCTAAGTATATATTTTTATAGTTTTTTGACAAACTAATGTAAAAAGTTTCATCAGAAAGCAAAAAAAAAATTTTAAATCCACGAATTTTCAGGATTTTTATGGAACATTTCGGTTTTTTTAAACACCCTGCATTTGTTCAATAGTATATTCTTCCTACAGAACATTGTAAAAGTTTCATCAAAAAGAATTTTTAATTCCATGAATTTTGTTGATTTTTAGAGAATGGTTTTTTTTAAATCCTCTGTATTTCTTAATTAGGATATTTTTCCTATAGAACATTGTATAAAGTTTCATCAAAAGAATTTTTAAATCCATGAATTTTGAGGAATTTTAGAGAATGGTTCGTTATTTTTAAACACTCTGTATTTTTTAATTAGTATATTTTTCCTACAGAACATTGTATAAAGTTTCATCAAAAAGAATTATTTAATTCCATGAATTTTGAGGATTTTTAGAGAATGGTTCGTTATTATTAAACAATCTGTATTTGCTTCGTTAATGAGTGTCATAATAAATCCTTGATGGAAGTTTAATAATAAAAAAATTTCCATGAATTTTGGGAGTTTCAATATTGGTTCAGTTTTCTTAAACACCCAGAATTTTTTTAATTAGTATAGTTATCTTAAAGACCATGGTGAAAAGTTTCATAAAAAAAAAATCAATGAATTATAGTTTGTAGACTTAGAGTATGGTTTGGTTTCGTTAAGCACCCTGTATTTTTCATTAGTATAATTTTTATAATCGTGAAAAGTTTAATAAAAAATTAAATTCCATAAATTTTGTGGCTGTAGAGAATGGTTCTTTATTTTACACCCTGTATTTTTCATAAGTATGTATTCATATACATAATAATACCAAAGTATATTTTTTTATAGTTTTTTACAAACTATTGTAAAAAGTTTCATCAGAAAGCAAAAAAATTTAAATCCACGAATGTTTAGGATTTTTAGGGAACGGTCTGGTTTTTTGAAACCTCCTGTATTTTTCATTAGTATAGATGTTTTAAAACTATTGTACAAAGTTTCATCAAAATGAATTTTCTAATTCCATGAACTTTGAGGAATTTTAGAGAATGGTTCGTTATTTTTAAACACTCTGTATTTCCTAATTAGTATATTTTTCCTACAGAACATTGTATAAAATTTCATCAAATAGAATTTTTTAATTCCATGAATTTTGTTGATTTTTAGGAAATGGTTAGGTTTTTTAAACCTCCTGTATTTTTCATTAGTATAGATTTTTACAAACCATTGTATAAGGTTTTATCAAAATTATTTTTAATTCCATGAGTTTTGTTGATTTTTAGGAAATGGTTAGGTTTTTTTAAACCCTCTGTATTTCTTAATTAGTATATTTTTCCTACAGAACATTGTATAAAGTTTCATCGAAAAGAATTTTTTAATTCCATGAATTTTGAGGATTTTTAGAGAATGGTTCGTTATTATTAAACACTCTGTATTTGCTTCGTTAGTGAGTGTCATAATAAATCCTTGATGGAAGTTTAATAAATAAAAAAAATTTCCATGAATTTTGGGAGTTTCAATATTGGTTCAGTCTTTTTAAACTCCCAGTAGTTCTTTAATTAGTATAGTTTTCTTACAGACCATTGTGAAAAGTTTCATAAAAATATTCAATGAATTATTGTGGAAATTCTTAGAGTATGGTTTGGTTTCGTTAAGCACCCTGTATTTTTCATTAGTATAATTTTTATAATCGTGAAAAGTTTAATAAAAAATTAAATTCCATAAATTTTGTGGCTGTAGAGAATGGTTCTTTATTTTACACCCTGTATTTTTTCATAAGTATGTATTCATATACATAATAATACCAAAGTATATATTTTTTATAGTTTTTTTACAAACTATTGTAAAAAGTTTCATCAAAATGAATTTTCTAATTCCATGAACTTTGAGGAATTTTAGAGAATGGTTCGTTATTTTTAAACACTCTGTATTTCCTAATTAGTATATTTTTCCTACAGAACATTGTATAAAATTTCATCAAATAGAATTTTTTAATTCCATGAATTTTGTTGATTTTTAGGAAATGGTTAGGTTTTTTTAAACCTCCTGTATTTTTTCATTAGTATAGATTTTTACAAACCATTGTATAAGGTTTTATCAAAAATAATTTTTTAATTCCATGAGTTTTGTTGATTTTTAGGAAATGGTTAGGTTTTTTTTAAACCCTCTGTATTTCTTAATTAGTATATTTTTCCTACAGAACATTGTATAAAGTTTCATCAAAAAGAATTTTTTAATTCCATGAATTTTGAGGATTTTTAGAGAATGGTTCGTTATTATTAAACACTCTGTATTTGCTTCGTTAGTGAGTGTCATAATAAATCCTTGATGGAAGTTTAATAAATAAAATTCCATGAATTTTGGGAGTTTCAATATTGGTTCAGTTTTTTTTAAACACCCAGTAGTTTTTTAATTAGTATAGTTTTCTTACAGACCATTGTGAAAAGTTAATAAAACAATATTCAATGAATTATTGTGGGGATTCTTAGAGTATGGTTTGGTTTCGTTAAGCACCCTGTATTTTTCATTAGTATAATATTTTTATAATCGTGAAAAGTTTAAAAAAATAAATTCCATAAATTTTGTGGATCTAGAGAATGGTTCTTTATTTTACACCCTGTATTTTTCATAAGTATGTATTCATATACATAATAATACCAAAGTATATATTTTTATAGTTTTTTGACAAACTATTGTAAAAAGTTTCATCAGAAAGAAAAAAAAAAATTAAATCCACAAATATTCAGGATTTTTAGGGAACGGTTCGGTATTTTTAAACCCCCTGTATTTTTTCATTAATATAGATTTTTACAAACTATTGTATAAAGTTTCATCAAAAAGAATTTTCTAATTCCATGAATTTTGAGGATTTTTAGAGAATGGTTCGTTATTTTTAAACACTCTGTATTTCTTAATTAGTATATTTTTCCTACAGAACATTGTATAAAATTTCATCAAACAGAATTTTTTAATTCCAAGAATTTTGAAAATTTTTAGAGAATGGTTCGTTATTTTTAAACACTCTGTATTTTTAATTAGTATATTTTTCCTACAGAACATTGTATAAAGTTTCATCAAAAAGAATTTTTTAATTCCATGAATTTTGAAAATTTTTAGAGAATGGTTCGTTATTATTAAACACTCTGTATTTGCTTCGTTAGTGAGTGTCATAATAAATCCTTGATGGAAGTTTAATAAATAAAAAATTTCCATGAATTTTGGGAGTTTCAATATTGGTTCAGTTTTTTAAACACCCAGTAGTTTTTAATTAGTATACATAGTTTTCTTACAGACCATTGTGAAAAGTTTCATGAAAAATATTGAATGAATTATTGTGAGGATTCTTAGAGTATGGTTTGGTTTCGTTAAGCACCCTGTATTTTCTCATTAGTATGATTTTTTACAATCGTCAAAAGTTTCATAAAAAAAATAAAATCCATAAATTTTGTGGATGTAGAGAATGGTTTTTTATTTTACACGCTGTATTTTTCATAAGTATGTATTCATATACATAATAATACAAAGTATATTTTTTACAGTTTTTCTACAAACTATTGTAAAAAGTTTCATCAGAAAGCAAAAAAATTTTAAATCCACGAATGTCCAGGATTTTTAGGAACGGTTCGAATTTTTAAACACCCGTATTTTTTCGATAATTAGTGCGGTAAGAGTCCCCTGACGGAAGTTTTCGTACCAAAAAATTTTCAGTTCCCTTTAATTTTTACATTTTTTAACGTTCGACATTTTTCCAACACTTTGTATATAAACGGTCCTACGCACGTCAGAGAACCCTCCGAAGCGAAAGAACCGAAAATTTCCTCGAATCTGTAATTTTTATTTTTTCTCGTCAATTTTTATCGTAACACCCTGTACATCGAGCTTTTTTGAGTCGCACTGTATATAAGCGAAGCGACTTGAAGTGTGCCATATTGTCTAGCTCACTGATACCACCTATTCATTCTATTTATGCAAAGTTCAATGCAAATAGCAATAGCGGATGGAAATATTTGACAGCTGTTCTATGGCTTCCGTCATTTTGACCCCGTCTTGGTCTGCCATATTGTCTAGCTCACTGATACCACCTACCTATTCATTCTATTTATGCAAAGTTCAATGCAAATAGCAATAGCGGATGGAAATATTTGACAGCTGTTCTATGGCTTACGTCATTTTGACCCTGTCTTGCTTAGGATTTTCGCAAATTTCGATACAAAACGAATTCAAAACCAAACGCTCGCATAACACTACGTATCTAGAGACTTCAGATTTACCGTTTTCGGCGTTTGGGGGGCTCAGGTCGGCCCATTTAGCGAAATTTTCTGCGATTTATTCGGAAATGTCACCGCGCACTCGCCATTTGACGTCGCAAATTTTCGCAATTTTTACTATAAAATCGAATTTTAAAACAGATCTGAGGCACACGACACATTGTAGAAGGTTCAAAGTTTACGTTTCGATATGGCTTTATGGAAATAAAGGGTACTTACTTTGCAAAATGTAACATTTTGAAGGTTTTGTGAGGACCCGCCATATTGCCAGGCTCTTCTCCACGTCTCTGTTTGGTATTACGCAAAATTCGATACAAATTGGAACTCAAAACCCAGCGCTCGCATAACAGAAAGTATCTAGAGACTTTAAATTTACCTTTTGGCCTTGGCGGGTCTTCAAACGGCCCGTTTAGCGAACGTTCCCAAGTTTTATCCGAGCTGTCAACGGCACCGCACCGTCCGGTTTCCCGTTTGACGTTTCGGGCGGCCGAGCGAACGCGAATGCCGCCGAACTTGTAATTGACCAAAACTTTAGCTATTTTACCTATAAAATCGAATTTTAAACTCAAACCTGAGGCACGCGACACATTGTAGAAGGTTCAAAGTTTACGTTTCAACATGCATTTCTGGAAATGAATGCGGGAAAATAGGAAAATATCAAATCCGAAATAGTTTGACGTCTACCCATATCCGACTGACGTTTCTCCGATTCCCGGGCGATAAGCTCCTCCCGCGCTATCTCCATCCCTCTCGCCGAGAACGGCCGGCGAGGACCCTCCGAAAACGGAAAATTTACCTAGAAAAACGCGAAAAACGGCCCGCCGAGCGGCTCGTCGCGACGGAGAAAGAACCAAATAAAGAGACTCGCCCGCGACCGCGTCCCCGACGGGCTCCCGTGAAAAACGTCGCGCGGAGCGAAATCGGCCTCCGGGCGCCTTCCGGACTTCCGATAATGGGCGTGGTTTTCGACTTTGTCTCGTTTCCTCGCGAAAATCGAAAAGTAGCTCCGGCGGACCTCCGGCAAAACGCAAAATTCGCCCCGAAAAAGGTAAAAAGAACCCATCGAAATACGCCTAAGCGACAACCCCGGGACCGAAGGGCGCTTCGCGCCCGTCGGCTCGCCGCGGCGCGGCTCGCGCACAAAGCCTTTGAGGAGATACTTTGCCACTTTTCCGCACCCCCGGAGGGAGCGAGAAAAAACAACGGATTTTAATATATAAGAACTAGAAAGGTGGCAAGTCGGCATTCGCCGACTTGACCTTTCTTGAGTAGGGTTAGTTTTTTTAAACACCATGTATTTTTCGATAATTAGTGCGTTAAGAGACCTCCGATGGAAGTTGAGTAAAATAAATTAGTCAGTTCTCTTAATTTTGAGACTTTTTAACGTTCAACATTTTTCCAACACTTTGTATATAAAACGGTCTTTCGTACATCCGACAACCCATCCGAAGCAAAAATAAATTTATTCCATGAATATTGGGAGTTTCAATATTGGTTCAGTTTTCTTAAACACCCTGTATTGTTTTCATTAAAATAGTTTCCATATAGACCATTGTTAAAAGTTTCATCAAAGGAATATTATACTTCCATGAAGCTTTCTAGAGAACGGTCGGTTTTTAAACACCCAGTAGTTTTTAATTAGTATAGTTTTCTTACAGACCGTTGTGAAAAATTTCATTAGAAAATATTCCATGAATTGTGAGGATATTTAAAGAATGGTTTGGTTTTGTTAAACACCCTGTATTTTTCATCGGTATAATTTTTTACAATCGTGAAAAGTTTCATAAAAAATTAAATTCCATAAATTTTGTGGATCTAGAGAATTGGTCTTTATTTTACACACTGTATTTTTCATAAGTATGTATTTATATAGCTACATAATAATACCTAAATATGTATTTTTATAGTTTTTTACAAACTATCTTAAAAGTTTCATCAAAACCAAAAAGAGTTTTTAATTTCAAGTTTTTAGAATTTTTAAAATGATTCGATTCTCTTAAACACCCTGTATTGTTCTCATGAAAATAGTTTCCATATAGACCATTGTTAAAAGTTTCATCAAGAGAATATTATACTTCCATGAAGGTTTATAGAAAATGGTTCATTTTTTTAAACACCCAGTAGTCTTTTAATTAGTATAGTTTTCTTACAGACCATTGTGTTCATAAGAAAATATTCTATGAATTGTGAGGATTCTTAGAGAATGGTTTGGTTTTGCTAAACACCCTGTATTTTTCATTAGTATAATTTTTTACAATCATGAAAAGTTTCATAAAAAATAAATTCCATAAATCTTGTGGATCTAGAGAATGGTTCTTTATATTACACCCTATATTTTTCATACGTATGTATTTATATACATAATAAAACCTAAGTATATATTTTTATAGTTTTTGACAAACTATTGTAAAATGTTTCATCAGAAAGCAAAAAAATTTAAATCCACGAATTTTCAGGATTTTTAGGAACAGTTCGGTTTTTAAACACTCTGTATTTGTTCAATAGTATATTTTTCCTACAGAACATTGTAAAAAGTTTCATCAAAAAGAATTTTTTAATTCCATGAATTTTGTTGATTTTTAGAGAATGGTTCGGTTTTTTTAAACCTCCTGTATTTTTCATTAGTATAGTTTTTAACAAACTAATGTGAAATGTTTCATCAAAAGAATTTTTAACTCCATGAATTTTGAGGATTTTTAGAGAATGGTTCGTTATTTTTAAATCGTCTGTATTTCTTTATTGCGATATTTTTCCTACAGAACATTGTATAAAATTTCATCAAAAGAATTTTTAATTCAATGATTTTGAAAAATTTTCCATGAATTTTGGGAGTTTCAATATTGGTTCAGTTTTTTAAACTCCCAGTAGTTCTTTAATTAGTATAGTTTTCTTACAGACCATTGTGAAAAGTTTCATAAAAAAATAACTTCCATAAATTTCTAGATTTCTAGAGAATGGTTCTTTATTTTACACCCTGTATTTTTCATAAGTATGTATTCATATACATAATAATACCTAAGTATATATTTTTATAGTTTTTACAAACTATTGTAAAGTTTCATCAGAGAGCAAAAAAATTTTAATCCACAAATGTTCAGGATTTTTAGGGAACGGTTCGGTTTTTAAACCCTCTGTATTTTTTCATTAATATAGATTTTTACAAAGTATTGTATAAAGTTTCATCAAAAAGAATTTTCAAATTCCATGAATTTTGAGGATTTTTAGAGAATGGTTCGTTATTTTTAAACACTCTGTATTTCTTAATTAGTATATTTTTCCTACAGAACATTGTATAAAATTTCATCAAACAGAATTTTTTAATTCCAAGAATTTTGAAAATTTTTAGAGAATGGTTCGTTATTTTTAAACACTCTGTATTTTTTAATTAGTATATTTTTCCTACAGAACATTGTATAAAGTTTCATCAAAAAGAATTTTTTAATTCCATGAATTTTGAAAATTTTTAGAGAATGGTTCGTTATTATTAAACACTCTGTATTTGCTTCGATAGTGAGTGTCATAATAAATCCTTGATGGAAGTTTAATAAATAAAAAAAAAATTCCATGAATTTTGGGAGTTTCAATATTTGTTCAGTTTTCTTAAACACCCAGTAGTTTTTTAATTAGTATATATTTCTTAGAGACCATCGTGAAAAGGTTAATAAAAAAATATTCAATGAATTATTGTGGGGATTCTTAGAGTATGGTTTGGTTTCGTTAAGCACCCTGTATATTTTCATTAGTATAATATTTTTACAATCGTGAAAAGTTTCATAAAAAAAATAAATTCCATAAATTTTGTGGATCTAGAGAATGGTTCTTTATTTTACACCCTGTATTTTTTCATAAGTATGTATTCATATACATAATAATACCAAAGTATATATTTTTTATAGTTTTTTTACAAACTATTGTAAAAAGTTTCATCAGAAAAAAAAAATTTTAATCCACAAATGTTCAGGATTTTTAGGGAATGGTTCGGATTTTTTAAACACCCTGTATTTTTGTCGATAATTAGTGCGGTAAGAGTCCCCCGACGGAAGTTTCGTACCAAAAAAATGTTCAGTTCCCTTAATTTTGACATTTTTTTAACGTTTCACATTTTTCCAACACTTTGTATTTAAGACGGGCCTACGAACGTCACAGAACCCCTCCGAAGCGAAAAAACCGAAAATTTCCTCGAATCTGTAATTTTTATTTTTTCTCGTCAATTTTTATCGTAACACCCCGTACATCGAGCTTTTTTGAGTCGCACTGTATATAAGCGAAGCGACTTGAAGTCTGCCATATTGTCTAGCTCACTGATACCACCTATTCATTCTATTTATGCAAAGTTCAATGCAAATAGCAATAGCGGATGGAAATATTTGACAGCTGTTCTATGGCTTCCGTCATTTTGACCCCGTCTTGGTCTGCCATATTGTCTAGCTCACTGATACCACCTATTCATTCTATTTATGCAAAGTTCAATGCAAATAGCAATAGCGGATGGAAATATTTGACAGCTGTTCTATGGCTTCCGTCATTTTGACCCCGTCTTGCTTAGAATTTTCGCAAATTTCGATACGAAAACGAAATCAAAACCAAACGCTCGCATAACACAACGGATCTAGAGACTTCAAATTTACTCATTGTGGCCTTTGGGGGGCTCCGGTCGGCCCATTTAGCGAAATTTTCTGCGATTTATTCGGAAATGTCACCGCGCACTCGCCATTTGACGTTTCTGTAGTCGACGAAAATTTTTGCTATTTTCACTATAAAATTGAATTTTAAATCTAAACCTGAGGCACACGACACATTGTAGAAGGTTCAAAGTGTACGTTTCGATATGGCTTTATGGAAATAAAGGGGTACTTACTTTTCAGAATGTAATCGTTTTGAAGGTTTTGTGAGGACCCGCCATATTGCTAGGCTCTTCTCCCGTCTCGGTTTGGATTTAAGCAAATTTTTATGGAAAAACGAACTCGAAATCCAGGGCTCGCATAACGGAAAGTATCTAGAGACTTTAAACATACCTTTTCTGGCATTGGCGGCCCTCCGATCGACCCTTTTAGCGAACGTTCCTAAGTTTTATCGGGAGCTGTCACAGGCCGTGCACCGTCCTGGTAGCCGTTTGACGTTTAGGACGGCCGGCGGCCGAGCGAATGCGAATACCGCCGAACGTGTAATTGAGTAAAACTTTCGTTATTTTCACTATAAAATCGAATTTTAAACTCAAACCTGAGGCACGCGACACATTGTAGAAGGTTCAAAGTTTACGTTTCGACATGGCTTTGTGGAAACGAATGCGGGAAAATACGAAAATATCGAATCCGAAATAGTTGGACGTCTACCCATATCTGACTGACGTTTCTCGAATTCCCGGCTATATCCATCTCTTTTTTCCGCGACATCCGCGCGAAAATGGAAAACTGGCGGCCGCGGACCTCCGGAAAACGCAAAATTCGCCCCGAAAAAGGTAAAGAGAAGTCACCAAAATACGCCTACCGGATAACCGAAGGACCGAACTCGGCTTCGCGCACCTGGGCTCGCCGTTGCGCGGCTCGCGAAAAAGCCTTTGTGGCGGTAAAACCCCACTTTTTCGCGAGAGAGAAAAAACAACGGATTTTAATATATAAGGACTAGAAAGGTGGCAAGTCGGCATTCGCCGACTTGACCTTTCTTGAGTAGGGTTAGTTTTTTTTAAACACCATGTATTTTTTCGATAATTAGTGCGTTATGAGACCCCCGATGGAAGTTGTGTAAAATAAATTAGTCAGTTCTCTTAATTTTGAGATTTTTTACCGTTCAACATTTTTCCAACACTTTGTATATAAAACGGTCTTTCGTACATCCGACAACCCATCCGAAGCAAAACAAATAATTTTATTCCATGAATTTTGGGAGTTTCAATATTGGTTCAGTTTTCTTAAACACCCTGTATTGTTTTCATTAAAATAGTTTCCATATAGACCATTGTTAAACGTTTCATCAAAGGAATATTATACTTCCATGAAGGTTTCTAGAGAAAGGTCGGTTTTTTAAACACCCAGTAGTTTTTTAATTAGTATAGTTTTCTTACAGACTGTTGTGAAAAGTTTCATTAGAAAATATTCCATGAATTGTGAGGATTTTTAGAGAATGGTTTGGTTTTGTTAAACACCCTGTATTTTTCATCGGTATAATTTTTTACAATCGTGAAAAGTTTCATAAAAAAAAATAAATTCCATAAATTTTGTGGATCTAGAGAATGGATCTATATATTACACCCTGTATTTTTTCATACGTATGTATTTATATACATAATAAAACCTAAGTATATATTTTTATAGTTTTTACAAACTAATGTAAAAAGTTTCATCAGAAAGCAAAAAAATTTAAATCCACGAATTTTCAGGATTTTTAGGGAACAGTTCGGTTTTTTAAACACCCGTATTTGTTCAATAGTATATTCTTCCTACAGAACATTGTAAAAGTTTCATCAAAGAATTTTTAATTCCATGAATTTTGTTGATTTTTAGAGAATGGTTCGGTTTTTTAAATCCTCTGTATTTCTTAATTAGGATATTTTTCCTATAGAACATTGTATAAAGTTTCATCAAAAGAATTTTTAATTCCATGAATTTTGAGGAATTTTAGAGAATGGTTCGTTATTTTAAACACTCTGTATTTTTAATTAGTATATTTTTCCTACAGAACATTGTATAAAGTTTCATCAAAAAGAATTATTGAATTCCATGAATTTTGAGGATTTTTAGAGAATGGTTCGTTATTATTAAACACTCTGTATTTGCTTCGTTAATGAGTGTCATAATAAATCCTTGATGGAAGTTTAATAAAAAAAAATTCCATGAATTTTGGGAGTTTCAATATTGGTTCAGTTTTCTTAAACACCCAGAATTTTTTAATTAGTATAGTTTTCTTACAGACCATTGTGAAAAGTTTCATAAAAAATATTCAATGAATTATTGTGGGGATTCTTAGAGTATGGTTTGGTTTCGTTAAGCACCCTGTATTTTTCATTAGTATAATTTTTATAATCGTGAAAAGTTTAATA